>QNQO01000614.1:0-627298 GCA_003290165.1 Berberis thunbergii
TATGTGGATCTCATCTCAACAAATTGACCCCAACCTACCAAAAGTGTGATGGCTCAGTGATTGAATGAGTGCAATTTCAATTTCACTTGTGACTTGCCCATACTGACACGCATCACCATCAAAAAGTTGTTGAAGATATAAGTTAACATTCATTAAGTAAATATAATCATATCTTATTAGAAATCTCCAAGGGTTTCATCTTTACGAAACTTTCATAACCACAAATAAAATAAGAGAATTGCAAACTTCAGACAATCAAACTCTGAGTTACACTGTCAATATAGAATCCTAATAACATGATTATAAATCGCTATTAGGTGCTTATGCTACATACTACATTTGATTCCTTATTGGGGTTTGGTTGATTCAATTTTTAGGTGACAAATCACAAGTTCGAAAAGCATCTATAACGTAAGGTTTTGAAGTGCATAATGAGATCAAGGTGTAGGCCAGCATCGTACATTTCTTATCCTTCTGCACCTATTGCCATTGTAGACGGGTTTGTCTAAATGGCGAGAGAACCAACGAGGGAGGGGGGTGAACGGCTTCACTCCCCTCCCTCGCCATTTAGAATTTCCCATTGGAGACTATATTTTCGCCATCCAAATGATTATGTTTATGCATTTGGTGATTCGGTATCGATAATGCTCTATTATAACATTTGGTTATTTGCTAATCTCATGAAGATGTCGTCCCAACGTTGAATTTTGTGTAGGTCAAGAGGAGTACAAAAACATTCATGATCATCGGAGGAGTTCATTTTCAGATTTTTTTAACCTCGACAATAGTAAAAAGTAGGGTAAAGTCCAGATTTCCCATATGTTTGGCATTATGTCTACCTTCGGCATTTTGCAGTTACTAGATGTTTGGTTATAAGAGCAGCTCAACATGAAACCCTAGTGAAATTTCCCAAACTGTAAATAACTTGAAATATGATTCACACATTCCTAAATATTGTTTTCACACACCCTGTAAAACTAAGGTCCCATCCCATCTTTCATGGTTCTTGAATAATATAAACCCCATACATGTTTGCTTGCTTCAACCTACCTAGCTAAAGTAGGTGATGGAGAAGGAGAGGTATGGGTGGGCAGTTTAATCTGTTGAGCAGTGTGAAGCACCATATGTGGTGAGTTGGTGTAGTCTCTTTTTATTCTTCTTCCCATGATTGGAAATGCATTACAGTTAGGGTCTCTTTGGTCTCACTGAAAATAGATATAAAAATTGAAATTGTTTTCGTGAATTTGATTATGAAGCCTTTTTTTGGATTTAGATTCTAATGAGTGATAGAAAAATAGTTTTATGAAAAATCTATTTCCTATGAATAAATTGACAACCAAACATAAAAATTAGAGTAACAAGGAAAGTAAATTTCATTTTCCATAAAATAAAAATAACGAACCAGACATTGCCTCAATGTTCATTCATCATTACAAAGTTAAATATATAAATGGAAAGGAGAAATAGTTGAACTCTTGTGTACCTCTAATCATGCTGTATGAAGATGGAAATGATGGAGGTCTTTTAGGGTTTGACTTAATTATTTCCACTATCAATGGTTGATGATCAGTGAGGAATTTTTTTTTTTTTCATTGATTGATGTTAAAGGAAGGCTAGTAAGCCATTGTGCATGATGATTTTTTTTTTTTTTTAAATTATCGAAATAGGATGCTTGGAGGCATATGAAAAACAAGAGTGATTCTACATGGCATGCATCCGGTGGAGGGTGAACGGTACCCCCCCTCCACCTCCCTCCCCTCGCTGTTTTCCTCGCTCGTTTCCTCGCCATTTAGAATTTCTGGAAAAACAAAGGTCACAAATTGGAGTGTTTGTAATTTTGTGATCTTGTCAACATTTTGTGAACTTGACATGCACCCATGCACACCAACTAAACTTTTTCGCGCAAAAGTTTGTTGCTCCAATGATGAAAATTGAGATGACAATTTATTATTGCGAGGCCTCACATTCTTCCCTATCATCGGTATGTTTACATGTAATGTACATTTTGCAATTATTATTTATGTGCTGATTAGCTCTCTAAAGTAATTGGTCTTACGTGTCTGATTTGATTAGCTTATCCAATGTCATTGAAATTTCAGATGTTAAGGTTGTTGATTTGGGGCCCAAGCACCACTGGATCAGGCCCATACATACCCATGAAGGCCCACTTAAAGAATATGTGTACTTGAGTTTGCCCTCAAAATCTTGCCCAAAACAGCAAAATTCACCCAAATGATTTTAACTATAACAAAAATTAATATATCAAAAATGCGAAGAAATCAAGTTTTGCAATCAGGGTGACGGAGAATGATCTTGAAAGAATGATGAAATTCTAAAAGTATTTATATAATTATCGATATTATAAGAAAAACTATCTCTGATAATGCCACATCATTCTGGTTGTAGAACCTGATTGCAAAAATATGATACCCTAACCAAATACACGAATAAGTAGAAAACGGTCTATCATAGGCACTCTAACAAAGTAAATGTAGAATTCTAAAACTATATACATTTTTTCGCTCTGTTTTTGGCTTTAAGTAGCACTAGTAACATTTTAGAGATGATAAAAGTTGTCGACGACCTCTAGGGTTATGACTGTAATGGATTTGGCAGCGGTTAAATCAGTGACAGATTACGTGAAGGGTCCAACAAGTCATCATCGGTATGGCAATCTTGACTCTAATTTCAGATAAGATTTGTATTTAAACATGATTTGATCTGATTATTACCCACAATGGCTATATACAATAATGGTAACTATTTCACCAATTTTGGAATCTTTGATTGAGAAAATAACTCTTGATTTGCTAGAAAGTTTTTTGGCTTTAATTAGGCCTTTTAGTCTCATTCCATCACTCTTTGTATGACACGAAATTTATAAGTGAATGTCAATAAAAGGTGAAAAAACAAGGTTGGATTGACAATAAGAAAAGCCTTTGTTGGCGGAGTGTGATAGGCAATTATTTTCAAGAAAATTATACATTTTTTTTTAATGGTAGATGTATGATAGATTACGATGCATTAGAGGGACTCCTAGCCTCCTAAAATATTGTGAAATTTGGTTTTTGAAAATAGACCCTCACAATAGCATCACTTGCCACATGGGTTTGAGAGTGCAACAACGTTCCCAGAAAAAAAACTAAGGTGTGTTTGGTTGCATGAAAAATTATGTTATGAAAATTTATGAGGGGATCCCTACATTTTAAGTTAAATTGATGATTCATTCTACATCCACTATTTGATTTGTGATCAATGGTAGTCTCGTGGAGTGATAACTCAAATTAGCCTAAAATATATGAGTTTCCTCGTGAATTTTCATGGCATAGGATTTCATGCAACCAATCACATCCTAAATGAAATGGGTTTCACCCTTATAATGGTAATGACCGTTACTATAAAGAAAATAATTGGAGAACTGTATTATTGTTGTTGTTACTCCTTGACTGAATACAAACTTATATAAGCTAAATTCTACCTAATCTTGTAAAAACAAAAAAAACTTAAAACTTCTTATATAAAATAAAGTTTTATTTTGACTTTTCTATTTTGACTGTATTTTTTTTAACTATTCTAACTTTCATATTCTTTTATTTTTCTTCTTGTAGAGGTGAATCAATCTTGTACTTGAACTTGACTATGTTGAGTGCAAGCCCTACATATTATAACACGCCCCCGCAAGCTGGACATGTAGACGCAAATGAAATGTACAGCTTTGAGAAATCTTTGAAGTCCAATTTGGTGAATAAATTATGATTGTTAAGAGAAGCTGTTGATAGTTTGACTCGAGTTAGCATGATTGTCAAATTTTGGATGCTTCTGGTACGAAAAAATCATAATTATCGAGTGAACGACTAATGGTTCGATTCGAGTGGTCAGCATGACTCTCCAATTTTGTATGTTTCTGGATAAAATTTTGAATAATTATGGTATTAAGAAATCATGACTATTGAGTGAACGGCTAATGGTTTGACTCGAGTTTGCATGACTCTCCCTCAGCGTGAATGTTGAAATTTTTCTCAACACAATGTTGGTATTGCTCAGCATTGGTGCTGAATTGTTCAACATTGGTGCTGGTGTTGCTCAGCAGTTTCTTCTGATACCATGTAAAGAAAATAATTGGATAATTATATTATCGTTGTTGTTATTTTTTTACTGAATAAAAACTTATATAAGCTAACTTCTACCTAGCTAATATTGTAGAAACAATAAACTTAAAACTGCATATATAAAATAGTCTTATTTTGACTTTACTTTTTTTTTAACTATTCTAACTTTCTTATTCTTATACTTTTTTTTCTTGTAGAGATGAATCAATCTTGGACTTGGGCTCGGGTTTGGGCTTGGTTGTGTTGAATGCAAACCCTACATATTATAACAATTACAATGTTTTAAGTTATTCATTCGTTTGGTTGGATATAAAAATGGTGTAATTGATGTTCGTTCTCAAAACCCTACAAATGTCCATTACAATGCCCATTATAATGTTCAACACTCAATTTGTATTATTTGCCTTCATTACCTAAAATGGATGCCTCACTATCCACCATAGATCCAAAATCTATAGTTGATAATTGATGACATAATGGTAAAGACATAATCATTCTCATTATCATTCCATCGAGTAATCAACATAATAATATTCCTAGTCCCATTGCATTGAGTAACCAAACATGGCCTCACATGCAAACCCTCAAATGTTGGATATTTATATATAAAAAAGAGAAAGTAAAAAAATAAACAATTATTAAAAATACCATCCAAACGGTACAACTCAAGCTCCCCTTGTGAATAGGAAAAAATTGTCTTCGTCCTGATTTTTTGATTGTAAATTTTGCCATTCTAAACTATTGTTATTTGCATTTAAACTCAATCTCTTTAAACATTCATTTATATCAATGTCATAATATAATTTATTTAAAACCCTCGAATTTATATATATACTATAAAAGGCCATCACATCTAACTTTTTTATTTCCCCTTTAATCATTCATTAATTACACCTAAGACCATAACATAATTTATTTAAAACCTTATAAGTTATCTATAATTATAAATTTAAAAAAAAAAAACCTCACTTCTAACTTTTTAATTTTTCATCAAAGCTAGCAAATGTAAATATTTGTTAATTATACCTAAAACTTTAACATAATTTATTTAAAATCCTTCAATTATTTATAAATTATAAAAAGACAATTACATCTAATTTTTTTGATTTTTCACTTTGCCTGCATATTTATATTTTTACAATCAAAATCGACCATTTAAAACGTTGATTAATGAACAATAAAAAATGTATGTTATTAACCTAATTTTCAGTTTCAAAATTGTCATTGTCTAAATTAAACAATGCCCATCATATCCCCGTCCTCTCCCCCCTCTTTGTTCTCCCCATCTTCTCCATCACCGTCGACCCCCTTATTCCTTCTCCCCTTCTTCCTCATTTTGCTTCGCAACCATCACCCCCCCCCCCCTTTATTCTTTTTCGTATCTCTGTTTCGCAACCACCCCCGCCATCTTCATCCTCCCCCGCCTTCCTTTTTCTTTGTTTCGCAACCAATCCATTCCTCTCTTCCTCCCTCCGTAATCTTCACATCCACTATTTATACACACATAGTACGCTTCCACCCGTTAGTCAACTTTAATACATACTCGTTTTTAGCAACTTGCAAACCCATTCATAGAGTTAATTTTAACCATGGTCAGGGTTTCCCTTCTACCAAAAACAATGATTAAAAAAATAAGTTGTTGTACCTGACTATTTGACTCGATTGTATCAACTTTTTGTCACGCTGGTAGTTTGGGATGTTTCGACTTTGTTACACAGATTTAATGTATATAACACCGATTTTTTTTTTTTTTGTAATAATAAAAATCATTTCGTGTGAACTTTTTTCGTTTAGGAGAGTTAATTGCATATTGAATGAATAACAAAAATAACCATCGTCTATAAACTATAAAACTAAAATTTAGTAACGCATTCGTTAAATTTCAATGTGTTTATTAACCATACAAGGGTTGACAAAACCAATACATATTAAAAATAAAAATATAAATCTATACATAAATTTCAAAATTGTTGCAACTATTATCAAATTTCAAATTTTACATTAGCAACCTAAAAAATTAAACATCAAAATATTTACATTAAAAATCCTTTATCCAAAGTCTCCAATCAACAATATGAGTAACATATTTGTACGTTTTAACATTATCAATATTTGGTTGGGTACACAAAGCTAATTTTAAAAGCTAAATCTAAAAAATAAAGTTAGGGCATTGAGCCAAACAGTGGGGTACACGTAGCAACTCCCTACAAAAAATCAATAAAAATTGGGAGTTGCTATGTGTACCTGATTTTTTAGCGCAATTGCGCAAACCCTTTATTGCACGAACATTTTGAGATGTTTCGACTTTGTTGCACCAACCTAAAATATGTAACACTGATTTACCATTTTTATCATAAAAACTATTTGGTGGTTAAATTTTATCGTTTATAAGCATTAATTTATTCATGACTAAAGAATAAAAGTAAGGGTTAATTGCACTTTCCCCCTTAAAACACGTAGTTAATTCAGCTTTGCCCCCAATTAACATTCGTATTGCACTTTCCCCCTCAGACTAACAATCAACGTGCCTTGACAGTCAAGGCACATGCTAGATTTAAAAATGTTATATTTTACTGCCCAAAATACCCTTTAATGATTTAAAGGCTGAGATTCAAAGTTGATACAATCAAAATCGAAGGCTAAGATTCAAACTTTCACTAAGACGTTGGGATAATCTGCCAACTCCTCATTTACCACCACCGTCTCCACTTCACCACCAATAACTTTCACCTCTGCTTGTACTACTATATCTTCATGTTATTTCACTATAGATTAAATATTCAAGCATCAGGAAGTGAAAAAGTTTGTCAAGTTTTGATGACAACCTTGAGTTGCAGCTCATGTTCATCATCTATTAGGTCAGTTCTGTTGCAGAGAGCAAAAATACATTCAAATTTATTTTAAGGGATTAAGTTCATGTCAGTAATTTATTCTAAAGGGTTAAGTTACTGCTAATTAACAACTCTTAATTGATTTTTTTTGCAAATCCCATGGTGTCACAAGCACAATAAAACAAGTGAACAAGAGGTTTGAAGTAGGCAAGTTTTTTAATGAGTACATGTACATTGGCTGTTAAAGCACAATGTAAATTCATTTGATGTTCATTGGATGTTAATAGCACATTATAATCAAATGCCTTAATATCATTGCAAAAATTTGATATAACACAATGCAATTCAATTGACGCAACATCATTGCAATTCAAAACCCGACATAACACTTTCAAACTCAATAAGCAACCTTGCAATTCAAGCATCAATAACCACAACATACAACGTAGATTATAGTTGTGGCTTAATTTCAGCAATTGCACCTACCACGGAAAGTTCTGCATGCTTTGTGGCACATGTTTTGGCCTGCAAGCTGAAACGACATCTGTAGATCTTACAAGCACTTCCAACTGAAAAAATATCACCAAGAGCTAGAGTGGCAAGCAACCTTGCTTGTTGGGCTTGGGTTTGTGGGTCTAACAGATACAATGACAATGGTAAGATTGCAGACTTGACAACTTTTGTTTCTCTTATCTTCACATTGTTTAGCAAAACTTCCAGCAACCTTGTTGCAGTTTCCTCCGACTGATGACATCTAAGAAGTTCCAAAAGCGCTTTTGTAGCACCACTTTCATCCATGGCTTCGCCAGTAGTTGCATCATCACTTTCCAAGACAAGTAGTGCATTCTACGCACCAGTTACCGTATTTTATGAGCTAGAAAAAAACAATCTGACCAACACTGCAACTCGTACCTCCAGATAAAATTATGAACTGAACTGCAAAATACTAGCCAAAACAGAAAAAACAGATTCTCAGAGAGTATGAGGTGGTGGAGGATCAGCTGCAATATAACTTTCAATAGCTCATTGACACCACCCTCATCTACAATTTCATTTGGCCAAGTTAATGTAATACTAACAAGAACTTTTATTGCTTTTTGTTGTAAAATCGACATACCAAACCCAAGAACTCGTACTAGGGGACCAATTGCTCGTTGTGTCATTAGGTCATTCTCAAGACTTTCATCTAATAGAAAAAAGTGATAGAAGTTCAGCAGCCAACTGTTGTACTGCTGGAGTAGGATAATCCATTAACGAGATAAGTGGGTCGCTAGTTTGATCGAGAGTCAATCTACATTCAGCATGACAATGTGGGTGCTATAAAATATTAATGAGAACCTATAGAGCACGACGTTGTCCATCTGGACCAATTTATGATCTCGTTAGCAAAACAAAAAGGAGGGATTACAAACAAAAACACAAAACAAGGATTATGAAGCTTTGGCTCTGAAACTTAAATTGTGTTGAAACTAAGATCACCACGCACCTAATCCTTGTTTCGCAGATCCATCGCGTCTTCTCCTTATTTCCTTCAATCTCACTGAGACAAGCCAAATTCAACAAAAACACAGAAAATCTTAACAAAATGTTCAAAATAGAGAAAATTGAAATAGGAAGAAGGGGAAGAAAATGAAACCTTTTTCTGAGAAATCCCCGGTGCAAGATTTGGTTGATCTGAAACTTCGATCCATCTCCTAGCTGAAACCTTTTTGCAGGGCTAAACTTTCCGCAATTATCAAAGAAATAGCACTTGCAATTCGCCCTATGCGGAAACATATTCTGCGGATCTCCTCCATTTGCAACAAAAAAAAAAAAGAATCCAAGTATCGAATCTTCACTTCTCTGGTTGAATCTTCACTAAAACCTCAAAAATGCAGAAACAAAAGTAAAACCTTCGATTTATTTGAGTTCTTGTTTGAGCCTAAGGATCTCTTGCTTCATCTCATTCGCCTTAATCGAACAAAGACGAAATTAGGTTTTGTTGTATCAAATTGAAAGAGAATAAGAGATTTGTAGAGAGAGAATAACAAACCTTTTCGTTTTCAATGAAGAGGGTTTCATTCGGAAGAAGATGACGAAGAAAATGAAGTTGAAGAAGATTTGGAAAAGAGCTTCGATCAAATAAGAGCGACTGCTACTGGAAACTTCACTCGATTTGGGTCCACATTTTGATTTGAATGCATTTTTCACTATTGGGGAATATTTGGGTCCTTGGAAAATAGGAGAATAGAGGAGGGCAAACCGAAAGCAACACTCAACTTCTTGGACAACATTGTGCTCTACAGAAATCTTAACAAAAACAAGGATTAAGAACACGACCCCGCCGTAGCTGCAAAAGAGCGTATTCTCTTGTTACTAGGGTTTCACCCTTATTCGCCTCTGTTAAAGGAAAACCTAATTTCCTGCTTCTTGTCTCCTTCGTTAGCAACTATAGTTACTTAGGGCAAAGTAGACATATCAAGAGATAGTAGATAGCGAAAGAAAAAAGAAAAAAAAAGTTAAGCGATGAGAAGCAGTGCTCCCATCGTCATCGCTGCTACTGATAGTATTTTGACACCGAAAACAACATTCTTCCTTTCTTTGTTTTGGGTTTCGTCTTATTCGTTTCAATATTGCGCTTCTTCATTTCGATGAAAAATCAAAGATAGTGAAAATCCAGGGAGAGAGGAGAAACGAAACATAGATAATGAAAATGAAGGGAGTTTTCCCTCCACTATCCGTCTCTTCAAAGGTACGAGCTGACGGGAGTTAACCCTAGCCGTCCACGTGCCTGGTTAAGGTAACATACGGTTGGGATTGACATGCTATCACATCATGCGTGATAAGCACGTGAATGTCACTTTCGTCATGCAAAATAGGAAGGCACGTGAGGTATTTGACAATCAAGGCACGATTACAGGTAGTTTGAGGGAAAAAATGCAATATGAATGTTAATTAGGGCCAAAGCTGAATTGACTATATGTTTTAGGGGAAAAGTGCAATTAATCCTAAAAGTAAATGTATCGATAAAACTAAACTTTAGCCACAAATTCTTAACTTTCAAAATTTTCGTAAAAACATCAAAGATATACTAACTACCGTCACAAGTTCTATAATAAATAATCAATATTATGGTAGGTTGTGTAATAGAAATAAGAAATGCATCTTAAAAAATATTATAAAACTACATTGCAAACAAATTTTCTCTTTTTTATGCATTTAATCTAAAGTGCAGAAGGGTACAATGTTTTCATCAATATTTAAGTGAGCGCATCAATTTAAAAAGTTATTTCAACTATTACAACAAATTGAAAAAAATTGTGCTTAGAATCCGAAAAAATCATACATCCAAAAATTTATTATTAAAATCTTTCTTACAAAGCCTCAATCAATAACTCAAGTAATATATATTTTTTTGATAATTAATTAGAGTTGTTTTAGAATCAATAACATAAGTGGAATGAACAAAACAATTTTTTTAAAATAATTCTTAAACATAAAGTTGAGTCCATCGAGTCAAATAGTAATAAAAATTTCATCACAATCCCCCGCTCTCACTACATTCATCAACATCATTTCCCCTTCATCGAGATTTTGTTTATTTGAGAAATCTGTCATAGGTTTCGAAGAAAGAAGGGGTTTTGACAAGAAAGGTCCTGTTTTCGGAATTTTCTAATTTGGCGGAGGAAGAAGGGCAAATCCACGTCCATTCATGGCGCCTCTGCAATTCAAATTCCTTTGAACTCCAAAGGGGTTTCTCCAATAGGGTATTTCTTCAACCCCTTGTAGTTGATTGTAGTTTCACTTTGTGTTGTGTACTGTGCACCATGATCAAGCATTTCTAGGGTTTTCAATTCATGGGGTACTTGAATTGGTACATCAAGGGTTGAATCTTACTTGTTTGAGTTTTTTGGAGTCTGGGTTTTGTAGATGTGTTGTTGCTTTTTGTTCTTTGAATCATTTCCAGTAATGCGTATCTTGAACTTGGACGATTTTCATTTTTTGTCTGTGTGAAGTGTTAAACTATTTATGGGTTTTGTTTTGGAGTTCTTGTAGCTTGCTAGTAGAAAAGTAGAAAGAAAATTAGGGTTTGGAAATATGCATCGAATGTGGTTACATTTTGAGTTAAATGGATCATTGTTGTTGCAATTTTGACATTTCTAGCACTCTTACTATTGTTTTTGTGTGTATACTTTGAAATTATCATCTATAACTATTAGGGTGTATACTTTGAAATTATCATCTATTAGCACTCTAACTATTGTTTTTGTGTGTATACTTTGAAATTATCATCTAGCACTCTAACTATTGTTTTTGTGTGTATACTTTGAAATTAGGGTTTTCTAGCACTCTAACTATTACATTTTGACATTATCATCTATACTTTGAAATGAACATTTAATAGGAGGGAACTTAGCATGAGAGCATGTTGATGATGAAATAGGAATAGGAATGAAGTTTCTCTAAAATAAAGTTGCTCGTTGCCTGATTCTAATACTTAATTGAACGATGGAGGTCCATGGATTACTGGTCGAATAGTAATGTCATGGAAAGATACTACATGCGCAAGAAACTAAGACTCCAGTTGTTAATGAATGTGTGAATGCAGTCGTCAGTATTTGATGGTAAGTGGTGTAGAAACTTGATTTGATGTCAGAATTTAATACTCATTTTTCTTAAAAAGTGTTTTTGTTAAACCCAAAATCCTTAAAATCATTTTCGAAAATCTGCTTTCAAGTTTATGCATAGTCATATTTGTGAACCTTAAAATGTAGTGTGCGGAAAATTTATTTGGAGGAAATTAATAGATTTAACTTACTATTCAGTACTTCATATTTGGGAAGACGGGATAAGATGTACCAAAATTTATATTAAATGGAGTGGTAGAAAATTCATTTAAAGAACATGTGAATATGTTAATTCAGTCGTCAAAATTTGATGGTAAGTACTAAGTACTAAGTAGTTCAAAACTTGATATGATGTCGGAATTTATAATACACATTTTTTAAAGAGATTAAAAAAAAAAAGAAGACCCAAAGTCCCTAAATCACTTTAGAATTGATTTCAAGTTGGTGCATAATCAGATTTTTCAACCTTAAAATGATATGAAGAGGAATGATGGAAAAAGAAAACTTAGAATTATTTTTCAATTAAAACTATGCAACTGTTAGTTGTTATTTGGATACATTGGATTATAGTGTGCTTCACACTTTAGGAAACAATAGTTCACAGTTTGAAATATGCAATTGCTATTTTGCACAACGCTTAAGATGAACCAACTATTGAATCGTGGTTGCAGATTATATAAAAAAAAAGATAGCATATTCGTAATTATTTTGCATATTTTAAAGAGAAATAATCGAAACTATATTAAAAATAAATACCCGTGCTGAGCAAGGGCTCCAAAGCTAGTTTGTAATAATTAAAGCTGAAACATTTATCCAAGTTTAAACAATTTGTTGAATTAAAAAAAAATCAAAATTACATTGGGTGGGCTCAGAATGGTTGGGTGTGCTGTGAAAACTTGAAATTGAAATTGATCCCTTAAGGTTACTGTTATGCTTTTCAATTGATGTGAAATGAATCTTCTCAATTTCAAGCTCTAATTGCTTCATTTGCATACTCAGAACTCAGAAGGGCATTGTTGACAGTGCACGATAGCAATTTCGGCACATCTTTAGACTCTCTCTGCTCATCTTCCCGGTAAACCACCATTTTCGTAAGCTTCCCAATCTCTCTCTCTTTCAATTTTTTCGATATCTTTTGTTGACTTAGGAAGGAAGCATCTGTTCTTTATCTGATTGTCTGTGGTTGCATGTCATTCAAGTTTGCACACTAAGCGGTCTTTCTTATCTTCAGCTAAATCGACTCATTTGCAATCAATTTCACATCTCCATTTTGTCTTTAAGGTAATCTAATGGTGCAAACCTAGCTTCACTAACATATTCAAAATTGAAATCTGAGAAAGAAGGCATTCCACTGAACTGCTTCCTAAATGTATGATTAAATGCTCCAAAGAAGGAGTGAATGAAAGAAAGAATACATTCACTTTCAACAGCACATTGAACTTTGGCTTTATAAACAAGTCCATTAAAATCTAAGTAGCATGTGTTTGTGTTTCAAGCAAAGTTCAATGAGTTCCCTGATTGTCAAGACAAAACTTTTATGGATGAAAATTCGAGTCAAAGGTTAATGGGAAGGAGTGTACTTCTCTGCTTAGGAATCCATGCTTTTGATAACTTTCCATAGTTAGAGAAGCCGGGCCAGGACCGAAACCATAGCTTTGATAGGTTTCTAACAGAAGTGCTACACTCTTTCCTTCCATAGCCAGCAGCATAATGAACGTAGTGTTTTATTTTTATTCAACACAAAATGTTCCTCCAATTTCAAGGAGGCCTTGAGCACATTTTACCTGAAATGAGCAATATTTTTGTAGTTTTGTTTCTTTGAAGCCCTCAAAAATCTTGCTTGAAGAAATTTTAGAAGAAAAAGACGGAGCATAAAATCCAATTATTAAAAACTAAAGATCAAAGAAAAAGAGAGAAATCAAATCAATAAGCCAAACACACAAGACAATTAAAAATAAATAAACCGAAACAAAAAATTGCACATATCATAATTTCATAAGTATATATTGAAAAATCAGTGTTCTAAAAATCGGCCTGGACGGCCGCCTAGGCGCTAGAAGGTGGAAAATCGCCCAGATTAATGGTTGGGCGGGCAGTCTGGGCGGTTCTGGGTTGTCTGGGCGGGATCTAGGCGGCCTAGGCGGGTCTAGGCGGCTTAGGCGGGGTCTGGGCGATTATTTTATTTTATTTTTTATTTTTTAATAAGGCTGATTGTGATCTTATTTTATTTTTCTTTCCTATTTTTTAGAAATAAACTATTTAATTATTTTTTATTCAGTATATGTCTAAATATAGCAAAGGATGATTACTTAATGGAATTCTCAAAGGATATGCCGGTACCAATTTTACTGATGTAGATTTTATCAAAAATAATTGAGGTTATTCATGCAATTTGAAGAAAAATAAAAGATTACACAAATTCAAATTTATATAAAGTACCCATCATGACCAACTTTAGTCATTTGAGTTTTAATAAATTTTGTTTACGATTGTTAATTTTTCATGTTTTTAAATTTTGCATATGTATATTGGCATTAAATTGGATGTAATTGATAAGGTATTATGCTTAACTTTTATAAATTATTAAAGTTATAATACAAAACCTAAGACCGCCTAGGCGCGCTAGGCACCTACTCGCCGCCTGCCCAGCGTCTAGCGATTTTTAGAACACTGATTGAAACATAATGCAAATCAAGATTTTTTTTTTAAATTGTAAAAATTAGCAAACAATATAACTTAATACCTTTATGTATCTTCAAATCCATTATTCCTTTGTGTGTTGAATACTGTTTCATAGTTTATATATGCAGTTACTTTAACATTGGACACCTTCTAAAGATTGGTTGCTGGTATTTGCAGGGAAATAATGAAGGTTAAGATATTGCGTATCCTTTGTCAGTCTATGTGTTTTTAATATATTTTGTTATCAGTTCACTGAAGTCCTATGGTAGTGAACTATTACAAAGTTCATCACATGTGGGATATGATAAAAACTACAGATAGATGTTATTAGCAGGTTTATCATCTCCAGCCCAGTTGACAGCATACTGAGTTGCCACATCATTTCTACCTCAGCATGCTTTGTTTGTATTTTCATGTGATGGATTTTTTTAATTCCTTTTCCGAATATATAGTTCCATTAATCCATTAATCATTTGGAGTTTTCTCTTAACTATGATCTGCGGGATACTGCTGAACTCAAACAGAGTGCGTACTCTTCTTCTCTTAGTTCTTTCTTATTAATTAAATTGCCATCTACTGTCTCAGTTGAAGTGCGTTTCTGGTGGTTACGAACTTACGCGTGTTTGTATCGCTTAAATTTTCAATAATCTATTGCTTTGTCTCTTAAATTGTAGATGGCATGCTGTAGCTTCCTGGACTTGGAATGCCCAAGATGATTCATGCGGTATTTGTAGGATGGCCTTTGATGGTTGCTGTCCAGACTGTAAGCTCCCAGGAGATGACTGCCCAATTAGTAAGTTAATTTAACTGTTGTTCGTTTTTCTTAGAGGCTTCATGTATGTCCTAATTGTTTTATTCTTATCCGGGAGATCAACTCACATTCCCAATTTTTGATTTGCTATTTTGGATTATACGTGCAACTTGAATTATTTGTATGGTAAGCTCAGATCAGCATTTAGGAACCTTTTTTAGATAGAATAAATGAATAAGTAGGCAATCCTTTGAGGTTTCATAAGTACATCAAATCATCAATGAACACCTAATAGATAAGGGAAACTTTGCAATACCTAATAGATAATGGAAACTTTGCAACACCTAATAGATAAGTAGGCAATCCTTTGAGGCTGCACGGACACGGATACAGTGAAGACACGACAAGAAAGTATAATTAAAAAACTAATGACATGAACTATATATAATGAATATAAAGTTACAAACGTTCCATGTTCAAAATGTAAATCATCAAACCATTCATTTATTAAAAAAATGCATGATACTACAACGTCAAACATCAAATACATCGTTATTAAGCATTAACATCCACAAGACACAACTAGCTCATAAATTAAAAATCCATAACGCAACTCAGTTACACGAGTCTAAACTCAAAAGATTACATGTCACAATTATTGAGAAAGTCCTGCATTCTAGTTGGTCTTCAGGGAATGCCACCTATCCACTCTTGAAGTCTTCAAATACTGACAACAACCCTACTGTTCTTGGCTATAAAAGGGGACCAATAATCCTTTCCCATTCTAGAGAGAAATAATTTGAGAGAGATAGTGAAGTTTAGTGGGAAAATTCTCTTGGGTGTAAAATTAAGTTATGAGATGTGTGAGTAGAGTATTGTAAATACTATTTATGTGTAAGGTTCTGTATATACATACGATTAGGGCTGGGCAAATATGGGTAACCGGCCCAAAAGCTAAAAACCGAAAATCGGCCCGAAAAATTCGAGCCCGTGTTTATGAGAATCGAAATCAGACCGAGTTGACCGGGTAACCGAAGTCCCGGTTAACCGATTTACGGGCCGGTCTCGGTCCTAAGAGCAAAAAAAATGATTCTACAGTATAAATAAATAAAAAATACTGAAACGGTGGAACCATACAACAAAATTAAAAAAAATACAAAAAAAATTATAGCATACAACAAAAATTATATCAAAAAATTACAAAAAAAAATACATCAAATTACAAGATCAGATTCAAGATATGATATCTAATCAAGATCTGATCTGGATCTGATCAAGATATGATCTGATCAAGAAAAAGATCTGAGATCAGATATCAGATCAAGATCTAGGGAAAGGCGGGGAAGGGTGGGGAGAGGGAGGCGGCTCGGCCTCCGCCTTCGCTGAGAGTAGGGCTGGGAGTAGGCCCTCGCCTTCGCTGAGAGAAGGAGCCGGTCGATCTCCACCTTCGCTGAGAGAGGGAGGTGGTCGATCTCCGCCTCCGCTGTGAGAAGAGAAGAGGTGTCCGCGGCTTCGCCTCTGCTGTGAGAAGGGAGAGGGAGAGGGAAGTGGCCTCAGATCTCTGCGGTCTCAGATCTCCGCTGTGAGAAGAGAGGAGCGTCCTCGCTGGTTTCCTTCTGCTGCTTTCCTTCGCTGGTTTCCTTCTGCTGCTTTCCTTCGCTGGTTTCCTTGTTAGAATTTTTTGAAATTGAGGGAGTTTGAGGGGAGAGAGAATTAATTAAGTGAAGGAGTCGGGCCGGGCCGGTTACTCGACGGGCTTCAGAAATGGAAACCGAGGCCCGAACCAGAAACTTCGGGTCGGGCCGAGCTTTTACAACCGATATTTTTTTAATTAATTAAAACCGAACCGACCCGATCGGTCTTGTTGTCGGTTCGGTCTGGGTTTTCGGTCCTAAATGCCCACCCCTACATACAATACTGTTCACACCGTTTTTTTTTTTTTTTTTTTTGCAATCTCATAATCTGGTTGATAGGGAAATCAATTTTTTTTTCCCTTCTTCCAACAACTGGTATCAAAACTTTGGTCGTGAATTCTGTCAGTTTTTCGTGCAGTGAATAGTGAAAATTTGTTAGCGGTACCGGTTTGTCAACAAAGGTGTTATAAACACGGTGGTTCGCAAAAATAGTCAGAAACGATTCTGAAGGTACCAGATTCGAGTGAGAGTGAAATGAATGAAACCAGAGGATGTGAAGGATGAAGAGTTGGCTCTTCTAGATACATAGGCCCTTGGAGTTATCCCACGATGTTGCTTTCACCATAGCAAAGGAAAAGACCACGGCTGGTCATACGGCGACTCTCTGCAGCATGTACAAGAAGCTATCAGCCTCTAACAAAGTTCGCTTGATGAGACGCTTATTCAATTTGCGAACGACGAAAGGTGCATCGGCGACTCAACTTCTTAATGAACTCAATTCAATCACAACCCAGTCGAGTTCAATAAAGATTGATTTTGATGATAAAGTACGAGCCTTGATTTTATTATCATCTCTACCAGAAAGTTGGAACGCCATAGTCACAGTGGTCAACAATTCATTGAGAAACAATAAATTAAAATTTGACGATGTTCGGGATTTTGGTTTTGAGTGAAGAAATTTGGCCATGAGAATCGGGTGAAACATTAACTTCCTCAGCGTTTCACACAAAGTCTAAAGGGAGAACTTCATAAAGAAACCCAAATCGCAGTGGATCAAAATCTAGATCGGGAAAGAATTTAACTGCTACAATTGCAGCAAGAATGATCACTTCAAAAGGGATTGCCGAGCTCCAAAGAAAAAACAGTGAACAAGAATCTGCCAACATGACAAAAAAATAGGCGATGCTATGATTTTGAGTGTCAACACTTGGATTGAATTATGGATTCGGGGGCATTTTTTAACTCTAGCTTATGCCGAGAAATTATGGAGAACTATGTTAGCGGTGGTGATTTAGTGAAGGTTCATCTGGCTGATGATGAAACCTTGAAGATCGTGGTATCGCCGTTTTCTCGTGAATAGTACTGTAAACACAAAAAACTTAGAAAATAGACACACAATTTATGTGGTTCACCCCACTTGGGCTACGTCCACGGGGTGTTGCAAATCTTTACTAAGGAGATAAATTTTACAAAATGTTTACAACACTGCTCACACAATCCATAACTTAATATTGCACCTAAATTTCGCTCTCTCTGAAGCTATTTATCTCTGGAATGGGAAGGGATTCTTGGCCCCCTTGTATAGCCAAGAGAAACAGGGTTGTTGGCAGCCTTTGAAAACTTCAAGAGTGGGTAGGTGGCAGCCACCATCTATAATGCAGGACTTTCTCAACAAAAATCATGTCATCATTCATACTCATTTGTATTTACAGCTCAACAAAATAGACTCAATGTGTGTCCAAATCGTGTTAAGACTTAAGACCATCTCAACAAAATAAATAAAGGCTGGTGATGACACATCAAGATAATCGGACATGTAACAGAGGCATATCAATATCTAACACATGTTCGGTACGGGCATGCTGCCTGTTTCAAAGTATCTGTGTAAGCTAGGCTTTGATGTCTAAAATATTTCTGTTCCCCTCCCCAGGTGTAGTCTAAATGCTCATATTTCATACTAATCTCAACTAATGTGTCATTGATATATTTTCAAGTCGATGAAATTATTTAATCTGGGACCAACTGTCAGATAAGATGTCGCAATGATAAATCTCTTTAATATCGTAGTGATATTTATCTTATTTATGTAAGATATGTTACAGATTTCTTTGTCTTGGGAAATTTCTTATAATGGGGTTGAACCATTGGAACTTAAAGACACCCATATTTATTACCCTAACAATGATTTTTTTTAAGAAAAGGTATGTAAATAACTCAAGAACGTCACCGATATACTTACAACTCCATGTGTTGCCACCTCTATGTTTCTGAATATATTACAAATGTTAAACTAGGAATCGTACAAAAGCTTGTCTTTCACCATAATGATATTTGCTCTCTGTGTTGGTCATTGACAGCCATGAGGTTCCATGCATTGCTAAATCTTTCGTAGCGGTAGTTTCCTCCCCCCAACATCTGACTACCCGTGTCAGATGTGAATAGAATTCATGTTTGAGTGACATGATCTTGCAATTTTTATTTATATGGTACATAGGTCCATGCAAATGAGTGTTGCTATTGTCCATTACTCGCATATCTGCGAGCAACCACAGCATTTATTTTTGTTTTGCTCATATTTGACCGGTCTCTGTCTGCTTGTGGGATATTTCTTTTCTATGCCTCATTCTGTAATGTCTAGATGCATTATCAAGATTCAGTTCCTTCAGCATTGTTGAGAATCATTTATTTGGAAATACGTCACGTTTAGCGATTAGGTAAAACATGAACTCAATTCATGTTTTATTTGGATTTTACCTCGTGCATACAGTATACTTTCTTTCATATGATTCTAGGTTAATCATTCTCGGACTAATATTAGAACAAACCTTTGGCTTTGTTGGATGGATTTTACTGATATTGAATTAGAAATTTTAATTCTTCAATATCTAAATGTTGTATTTGGAATTAGTTAGCAAACCACCCTATGTACAAGGGTTTTGTTGTTGTTGTCATTGTGATGCAATACACTTATTACAACTAGTAGAACCTTCTACCTAATTACTTGCATGATCATATTTCTGTTTTGTCAGTTTGGGGTGCTTGCAACCATGCTTTCCATCTTCACTGCATCCTGAAGTGGGTGAATTCGCAGACTCCTCAGGCACACTGTCCCATGTGCCGTAGAGAATGGCAATTCAAAAGGATGACAAAACAACTACTAATTCAGGCCAAGGTTCTCTTTCATTTTCTTTTATTTTCTATTAGAAATAGGATTAAGTGCTCAGGATAAACTTCTGTTGTTAGAATATTGTATCAGGCTTAAGGTGAACCTGATGATGATATTGAGGATACAACCTTCAAATATGTTTTTTTGTTTTTGCTCCAACCTCTAGACGAAGAGATCTTCATGCAATTAGTATATTTTCTTGTGCCAACATTTTGCTTCTTAACATGGTTTAGAATACAATTTGTTGTTGTCGACTGGTTCTTCTTGTGTTAGACTGAGATTTCTCGCAAATGTTGTGCAAATCAATAGGTTCAGTGTTCTAAGTTGATTGTTGCTTAGTAGCATTAGCCATTGCCAACTTTTGCGGTAGTACCCAATTAGTTTAAATATAGAGACTGATAATGAACAGTCTCAACTAATCTGTACATTTAGAATACAAATTTTTTTGGCATATATTTCTTGTTCTTGGTTAACACTACAATCATACTATTGCATTCCCTCTGTTCATATTTCAGAGTGAAACAAAAAATTTCGTGGTAACAAATGATTCATGCATCAAGTAAATTTTGCTCTCTTCATCATCATCTGTAATATTATAGCAGAAGGGTGGGATGAACAGTGACAGTGTCATCAACTCTAAATTATGGTTTTCAGTTTTGCTCTCTAAATTTGTTGGTATTTACAAGCAAAATCAATGAGTAGATGAACAATTACAATGGGTGTTTGTGTCTTTTAAATTAAACACGATAATATTTTTTGGACCATTTTGCCGTCAACATTTCATATTTTGTACAATCAGAATCAATCCCTCTCAAACATTGATTAATTATACTTAAAGTTCTTAATATAATTCATTTGAAACCCTCTAATTTGTCCTTATAATAATTAATTAATTTAAAACACAAATTATTTTTATAATTCTTTTGTTAAGAAATCTTTAGTCAAATCTAAGGTTGGGCAAATGGGCTGAGGAGTTGCGGATTCAAATTGAAGTGGACCGTTTTGGTCCGGTTCAAGTTTTATATGTAAATTTGGACATGGTCCGATCTGTTATAGAATAGAATGAGTCTAGTTCCAAACATTTGTATTCAAATGGTTCGGTTTCAATCTGTTTGGTTACAAAGTTTTATTATTTTATTATTTCACTTGCTCACATCTATCACTTCTTTGTGTTTCCATCATCTTCATTTCTCCATCTCACTTCACAAATAATCACATGGGTGCACATCTCGAAGGGGATGAAGGGTCACACCCCCTCTCTTACCCATTTCCTCGCTTGTTTCCTCACCATTTAGAATCACCGAATAACCACAAGAAACCTAAATCCTAACCCAAACAAGCAAGCTTCACGCCTTGGTCTCTCTCACAAACTAGACCTCAACAAGCTTTAGTGCTTTACACCTTCACCGACTGATCCTTAAACATCAGTTCACCAAATCTACTCAATCGCTAAACAAATTGGGAAGGTAAGCATTCCACTCATTCATGATTCATCTCTAATTTCTCTGATCTACCCAACAAAATCTCTTATTATTTAACATCACGAAAATTGTAGCTAGTGACACTGTTATCGTTGTGATTTTAGCATCATTCATTCTGGCAAATAATCAAGTAGAAAATACTTGCAAAAATCGTTTGAAATTGTAGGAACTAGACCGTAATAGAAATCAGATCGTTCCAAATGTTTCGAATTAGGTTTTGACTCAATGTTTAAAATGCGATAATTCATACTGAATTAAAAATACGTTAAATTTAAACGATTTGAGTTAGATTGTTTAAATCCAAATCTTGTCCACCTCTAATCAAATCTCCTCTCACTTTTAACATTACTTAATATTAAATTTTCAAAATAATCTAAAAATTTACTGAATATAGACGCGTGTATAGCGTGTCACACCCTACTTTGGAGTTAAAGCCACTTTAATTACCCTGCTTTTTGGCTTTTGGGTTATCTCTCACCGCTTAATTATTCCTGGTTTCAGTTCTTGTCCTCTATTATCTCCAACCGCTACGTGTTCCAACTTCTCTCTTTACACGACTAAGTCAGCTATCCACGTGTCACTCTCCCCGCTTCTTTTCTCCATGCAAGAACACGTTCCATTCCATCCAAGCAAACAACAAAATTTGATCATAGAGTTTCAATCATCCCCATTTCTTCTTCAATATTCAAATCAAATTCAGAAATATCTCTCTTTCAAAATTTGATCTAACTAAGGAGTTCAGACATGTCCGGGGTATCAGTTGCCATGGCTCCTCGGAGCGAGCCTGATGAGACAACCACAGATCCGCTAGAGCAAGAAAAGCGCAACCATCGTCTCCACCACCAGACACAGCAACCAGTGATGGGAGGTGTAATGGGCTCGCTCCGAGTCATAGAACTGCAGTTAGTAGCCTTCATAATGGTCTTCTCCGCGAGTGGGCTCGTCCCGCTCCTAGACCTCGTCTTCCCGGCTTTTGCATCGGCATACTTGTTCATACTGTCCCGACTTGTGTTTCCAACGCCCGGTTGTAGAACCACGTCGACTTCACCGGAGATCTTCCAGGGGAGTAGGTTGTTCAGGATGTATGTTGTGTTGGGGACTACAATTGGGTTGTTCTTGCCATTGGCGTATGTGCTTGGTGGGTTTGCGAGAGGGGATGATCATGCTGTGAGGTCCGCGACGCCGCACTTGTTCTTGCTTTCGTTTCAGATACTTACTGAGAATATTATCAGTGGTCTGTCGTTGTTCTCGCCTCCGGTGAGAGCGTTGGTGCCGCTGCTGTATACTGTGAGGAGGATATTTGTGATCATTGATTGGATTGTTGATGTTTGGGTTAACAAGACCTTGCCTGCTAATGCACAATTCAAGGTCCGTCACAAACTTTTTTCTATTAATTAAGCCTCTCTATTGTTAATTGCTTTTGTTGATTTTTTCCCATTTAAGGATCTCTTTGATTATGAGACCTCTCCTGGATTTCGATTCCGGAAAGAATCGATTGAATAGACAACGAAATGGAATCCATTTCCTTGTTATGCAAATTGTTTCATAAGATTGTTTTCTCAACTCAAATCCAAGTCCCACAGGCCTCTACGGACAATTTTTCATGTCAATTTTTAGTACATTTTTTACTGTTCAATTGGGCATAACAAAAACATATTCAAGAGCTTCAAATGTTAGAATGTATAAGATAGTCCTCTCAAATGTTCTCCAACTTATATTGGGAATGGATCAGCAGTATAAGGGCTACTATTGTGTTGATGAGAGGCTAATGTCATGGGTTGAATGATTCATATATTGGGCTACGGCTTCACTTTGGAAGTTCTTAGACTCTTTTCATCAAAGAAGTTGTAAATTATAGCGTACAAATAAACTAGATGGTGAAGTTTTATTTTCTTGATAATCAATCTCTTTGAAGGATCAACATGGCCGAGTTTCATTTAGAATTTCTGTTTTTGTTATTTATGTTGTCTGTCTTGGAATAATGTTGCTTTCTAAGTTCGGACTCTAGACATAGGAAGAGGGGTAGAATTTTTAATCATCTGTTGATGATCAAATGTTGTTCTTATATATGCAGGATGTGGCATGGTTTTGGTTTGGTAGGAGTTTGGCAGTAGCAAACTTAGTATACTTCTCTATCAACTTATTTGGATTTTTAATCCCACGGTTCCTCCCAAGGTCATTTGAGAAGTATTTCAAGGAGAGGGATGAAACCTATGCAAAAATGGCCGAGGACAAAAGATCAGCAGATGCAAATGTGGTGGCACGCCCGGCGGATCCAGTAGCCAAGAAAGCTGATTGAATTGGGTATGCACTTAAGTTCACTGTTAATTTTATTGTCTCATAATAGTGAAAATGTGTGTAGTGACTCATTTTTCGTTTTGGATCCTACTTTTTGTTTCCTGGAATGCCTGTTCGAGATGACAAACTTGCTATATATGATCATCGCTGGCTGTAGTTTTATTTGGTCATAAATCTAAGTTTGAATTGCGTCTTTGCTCCTGTAGTAGCTGGCAGCTCGAATTATGTCTTCACTTCTGTCCCAATGGGACTGTGCTAGTTACAAGGGGCACTAAATTGGATTCAATTTGGTTGTTTTAGGGGAATTAGGTGTGTATATGCATAATGCATCTCTAATCAGATTCCATACAAGTGTCCCCTAGGTGCTTTTTCTGAATGCAATCGAAGGACACAACTGTGAATGGTCACACTGGCTCAAAACTAATGGCATGTCGCACTAGATTTTGCGGAATGAATGGGATTTATGGTTCGATTTGCAGTTTGGGGCTCTTTGGAGTTATCACTATAGCACCGAAAAGCCAACTAGAGAAATTCAATGCTTCCATCATTCATCTTTGTCCATCATCTAGTTGTAAGCCCACTTTAATCATATAATTATGTGTCGTGTTCTGTAAATGGCATCCAACATGATAGGAAACTTTAAAAACAAAATGGTTTATTTGGATGAAGTGACCAAGTTATGAGTGTGTTGCTACTAATTTGATTCACATAATCTGATTGGAACCCACAAGATCTTTAGAAGTATTTTTCTCTTTTACAACTTGAGGTATTCTCTAATATACAGAGAGCCAGACCTTACGGGCAGATATATTTCTTGGATCATATCATATAATATTTGTTATCATAATTTGCAATGTGAATCTTTTTACGCAGCCTAGGAAGAAAGTTGGAGGGAGGGGTGTCAGTGTCAACTTTACCCCTCTTCATTTTCTCCAGACCTATAGTGAGTGTAAAGTTGGCACTCATGCATGCTGACATCCTCCCCAAGCACTAATCAGGCACAAGGAGGCTAAGTATATGTTTTTTTTATGACCAATTCTCATCTAAAATGCCAAATATTTTTTCCAAGTGGGTTTGCACCATTGTCTATGCAAGGATTTGTGGCTCGGGAGTATTATCTTGTTTGAAGTTACAGACTCATCCGATTGAGCCATTCTTAATGCCCTCGACATAGTGATGGTTATGGAACACTAGGGTGTCGATGTGCTCTATGTGTGCAAATATTCAATATTTTTTTTTATTTTATTACTAAAATTTAAATAAAATAATTATTTATAATTTTAAGGGCTCGACGTAGTGATGGTTATGGAACACTAGGGTGTTGACGTGCTCTATATGTGCAATTATTTAATTTTTTTATTTTATTACTAAAATTTAAATAAAATAATTATTTATAATTTTAAGGGCTCGACGTAGTGATGGAACACTAGGGTGTTGACGTGCTCTATATGTGCAAATATTTAATATTTTTTATTTTATTACTAAAATTTAAATAAAATAATTATTTATAATTTTAAGGGCATATGTATAGTTTACAAATAATTAAGGACTAGGAGTTTAGGTATAATTAACAATATTTGAGAGATACGGATTTTTTATCGTAAATAATTTAAATTTGGTTGGGTAAATAGTACATGTGTAATTTAAAATGACGCAAACACCCTTTGTTACTTTTACGATCTTTTGATTTGTTTTTATAATTATTATAAAGTTGGGAGGCGTCATCCAAACCAGAAAATTAGATTGTAGACAAATGTGTAATAGTTTTTTCAATTAAAAGACAAATATACCTTTGGCATTGGTCATTGGTATGTTGGCTTTTACATGTAATTAGCAAGAACATTAGAGGGCAAAATGACAAAAAAAAATTTGAGTTGAAGACTTACTTCACTATTAGTTTGGAGAAGGGGAAATATATATTTTAGATTTAGATGTTCTATATTAATATTATGTAAATTATAATGTAATATTGCCTTTTCTGAATGTGTCATTAACAGATAAAAACTGATCTATTAACTAAAACCTAGTTTATATGCTCCTAACATTGATCCACCATCTAGACCAGTGCATCATATTGCGATTCACTCGATGAGCTTTATCCAATTGGTGGTGAATTTACATGAAAATCATGTCCTTTCTTGAGTGAAGTACATACTATTTATTGAAGGATTTGATCAATATAATGAATACATGCTTTAGGTAGGAAGTCATTTTCAATATACTTTAAAAGGAGATGATCTCAATTACGCTGGTGGGAAGTCAGTGGCGATCCTGAGTCTAAGGGTTTTGGGTCGACTCTAAAAATTGGGTTATCTTTAGAAAAAGAAATAAAAAATTATGTCTTAGTTTTACTTAAATACGATTTTTTTAGCATTTTGAGATGTAAAATCACTACTTATATTTTGTAATCAATTTTTTTCATCAAGTCACTCTCAATAGACATCATAGCTAACCCACTTAATCTTTCCTGTGACATGGTGGACCAAAGATACGATTTTATTCAGATATGATTTTATTAACCTCAATTTTGAAAAACTTCTCTTTGGTGAATGCTCGCGTTACTGAAATAGTCAACAATATTCTATATGTGATTCATGCATTTAAAAAATCACCATCCATTATTTACAAATGATTTATACTTCAATAGGTTTTGGATATAAAGTGAGTGTGGATTTGAGTCATGAATCTGTGTTTTCGAATCTCAATCAATAATTTGATTTTGCATGGAGGCCACCCATATCGCCATGCCCAGGGACGCCTTGGTGGAAGTGAATGAATATATATGCCTTTTTCATCATATAGTGTACTCAATACTAGATCGTCAATTAAAGAGTTTTAGGGCACCAAAATATCACATAGGTTTTAGGCTATTGTTGTATTGTTGGTGGTCACGTGTTTAATCTATTTTTGTAACTCATAGCTCACCAAAATTAAAATATTTTTTTTAGTCTACTTTCCCATATTTACAAGAAACTTTTAAATCATTAGTTAATAGTAGTTTATACATTTATGACATTGACAGGTAGTGTCGAAATTTCCGGTGGCAATAGGACGAGATGAACTTTATCTCGATTTCATCCCATTGAAAGTGGGCAGGGTATACCACGCGACAATATGAACTTCTTCTCGATCTCATTCTATTACTTTATCTTCGAAACAAGATTGGGATTTGGGATCGGATAGAGTTCATCTTGACTTCGTTTCATTCCCAATAGGTTCAGAATGGGACATGATGAGCATGATTGAATTTTTGTGTATATTAAATTTATTACTAGATTATTGTTACATGCATATTTAAATATATAATTATTATATTATCAACTCTTCTTATTAGGTTTACTAACTTTTCACTTCGGAAAAAAGTAGGGATAAAACTCAAGTATAGTCTAGGTAGCCATATCATGTCCAAGTCTATAAGAATGGAGCGACTCTTCGAAGCATAATAGACCAACCTATTCTCACTTTAAGCACATCACAATGTTTTTGTTCTAGCTAGGTCTTGTTTTTATAGGTTTATATTTGTGTTCTTATTTATGTCATCAATATATAGTCTATTTTCTATCACGAAACATATTAAAGAATTATTTATGAAAGTGTTATTGTTTTAAATTATAAAACAATTATTTGTGATGTTAAGTTCATACAATTCCTCAAAATTTTATGTATCGCACTTTATTTGACACACAAAATTTTGAGTTAATAAATATTAAATAAATAAATTCGGAGTGGGACGGGATGGGTGGGATTGAGAACATCTATCTCAATCCTATCTCACTCTAGATCGAGACGAGATGGAATATGAGTTTGATACATTTTAAAAGGATGACGGGATATGGATAGCGAGATGGAATGTCGACTCCTACATTTCGTTGCTTTATCTTTGCGTTCGTATAGACCTCATCCCACCTTACACTGGTTCAGAACGAAACGAGGCTATATGGTATTAAAAAACAACTCTTGTAGCAGCAAAATATATTCAAGTTTACAATTCACACCAAACATAATTATACAACATAACACTACATGATTCAAATTGTACACATCAATTATATCAATAATGAAATTTGAAATGATTAATGCTACAAGTACATGTTTGTCAACAACATTTAATTAAAATATTAAAATAATAAGTTAGGGATAGGAATGATTGCAAATATTCATTATGATTTCGTCCCCATCTAGATTGGGACAAGACGAGATCAAAATTATCAATAAAATAAATACTTGAAAAAATCAATCAAGACAAGATAAAGTTGGTTCGAGATCAGGATCAAGGTGCCACCCTTAATCCAAACCCAAACCCAAACCCAAACCCAATGCAGTTAGTACTTCGGTTTGGTTTCTCATTGTTTGATTTATTTGATACTTTGCTTCAATACATCTAGCAATTTCTGTATGTGCGCATGCATTATTGGTCCCAACTAAATAAATCAGTCATTTGGAATATAATACTATGGAAGGAAGAAATGAAAGTTTGTTTGGCCGAAACATTTTGGTAATAAATTTCTCAAAGATTCGAGATAGAAAAGAAGGAAAATTATTCAAGCACGTAACACTTTTCTAAAAGTTCAAAAAGTCAACAAAAATGCCCAGCTAAAAATGATTTCAGGGTTCATATAAACTAATGTGAACAGAAAATGACATCTTTTCAAGGTCTAAGTACGAACAATTTTACAATCTGGTCAAGTCTATGGTCTTTTTGACTCTTGTTTCGTTGTTGAGAATCTCATGGAAATGGACCTTTGTTTCAAGGTATATATGGCAAATTTTGATATTCATATCAAATACACGTGTAAAGACAACTCATTAATCAATATGTATTTATTTATTTATAATTATAAAAAATATGTCTTTAAAGGTTACCTACCCATGCAATTGTGATGTGGTTCAAAGCGTAACCCAAACCTCAAAAGTATTATTAGACTCTATACCAACTTTGCGAGCTTTAGTAGTTAAATGGTTTGGGGTTCCTATGGACCCGGAAAAAAGGAAATTAGGTAATAGATATATTAGTCATTTGGAGATGCTCTAATTTTTTTTATTTTTTTAGAAAGCGAGTTGAGTTAGATGCTCTAATTGTCCATGGACATAAGTTAATCACCAAAACCATTCATCTCTAGCATTTTATATTACATAACTTTGTGAGAGTGAATTTCTACAATATTTCAGACATTTTGTATTTATTATTTCCTTAAATGAAAAAGCAAGCATGATAAAAAAATTAAATTTTTATGATTATATTTTGCAACCATGATGACGTAGCGTTATCTCGAAAGAATAATAAAATCGTAAAAGAATTTAAGCATATCTCAATATTGTAAACAAACTATTTTAATAATACCACATTATCAAAATTGAAAAAGACACGAATTTAAGAAAAAAAAAGCCTTGGTCTTTGGTTACCTGAAAAAGCAAAATACCTCTCCTCTCTTTTTACAAATCTATACCTTGTCGACCAAGAATATGAGATAAAACCTCTCTGTATGTCTCTCTTCATTCCCTCTGTTTCTCTCTCCCATCCAAACCCTAAAAAGAAAGCAAAAATGAAGACTCCATACCACAAAAACAAAGGCAAGGTTCATCCCTCACCCTCATCGTCCTCTTCTTCTGCTTCAACCAATGCTAAGGATGCTCTATCAGTCCTCAATCTGCTTCCAGTTGCGATAATCGCACTTGCTTCGATCCTCACGGTGGAAGATCGGGAAGTTCTTGCTTACCTTGTGACTAGGTCACTCAACACCAGTAATCCAGTTTTGATTATCGAAGACAAAAAGAAATGCAAGAAATCTTCTTCAGCATCAAATCCTAACAGCAACTACAGTACTAAAAACAAGAAATCGCAACCTATCTTTGATTGCGGATGCTTCGATTGCTATACGAGCTATTGGTTCCGTTGGGACTCTTCGCCGAACCGGGAGCTCATTAATCAAGCTATTGAAGCTTTTGAAGAACACTTGACCAATGGTGAAACATCTTCTTCTTCTTCTTTGATAAAGAACAATAGAGGAGGAAAGAAAAGAGATAAGCTGTCCAGACGTACAGCTAAACTAGAAAAGCCAGAACCTCTACCACCACCATCACCATCACCACCACCTCCGGCATCTCAAGAACCTCAATCTCCGGTTGTTGCCGAGCTGGCGGTGGTAGTGCCGGAAGCTGAAGTGGCTCCACTGGTGGTGTCAGAGTACAGTGAGGAGAAGCACCACCATCAGAAGGCGGAGGATTTGGACGGAAAGGTGACGACGGCAGTGCAATTTGTTCCGAGCAACAACCACAAGGGAATGGCGAGGAAGTTATTACCGGACTTTATAGGTTTATTCAATTCTCGTATATGGAACCTTTGGAGTCCGAATATTTAAATTTTTCTCTTTTTTAATGCCGCACAATGTGAACCACGAAGAAGAACCTTTTTTTTTTCAATTATTACTCTCCTCTCTCTCTTTTTTTTTTTTTTTTTTAAATGTTGTCAAATTCCGGTCATTCTCATGGTGGTTTTGAGGTCGGAGTTGAGCTTGCTTTAGGGTTTCGGTTTGGTAAAGACACATTACACTGTTGCCTATGTTACTTGACAATATGAGAATGACCAAACAAAAAATTATGCTATTTTTTTTTTTTTTTGTATATATTTATTATATTTTAGAAAATTATATTCTATGGTCAGGTCCACATGGCAGAGGATTGATTGGAAATGCATCTAAGGAAACAATCTATCACAAAAGAGCAGTTCTAAATGGCGAGGAATGGGGGGGAGTGAGGTGCCGGAGGGGAGTGAGGTGGCGGAGGTGGGAGCCGTTCATCTCGCTCGAGCGATGCATGGGCAAAAGTCAATACATGTATCTCGAGTGAAGTGAACGGCTCCCACCCCACCACCTCACTTCCCTCCCTCATTTCCTCGACACTTAGAATTTCTGATCAAAAAATAAAAAATAAAAAATTTTGATAGTTTTTATTGGGTGAGGAAAGACAATCAGTGGTTGAGGTGGAGTTATTTCATGGATGGATTAGGTGAGGAGGAACTCTTGTGAACTAGTGAATGATGAAATGAACATTAAATGGATCTTCTTGCTGGGCTCACTTGTTTGTTTTCTGATCATGGGTTGTAGTGGTCCCGTAGGTTGTGGTTCTGTTCAAGTCAGGCCCATGGTAATTCATTTATACATGTTTGCATCATATTGAATGGCTTCTTAAAATGATGTACTACTTGGACACCATGAAGTTTGTTAGAAGGCAGATATTCATGGGATGTGTAAAATCTTGTAGCGGTGTCTATCTGAAAGAGGTTTTGTACTTGATTTTTTATTATTCATATAAAGGTTGAGAGGTCCTTAAAATTTTGTTTGCTTTCAAATAAATAAAAAAATTGGATGGGAGTTCAAATTGTTACTGGTGTCATGCATGCTTGTCGGATAACAATCTGATTCACATGATATGATATTGTCCGCTCTGGGCTTGATGACAATCACGGATTTAAAACAAGTTATACCAAGCTAATGATCTAAGGAAACCTCTCTCATTACCTCAAAAGTATCCATTGTAAATGATCTGGGGAAGGTAAGCTTAGCCATTGTAAATGATCTTGGTTGGTTCTCAGTTGTCAGATACAAACCAATACAAACCAAAGAATATCAAAGTGCCAATAGAAAAGATGAAAAAGGTTTGGGGTCTGTTTTTTGACTGCCATGTACCCAGAAACTAAAGTGCTTGCGATTGGCGACTGTCCATACATGTTGGGGGCCACAACACTAAACTACGCTGCACTAAACTACACAACTTGAATGTTGAATGGACTATAGCAATATTGTTGGGCTGGCCTGACAATATTAGTACCTCTTGCAGGTTTTATCTTGGTTCCATGTGAGAGCGTCCATAATTGAATCAAGGTATCAAGGAATAATTTGGGAATTATAACAAAATTTTGACATCTGACTGGGCTTGGCAATATATACATGGATCACTGTATGAGGAAAACGGATCAGTAATCTTTGCTTATAGATAAGGTTGAGTTATCGCCACTTGTGAATCAAGGATTGTGGATTGCAGACAAAGGGTGGCAAAAAATACACAAGTATTTGATTATATAATTATTTAACTATACAAATAATATGTATTGCATGATTAATTTTGTTGTAGCTAGTTAATTAAGAGCTTACATTTTTTACTTGGATAAAATTAAAGCATACATAGTGGTATAAGATAAGAGTTGGTGATGAGCATACCTCTGATTTTCTTTTTGACTTTTTGGCTTTGAGACATTCAGAATGGTATAATCCAAATCTAAGTAGTACTAGCAGTAATTAGGTAGTGTTTCTTCTCTACATTGGACTGGATGAAGAGTTTTTTCCTTTTGGATTAGTTCAGGCGAAGTTGACCAACAACAGCTTAACTGAATCGATTTACGATCACTGTGTTTTTCAATCGCCCAATCCCAACCCAACCAACCCAACCAAATGATTAATTTTGATTTTGAGAAATTAGAGAGAAAACAAATCATATCACATCCAAGCCCTCCAATCATATTATTTAATCTAAAATAGAGAGATTAACTAGAGAAAAATATTTAAAAAAAAAAGTCTTTGAAATGTATAATTTTTCTTCCCCCGATCCTCAATTCAATTAAAATTTTTAATATGAATATGATGAGAGTTAAAATAGAGAGATATTAAAAAAAGAAAAGAGAGAGATGGTCTCCAACCCAATTAAATTTTTAATATAAATACGGTGAGAGTTAAAACAGAGAGACAGAGATTAAAAAAAATGGTGGGTGTGTTTGTTGGAATTAAGAAAAACAAGAGATGGATTAAAAAAAGAAAAAAAAATATGTAGTGGGATTGAGATTGGTGAGGGTGGAGCTTAAAAAATAGAAAGTAAAAGTATTTATTTTAAAATGACCTGGAGTCAAAAGCTAAGATTGTATATAAAGGAGAACAATCTAAACTTTTAACGGGGTACAATATAAGATATTTAAGTAATTTACTTAGTTGATTTTTTCAAAAAGATAAAGGGGGCAATTGACCTCCTTAGGCTACACATAGATCTACCCCTGATTATCACATGATATTACTATCCTACTAGGAATGAATGCGCTCTACGTGTGTGTATATTTAGTGGTGACGAGATAGAAGAAGGGGAACGGAGAGGGGCATCTCACAAAATTTCAACAAAATTTCGATAATGATAAAAAATTTGGTCAAGATTTGTCCTTAAATTTGATCATGGTTTCATCTAATATTCAATTGCAATTTTGATAGTATTTAGATCACAATTTGATCGTCAAATATATTTTGATAATAATTCGGATTTTAAATATTGGTAACATAATTTGGATTTCCATAAATTTGCAATATTATAATCTTGATAAAAAAAAATTTGTTTTGCACATAGTTGATGAAAACTATGTTGTAACAAATAATTTTGGTTGAGCCAAAAGACAAATGATTATAGTCTTAGTAATGACCCAATATATACAGGCCCATGGTCTTTAATTTAAGCCCATGGTCCTTTAAACTCACAACATACATATAGGGGTGGGCAATGTCGGTTCGGTTCGATTTTGAGACTCAAACCGATTTTGAACCGATTTCATTCGGTTTGCCCAAAACCCAAATCGAAATCGAATTTTGTATTTGTAAATCGATGAATTCGGTTGAACCGAATTTCAGATCGGGTCGGTTCGGTTGGGCCAAAATTTCAGGTTCAAGCATTTGAAAGACTTTCATTAAAACATGTTCAATTTTTTTACAGACCCAAATTTTTATAGACCCAATTTTAGCTCAAAATTGAAAACTTTAAGAGAAGGGAGTGATTCAATGCAACAGGGTGTACTGCAGTGCATTTGTTGCACTACTCAGGTATTGACACCAACCTGTTATTTTGTTATTTATATATATCTAATTAATCGGTCGGTTTGATTATAAATCGGTCGGTTCAAAATCGTAAATCGATTTCGAACCGTTTATAATCGGTTCAATTCGATTTAAATTATTTTCTTTCTACTCATATTTCGGTTCGGTCGGATAATCGAATTTAAATCGATTTTGACCCACCCCTACATACATATATCATTATTTCCTACCCAGGCACGAGCTGAACTAAACTCATGTTAGAGGGTCAACTTCCCTTCCTCACACAAGCATGCACACAGGGCATACCACCTTGTCGAGTTTTGCCTTGCATAACTCAGTCACTAGCCAAGATTGAATTTAAGTCTTGCTTCGATCTCTCCCCCGTCTGTGTCTGTCGAGGATATCATGGTAGGTTTCCTATTAGAATGAACATGGGACAATGAACTTAAACTTAGCTATGGCCGCTCTCCCAACTCCCTTAAAATCGAATGTGCATTTTTGTTGCTTCGAGTAATGGCGGCAATCTTGGAGGTTTCTGACAAGGCTAGCTAGAGAAGATGAACTGAGGATGGTGGTAATAGGGAGAGCGTTCTGATGGCCGAAGGTGATGGAGTGCGATTAGGAAGAGGCAGGGAGAATATGGAAATTTTCAAATTTTTTGAGGGAAAAATGGGAAACAAAAGTTATAGTAGAAGACATAATAAGCTTCTGAATTAAACTGCCGAATAACATAATAAAAAGTGCAAGAAACAGCTAAAAATCTTCAAAATAAGACATAAAAAGAAGAACATAACCGGTGAAGTTGTTGGGACAAATATCAATAAAACAATATTGAAAAAATAATCTAATAGGGTATTCAATTATAGATTTTAATAGATTGTAGAAGATTTTAAAATCCATTAAAATATCGTAGTATTCAATTCAGGATTTAAAACAATACATGTAAATTTAGGGGTATCAAATACAGATTTTAAATGATTGTTTTATAATCCATTAAAATCAGAGGGTATTCAATTCATGATTTTCTTTTTGATGATCTACTTCAATAGAACTACAAACATTAGTGTAAACCAAATCTAACAAGCCATATTTTCTTTTTGATGATCTACGAAATGCAATTCTATGATGTTTACCAAATAAACAATAATCACAGAGATTAAGAAGAGTACCTTTCAAGGACGGAATTAATTTCTTCTTTTCTAAGAGTTGCATACTTTTCTCACTCATGTGTGCAAGTCGCCTATGCCATAAGTTTTAGCTGCATTCAAACCAGTCTTACACAATTTCACCTAAGTCTTGTATAGTGTGCAACACGCCTTACCCTTTGCCACAACAAGTGAACCTTTGGTAAGCTTCAATGTACCATTACCAAAATAATTAATATACTCTTGTTTATCCAAAACAAGTCCAGAAATCAGGTTCAAACGAAGATCAGGAACATGACGTATATATTTCAAAGTCAGCGTGCACCCCGTATTAGTCTGGACACACACATCACATATTCCCACTATTTTAGAGTTGCTAGTGTTTCCCATATTCACACTGCCAAAATCTCATACTCTATAAGTAGTGAAATAGTCTTTCCTTGAGGTTGTATGATAAAATGCACCAGTGTCAATAATTCATTCGCTTCGTTCATTTGTAACATGCAAACATTCACCTTCGTCATACAAAAGAGCAACGGGTTCATTAGTAACAACAGCTGTAGCTTATTTACTATCACCATTATTTACTTTTCCCTCTTTCAAATATCTTTCGTAACTATAACATTGTTTTTTGAAATGGTCTAGTTTACCACAATAATGACACTTAAAACTTTTATCTCTTGACTTTGATCTCCCTATTGACTTATCACGGTTCTTATCATAACCATGATATTTCTTATATTTTTCTCTCCCCCTGTTTTCAGTCACAAGTGCTTGAAAATTATCAGTACCGACAAACTTCATTCTATTCTCTTCATTAAATAAACTACTGATAACCAACTCCATGGTAAGCTGTCAATTCGGTGTTGAACTACTAACCGACACCACCATTGTTTTCCAACTATCTGGTAATGAGTTAAAAAGTAATAGTGCTTGCATTTCATCATCCAACACTATCTTCATGTTGGACAACTGATTCACCAAACTTTGCACCTCATTCAAGTGCTCAGCAATATAACTACCTTCATTGAATTTCAAGTTCATTAACTTCTTGATTAAGAAGACCTTGTTTGCAGCGGTTTTCTTTTCATATAAATTTTGGAGTTTGGTCCAAATAGCATGTGCAGACGTCGTAAATGACACATGATGAAATACCGAATCATCTAACCATTGCCTGATGTGACCAATAACATTTCTGTTTAATTTCTTCCACTCTTCTTCTGACATATCCTTGGGTTTAGTTGTATCTCCCTCAATTAGATGGTACAAATCCTTACAGTATAATATGTCTTACATCTTCGCTTTCCAAATGACATAGTTTTGAGCCATTAATGTTAATCATCCTTGTATTATTGTTATTCTTCATGTTAACTCTCTTAATTGACAATCTCTCAACAATTGCTCTAATACGACTTTGTTGGGACAAATACCAATAAAATAATATCAAGAAAATAATCTAAAGTAATAATAAATGAGACACCAAAATTTACGTGAAAAACCCTTCAATGTGAAGGGAAAAATCACGGGGCAAATCCGAGAGAATTCACTAATCAAATAAGAAGAAGTACAATAACTTCTCAAGCTTTTTGCCCAAAGCTTAAGTAATACAAAGAGTAAATGGGTTACTTCACAACATCAAAGAGAATACTATGTTCTTTGTTGCTTATTCACGCAACAACTTATCTGAAAACACTATAAATAAAACTTTGTTTTATGCACTTATTTATACTTGTTTGCAGCCGCCCAACACCGCCTCAAATAAAACTTTGTTTCTATTTAATTAACCAGCTGCTAACTCATTCCTTATTGAAAACAAAAACTATGTTTTTTGTTTTTTATTGAAAACATTTTTCCTTATTCAACCAAACTTGAATTTATGTTTGATTAATTACCAAAGTTAGATCCACCCTAATGGGTTGGACCTCAACAAAAATAGGATTACAAAAGTTTAGTTATAAACTGGACTTGATTTTGGAATATCAGTCAATACGAACATACAAGGTGACTAACACACTCAATCGAAAAGAAGAACTACCAACACTACTGCATTCGAGCCCCAACCATACTCTATTTGGGAAAGTCAAGAAAGGATTATGAGACGTCCTCAAATAAAAGCAATCATGGCTTGGTAAAAAGGGTGAAGTAGGGTTAATTTGCATTTGGATCTTATAGTTTATATCAGTTTTGAGTTTGGAATCTAGATCTCAAGATGACGTTGACTTTCCATTTTTTTTAATATATATATATATATATATATATATATTTACAAATATGTGACCTAAATGCAAAGCTGGTATGGTATGAATTGTGGGTTAAAAAAAATAAATTTATATATATGGCTCGTGCAGGTCCTGAACACAACGCACTAACCAACTGAGCTAATGGGCCTTGATGTATAATATAATTAATGGTATGTTATTTGCTTTATATATTTTTGATCTGAGATTATGTAAAGATACAAACAGTAGTGATCAGTGATATGTAGGGGGACTCCTCTCCTAGGTTCCTACTCAACCTCTCTCTATCAATTGCAATGAGATAATTGAGATGGTGACTAGTTTTTTAGTTTCTGGTTTTTTTAACCTGAAAATGGGATTCAAATTTTTATAAGAATACAAACACTGAAGTCCCTACAAGCCTACAAATCTACTTACCATGTCACCCCACCTAACAACACATTTTGGCTTTTCTTAATTCTAGATGGTAAGTTTTATAGCTATTTTTTTTAGGTAGTTTTGGATTTTTTAGGTAAATATTGGTAACATAATTTGGATTTCCATAAATTTGGAATATTATAATCTTGATAAAAAAAATTTGTTTTGCACATAGTTGATGAAAACTATGTTGTAACAAATAATTTTGGTTAAGCCAAAAGACAAATGATTATAGTCTTAATAATGACCCAAGATATACAAGCCCATGATCTTTAATTTAATAAGCCCATGGTCCTTTAAACTCACAACATACATATAATATATCATTATTTCCTACAAAGGCACGAGCTGAACTAAACTCAAGTTAGAGGGTCAACTCACACAACAGGAAACCAGCACGCATGCACACAGGGCATTAGCATACCACCTTGTCGAGTTTGGCCTTACATAACTCAGTCACTTGCCAAGATTGAATTTAAGTCTTGCTTCGATCTCTCCCCCCTCTGTGTCTGTCGAGGATATCATGGTAGGTTTTCCTATTAGAATGAGCAGGGGACAGTGAACTTAAACTTAGCTATGGCCGCTCTCCCAACTCCCTTAAAATCGAATGCACATTTTTGTTGCTTCGAGTAATGGCAGCAGTTTTGGAGGTTTCTGACAAGGCTAGAGAAGATGAACTGAGGATGGTGGTAATAGGGAGAGTGTTCTGATGGCCGATGGTGATGTAGTGCGATTAGGAAAGAGGTAGGGAGAAGATGGAAAATTTCATATTTTGTGAGGGAAAAATGAAAAACAAAAATTAGAGTAGAAGACATAATATGATTCTGAATTAAACTGCCAAAGAACATAATAAAAAGTGCAAGAAATAGCTAAAAAGTCTTCAAAATAAGACACAAAAAGAAGAACATAACAGGTGAAGTTGTTGGGACAAATATTTATAAAATAATATTGAAAAAATAATTTAAAGTAATAATAAACGAGACGCCAAGATTTACGTGGAAAATTTTTCAATGTAGAGGAAAAAATCATGGGACAAATTTGAGAAAGTTCACTAATCAAATAAGAAGAAGTACAATAATTTCTCAAGTTTTTTGCCCAAAGCTCGAGTAATACAAGGAGTAAATAACACGGGTTACCTCAAAAAAAATAATCCAAAAGCTCATTCAACTTCTTTTACCAAATCAATCGACATAATTGAGTCGATATCGCAGTCACACGTCACACTTTGTTGCACAAAATTGCGCCTAAAGAATCAGACACAAAGTCACCGTCCACACGCACACAGTCGCACCAAACACCAAAGAGAATACGATATTCTCTGTTGTTTATTCACGCAACAACTTATCTGAAAAACTATAAAAAAAACTCTATTTTATGCACCTATTTATACTTGTTTGCAGCCGCCCAACACCGCCTCAAATAGAACTTTTTTCCTTATTCAACCAAACTTGAAATTATGTTTGATTAATTACTAAAGTTGGATCCACCCTAATGGGCTGGACCTCAACAAATCTCCCCCTCCAGACCATTATGGAAGAATCACCGTCTAATCATATTAGGCCATTCCAATGAGTTATGTACAAAACTCATGTTTTCCTTTTGGAACTACTTTTGTCATCATGTCGGAAAGATTTTCACTGATATGAATCTTTGCAACCTGAAAACAATTTTTCTCAAGCACATCACGTATCCAGTGGTAACATGTATCAATATGCTTGGTGAGTCCATGATATGTGGCATTCTTACTCAACTTAATAACACTTTGACTATCACAATGCACCACATACTTATTCTGATTCACACCTAGCTCCTTGAGCAATCTTTTCAACCATAACATTTCCTTCCCTACTTCATTAATGACAATATACTCGGCTTCAGTAGTTGACAAAGCAACACATTTTTGCAATCTAGACTGCCAAGCTACAACTCCCCCTGCAAAAGTGAAAACATAACCTGAAGTCAATATCTTCTTGTCTAAATCACTTGCAAAATATGCATCTGTGTACCCTTCTAACACAACTCCTGAACTACCAAAACTTAAACAAAGCTTTGAAGTACCTTTCAAATATCACATAATCCATTTAACTGCAGCCCAATGTTCTTTTCTTGGATTTTTGAATACATACTCACAACATCGACTGCTTGACCAATATCTGGTCTTGTACAAACCATAACATATACCAAACACCCTGCAGCAGAGGAGTATGGAATACCTGACATATGCTTATTTTCTTCATCAGTACGAGGAGATAACTTGACACTTAACTTGAAGTGATTAGCAAATGGAGTACTTACGGGCTTAACATCATTCATGTTGAACCTTTCAAGTACTTTTTCAACATACTTTTCTTGTGACAACCACAACTTCTTAATTTTTTTGTCACGTGTAATCTTCATCCCTATGATGTGTTGAGCTGGCCCCAAGTCTTTCATATCAAAAGAGCTAAACAAATCTTTTTTCAACCTGCCAATTACATCAACATCTTTTCCAACAATTAGCATATCATCAACATAAATCAAGAGAATAATGAAGCTATCAGGCGAAAAATATCTGACATAAACACAATGATCTAGAAGTGTTCTCTTGTAGTCATGTCCTACCATAAGTCAAACTTCTTATACAACTGTCTCGGAGACTGTTTCAATTCATAAAAGGTTTTTCTTAAATCTGCAAACCACATGTCATTTCCCTTTCACTTCAAAACCCTCTGGTTGTGCCATGTAAATTTCTTCATGCAAATCCCCATGAAAAAAATCAGTTTTAACATTTAATTGCTCAATCTCAAGATCCAAGCTAGCTGCAAGACTTAACACTACTCTAATGGATGACATATTCACCACCGGTGAGAATATCTCATCAAAATCTATCCCTTTCTTTTGCGCAAAACCTTTCACCACTAACCGAGCTTTGTGCTTCACATTCTTTCAATCACCATCCTTTTTCAATTTGTACACCCATTTGTTCTTCAAAGGTTTTCTACCTTTTGAAATCTCAACTAAATCATAAGTACCATTCTTATGCAAGAAACTCATCTCTTCTTGCATAGCTTTCATCAAACTATTTTTTATCTTTATGATCTAGTACTTCTTGAAAATTTTCTGGTTCACATTCTTCTATAAGGAAAACATACTCATCATTTGGGTACCTCTTTGAAGGTTGGCGCTCTCTGGTAAACCTTCTTAATTGAGGCTCTACTATTTCTTGCTGAAGGGGTTGCGCTTCATGCGCAATCTCATCTGTTTCTACATGATCATTATTAACAACTTCATTTTCTGGCATATGGTCACCAACTATATCATCTGACATCTCTCCCCCATTTTCAACATGAGACAAATGAGGATGAAGTGGTGTAAGATCTGCTACCTCATTATTTATCTGTTTGGGCTTTTCAATTTTCTCAAAATCTGCAATGGTATGATCTTCATAAAATACCACATCTCTGCTTCTAATAATTTTCTTATTCTTAGGATCCCATAATCTGTAGCCACACTGCTCATCTCCATAACCAATGAAAATACATGAAGATGTCTTCTCATCAACTTTTAATCTCTTCTCATTCGGTACATGAACAAATGTTTTACAGCCAAATACCTTCAGATGAGAGTATAAACTATCTTTTCCTCCCCACACTCTTTCTAGAATGTCACCATCTAAAGAAAATGAAAGAGATATGTTGATGAGATAACAAGTTGTACTAGCAGCTTCAGACTATAACTCTTTTGGCAATCTAGTCATGTGAAACATGCACCTCATATTTTCTACAATAGTCCGATTAATTCTTTCTGCTACCCCATTATGCTGTGGAGTGTCAGGAACTGTCTTTTCATGACGTATACCAAGTTTACTACAATAACCTTTAAATTATTTTGATGTGTACTCTCCACCATTATCACAACATAGACACTTTAAAACTCTACATTTTCTCTTTCAACCTTAACATGAAACTGCTGGAATAGCTGGAAACCTGGTCCTTATATCTGATAAAATATATCCACACATTTCTTGATGCATCATTAATAAATGTCAAAAAATATCTACTACCACCAAGAAAATCTATTTTAATGGAACTACAAACATTAGTGTAAACCAAATCTAACAAGCCATATTTTCTTTTTGATAATCTACGAAATGCAACTCTATGATGTTTACCAAATAAACAATAATCACAGGGATTAAGAGGAGTACCTTTCAAGGAGGGAATTAATTTCTTCTTTTCTAAGAGTTACATACTTTTCTCACTCATGTATGCAAGTCGCCTATGCCATAAGTTTCAGCTGCATTCAAACCAGTCTTACACAATTTTACCTGAGTTTTGTATAGTGTGTAACACGCCTTACCCTTTGCCACAACAAGTGAACCTTTTGTAAGCTTCAATGCACCATTACCAAAATAATTAATATACCGTTGTTTATCCAAAACAAGTCCAAAAATCAGGTTCAAACGAAGATCAGGAACATGACGTACATCTTTCAAAGTCAGCGTGCACCTCATATTAGTCTGGACACATACATCACATATTCTCACTATTTTAGAGTTACTAGTATTTCCCATATTCACACTGCCAAAATCTCCTACTCTATAAGTAGTGAAATAGTCTTTCCTTGAGGTTGCATGATAAGATGCACCAGTATCAATAATTCATTCGCTTCCTTCATTTGCAACATGCAAACATTCACCTTCGTCATACAAAAAAGGCACAGGTTCATTAGTTACAACAGCTGTAGCTTATTTACTATCAACATTCTTTACTTTTCCCTCTTTCAAATATCTTTTGTAACTATAACATTGTTTTTTGAAATGGTCTGGTTTACCACAATAATGACACTTAAAACTTTTATCACTTGACTTTGATCTCCCTATTGACTTATCACGGTATTTATCATAACCATGATATTTCTTATATTTTTCTCTCCCCCTGTTTTCAGTCACAAGTGCTTGAGAATTATCAGTACCGACAAACTTCATTCTAGTCTCTTCATTAAATAAACTATTGGTAACCAACTCCATGGTAAGCTGTCCATTCGGTGTCGAATTACTAACCGACACCACCAATGTTTCCCAACTATCTGGTAATGAGCTAAGAAGTAATAGTGCTTGCATTTCATCATCCAACACTATCTTCATGTTGGACAACTAATTCACCACACTTTGCACCTCATTCAAGTGCTTAGCAATAGAACTATCTTCCTTGAATTTCAAGTTCATTAACTTCTTAATTAAGAAGGCCTTGTTTGCAGCGGTTTTCTTTTCATATAAATTTTGGAGTTTGGTCCAAATAGCATGTGCAAACGTCTCAGTTGACACATGATGAAATACCGAATCATCTAACCATTGCCTGATGTGACCAATAACATTTCTGTTTAATTTCTTCCACTCTTCTTCTGACATATCCTTGGGTTTAGTTGTATCTCCCTCAATTAGATGGTACAAATCCTTACAGTATAATATGTCTTACATCTTGGCTTTCCAAATAACATAGTTTTGAGCCATTAAGGTTAATCATCCTTGTATTGTTGTTATTCTTCATGTTAACTCTCTTAATTGACAATCTCTCAACAATTGCTCTGATACAATTTTGTTGAGACAAATACTAATAAAATAATACCAAAAAAATAATCTAAAGTAATAATAAACGAGACACCAAAATTTACGTGAAAAACCCTTCAATGTGAAGGGAAAAACCGTGGGACAAATCTGAGAGAATCCACTAATCAAATAAGAAGAAGTACAATAACTTCTCAAGCTTTTTGCCCAAAGCTTAAGTAATACAAGGAGTAAATGGGTCACCTCACAACACCAAAGAGAATACTATGTTCTTTGTTGCTTATTCACGCAACAACTTATCTGAAAACACTATAAATAAAACTTTGTTTTATGCACCTATTTATACTTGTTTGCAGCCGTCCAATACCGCCTCAAATTAAACTTTGTTTCTATTTAATTAACCAGCTGCTAACTCATTCCTTATTCAAAACAAAAACTATGTTTTTTGTTTTTTTATTGAAAACATTTTTCCTTATTCAACCAAACTTGAATTTATGTTTGATTAATTACCAAAGTTAGATCCACCCTAATGGGCTGGACCTCAACAAAAGTAGGGTTACAAAAGTTTAGTTATAAACTGGACTTGATTTTGGAATATCAGTCAATACGAACATACAAGGTGACTAACACACTCAATCGAAAAGAAGAACTACCAACACTATTGCATTCGTGCCCCAACCACACTCTATTTGGGAAAGGCAAGAAAGGATTATGAGACGTCCTCAAATAAAAGCCCTCATGGCTTGATAAAGAGGGTGAAGTAGGGTTAATTTGCGTTTGGATCTTATAGATATATCGATTTTGAGTTTGAATTTCAAGTTTGTCCAGCTTAAAATCTGTATCTCAAGATAGCGTTGACCTTCAATTTATTTATATATATATATATATATATATTTCAAATATGTGACCTAAATGCAAAGCTGGTACGGTATGAACTGTGGATTAAAAAAAATAAATTTATATATATGGCCATGCAGGTCTCGAACACAACGCACTAACCAACCGAGCTAATGGGCCTTGATGTATAATATAATTAATGATATGTTATCTGCTTATATATTTTTGATCTGAGATTATGTGAAGATACAAACAGAAGTGATCAGTGATATGTAGGGGGACTCCTCTCCTAAGTTCCTACTCAACCTCTCTCTGTCATTTGCAATGAGATAATTTGAGATGGTGACTAGTTTTGTAGTTTCTGGTTTTTTTAATCTGACAATGGGATTCAATTTTTATAAGAATACAAACACTTAAGTCCCTACAAGCCTACAACTCTATTTTCCATGTCACCCCACCTAACAACACATTTTGGCTTTTCTTAATTCTAGATGATAAGTTTTATCAGAAATTCTAGGGTATTGCTGCCTAGGGGTGAATTTTATTTATTTGCCCCTTTCTTTAAATATTTTTTTGGAAAAGTGTTTAAAGAGGGGGGTAAAAATGTAAAATTTGCTCCCTCAGGTAGCAATACCCAGGCTACCTAGAATTGCTCAAGTTTTATAGCTATTTTTTAGTTAGTTTTGGATTTTTTTTTACACTTGTATCTCTTCTATAGATAGTATTTGTGGTTGTGTTTTAAAGAGAATGGGCAAAAGTATAAAAACATCCAAATCTGACAAAAAAATGGCTTTAAAGCCTGATTGCCTACACAAACTCGGCCCAACAAAATATCAAATACAATCATAGACCTTGTATCGCAAACTTTACCTCACTAGCTAGCTAGTAATATGAGGATCATCGACCGATGCTCACAATTCATGGTAGGCATCCAAATAAGGTAACTTGACAGATTAGAAAGGTCTAATTCTAGGGAGTGGGAGTGAGGGCAGCCCCCACCCCACTCGTCTCTCTCGAGATATGCACGCATCTCAAGGGAGACGAGCGGGGATGGGGCTGCCCTTGCGCTCTCCCTCATTCCCTATCAAAGCTCTTAAAAAGAGGTGAAATTCTAGGGAGTGAGAGAGTGGGAGCAAGGGAAGCCCCCATCGCCCACCCTCCTCAGGATGCGCACCCTCGCTCATCCAAAGGAGGGTGAGCTGTGGGAGGCCTCCCTCGCCCCCTAGAATTCATGCACACATTGACTATGGTTTCTAAATGTCTATACAAATACTTTTTGCATCATTTTTTTCCCGTCAAAATTTGGGAAATAAATGACAGCTCCCGATTAAACATCTCTTAAAAGGTGCTTGTTTTGAGGGTTAGAGGCGCATAATGAGATCTCCCAACAAAAATTACAAAATAAAAAAATAAAAAAAAAAAAAAAAAAAGAGGAAAATGTTCTTCAAACCTTATATATTTGGGACTCCACATCATCATAAGTGTTTTCTTACACCATTCTACTCTTTCACACTACCTACTTTCTTTCCCACACCACTTATATAAACCAAAAACGAACATTTTTCCCATCCCCATTCAAATCGAAATGTGATTCCTCCCTCCCCTACATTTAAATCTCTCCCCAAATTCAAATTTCCCTCAAAATCTCTTCCCTCTCACTCAAAATCGAACACCAAATCGCAATCTCTCCAAAAAATTTAAGAAAAACACAATAATCTCATGGAAACTTTTTGAAAAACTTTCAATCACAAAACAATGTAAACTTTATAAATTTTTTTCAGAAATCCCAAAAAAATATTGTTTGCCTGAGAGAATGCGAGGTTTTGCAAATCAGTAGAAACTTTTTGCAAAAACCATTAGAAACTTTTTGCAAAAACCTCGCATTGTTCTGGGTGAACAGGAAATTTCAGCAAATTTTTTCAGACAGATTTGCGCGACTTTAGTAAAATGACCATAATTTTGCTCATCTCAAAAGATTTTCAAGTGATTCAAGTTGTGTTTATTAGATAACTCATAGTACAACTTTTGTGTTTTGATCAACTTGAGAATCGGTTTCGATCGAGCACATAAATTGGTTGAAAGTCAGGGATACTATCCCATTTTTATTGCGAGACATATTTGCGCGACTTTAGTAAAATGATCATAACTTACTTATTTCAAAACATTTCAATTGATTTAAGTTGTGTTTATTAGATAACCCAATCTACTACAATTTTTGTGCTTAATCAACTTGAGAATCGGTCTCTATCGAAGACATAAGTTGGCCAAAAGTCAAGGACACTATCCCGTTTTCATTGCAAGACAAATTTGTGTGACTTTAGTAAAATAAACATAACTTGCTCATTTTAAAACATTTTCAAGTGATAAAAGTATTGTTTATTAGATAACTCAGAGTGCTACAATTTTTGTGTTTAATCTACTTGATAATTAGTCTCAATCAAGCACATAAGTAGGCCGAAAGTCAGGGACACTATCTCATTTTCATTGCAAGACAGATTTGCGCGACTTTAGTAAAGTGACCATAACTTGCTCATTTCAATACATTTTCTAGTGATTCAAGTTGTGTTTATTAGATAGCTCAGAATACTACAATTTTTGTGTTTTGATGAGCTTGAGAATCAATCAATAAGGTTTAAATTAGTAAAAAGTTACCCTATTTTGCAGGGTTTTTTTTTTTTTTTTTTTTTTTTTTTTGAGTTTGAGTTTCTCTGTTAAGTTATGCATATTTATTGGTGGTATGAGTAAGTAAGAAAAAAAAAACTCAATGGTGTTGTGTGAAAGCGTTTTTGATGGTATGGAGTAGTCGTTGCCTATATATTTTATGATTCATTGTCTTGGTACTCCATAATTCATTATTATTCTCAAACATATATTATTGTATACTCAGAGTTCTCTCTTATGACGCTTTTTCTAAATGGCGAGGGAACCAACGAGAGGGGAGGTGTGACCATTCATCCCCCTCGAAATGCATGCCTTTTCAAAATTCGAGGGGGTGAAGGATTGCACCCCCTCGCCCGTTTCCTCGCCGCCTACAAGGGCTCCTCTTATAAATTAATTAACAGACACTAGGAAAGTATTTCATCATTATACTTGTGTTGTTATTAGTCAAGATAAGCCACCTTTACCTTAATTTGTCATTAAGCACTTCATTCTGTACTTCAAAGCCAAATTCCCCATGCCCCATTGCATCTAACATGACAAGTAAATTTGTTGAAACTGATCTTTAGCAGCAGCATGAGCTAGCTATTTGATGTATTCAAAATACTATTATGGCCAAATGATGCAAATATGGGGCCTTCAAAAGAAAGCCAGAAAATCCACAAGATGATATTTGTTCCACCAATAATTCTAATTTTCGATGATAAAACTCAACTTGATATAAGCTAATCACCAATCATCATACCCTACCACTCACCCATGGTGAACATTTTCCCTCACCAAATCTCTATATTAAATTTGGTTAAATACAATACACATAGAACCAATTAATATGTTCCCTAAACTTCAAACATCGTCAACTTGGTACTACTATTTGCTTTCTCTAACTATAACGTTAACTTAGATAGTTTGGTATCATCACAACACTTGAAAAGCCTTATTTATTTATTTATTTATTTTTATTCAATCACGTCCATCGATCATCTTCGCGTAATAGTTTTTGCCATGCAAATGAATTATTTTCTTGCAAATGAAACACCCGACCCCCCAAAACTTGTAATTTTCTCTGTGTTTCTCTCTGCCCATTAAGTTAATTAGTGAACAATGCATATGGACTCTTCTAACAACCACTCATTCCTTTCTATCCCTCCCCTTTTTTTTTTCTTAAACAGTATTATGAAAAGTTCTCAACCTACATGCACTGATCAGCCCCTCTATGTCAGTTGTCTAGTCCTAACCCATCCTGCCTTTCACTCACTTATTATAACTTGTTATTTCTGTTCCTTTTCAATACCAACTGATCTATTTTCATAGAGAAAGATCAACATGAAGGTGAGTCAAGAGATTTCATTGAGTGCTTAAGTATAACAAGTACTATAATTGTGTTTAATTTCCTTCATATCATCATTCATTCTATGATAAATCATCATGTTATGTTATCGGTCTGCAGTTACTAGAATGGATGCATCGGAAATTTCGGCAGAACACTGGAGAGCCCATCACAATTGGTATTCTATTCGCCTTTGATCTTTCATTAGTTGCAGACTTCGAGCTTTTAGAGTAACTAGCTAGTTGTTCAACATGTACGTCTTTAGGCTATAGGAAGTCATCTTAAATTTTTCTGAAACCACAAAATATAAGTTCCCTTATACTTCAATGAAGAGGCTGAAATTAATCTCATAAGAAAACTATCATAAGTTGGAATACTTGCGAACGATCTAGTTCTACAATGCCATTGAACGAGACTTCTACTTCTGATGATCATTGTGAGATAGAATCCTTTGTGAAGTAACCTATTAAAGGTATGTTTTGGTCGATCCAATTTGAAAGTGGATTAAGAAGACATGTTTTCATTGACAACACTGTTTATAGTAAATTGGTGGAACTTAAAGATATTTTTTTGCTAATAATAGTACTTCAAGATCATGAAAAGACATATACTGGTTCATTTTGTCGAACTATAGTAAAATGTTGGTTAATAATAGAAATGTAAAGAGATTAGCTGATCCCCATCCCATCCCAATTATTTTTACATGGTGACAAAAGAACTCATCGATTTTTCAGTTTCGAGTTTTCTGAGTTACAGACACAAAAATAGACAAACATCGCAATGGAATGGACTATTTCTAGGACCAACCAGGATGAGGGGATATTTTGTTCCAAAGTTTGTATGCATAGAATATGGGAGGTAATAATAAGAGGAATATTTATCTCTGGCATAACACTTAGGGTTAGGGGTGGGCACCGGACGGGATGGGACGAGATATACCTATTCCTATCCCATCCCGTTCATACGGGATTGGGATGGGACAGGATGGGAAAAATCTCATCCCGACCTCGTCCCATCCCAAACAGGTTCGGGACGGGACGGGATCAGCGTGCTGCCTGTGACTACTGCGAAGATTATGATCATATAAGAACGTGAAAAATAATTTTCTTATAATTAGATATAGATGTGGGATGCAAATATAAGGATAGCCACTAAATCTCCTAACAATGAAATCGAGTGGGCTGACTTTTAGAAAATGACATGATAAATGAGACTCACTAAGAGTATTGTGTCGCTGTGATGGCCTCCCAATTAATTTTACAATTTCATTAATGTGGGAAACAAAATTCATGCTTCCTTGACAAAATGACATTTCATTTTTGTTAGGGAAAAATATAGACCTATTGGTGATGCTCTAACATATTCATAATGGTTTACCATCAATACATATATTGTAATTAAAAAAAAATATTTTTACAGTCCGGGGCATCTCAAATTCTTAGCTCCGCCCCTGAATGTTCCCTTCTGAATATGTATTACTTAGTTAATTGTTATTTTTCATCTTCACCTAGGTATTATCAATATTTGGAAGTTAAATAATTGGAGCCACTTTTATTGGGAATCCAAACAACAGTCTGTTATATTTCTCTTGCTTAATGAATATTTATTTCTTGAAGTAACATTTCTGTTACCACTGCAAACACCATGAATTTCTATCAGTCATCTGTAAGTTTATATGAATAAAAATAAATAAATAAATAAAAATATTAATAATAAATATTAAAAAATTAGCTCGGGAATGGACGGGATTGAAAATCTTCATCCCATCCCATCCCATCCCATCCCATCCCATTCTAGATCGGGACGGGACGAGATTATTCAATTCCATTAAAATCTAAAAAAAATCGAGACGAGACAGAACAAGATCGGAATCGCGGGATGGGATGCCCACCCCCACTTAGGGTAAAGCTCTGCAATAGAGAGAGTGAGAATGAGAATGACAAGAAAAGAGAGAACTAGGCACTCTGAGAGAGTGATAGCAGAGTAGACATGGAGGATGTTTCGTGCATTGGATTAAAACGACACATTCTGAACATACAATAGTGCAAAGAGTACAACAGTACAGAATTGTCTTATGGCTCCAACAGTACAATAGTTTCTTCTTAATTCATATTTGTCGTGGCTCCAACAGAACAGAATTGTCTTATGGCTCTAGCTGTTTGGAATCGTGTTAATCAATAATGGTTGAATAAAGCATATGGATCAAGGTATGTTGTAAAGTCTTAGTGAATCAAAATCCTTAATTTAAGTTTAGAGTAAGTGAATTAAAGTTAAAGACGGGGTGTAGTATTGTGGGTGCACTCTCTCTTGTTCTGCATGGAATTTACCTACCCACTCAACCTGGTTGTGTATTTAGTATGCGATTATTTTTAATAATACTAGCTTAATTAATAAGACTTGTATAAATTTTGTTAAAAGGTATTTAAATGACAGGCTCTTATAATAAAATAAAATAAAGTGGAGAGAAACTCTGCATCTCGGACCATGGGGAGAAGATTCAGTATTTTTTTTTCTTTTTTTTTCCTCCCTTTATGGTTAGATCCTAAAATATGTGTTAGTTATAAATCTTCCCAAAGGTTTTCAGAAAATAAAAATTTGTAAGAACATAAACAAAAACAAATGCTGATTTGGTGATTTCAGGGAACTCCTGCAAATGTCTCACAGGGCAGCCAACACTGGAGGATCAACAACACAATTACCATAGTAATAAACCAAACTACCCCGCCAGACCCTCAACAGATTTTCACAAACAAAATCTCTTTCCCGAATCATTCATGGAAGAAGTGCCAGACTTCGAAGATGGACCCACCTTCGAGCTCTTCCACAGTCTCCTTGCAATCGGCACACTGGGTTCAGACTCAGCTTTTGAAATACCCGAACCTGGAACTCCAACCTTTGCCTCATCTTTTGAGAACATAGCTGAAAAGGACACAGGCGTTACGGAGAATGACTTGAAGCTTGTCAATGAGGAGTTAGAGAAGGTGCTTGGGGCGGACGCCAAGGATGACTCATCTGTGAGGACTAGTCATGTGAGTGTCATTACCTTGAGTGGCAGCGAAAATGGATTAGGTGTTTGCCCACTCCAAGGGTACCTATTCGGATCACCCGTTGGACTGCCTGAAACTACTACCGGCAATGTGGGGAAAAAAGAACACAGGACTTCGTTGGGAGAGCTGTTTCAGAAGAGTAGATTGGCCGAGGAGAAAGAGGAAAAGAGAGAGAGTGACAAGTCTGTCAAGAAGAGCCTCAAGCGAATGCTCCGGAGCTCAACTGCTGCTACATCTGATTCAGTTTCAGCTGATAACAAACTCAACAAGGTATGTCAGAAACGTTATACCTGTTACAAAACATAAAATTGTAGGTATAATCAACATAAAACTGCTTAGAAACACTCCTGATTGATTGCTAATGTTTCCTAATTTCTGTGTGAGATAGCAGCTCTTACATATGTTCCACAGAAAAGTCCATCCTGAAAACACCACAACTAATGCCAAAAAGGATGCAAAGCGCCTAAAAAATGGTAGCAGAAACAACATCCCAGATGATGCTGGACATGACTATGGAAATCGTACTCTCCCGGATGAAGACATCATAATCATTCCTAAAAGATCAATCTCAAAGATGAGACGACACAAAAGCCTGTCAAATCCTCCCAGTGCAATTGGAGGCAGTGAATCGAATGGGAATAGGGAGTGCTGGATCAAGACAGATGCAGACTGTAAGTATTCCTCTGCACCATAACATTACATTACATCGATTATAACCACCAGATTCATCGGGCTCACACAAAATGACTTATCGAGTCTAGTTCTTCAAGTCTGATAACTTGAAATTAAATTTTTACTATTAACTGAAGATCTACCTTGACTGACCCCTAGTTTTCTTGGTGTTGTAGACTTGGTGTTAGAGCTGTAGAAGCAAAAGAACTGTCATGGAAAGGCTAGAGCCCAGCTTCCTCATGCAGTATTAGATGGTACCGCTGTTAAATATGATTGAGATCCTCTCTACTGTTATTGTAAGTGTGGTTATTATGTTTTTCCCAATGATGTACCATAGGAAGCTATAAAACCAATATCTTGTCATGGTGTTTGTTCTATCACTAGACGATATATGAGTAGGAAGTTTACGATCTGAATAAAGGCTGCACTATTGAAACTTTTGCTACTACAGAGAAATATTTCCCTTCCTCTCTCCCCGGAAGTTTGGGCTACACCGCTTCAAATCTATTAAAACCCTGAACAAGTAGTCTAACTATCTCAGTGGATCTCTATTCAGTCTATTGTGCAAGGAAACTAATGAGATTCCTAAAAGCATTCACTTCTGACAGGTATCATCACATATCACCAATATTTCAAACACTGTAACTACCTTATCTATCAAAACATTTTCGCCTCTAACTTTAATCTTATCTACACTCATTGCTTTAATTGGAAATCTCAACTGCATCTAGATCAAACAACAGTCCTACAAAAACATACTCTTCCTGCAAGGTCCATCCAATAATTTGCTTATGTCCTTCAAATATAAATCCAAAACGAAAATCAAGTCGTGTTATGGTCTATTTAACCTTACCCTATGTTATCCATTAGCTGTGACAAAGTCTCTGCCATGTCGTTAACATTGTCACTCTTTCAACTCGCTTGTTTCTGTAATCACTTGATCACATCAGCGATAACAGTTCTTATCCCAGCACCTCCAAATACAGAGTCCTTATATCTGTTCTATCACAAGACTAGGTAACAAAGTTCATAATATTATCAAGCGATCAGCCATCCTATTATCACGCACATCTTTTCAGAGTTTGTGATTTTCCAAAGAATTGAAGTTGTTCTTTATAGCCTATTTTACGAGGTTATGACCCATGTAAATTCGTACCTAATAACTGACTGTGAAACTCAACAGAGATATCAGCTTTCAGACTCAGAATACTTGTGTACGAATGTGCTTTAGTGATCATCTGTTCCGTATTTGACATTCCACACAATTGTAAGCTTCCAGTATCAAATATTATGAACAAATGTCATAAAGAATAAATAACTAAATGATTCAAATGCATATCAGTTTACAACAATTTCAAATTCCTGATACAAATGTAACCTCCATGAAACACATTTTAACATATGATAGGGCCTCCCATGATACACAATTGTAAAGGGCTTGTACAGTTAGAGCAGTCAGGTATTTCAAATATTTTTCCCTTCTACTTCTCGTATTGTGCATATTGTACATGTTCCTGACCCATAGTTTGTTTTGTAGCTAACAAGTTTATGCAAGTATGAAAGCAAGGCGCAGTGTGCCACCAAACCAATCAAATGTGGAAAAAGAGTTTCTGCTAGCAAGTACTGTCCATGTAATTCACCAACAACTCCTGAACCATACCTCGATCTGCAATCTTTCCAGCCGCACCATAGATTGGAGCAACTCCTCCATTAATTGGACCTGGATTTTTCTTTACCTAAAACAAATGTTAAAAAAAAATGATAAGTGGAACGCCAGTGGAGAACATTTCTAAGCACCACGTACCTTGGCACTGTTGGCAGTATCACTGAGCCCATCTTTTTGTGCAAAAATGCAACAACCGATAGTGAATCCAAAGACTTGAATGCGGTCTTGTGATCCAAAATCTTAAGGTCTTAACCATAATATCATTTAGTTTTTCTGATGACAAAAATATATTACTTTTATTGGATTGCCATATCCTGGGTCAAGGGTCCACGCTCGATTTTGACAGTGTGCACACTTCTGGGTCCCTTTCACGCATGACCTATTGCCTTATTGGTCTATTCTTGATTAACTAACCCACATAAGATCAGCTAGATTGAGATTATCTTCTTTTTTCTTTTCTTTTTTTCCAATGAAACCATACTTTTTCAAGTTAAAACTAGAGAGCAACGAACGATAAAATAATGGCTACAACATAAGCTGGTCTTTGTGTATCTGCTACCAACATCTGTGGGTCACAAGTTCCTAAAGGAGTACACTACGAGGCATAACAAAAAGCATCCAATGAGCAACTAATCACTTAGTTAATTTCAGGTTTTGTTACTCGGTTTGGGCTAATCCACACCCAAAGTGGGTGCTACCGTTGAATTGATGGTGGCAAAGAACTGAAATTCAAAGAACTTACTGTTTGTACGGATTCCTTTAAATCTCTCAGGAAGTCTTCAATAACTGGAACATGCTGAAGCGTGATACATATATGGATGCTGATGCATTTAAACAATCGAATAGGTCAATCTTGCAGCTAATAGAAATTTTAAGTTGAACAAAATAGGGCTACAGAAAAGAAAAGAAAAAACCTCTGTATTCCTTTTTTTTTTTTTAAGAAGTTTTATTAGCAAAATTGGATACTTAGAGATTCTTATGATAACACAAGTGGCCATTCAGATCAATTACAATCCTATGAGAACTTTCTGTTTATAGAGTTTCAAAGGTCTCTGAACATTGAGCCTGCCATATCTATTTCGAGTTCATTTAGAACCATGTTTCGGGTTTATCTTTAACTGAATTCAACTAGATATGTAATTCTAAGCTCAGTTGGACTGCATATGTAGAACATTGTTGGCTCTACGATCTTAGCCTTTCATACTCTTTAATATGCTAATTTTATGGCTATATTTGGCAAAGCTTGAAACTTAATTGTAATTAACATGGCACACAGACCATGAAGAAAGATATACATGACGGAATTCGTCAGTCCATCAATTAGGTTCTCCAAATCCTTGCAATTTCTGGAACATGAGAGGTGCTTATATAGGCCTAGGGAACTTTCTCTTTTATCCTTTTCTAAAAGCTGCTATATATCTGAAAAACAAATACTGAAAAAAATAAAATAAAATGGCACACCTGTTAGGCCTCTGCAATGCATTCAAATGCCAGCCTTTCGATGACATTATATCATTTACTTCGAAAATGTCGATATCTTTCGAACCAAAAGCAACAATAGTCATATCTGGCCTTCCAACGATAAATAGCTCTGGTATCTTCTTTATCCTGCAGAACAAACTCAACAAAATAAATGTGATTTTCTTCTCTCTTTTAAGGTACAATCTAAGCACAAAACTAAAGTTCCAAGAAAAAAATGTCACTGACCCTTTTTGTAGGCTCTTAGATGCTTCCATGATCCTACTTGTGTTTTCCAAGTATCCTACAAGAACACAGTTTTTTTGCCACATAATTTTAGTGAAAACTGAGGAGCAAAGGAGGGGGAAAATTAAAAGGAAAGCCTTCAATGATCTATAACCTTCTTGGCCTAAAGCCATCATGGCCGCCCAAGCCCCAACACTTAATCCCCCAGGCCTGCTTCCAGCTATGGTAGGAGAAATATAAAGACCCCCTAACCATTCCGTAACTGCAAAAAAGAAGAGGATTTAATATGATATGAGATTTGTCACTGACAAAGTACAAGTTAACCAGTAAGAGAGATTCGCAGAAAGAAAACAGAAAAATACAGATCAGATGTAAAAGTTGATAGACGCGATCAAACCATCTATAGTAACTTGCCCGTGAGCCCATGTCAATCTGATTTGGTTATTTATATTCTAAACATCGTATTTGAATACAATACATTCTATTGGTTTTCAATAATCAAAAACATTATCCAAATCTCACAATTTTACATAGTAACTTTACTGTAAGCCCATGTCAATCTGATTTGGATATTCATATTCTAAACATTGTACCTGAATGAAAACATTCTACTGGTTTTCAATAATCAAAATAACTTTATCCAAATCTCACAATTTTACTAAATGTTGAATCATTGGAGCACATGTTTCACTAATATGGTGTCGTTGAATGCATGCCAAAATTAGAGCTTCAAAATAACAATGTCAAATATGAGTATGTATACGTCAAGGTGTCAACTGTCAATGAAACACATAATCCTCACGTTAAGCCATCCTTGCAGCAATGCATTAAATAAATAAAATTCACAAAACAACTTCCAACTCTTTTATTCAACATGTGCCAGGATCAGAATAGAGAACGGTGTTGGGACTGGGGTGAAGAGAGTGAAGCAATCTCGTGTGCATGTTGTGAAGTGGTTCTGAGGGGTTTCACTCTCTTCACCCCTGGACCCAACAAACAGTGTATCAATGAAAAGACATGTGCAGTGAATATTTGAAAATTGAAAAGTAAGAAACTCACCTGCCACAAATTGGTGCTGTTGAAGAAGTTCAGCAGTAGCCATAAAAGAGGTCCATCGGCCAACAGAAAATTATAAAAGAATTAGCACACAACTTACCAAGTAACAAAATATATAACATGCATACTTCTTTTATAAAATACAGAGCACAAGTCTTGAACAACTTCTAAGATAAATATAAAAGTACAAGCAAGATCACGTAAGTGTTCGCTAAGGATTATCAATAAAAAATATATCTCTGGGACAAGTTAGAGTCCATAGACATATAGGTGGAGCTAATGAGTTTGATAAGTTTTATTCATATCCTTTTGATCAAACATTTCCAATAATCTCAATCCTCTTCCATAGATTAAGTAAATAAGAAAAAAGATACGAGTTACTAACATTTTGAGCCGTATGAAGATAGACCCACTGGCCAAATACATTTCATAGGCAAGTATCATAAATGATAAGTAATACCTTTCTGATGTCATGATTCCTGTAAAGGACTATACTTGTTCCCTTGGGTGCCAACCCATACTTATGAACATCAGCTGATATCGATGTCACTCCTTCAACAGAAAAATCAAATGGTGGAATTGGATACCTAAAGAAAAAAAAAATCAAACATTTAATACCGACATAAAATATTTACTTCCATAAGTTCGAAATAGAAACGGAGCTGGTAAACATAGTAATGCTAACCGCCAGTGGGTGTGTTAAGACAAGCGGCTCTTAAGGTTGTTGGGAAGTGAAAGTGATATTGTATGAACCTTCTAATATCAACATTGTATCTACTTATGTTGCATTGTTCTTCTGACAAATGATTAAGATATAGACATTGATGTCATTGACGCATTGCCCATCTGAAGGATGGCATGCTTGACAGGATGGTTATCTATTGTAATATGTAATTTATTAATCCATAACAAACACAGTTTACCAAGTAGTGTCTCAAAGTGACTAGGGCTCGAGAGTGCAGGCAAATTTTTTTAAAAAATTTATTTATTTTTATCGATAAAACAGATAGCAAACATATTAATAATGGAAAGCAAGTGAGAAACTCGCAAAACATTAAAACGAAGCAACTGGAAATGAAACAACTGGGACCAACTGAAAACTAAGTTGCTCAACAACACTTTTGTCAAAGGTCCCCAAGTAACTCCCATGACCAGAATAAACCCTCCCATCATTTTTATTTGCAACTGTTGAAGATCCAACTCTTGCCCTTCAAAAACCTTGCTCTTATGACCATCAATATCAATTAGAGGGTTCCAGGTTTCCAACACCATTTTACCAAATGTTAACACTTCTTTCGGGATATTTAAATTCTGGAAATTTAATCCTGCATTCAACTCAATTCTTTGATTCAGATAAAAGCAACATGTGAAAAAATGTAGAATGATGGCGACAAGCGACGAAGTTTCAAATAAATTAATACAAGCAATCAAATAATATGCAAGTCTTACCCAAGTTTACGAGCAAAAGGCAGTACAAATCCACCAAGACAGAGGTCAACATGCAAGCATATTCCAAAACTCAATGCTAATTCACCAAGTTCCTGCATTAGCCAATTCATATAAGAAAGAAAAAACCCAAGAAAAATTCTATAAGAAATCAAAAAAATGTTTGAGAAATTCAAGATATGCAGAGGCAGTCCATTTCACATACCTCAATTGGATCGATAATGCCATGTGGAAAACCCGGAGCAGAACCAACAATCTGAGAATGCATTAGTTTCAGGTCCACTAAGATTGCAAGGGCACCCACGGGGGTTAGTGGAATAATTGTGATGGAAATTAGTGAAGATGAAGTGATCGAATGAGATATTTGGGAAAGAAATAAAAGTTAACATACTGATATGTTTGCCTGGTCTTATTTCATGAGAAAACTTTCTAGTAAAATTTAAAGGAGATTAGAAAGAATAAAAGAGAACATTGTATATTAGAGTATTAGAGTTACCATAACAGTGTTCTTGTTAATATATCTCCGGATTGCTTTAACATCGGCTTGGAACTCTTTGTTAACAGGTACACGCCAAAGCTTTATTTTAAAGTACTGTGCAGCCTTATCATATGCCGAGTGGGCAGATTCGGGAATTATCCTATGCATACAGAGACATCACCAATTTTTAAAATTGCATGAAGAAGGGAAAAAAAAAACTACAGAAATAGATAGATTATAACTTTATAAGAAAATAACTCACATTTCAGGATTCGTAATCCCTTTCTTCGTTCTCATATAGTCCCGTGATGATTTCACCACTAATAATATACTTTCCGTGCCTCCCGATGTCATGTTGCCACATATTTGACCTCCTGCAGCCTTTTCTTTACTTCCAAGCAGTGCTGCTGTCATTGCAACCACCTCACTCTCAAATCGTACAACGCTTTGGAATACATCAAGATGCAATGGATTGGTATGTGCAAACCTGGATACATATGTTCAATACTTGACATTAAAAGCTTACCAACTTGAGCAAATAACATGCAACAACATTATTCGTCCAAAGATTCTTCGAGCACAAACTGGAATTTAAATATGAGAGAGAGAAGCTTAGAATTACAGCTGTGCAATTAAATATCTTTATGGACAATTAATAAAATGTACCATGACTTACTAACATTGAGTATGCTTCATTTATCAAACTAAAATGTCCTTCTGATTCGCTTCCACCAATATATCTGCATATGTAAAATTTTGGTGATATTAGTTCCAAAGTTGATGAAAAGGAAAATCTCAATGGTAAGGTTGTTGACAACTTTTTATGCTGCATAAAATACATCGTAAGACATCAAAAGTAACATACACTGTACCAGAGCATTTTCCTTGCCAAACTGCATCATTTCCTTTCTCTTGTTTCAACTTCTCTATCACTTCTCCTCCAAGTCCAGCCCTTGGCAACTCTGTGCACCAACCATCTCTCTTAGATTTACTACCAGATTGCATCTTATCCACAACCTGCGTAGGAACAGCACCCACACATCATCTCTCCGAATTGCAAAGACAAGAAGACATATGATGATAAATGAGAAAAAGGAACAGATAAAGTAAATGGATTATCAAAGAGAAAGAAGCAAATGATATTAGCGTATTTGATTGATTATTAAAAAACCATGATTTGATTTACCCAGATTCATTACAACTCACAAACATCCATGATATCTATGGCATGCTTGTGTTAGAAGTTTAAAATATCAAAAGAAAATAACAAGGTTAGTTTAAGAGTATCATGTCAGATAAGATTAGCACTTGAGTTCTACTAAACGCCTTTTACTTGTTTCATGTTTATGTTTCAATATGATATCATGTTTAGCCATGCTATACGGTTCAGAATGTTGGGCTACTATGGGACAACATATGCATAGGATGGCAGTAGCAGAAATGCATATGTTAAGGTGGATATGTGGTAAAACTCGTAAGGATAAAATTAAAAATGAAAGAATTCGGAGATACTTAGGTGTAGCGCCCATAGAGGACAAAATTAGGGAAAAACGTTTAACTTGGTTTGGTCATGTGCGGAGGAGACCAAGCACGGTGCCAATTAGAAAATGTCAAGATTGGCAAGTTAATGGAGGGTGTAAACGGAGGTGACGACCGGGAAGACCGCATTGCTTGGAGAACCAAAATTCATATAGCCAACCCCGAAAATATCGGGAATGGGCTTTGATGATGATGATGATATCATGTTTAGGTAAGGAGTAAGGGTAAGGAGTAAGTCTAAGGAGCCTTGTTTGGGGGTCTCTTGATTTTTTTTTTTTATATTCAACAACTTAGCGCTATGCCCATACATAATGCTAAATTATTTTTAGCTAGCCTATAGGTCGCCCCTGTCGGGATTCGAACCTTGGATGTGGGGTTTGGCTCTGATACCAATTGTTATGAACCAACCAATTCTCCCAAAAGCCCGAGCTGTTCAGGAGGGGAAAGTCCATAACAAGGATCGTAACAAAGTGTCAAAAAAACTCCAAAGATGCACAAAAGAGGCTGCCAAACAAGGCTCCCTAAAATTGTTGTTAGGTAAGAGGAAAAAGATAAAGTAACTAGGTAATATGAAAACCCAATTCAACGTGCGGTTGTGGGCCATTAGTTATATATCATCTTTTCATTAAAAAAAACAAGGAAGGTAGTGGCGTAGAAGATTTCAATAATGGACATCTTTAGAAGTCTTCCAAATCCCAAAATCAACAAACATTTTGACTCTTCCAATAAACTTGTTATTTTTTTGCCAGACCAAGGATGAAAATCATAGATATCCAAAGAAATTGTGGTTGCACTAGTAATGTATCTATATCATCCGAACATTGAAAATTATCGTAACATGTCTTTTGAAAAAAGAACACTAGAATGGGCTAAATGGAAAAAAATATCAATCATGGTGGAGTATTTTGGTATCAGGTGTACCAATAAAAGACATACATTGCGATATATAACCAATATATAAGAATAATTTAAAGCTCTAGACTACTTAGGCAATGCAATTAACTTCAGAGTTAGCATATTCCAGTTAGCTCAACTATGTAGTCGGAATTTGCTCAAAAGCAACAAATAAAAAAAAGTGAATGACATCTCCAAGTTATAGTTAGTGAATTACCTCTCAATTTCATTATTACTATTGTCATCATTATAACCAAACACATTCAAATTTCATTGCATTAAAACTCCATCAACGTAATTGTTTACATATAATAGGTTTTAGACCTATGTAACAATGACACGGACACAAGGATTTGTATCCGACATAGATACATCGTGTCAAGACTAGTCAATATGGGATACATCTGTAAATTTTAGTCTATTATTTACTTTTCCAACAATAAGTTATGACATATTAGTCATATTCATTGTCAATATTGCTAAAACATCCACTACCAACTCCCCATAATATGCTTGTGAAATTTGTAAAGAATTGAAAATTTTCAAAAAAGTTTATGATCTCATCTACTCCCATGAGTATCGACACACTTTTTTTGGTATAAATATAGTATCTTTGTTTCATAATTTCAGACATACTAGTCCATCACATTCAAATTGTAAATTCTACAAAATCCTGGGGTCTAAGCTGTATAATCCAAAAGATAAATATCTTGGTTCACCCCTACTTCTATTCAAAAGGAAAGCATCTGACTTTCAGTTTCTGGTGGATAAAATTAACTCCAAATTATTTTCCTGGAAGGCCAAGGTTATTTCTCAAGCTGGGAGAACAGTGATGATTAAGGCGGTGGTACACTCCATCCCTGTCTACACCATGCAAACCTTTCTCCTCTCCTGCTCGATTACTATCCAGATTGATGTTCTAGCCAGGAACTTTTTGTGAAACATAACTGATGAGGGAAAAGCTAAACACCTATGCACCTTAGATGAAACACCCTTCCACGACATTTGGGAGGACTGAATATTCTAGGGGTGGACAATGTCGGTTCAGTTCGGTTTTGAGCCCCGAACTGATTTTGACTCGATTTCATTCGGTTTGCCCGAAATCCAAACCGAAACCGAATTTTGTATTTGTAAACAGATGAATTCGGTTGAACCGAATTTCGAATCGGTTCGGTTGGGCTGAAATTTCGGGCTCAAGTACTTGAAAGGGTTTCATTAAAACATGCCCAATTTTTAGCCCAAAATTGAAAACTGAGAGAGAAGGGGGGGTGATTCAGTGCAACAGGGTGCACTACAGTGCATTTGTTGCACTAATCAGGTATTGACACCTACCTGTTATTTAATTATTTATATATATCTAATTAATCGATCGGTTTGGTTATTATTCGGTTGTTCAAAACCATAAACCGATTTCGAATCATTTATAACTGGTTCGGTTTAAATTATTTTCTTTCTACTCATATTTCGGTTCGATTACCGAACCGAATTTGAAAACCGGTTCGGTCGGTTAACCGAATTTAAATCGGTTTTTGCCAACCCCTAGAATATTCTCTCGGCTAGGAACAAGAATTTTGCTTTACAAGCTAAACACGTGGAATGTCATTGCTAAACCCCTCAATCCTTGCAATGCGCAACTCAAAGATATTTATTTTCATAACAAAAGTGTCTTCTAGCTTTCTAAACCCCCCTCAGTAGCCTCCTTTGCCTAGCGAGGGAACCTGGCGACCCTCACCAAAATGAGACGTCACCTCATTTGGCAAATTTGATCGGGTAATGAGATTCACCTATGGAATGATTATTGGGTGAAACAAAACTTTCTTCTGACAGATTGTAACAGTTTGCCTCCTCTTTCTACCTCTCTTCAAAAAAAAGTTTGAAACCTCTGGCTATACATCGATCAACATCCTACATGGAATGCGGTCCTTGTCTCCTCCTCGTTTTCACAACCTGTAGCCAGAGACATCCTGGACTTGGTCATCCGTCCTTCTGTGTCTCAAGATACACTGATCTGGAAGTTTGATAAAAGAGGATTATTCTCGGTCAAAAGTGCTACCAAAACTTTTGTCCTTGATGACTTGGAAGCTTCCTCTTCCTCTTCCTCCCAGGTTCATGGGCAACTTAAACCTAAATATTAAGAGAGATATGGAGAATCAAAGCCCCAGCCAATGTCGTACTTATTCTTTTGAAAGTCTCTCAAAATATCTTGTCCACTATGTCCAATCTGACGCATATCCATATGCACATTGAGGATTGATGTGTTTTCTGTCTTAACCAAAAAGAGGATGTACTGCATCTCTTCTTCTTTGCCCAATGGTGCATAGACTTTGGTTGTTCTCCCCTTTCCCTATCAATTGGAGTAATGCCAATATCCCTCACCAAACCATCCATGGTTTTCTCAATTTTTTTTGGGACTCGGCCGTAGCTCACTCTCTTTTTCGTGAGGAGGTGCTCTCACAATTCACAACAGTGATCCACTCTATATGGCAGACTCGTAATAACACTATCTTCCGCAAAAATAAGTTCTCAATCCACTATTTCATCTAGGTTGCCAATCACACTTGGTCAACATGGAAAAAACAATGATTCCAGACTCGTCCCAACTCCAACACAGATTTGATGAACCCCTCATCTTTACACCATCACCTAGAAACAGCTACAATTGACAACCATCCTCAACCGGTCTACCACACTCTTGATCCTGGACCTTCTTCAAATTCTATGTCAAACTCGCAATCTTCTAGACTTCGCATAATCAATCAACAACTTATGGCAATTGCATAGGCTCAACACCTTGTCCAGGAACCCTAGAGGGCCTAGAGTTGTTCCCACTTCACTTTCCTCTGAGATGATTTTGGTGACTTATGATGTCTGTTTCTTTTCCTCCTCACAGCAGGGAGCTTTTGGAGTCTTTGCGGTGGATGTTTGTGGTAGGGTATGTACCAGACTAACAGATATGATCCCTGGCCGAGTACTTGATAGTACTATGGCCTAATGTTTTGCTGCAGAAATCGCTCTTTTGCTAGTACAGGTCAAGCAATGGCCAACTGGGTTTATTCTAGGTGATTCTGGTGCTTTACATTCTATTTTGCATACAAATTTGGGAGATCGGCTGACATAATGTAGGTGAATGTGATGATCTATTGTTTACGGTATTAAGTCACTTCTTTCTAATCTTTTTGAAAGGGCTTGTAATTTTATTCCCCGAGAACTTAATAGTGAAACACATGTGTTAGCTTCGATTTCAGGACAACAACTATGTAATCTTACTTAATATATTTATATGCTGTACAGTATCTTTATCAAAAAAAAAAAAAAATGTAAATTCTCCCATAAACAAATAAATGTGTTCACCAACTAATGACTTTGCAGTAGTCCTAAAAACTGTTTTCATTTTGTCATAGATACATTCAATGCTCCTCTTTAAATTTAAACAAATTTATACAATTCAGTTGCTTCAAGTGCAAAACACAAGAAACTAATAAAACAAACAACGAAATAAATCGAATCGAATAGAATCTGACCTTCTGTTTCTCCGCCTCTATTTTGTTCCTGACTCCCGGTATCAACAATCTGTTGGATCAATTAGAATCTTGTTTAGTTCAACATTACTTAGAGAAAACCTAGAAATAGTAATTGAAGCTGATCGCAAATGAAGGAAGTGTATAAATATTTGATGAAATGAAAACTACTCACTTGATGGAGCTGATGAAGAAGCCTAGAAGTGCTGCTTTGAGTCCTTTTTCTTGCACTAAGTTGAAGAGCGATAGAAGCTTGGAAGCGATGTAGAGAGTTAATAGAGGAGTGATGACCAGCGCGAGAGGTTCGTATGAGGAGAGATACGAGTTCGCTGTGTCTCTGATTCGATTCATAATTGGAGAGATCGACATTGAAGTCTGGATTCGAGAATTCAAGAAATCAGAAATGGAGATTAGAAGAAATGATTTGAGAGATAGTGATGAGATTCGATGTCGTTGTTTTCGCGTGCGAAAGACGACTATGGAAAGGGAAACCAAGCGGGATTTGAGGAGGGGTCGGGTTTTGTAGTTGCGCGAGTGTTGGTTTGGTTTTCCCGAATTTTGATTGATTGATTGATGAGGTGGTGCGGTTAGTCCTGAGGTTCAATTGTTCAATTTGAGTTTGTCTACTTGGTCTGCAGCCTGGCTTGCTGATTTTCGCCCTCCTGGGTAGCCGACCTGATTTTCACTTTTGGTGGGATGTTTTACATTTTTGTCCATTTTCTCTAAACACTTTTTAAATATAACCACAATAAATGAAGGGCAAAACAGTAATTTCGCTAACTTAAGCATGAAAACCAGGCAGCAGACCCAAACTCTCTAGAATTGTTCTAGAATTATTCGTTCAATTTTGATTGATCAATTTTTTTCAAACTTCTAAATGTGAAAAAACTATAACCATTCACAGTTGAAAAATAAAAGAATACTGATTGTGTTCAAATTTGTTCGCCTCGATTTCTAACCTATAAAATAGGGTTAGATTGCTAAAATTCACCTATTTGGTGGTTGAAACACTTCGTTGCTTAAATCAGTTAGAAATAATATGAAATTGGACTATGGTATAGTTGTAGTGTTTTTGGTACCTGATTCCTCTTCTCTTTCCTTTACTGTATATAGTAAGAATAATTAACTATGTCTGTAACTTAAGCATGCATGATGCAATGAATGGTGATGTTTCTCATAACGATATCATCCTTCATTGAGATATGTCATTGGGGGGAGGTTCCCACCATGACTTGTTTCATTTGTAACGTTTATATCATCCGAGGGGAGAGATTCATTGAGCCTTTAACCTGGATCGTGATCCATTACTAAATGCCTCTTTGGACTTTAGTGATTGAACCCATTATTAATTTTTGTTTGAACTATATGTCTCTAATGAGATATGATTTGTGTCACATGTTCTACTGCGATCGAATGACTATTTGATGTATCATCAAATATATTTATGGTGGAAGAAAACACCTGATTTGAATCAATCTATTTAGGAAATTTATATAGAAATGAAGGTATTTTAGTTATTAATAAAGTTGGATTGAGTTCATGTAAGGGGGCATGCCAAAGTTAACAGTGATAACAGGGAGTCATGGTGGACTGGAAATTGGGGGTACCTTGTTTTTTTTATTTTTTATAATTAATTTAGAGAATAACCTTATTTCTAGATTAAAATTGGAGGCAACGCAAAATAATCTAAAGAGTTGTATTGAAATATTATTGTTATTGTTGTTCATTGATTGAATACAAATTTATAAAACTAACTCTGACCTAACCTTATGGAGATAGGAAACCTAAGATTTCTTATTATATTCTAACTTTCTTAACATATTTTATACTGACTTTCCTATTTTGTAACACTTTTCTATTCTGTAACATAAGTAGATTTTCTTTCTTTAACACTCCCCCACAAGCTAGACATGTAGACGCAGACGAAATGTGCAGCTTTGAGGAAATTTTGAAGTCCAATTTGGTGAAAAAATCATGACTGTCGAGTGAAGCTGCTAATGGTTCAATTCGATATATCATGATTATCGATTTCTGAAAAATTCTGGATGATTCCTGTTTGAAGAAATCATGACTCAATTCTAGTATTGGTATTGCTCAATTCGAGTCAATACACGTGTATGAAGAAATCATGATTCAATTCGAATATTGGTATTGCTCAATTCGAGTCAATATAGATTTTGGATGATTCCTGTATGAAAAAATCACGACTCAATTCAAGTCAACACAGATTTTGATATTGTCAATTCGAGACAACACAAGTTTTGGTATTGCTCAATTCAACATTTTTTTTGTGATCTCTCATTGGGCTTGCTGATTGGCGTCAAGGTCGAGGATCTGGCTGCGTGAAGTTGCTGATGTTTGAAGATTAAAGCCATCACTAAGTTGCTATTGTTGATTGATTGAGGCAGACTGTGTGTTGTTGTTGTCCTCCCTTCCCCGCCTCTTGCGTTTATCGTAGTCATCAGAGGCAGGGAAGAACTTGAATACCCGAAGTCTTAGGTCACCAAAGAAACTCGAAGTCTTAGGTCACCAAAGAAACTCGAAGTCTTAGGTCACCAAAGAAAGTTGCTCTGATACTGTGTAAAGAATTGCATTGAAATATTATTGTTATTGTTGTTCATTGACTGAATACAAGCTTATAAAATCTAACTTTGACCTAACTTTATGAAGATATGAAACCTAAGACTTTTTATTCTATTTTGGCTTTTCTAATATATTCTATACATATTTTCCTATTTTGTAGGACTTTCCTATTCTGTAACATATGTAGACTTTAATCTCACCCATCTTGATTCCTAACCTAGTCATTTTGTTTTGGAAAACGAGCTGAGTTTTTATAAGATCCCATAACCTATCAATAAGGTGCGACGTCAACACCATAAGAAAGTAACCATGCCGCCGGCGAGTCTCAAACCTAGGATGTGAGGGATAAACCCATACAACCTTAACCACTTGACCAAAACACCATTGGCTATAAAGACTCTTATTTTAATGCAATTTGAATGATTTTGTAAGTTTATTCTTCGGGGCCTCAACCGAAAGGCTCACAAGCTGGTAACTATGGCCGGACATCTTTATTGTAATCATGTTTAATTAATTTCAATTGCGCTGTGCTAAAAGAAAAAAGACACTGGTTTCCTATAATCACTTACACCATTGTAGTGGAGGACATCTCTTTCAATCAATTTCCTCTATTTTCTATCTGTCTCCCCATGCCCATGGCACTCATCCGTTGGGCAACATAGAGCCAACTACTACATTGTTAAGCTTATCTTAGATCAACTTCCTTCTTTGAGCACATGAAACTAACCAATACAATAGTGTTGAATGGGTGTAGTAAACATTCAGAGTCCACACAAAATACAAGGCCAGTTATGCCCTGAACATGGCTAAAATTTGTAGCGGGTCAACTGATCATATATATATATATATATATATACTCATATCAAGTTAAGAGATTCTAAAAGCCAGTTGCAAACCATGAATTTGACCTCAATTCATGTAGAATTTGCTAAATATGTATCCTAGATGCTCCCATCTCATGTGGGGAGTGTCAAATGGGAGTTTTTCTATTTCCTTTTTCATAACAACATATTCCTTCCCCAACCCTCCCAGCCAAATTTTTTTTGAAAGGAACAGAAGGATTCTGGTAAAGGAAAACTTTTAGAAATATGTTTGCAGCTAATTCGACACGAAAAAGGGTGGTTTTCATTTTATTTGTTTGTTGCTCACAAGGATGTGATCAGTGTTAATTTGGAGGAAAAAAGGAGAAACATTGTTAAGAGTTCTAAGTTTTGATCACAAGCTTAATTGTGTCACATAATTGAATTCATGAAGTATAATATCACCAAGTTGTGTACAAAGTTCATAGAGATCAGAAATTCGAAGTTGTCTTCTTCACTTAAAGTACTTAATCACGATCTGATTATTTGTATTTGGCATGAGTTAACTTTACACTTCTTCTACTCTTCACTTAAAGTACTTAATCACGATCTGATTAAATTGAGGGTTCAAACGAAGTTTAAAAAAAAAAATCAAATAGTATTTTTGGATTCGTTTGACAATTCACGCCGTGAGCTATCAGCTGATAATTCAACATTGATACTGTGATAATTAATCTGAGTATCCGGTCGGACATCCACTCTCCTTGTGAGAGGTCGCGGGTTCGAGACTCACCAGTTAGGATTTTGTGAGTTTTCGCCCGATTATTAGGAGCACATTTGCTCCGCCGTTGATAAGCCTTCGGGTATTGAATGCAGCTGCTTAGATGGACTAGATCGGAGAGAAGCGAAAGCGAGTCTTCATGCAAGGTGGAGGCAATGGACCGGAGCGAAAGCAAGTCTCTATGCGAGATGGAGGCGACGAGGACACTAAGTAGCAACAATATTGTAGCCTTCGGGTCTGGTTTGGTTAACCCTATTGGGTCAGTCATGTAGCCTTCGGGCATGGATTAATAAATAAATAAAAAGGGTCAACGACCCAATTTAAAAAAAAAAAAATAAAAAAAAATCTGAGTATCCTCTATTTTTGTGAGATTTTATTCGCACATATCCTAATTGGGAATATGTTTTCATTGCAAGCGTGCGATCAAATATTTTCATTCAATATCAATTATATGTGAATCAAAGTTCCGTAAAATCGAAAAACTTTAGGCCCAACATAGATTAGACCTAATGAGTAATTACTCACACTTGTAAATGTATTATTTTGTTTTGTGTTTTTTTTTCAAAAATGTTAGGAAACCAAGTTTTTGCAATCAAGATGACGTGTCATGATCTGGAAAGCATGATGAAATCCTTAAATATTTTATGTGTATCTCAAAGTTGTAACAAACTCCTCTAACAATGCCACATCATCCTAGTCTCACTTTTTTTTTTTTTTCTTGTATTTTGCTTGGCAATGTGCTTAAAATAACCTATATCATATGCGGTAACTGGAAAGTAAGTAGAATAAACTAGCCCTACTACTATCAATGGCTGATGTTAGGTTTACCCAACGGTTCATGTAACAAATTCTGGTTCTCATCAGCATCAAACCAAGTTGGAACCAAACCCTCCCCACCCTATGCCGTTGGTAGGCATCAAACTCAAGACGTGAGAATTTAACCATCAAAATCTTAACCAACCAACCTGGTGACCTTTGGCCATGGTGAATGAATAGTTGACCATAGTAAACCCATCATTAACAATTGCTCATAGTGTTGAACGACGTTTTAATCACTCAATAATTTACGACAACTAATGACTGGTCACTGGTCTATAATTGACTGAGAGTCCAAGATAGTTTTGACCCCATTGGACTATTGATGCTTCTAACCACAATCTTCAAAATATCATTATCGATGGAATATATTTACCTATAATTTCAGGATAAAAAATCGAGATACTTCGAAATATTTCATCAAATACTGCAACAAATGTAAATGTTTCTCAAATCTTGATGAGATTATCACATAATTTTACAAATCCTTCCGCTTCTAACAAAACTAGTCCATCTTATTTCGTTGTTTGCACATTTTGTCACTAGTTCGAGACATGTATCAATGGATCCACACACACAATCTGCAACACAACAGTAAGGAAGAATGTGTAAGTTGCTTATCAAACTGTATCTCCTACTAGCTCAAAAAAGACCATTGTAGTCTATCTATTCTAAAAATCGGCCTAAGTAGGCTTAGCGAGTTTTTGAATTTTTAAATTTTGACTTAATTTTTTTTTTATACATTTTACATATTTATCTTGACATTGAAATAATTTATATGATATTATATTTAATTTTATAAATTAAAATAAAAAATCACCTAATCATACGAACGCTAGTTCTCTGCTCGCCACTCACCTAACACTTAGCTATTTTTAAAATCGAGCTTTGCTAGCTGTCAAGGAAACCACTGAGGGGAGGGTGGTGGAGGGGGTGAGACTGTCCATCCCCCTCGAGATGCATGCACAAAAAATAATGACACACATCCCAAAAAGAATGGACGATCCCACTCCCTCCACCGCCCTTCCCTCGCTGTTTTCCTCGCCCACTTCCTCGACATTTAGAATTTCTGTTTTAAAACCTTTGTCTCAACTCATGGCATATTCCTCCGAACTCATTATCACCTCTCCTTTTCACGAGAAAATTCGTGAGTTTGAAAAACAAAATAAGCAGTAGTAATTTACTCTCCTCATTAAACAAGTAAAAAATAATAAATAAGAATGGGGGAAAAGGTAACAGCAAATCCCTGACTTTACAAGAAACGCTTCTTCTTTTATTGGGTCTTTAAAAACACTCAGAACAAGCAAAGCCAAACCCATGTGACGTGACACCACTTGTGCTCTCCATCCACCACGCACATTCACTTCTTCCGTGCTCCCTTCCTCCTATAAAAGCACCCCACCTCCTCTACATTTCCTTGCACCAAGAAAAACATCTACAATGGCTCACCCAATCACTCCAGTGAAACCCCCATTGACAGAAGAGCTCGACATTGTGATTCCAACAATCCGGAATCTGGATTTCTTGGAGCAGTGGAGGCCCTTCTTCCAGCCATACCACTTGATTATTGTTCAAGATGGCGATCCGTCGAGGACTATCCGCGTTCCGGATGGGTTTGACTACGAGCTGTACAATAGGAATGACATCAATCGCATCTTGGGTCCTAAGGCTAGTTGCATCTCCTTCAAGGACTCCGCTTGCCGTTGCTTCGGCTTCTTGGTCTCCAAGAAGAAGTACATCTTCACCATTGATGATGACTGCTTTGTAAGTCACATTCTCTCTTTTTTACTCAACTCAGTTACTTGCCTCACCGAGTCAACTCGTCCGAGTTATGAAATCTTTGCCGTGATTTCCGGTCCAATAGTCATGTCGATTTCAATTTCTCATTAATGACCCGTGTCTAGATCTTAGAAGTGGGCCAACAGGTGAGGTAAACCGGGCCCAGAATTTGTTTCATGCGAGAGCAACACGTGTTGTGAAATGGGAGGCGGTACTTGCGGAAACAGAGCAGGTGTAAAGTATTGTGTACTTATGGTAGTAACATGTCTTTGTTGACCACTTGATGGTAGTAACATGTCTACAAATTCAAAAATTCTAAATGTCGAGGGATTGAGCGAGGAAACGAGCGAGGGAAATGAGGTGGCGAGGTGAAAGCCACTCATTTTTCTCGAAATGCGTGCGTTGACATTTTTTACGCGTATCTCGAGGAAAATGAGTGGCTTTCACCTCGCCACCTCATTTCCCCTCGCTCGTTTCCTCGCTCAATCCCTCGACATTTAGAATCGCTCGACTAAAGCGATTCTATGTGTCGAGGGAAAGGGCGAGGAAACCAGCGAGGTAAACGGGGTGGAGGGGGGGTGAACGGTTCACCCCCCTCGAGATGCGCACGTGGAAAACATCTCGAGGGGGTGAACGGTTCACCCCCGCCACCTCGTTCTTTCCTTCGACATTTAGAATTTTCTAAGACAATTTTGCCTCTCCCTTTACCCCCACCCTTTTAACTATCTTTTCCGATAAAGGGTTTAAAGAGGAGGGGAGGGGGGGGGGGGCAAAATTGTCTTTTTACCCCACCCAGGCAACAAACAGTCTGGGGGATTCAGGCCCTGTAGAATTACTCTATAATTATTGTTTAACATTTTCATTTTGGGAAAATAGGTGGCGAAGGATCCAAGTGGGAAAGAGATCAATGCATTGGCTCAACACATTCACAATTTGCTCACACCATCAACACCTTTCTTTTTCAACACCTTGTATGATCCATACAGAGAAGGTGCGGACTTTGTTCGCGGGTACCCATTTAGCTTTAGAGAAGGTGTGCCCACAGCCATCTCTCATGGTCTTTGGCTTAACATCCCCGATTACGATGCCCCAACCCAGCTTGTGAAGCCTCGTGAACGCAACAGCAGGTTTGTAATCCATCTCCACATTTAAACTCCATTTTTTTTTAATAGTAATGATCTACAGTGAGTGGTCACAAACAAGGGCAAAAACATTGGCTTGCTGGCTGGCTGGCCTATCTACCTGGTGCAAAATAGTACGGTTGGTTTGATTGCATTGAATTGTCTGTTCAAACTGTTTCCATTTTGACTTCAGTAGGACAAGCACAATGACACCATCACACCAAGATGGCCCATAGCCCAAATATGTTAATGATTTTGTGACCCAATTCATGAAAATTATTTTGATTCCAAGTTCCTATGGTTTTTTATGTGTGTAATGTTGCACTGTGTACCTGTTGCATGAATTAAAATCACTGGGGTGTCGGTGGATGTTGATAGGCAACCTGTCACCTTGATCCTCTGTTTTAGTGTTAAAATATGTGTTATTGAATTCATTGTACCTGATGCTAGTCATTACCCATTGTAGTACAAATAATATCATCGACAGGAATAAGTAGAAACTTGACAATGTACTTGGGTATAAAAGAATTCAATTATTGCTTACTTCCAAACTTAGTGAGAGTTTATGCCTTTCATTATAGGATTTTTTTTTTTTTTCAACGAGTGGTGTACTCTTGTCTTGATTACCTATAATCGATAGAGCTGAAACTTACAATTTTGATGAGTTTTGATGTGCTAAACTCTCATCAAATTGCTGCTTCCCTGAATTTGTATTAATTTTGTTTAGTTCAAGCAGGTATGTGGATGCTGTCATGACTATTCCCAAAGGCACTTTGTTCCCTATGTGTGGAATGAACCTTGGGTTCGACAGGGAGCTCATTGGACCTTCCATGTACTTTGGACTTATGGGTGATGGTCAGCCTATTGGCCGATACGATGACATGTGGGCTGGTTGGTGCTGCAAGGTAATTATCCTCATTGTTTAACTTTTTTTCTTTATCTAGTGAGAATTCCATCATGGTACTTGAACTAAATTTCTGACTAGCTGGATCATCATATATACATAATGTTTCTAGTTTAGAAAGCCAGCCTACTGAAAGTTAACCATGACGATAACTGAGTTTACCCCTAGACCTAGTTAAATGACTGTTAAAAACTTGGCATTTCATACTCTCATTATATGCTTATATCGTTCTTTTCTTCAAGATGCACTTCAATAATTTCTACTTGATTTGGTTTACAGGTTATCTGTGATCATTTGAGCCTTGGAGTAAAGACAGGGTTGCCATACATCTGGCACAGCAAGGCAAGCAACCCATTCGTGAACTTGAAGAAGGAATACAAGGGCATCTATTGGCAAGAAGACATTATCCCATTCTTCCAAGGTGTTACCCTCCCAAGGGACTGTACCTCAGTACAGAAATGCTATGTTGAACTCTCCAAGCAGGTCAAGGAGAAGCTTGGTCCCCTTGATCCTTATTTCCAGAAGCTTGCCGATGAGATGGTCACATGGATTGAGGCCTGGGATGAACTCAACACCCCCACAAAGGCTGCACCAGTCAAGACGGAGGAGGCTCCTGCCAAGGCCAAGTAGAGGATGATATGCATTGCTGATACCATTCATGCTTCATTTAAATTTATCTCATTTATTTCTATGTTCTGTTACTGTTACCGTTCTGTTTACTTTCGTAACTTTGTGATGGATCCTTTTCGGACCTCATTAGAGTCTTAGTATTATGTATTAGCTTATAAAGTATCATGAATCGCTCAATTCTTGAGTTCAGTTCTGTAACAATGCACATCGGCATAGTAATGGAGAGATGATTCTATTTATCTAGTTAACTCAGACTTGGTTATTTCCATCTTTCCTGTGTGTGAGCTCTATGCTACCCTTTGTTTTTGTTAAACAAAGAAGTGTTTTATCCTTGAATAGGCCTTGCTTCCATTACAACGTTGACGATGCACCATCCACTGCTGTAATGGAGGGATGCCTATAACCTAGGGGACCGGTTGTCCCGGCACTTTTGAGTTTTGAGTCACCTTGGCCCTTAAGGGAGACCAAGCCTGGCCTACTGGACTATCCGATTTGTCGTTTCCTGATTCGTGTGCATCCATACAATTCAATAATTGCCCGATACGTATGATTCATTTCTTCGCATGGGAAATGAAAGAATTGTCAACTAATACCAAAATTATTCAGTATGGAGTTCAGCAAGGAAAGCTTGAATGCTTGAATCTGTCAATATTATGACGAATTTTGTCAAATACAACACTATGAAACAATGACAAGATTTCTGGGCTTCGATATTGTTCATGGATGAGCTAGTCAGGTGGACCTATTTCAATTATTTGTTTTTAGAGAGATTCTAAATGTTGAGGGAATGAGCGAGGGAAATGAGGTGGCGAGGTGAAAGCCGTTCATTTTTCTCGAGATGTGTGTGAGAAAAGTCTCGCACGCATCTCGAGGAAAATGAACGGCTTTCACCTCGCCACCTCATTTCCCTCGCTCGTTTCCTCGCTCATTCCCTCGACATTTAGAATTTCTCTTGTTTTTATTAAAATCTGGACTTCATAGGGTCTAAGAGAAGACCATCCATGTCCATAGACAGTGATATTAAGCTTATTTTCCCATACACTCCAAAATTTTTCTTGGAAAAATTGTCTTTCCATTTTTGGAGATTATTTGAAACATCTTAATTTCGTCTCAACTAGTAGGAAAAGAAAATGCTTCCTGTCTAAGAAACCAAATTATGACAATATGTCAACATAGTATGGACTTCGTGTGCTAAGGAGTAACAATCGGTTTAGGTTGGCAATGTCGTGACATCCAACCATCATCCCTCCGCAAATCCCCTTTCGTTCCTTATTTTCAAATCACTATCGTTTCTTAAGTTTGGTAAAATATTTAAATCTTTCGTCCACCATGAAATGCTAAAGTTGTTGAAAATTTTCCTACAAAATGAACCAAAAATTTTCTTTCCATGAAAACTAAAGCAAGCTTCACTCACAAAAGTGACAAAACCTTGAAATCACTTAGCTAAATCTTCTTTTTTGGGCAAACATCCATAGAAGCATAAGTTTAGCTTGTGTACTTATGTGTGAATGTAATTTATTTCGTTTCAAAATTAGTTTGACAAACACATCAATAATTAACAATTAAATTTTCAAAAAAAAAAATCTATAATTTTGACATAACGACGTTGTTAATCATTTCGAGTTGATTTTTCACCATTAAACTAAAAGTTTAAGAAAGTCCAGAGTTCATAACTTTGAAAGGGTGATCCAAATTTTCTCTGAAAGAATGATCTAATTAAAATTTTAAGCTGTTTAAGAAGATTGTGTTCTTAGTATTCAACTATTTTCAAATGAAAAAGAAAAAAAAAATCAAATCAGGGAACGCGCAGAGATAAAAAGGTAAATTTGTAATGTTGAGATTAATGTACTGAGAATATGTCAATGCCTTCCATAATATCATCATCATCATCTTAGGTCTCATTTGGTTGGGGCTATGTAACTTTTTACTCAAGTTAAATGTATGATCTTGCTGAATGTAGGAACACAACATATATTTAAATTGGCAATTTTATCATCAATGGTTTCGTGGTGCACGTAGTAGGGCTTTTGAATGATTTGGTGCTGACACTGTTGATTGTACTATACTTCTTTATCTAGTCCTAAAATGTATGTGTTTTGCACATATTGGTTGAAAATTCTAGAGAGTCAGGCCTGCGCCAGGTCTAACCTATTACCGTTCATCATCTTAAAGATGTGCATTTCAAAAACAATGAACACTATTGAACCCGACCTGGCGCGCCTGGCTTTGCTCTCTAGAAAAGTTTCATGTTGATAGTTATATTTAATTAATGAAATATTCTTTTATTAAAGTTAACAGCTATGATAGTTGGTAGGTGTACTTGTGAGCGTGTTGTGGATGATTCTGCTTTCGAAAATTCTAGGGGTCAAGGGATGGGTGTAACGACCCATACTTCTCGAGATGAGTGTTAGCACAGATCTCCAAAACAGTGCCCTCATCTGGAGATGGTTACCCTCCTAATAATCACAATATAGGGTTGTTTTGCCTTGACAAAAGAGGGGTCCTCTGGATAGGTTTCAGAGGCAACAATAGTTTGTGTTTACTTTCGCATTTTCATTTGGGAATAGAGTTAACCTCACAGTTTTTTATATTTATATTAAGAGTCGTGATTCAAAGAGGTTAACCTTGCAGGAGTTGATGAGGCTAACACTAAAAAAAATTAGTTTCACTAATTCACTCTTCCTCCATGAACATTACTCCCTCCACACAAGAATTATTTTTTCCAAATACAAACTTTGCAAGATAATTAAGAAGAGAAACCAAATCAATCCCTTAATCACCTGTCATAGTGCATTTGAAGAAGTGAAAATGAGACAAGAAGCAAGCGTCGTCACCAAATTAATGTTTGATTAGTACTTCTCTGCTGCTGATGTTGTCGTCACCTCGGCGGCGGGGAGGTGAAATTTCATTTTTATTACCATCCATTCTTCCCGTCAGTATCATATTCAATTCAAACCTCACATGTTCCTTTTCTTTGAAATCTTATCAACGTTACAATCTGTATTAAATCGATCACCATCGAATATAAGCAAAACCAACTTACGTGATTGACCAACAAAGTATAAACATGCATAAAGACACTAATGTTTCTTGACCAATAATCGTTCGACGCCATATTCCACGTGGGGTGCTCTTCGTGTTGTCGATATAATCCTTTTGCAAACTTTTCTTCCATGGAAGCTCAACCAGAAGTTGCCCCAAACGGAGGAAAGGGTTGAATCTGGCCTTAGTTTGTTTGGAGTCCTTGAAATTTGACTAACAACGTACAGTTGTGTGTTGTCTTTGTTATAAATTGTATTAGCACTACTTTCGGATTAAACAGAAAGATTAGTGGATGGTATTAGGAGATGATGATAAAAGGCCAAAGTGGAAAAAACACTAAGGTTGGTGGAATACCGACAAAGTCATGTTCCAAGAAAACCACAAAAAGGGGTCACATGCATCCATGTCAAAGAGATAATTCTAGAGAGTCAGGCCGACAGCACCACAGGCCTATTTTAGAGATGCTGAAAATGACTCCATCTCTAAAATGATGGACGGTGATAGGCCAGCTTGGCTCTCTGGCAAAGTTCATGATACATGTAGATAGGTAGTAGGGCTTTTGAATGATTTGGTGCTATAATGTTGATTGTACTATACTTCTTCATCTAATCCTCTAAAATGTATGTGTTTTGAACATGTTAATGATTTTATTTAATTAGTGAAAGTATTATTCTTTTATTGTACTATACTTCTTCATCTAATCCTCTCTTATTTCTTATGTTTCAAGATGGAAAAACCAACTACTAATAATTACAATAATAGTTTAGAAAAGAAAGATGTATTCTAAACTTTAGGGCTAAAACTAAAAGAAAAAGAGGGGTAGATGGCTTGTTGTGGCAAGTAAAATGAATATGAAGTATTTCACACAAGTACGGATTCTACAGTACAATCTTGGACTTTCAATCCATCTTAGAATAAAGGTAGTCTTAATCTTAAAAAAACGTGTCGTTTACGTCAACTTGGTTATATATCATTCTCTATTAATTTCTCTAAAAACACCATCAATGAACTTGAGCCTTTTTAGTAATTAATTAAGCCGCCTTACTTTTCCTCATTTCTCATACTTTCTCATTTCTTCTAAACACTGAGCTCCCCAACTTCTCTAATGGAAACCTACCAAACTCTCTTCCCATCTTCATCATCATCATCAATTACTGATCAATATCCATCTTCATACATGGTGCCGAATTTTCATGTTTTTAGTGATCTTCAATATGGTAATAACAACAACAATGGGTATTCTGCGTTGAAGTCCGAGAACATTGTTGTACCACTACCAAGTCATGCTAACACCTTGCATGGCCTTCGTCATGAGGTGATCAAATCGTCGAGTAAAAAGAAGGGTGAGAAGAAAGTGAGAAATCATCGATACGCTTTTCAGACTAGAAGTCAGGTTGATATCCTTGATGATGGTTACAGATGGAGGAAGTATGGCCAAAAAGCTGTGAAAAACAACAAACATCCCAGGTGTTTTTATTTGCTTTTTGTGTATATGTTCATCATATATAGTGATCATCTTAATCAAGTTGATTATTTAAGATAATTATTTTATTGGATTAGTATCTTATCTTATGACCCATTGGCTTTGCATCTGCGGAAGATAAATTCTCGCAAGATAGAAATTTTAAGCTAGGTGGGCTGCTAATAGTAGCTCCTTTCACACTGAAATATTATGTAATAACTTTGCATGGATGATGAATGTTCTCTTGTATCACTTAAATGGTTAGGAATAGTAAACTCTGCAACTCTTTGTAGGAACTATTTATGTGTATACATGATTATTGACTTAAAATTCATCACAATTTCTGGACTTTAATTAAGGGTGTGTTATTTTGGTACTATATAAGGTACGGGGGATCACTAGTCGGATAGTATTATGGAAGGAATATAAACAAGTAAACATGATAAATCACCCCGAGTTCCTGGTTAATTTTATGCAAAATATGACTTTATTCAAGATCGGATTTTACACCTATAAAATGTTCATAAAACTGTGAAACATAACATCGATTCATACAAGCAATTAGGAAAACCAAATGCATATTGCTGTAATTACATACGAGGAACTTTTTTTCTTTTGAATTTCTAAGAGGGAATGAAAGAAAACATAGTCCAAAAAATAATTGAAAAAATAAAAAATAAAATGCAACCATAATGCAAAATAAATAGTTAATTATATAGTGATTTTGATCATCTCTAGCTTTGCTTATTACCAACAAACTCAATGAAAATATTAGCTTATTAATTAGAGACTTCCAGGCATCAATGTTTCAAAGCTGAGTTGAGTGCAAGCAACTCTCCAGATTGGAATGGCAAATCAAAGCATGACTACTCGATCTGCCTTTATCACACAGTACAATCAATTATTTCTGAGTATATACAAATTACTGGATCGATCACGATTAATGATCGAAAGCATGAATGGTTGAACTTCTTGCATGGACATAATTAAGAATGTAATTATGTGATTGAAACTAACTTATCTTTTTACTTCATATTGCAGAAGCTATTATAAATGCACTCACCATGGCTGCAATGTAAAGAAACAAGTCCAACGCTTATCGAAAGATGAAGGAGTCGTGGTGACAACTTACGAAGGGATGCACACTCACCCAATCGAGAAGTCTACTGACAACTTTGATCACATTTTGAGGCAGATGCAAATTTACCCACGCTTCTGAACATGGGCGGACCTACTAAGGGGCGAGGAGGGGCAACTGCCACTCCTCTACTTAATTTTAATTTTTTATATACTTTAGTTTTAAAAAAATCAATAATATAATTTAGAATACAATATAATAATTGTTTACACAAATGTTTAAACGTGTCTTTGTTTGTGTAGTGTTTGAGGTTTATCATTTTTTGTAAAAGACTTGAGTTCGATACTCTTCGAGTGCATTTTTATTTTATTTTCAATGCAATTTTATTAGTAATTGCAAACATTAAAAAATGTTTAGTTTAATAAAAATTATTAATATTAAAAAATAAATTGTTTTTCACAAGTGATATAAAACCTCAAACAAAAAAATATTTAAAATAATAACTATAGAATTCAATGAAAAATTTGGGCCTCATATAAACTATTTTTTTCCTATGAAATTGTATTATGATTATATTAGGTTCGCAAATTTCAAATTTTTTTTAGCTACACCTAGATATTTATCCTAATTATTTTGTGATATTAGTTATATATTCTAGTTATTATGCTCGTTTGCTCATTGCTAAGGTTATCAATAGTCACATTATTTTGGCTTAAAATTGGACTACACTTGATCCAATTTGATATATGCAATGTATTTTTTTTTATTAATTACTAGCTTAGGTAAAAAAAAAATTGGTTTTATCATTGATAACTATTACTATCAACTAATAAGTATTAAAAAAAAACTAATAAGTATTTTACATTTCACCCCCCCTCCCTCGACTAAAATCCAGGGTCCGCCCCTGCTTCTGAAACTCCAAAGCCTAACTGAGCCACTTAATGGAGAGATGCCTATAGCCTTGGGGACGTGTTGTCCCTGTACTTTTGTCACCTTGGCCTTGAGCTATTGAAGAATGAAGACCAAGCTTGGCCTACTGGAATGGATGTCCGATTTGTCGTTGACAGTCGATGGGCTGTTCGAACATGCATTCCTCTTCCTGATTCGTGTGCATCCACTTTTAAGTCATCATGATGGCTCATTAGTTGCAACCTGTAAAGAAAATATTTGGATAATTGCATTTATTTCTTGATTGAATAAAAGCTTATATAGAAGTTAACTTTTAACATTGTGAAAACATGAAATTTAAAACTTGTTATACAATATATTCTAATAGAATCCTATTCTGATTTTTTTTCTTGTAGAGGTGAATTAATCTTGGACTTGGGTTTGACTATGTTGAGTGCAAGCCCTACATATTCTAACTTGCTCCCATAAGTTGTACATGTAAACACAAATGAAATGTGCAGCTTGAAAGCTTTAAAGTTCATTGTAAGAAAATTGCTATGGAGAGAGATCGCAAGAGATAGATTAATTCAGATGAGTTTCAACTCTCCTCTTCTGCTTAGAGATCAATTTTAATGAGTTTCAATTCTCTTCTTCTTCTACAGTTGTTCTCTTTTGACATTGTCGGCATTTGCTTGAGAAAAAAACTATCACCAACGAATTCTGATAATTTCGGTATGAAACGGGTAGAGTAGACTTCTATTCTCAATACTCTCCCTTGGTGAAAAGGCTGAAAATTTGCTCAGCATTTGTGTTGGTATGTGCTTAGTATTTGTGCTATTATGTGCTCAACATTTGTGCTGCTACGAAATGAAGCATAGAAAGCTAGATTTCTGATCTAATATTTTAATACAAGCTAACATTTATCTAATCTTGTGAAAATAAGAAACTTAAAATTTGTTATACAAAATATTTTAATAGTCATATTCTGACTTTTTTTTTCTTTAATATATTCCGACTTTTTTTTTTTTTAATAACAAGATTTCTGAGCTTCCGTGAGCTAGTGAGGTGGACCTATTTTAATTTATTTTTAAAAAAAAATTAAAATCTGGACTTGTTCAGATGGTGTATATGACAATATTGCGGAAAAGACCTAATATGTGAGAATATATCAATATGTCATTGTCATGTATGACATGAAATGTCCCTATTATCAAAATACTGTTTTGTGGACTAAAACGGAAATGGGCCGATGAAGTAGTATGATTTGAGTGTTTACAATAGTGGTTCAAAATATTGATATGGCATTGATGATCGATCGACATTGAAAATATGGTATGGACTTTGTGTGTTGGGGAGTAACAATCAGTTTAGGTTGGCATTGTCGTGTGACTTCCAACCATCATCCCTAGGCTCCGCAGATTCCATTTTGTTCCTTAATTTCAAAGCACCATTGTTCCTTCATATCTTAACCTAGACCTGGTGCATGGACTGGTAAAATTAGTATTTCAAGTGTCCGCGTACTATTCAAATCTAACATTCTTTCATCAAGAAGAGTACATGCTGCTTCTCTAAATCCAGAGTTCCATCTATGAGTTTGTCAACTAAATCCTTATGTACAATATACTTGATAGTATGTTAACTAAATCGATATGAACTTAATATATATATATAATCTTGGTTTAGGTAGTTGAGAAAATGATAGATCAATACTCTTTGATCAAATATTCAAACCGTTTACTCTTGGTTTTGGTAGTCGAGAAAATGATAGATCAATCATACTTTGAAAATCATTTTTATCTCTGCCTGTGCATCATGGAAATAATACAACTTTTCTCTTTTTCTGCTTCTGTCTGGTTAAGATAATGTGTTTTCCTCAAAGCTGAAGCAAGGAAATAAGCCTCTCTAAGAAAGTAGCTTGTACAATCATGACCAGCCATGCAAGTATACTTGTATATGTAAATTATTATTTCTAAGCTAAAGACCTTGATCAGAAACTTGGTTTAGTATAATTATGGTTTAAGTTAAAAACTCAAGATAAATCATTTAGATCATGTTTGTTTGTTTGTTGTTTTTAATTCAACCTATATATATTGTAGCACTGTTATTACGGGGATCCAATACCTTTCGGATCGCAAGATGCTGCGTACAAGAACACTAGCACCCTTGGCTATTTTAGCTCCACTCAAGCTATGACAGATTATGCTGAGCTAATTGTTAATCTAAAGAAGAACTTAACTGCAGAAAATTGTCCTGTAATGGTCATTGGTGGATCTTACGGAGGAAGTAAGTAAATCAAACCCCATTATTCAAGCTTAGTATTTATATTGTAAGATTTCATTGGAGTACTCATATGTAGCATGCTATACTTGTTCCGCCATATAATCTAACACAAAAAGTTACAAAATCATTAACAGTTACGCTTACAATCATCCAGTGGAGAGTTAAATTGGTTTGAATTCAATTGAAATTAGTTTTAATTTGCTTTGAATTGGTTTGTTTCTTAACTCGTTATATGTAGTGTTGGCCTCATGGTTTCGCTTGAAATATCCACATATTGTCTTGGATGCATTGGCATCTTCTGCTCCAATTCTTTACTTCAGTGACATTACTCCACAAGATGGTTATGCTACAGTTGCACCAAAGATTATCAAGTAAGTGATTCAGCATTTTTTTTTTCAGTTACTTCTCTATGATCTTGAATACTTGCAGAATTTAACGTTGCTTTAATTGGCTTGGATGGTGTAGGAAGCAGCCAGACTTGCTACAATACCATAAGAAATTTTTTTGGCAAAACATTTCATTAACTTGATACAATGATTATATGTACTTAAGTACACTAGTTTTTGGCAGTAAAATGTAATGCTCTGGAGCTACAACTTCAAAGATTTTCTCTAATAGAGCCATGTTGATGACCTTCTACATGGATCAGTAATGAAGTAGTAATAATGAAGTCTGGCAGAGTTTGCAAATCAATGGCTTGAACAACTAGATTTCGATTCGAATATCTCAAACGAAGAAAATGTTGTCGGTCTCTCAATGAATAAGCAGTTTCAGGCAATTGAAGTGACTTATTTAGTTGGGTGAAGTTTGTATATGATGTTGCCTTCCCAAGGGACTGTACCTCAGTACAGAAATGCTATGTTGAGCTCTCCAAGCTGATCAAGGAGAAGTTTGGTTACCTTGATCCTTATTTCCAGAAGCTTGCCGACGAGATGGTTACATGGATCGAGGCCTGGGATGAACTCAACACCCCGCAAAGGCTGCACCAGTCAAGATGGAGGAGGCTCCTACCCAGGCCAAGTAGAAGACGATATGCATTACTGTTACCATTCATGCTACATTTGTCTCATTTATTTCTATGTTTTGGGACCTTATCAGTATCATAGTATTATGTGTTAGCTTATAGAGTATCATGAACCACTCAATTCTTGAGTTCAATTCTGTAACAATGCACATCGGCATGGAGATGGTTCTATTTATCTAGTTACCTCATACTTGGTTATTTACATCTGTCATGTGTGTGAGCTCCATTCCACCCTTTGTTTTTGTTAAACAAATTCATCCTTGAATAGGCCTGCCTCCATTACAACGTTAATGATGCATCGAAATATGGTAATGCCAATGGTCCCTTTGAATAAACAATTTTTTTTCCATTTAAGTGTATGTCATGTCTCAATTTTTCGAGAATACGAAATCCTTATATCTACGTAGGATTATCCATTTTTTTTTCAAATTAAGGATGTAATAATTTACCGACAAAATTATTTATAAAATAAAATAAATTTGAAAGAGACAAAATTAATTCTAACCAGAAAACTCTTTGGCGATGTTCGCCAGTGCCACACAAGTAAATCTCCATCAACACTGCCCGAAATAAGTTTCTAACCTGCGAAAGTCTAATTGGCTACGCTTCAATAAGAACGTACCCAGACATATCGAGGTAGTTGGTATGAGAAATCTCCATCTCTTATAAATAAAATAAAATAAGTTACACACTTTAACATGAAAATTTCATACACATTAAAATAACACACCACTGACTGGTAGTTCTTCAATGAGGCAAACATGTCATACTAATAAATTTTACTATACTTAATGTAAATATTTATTTATCCCACACTTAAAATGTGAAAGTCGAACATGGTAAGTCTGACCTGTAAAACGTTAGTAGATTTACAACATGTATGGAATGGTTAGAAACGGATAAATAAATCATAATTTTGTCAGTCTTTATAACTACACTTTTTTGTAACAAAAATACTAAACATAGGCATAATACACAATTACTGAAATATCAACAAAACACATTTTACCTTAAGGAATACATGTAGTTCATATTCAATGATTGAATGAACATTTAGTTTCTTCCCTTAAGACAATCATGCATATATACAAAAATCTCGCTTCTTTTTCACAATCGCACTATCCTCTTTTTGTTGAAAACACTTCACCCAAGTGTCTCTTAGTTTCCTTCGAAACCACTCGGAGCGTACATGTCTAAGATGGGATGTCACATTGAGAAACATGTCATCTTACCCGAAGTTCGATCATGACAAGTACATTCTAATCATTAGGCATACATCCAAACTCACATGGAATGGTGTGCATGGAACGGTGTCTAATATGCAAGCAAGTCTGCATACTAAATCATAAACCAAGTATACAAACAAGTTGTATACTAAAATCATATTTTCATTCAATTTTAATTCTTTGGATAGTTGTGGAAAAGAACACAAAAATCAACTAAAACTCAAAAGCAACTTAACAAGTCAAGTTGCATCACAATCAAATACTCATATTCACCTTAATGCATTAACATTTCAAGGATCATCATGAAACCACAAGTTAATTTGCATACCAATCAAATTCAAGTCATGCTATGCACATACAAAATTGCATAACAATACACATATTCAAATTCATCTCATCAAGGATGAATCCTTACAATTTAATTTCGACCAACTTTGCAACTTCATCCTTTAAAGGTGAACACACGACAAAATGTAAATTTGCAAAAATTATCAGAATTCATCGTTTATCTTCTAATTTCAGAAAATCTAAATTCTTATAAAATTTGCACAATATACATTCACTTGATTTCCATAGAATAATTATTCCAATAGTTTAGTTCAAAACATATTATTAACTGTAAACTATTGATCAACATATATGCTTAAATAAAGTTAACATGAAAATTTAGCAAATATCTACTAAACCAAAGGCTACAATTCCTTAAACGAGAGTAAATAAGATTTAATATGTGGAGCAAATCTCGTGTTTTGTATCTAGCGCATCATGATAGCTCATTGTGTCTATCGTTGTGATGTGCCTGCATATACCAATCAAGAATCGCCTCACAGTATAATTCATTTCTTCCCGTGGGAAATGAAAGAATTGTCAACAAATACAAAAATTATTCAGTAAGGAAAGCTTGAATGCTTGAACCAGTTAATATTATGACGAATTTTGTTAAATAATACACTATGAAACAAAAACAAGATTTTTGTTCATGGATGAGCTAGTCAGGTTGACCTATTTCATTTATATTTCTATATTAAAATCTGGACTGCAGAGAGTCTAAGATGAAGATCATCCATGTCCATCGACAGTGATATATTAAGCTTATTTTTCCATACACTCCAAAAAATTCTTGGAAAATAACTTACTTTGGATTTTGTCAACGGAAAAATTGGAAGAATTGTCTTTCCATTTTTTTGGAAATTATTTAAAACATCTTAATTTCGTCTCAACTAGTAGTAGGAAAAGAAAATGCTTCCTGTGGAAGAAACCAAATAATGACAATATATTTGAAGAAGTTAGAACATACCTTCTCATATTCCACGTGGGGTCAATTTAATCCTTTGCAAACTTTTCTTCCATGGAAGCTCAACCGGAAGTTGCCACAAACAGTTGGAAGGGTTGAATCTGGTCATGTTTGGAGTCTTTGAAATTTGACTAACAATGTACAGTTGTGTGTTGTCATTGTTATAAATTGTATTAGCATTTTGGGGTTAAACAAAAAGATTAGTGGATGGTATTAGGAGATGATGATAAAAGGCCAATGTGGAAAAAAAAAACAATACATGGGGTTGGTGGAATACCAAAAAGTCATGTTCCAAGAAAACCACAAAAAAGGGACATTTGACTGTTCTTTGTATTTTTCCAGCTCGAATGTTTATCAATACCAGTATCAGATAGAACACTATGTTTCAAGATGGCTGAAACAACTCCACTTCATGGTTTGTGTCTGGACCCGATTCACATAATATGAGAACTATATTGTTCGCTTTAGGTTCAATGCTCATGTGACTTTAAAATGCATAGTCTTGGGATTTATGGGCTTATTAGACTTCACCATCATGAGCCTCTTTGACACCCCCCTTAGATCCGCCCACACAAGAGAATCACTTAAGCGTTTTTAGACATTAATTAAGCCGCCCCACTTTTCATACTCCCTTATATATTCCCTCATTTCTCATACTCCCTTATATATTCCCTCATTTCTTCTGCACACTGAGCTCCCCAACTTCTCTAATGGAAACCTACCAAACTCTCTTCCCATCTTCATCATCATCAACAATTATTGATCAATCTCCATCTTCAAACATGGTGCCGAATTTTCATGTTTTTAGTGACCTTCAATATGGTAACAACAACAATGCGTATTCCACGTTGAAGTCCGAGAACATTGTTGTACCACTACCAAGTCATGGTAACACCTTGCATGGCCTTCGTCATGAGGTGATCAAATCGTCGAGTAAAAAGAAGGGTGAGAAGAAACTGAGAAATCATCGATACGCTTTTCAAACTAGAAGTCAGGTTGATATCCTTGATGATGGTTACAGATGGAGGAAGTATGGCCAAAAAGCTGTGAAAAACAACAAACATCCCAGGTGTGTTTTATTTGCTTTTTGTGTATATGTTCATCATATATAGTGATCATCTTAATCAAGTTGATTATTTAAGATAATTATTTTATTGGATTAGTACCTTATTTTAAGACCCATTGGCTTTGCATCTGCGGAAGATAAATTCTCGTAAGATAGAAATTTTAAACTAGGTGGGCTACTAATAGCTCCTTTCACACTCTGAAATATTATGCAATAACTTTGCATGGATGATGAATGTTCTCTTGTATCACTTAAATGGTTAGGAAAAGTTAACTCTGCAACTCTTTGTAGGAACTATGTGTATGCATGATTATTGACTTAAAATTCATCACAATTTATGGACTTTAATTAAGGGCATGTTATTTTGGTACTGTATAAGGTATGGGGGATCACTAGTCGGATAGTATTATTGAAGGAATATAAACAAGTAAACATGATAAATCACTCCGAGTTCCTGGTTAATTTTATGCAAAATATGACTTTATTCAAGATCGGATTTACCCCTATAAAAAGTTCATAAAACTGTGAAATATAACATCGGTTCATACAAGCAATTAGGAAAACCAAATGCATATTTGCTGTAATTGAAAATAAAATAAAAAATATGCAACCATAATTCAAAATAAATAGTTAATTATATAGTGATTTTGACCATCTCTAGCTTTGCTTATTACCAACAAACTCAATGAAAATAGTAGCTTATTAATTAGAGACTTCCAGGCATCAATGTTTCAAAGCTGAGTTGAGTGCAAGCATGACTACTCGATTGGAATGGCAAATCAAAGCATGACTACTCGATCTGCCTTTATCTACTGTTTTCCTAAAGTTCACACAGTACAATCAATTATTTCTGAGTATACAAATTAATTAACCCTGGATCGATCACGATTAATGATCGAAAGCATGAATGGTTGAACTTCTTGCATGGACATAATTAAGAATGTAATTATGTGATTGAAACTAACTTCTTTTTACTTCATATTGCAGAAGCTATTATAAATGCACTCACCATGGCTGCAATGTAAAGAAACAAGTCCAACGCTTATCGAAAGATGAAGGAGTCGTGGTGACTACTTACGAAGGGATGCATACTCACCCAATCGAGAAGTCTACTAACAACTTTGATCACATTTTGAGCCAGATGAAAATTTACCCACGCTTCTGAACATGGGCGGACCTACTAAGGGGCGAGGAGGGGCAACTGCCACCCCTTTGCTTAATTGTTTATTTTTATTTTTTTTATATATAATTTAGTTTAAAAAAATCGATTATAGAATTTAGAATACAATATAATAATTGCTTATACAAATGTTTAAACATGTCTTTGTTTGTGTAGTGTTTGAGGTTTATCATTTTTTGTAAAAGACTCGAGTTCGATACTCTTCGAGTGTATTTTTATTTTATTTTCAATGCAATTTTATTAGTAATTGCAAACATTAAAAAATGTTTAGTTTAATAAAAATTTATTAACATTAAAAAATAAATTGTTTTTCACAAGTGATATAAAACCTCAAACAAAAAATATCTAAAATAATAACTATAGAATTCAATGAAAAATTTGAGCCTCGTATAAATTATTTTTTTTCCTATGAAATTGTATTATGATCATATTAGGTTCGCAAATTTCAAATTTTTTTAGCTACACCTAGATATTTATCTTAATTATTTTGTGATATTAGTTATATATTCTAGTTATTATGTTCGTTTGCTCATTGCTAAGGTTATCAATAGTGACATTATTTTGGCTTAAAATTGGATTACACTGGATCCAATTTGATATATGCAATGTATTTTTTTTATTAATTATTAGCTCAAGTAGAACTGAAATCCTATCTTTAGACTTTCTACTTATGTTTGAGTGGGTGTTTTCCGCTTTTTCATGGTGGAATACAAACAGGGTCCAGAGATAGAGATCCAGACGGAAAGCCAAAATGTGGGCTGATCAGAAGGAAAAGACCTATTCTTCTTTCTGATCGTCTTGCGATCATATTGCCATGGTCTCCCAAGCTATATGATGCGAAATCCATGGGACAGGGAAAAGGGGCTGGCTAACACTTATCGATCAAGGGGCCAAAGAAGAAAAAAATTGGTTTTACCATTGATAACTACTATTATCAATTAATAAGTATTTTCCATTTCACGCCACCCCCACCCCCTCCTTCGACTAAAATCCAGGGTTTGCCCCTGCTTCTGAACCTCCAAAGTCTAAATGAGCCACTTAATGGAGAGATCCTATAGCCTTGGGGACGTGTTGTCCCTGTACTTTTGTTACCTTGGCCTTGAGCTATCGAAGAATGAAGACCAAGCCTGGCCTACTGGACTGGATGTCCGATTTACTCGAAAATCATCGAGGCCTCTAATGATCACCACCTTTGCATTATTCTTTCCTCTTTATTCGTCCCTCTTTAATTGTGGTTGTGTTTTAAAGAGAGTTGAACCCCTATAAACACAGTTCTCTTACATTAAGCAAACAGCCTGAGCTTGAGAACTAGTTAATTATTTCATCTTCAATACCACAAGGGACAGGTGATCTCTTTTCACCTAGGATGCACGGATTCGGATACGCGTGTCGTATCGGATACGGATACGACACGGCGACTCGACAATTTTCAAAAAACTAGGATTCGGGGACTCGGCGACACGTCAATCAAATATTTTTTTTATTTTTATATTTCATTAAAAAATTATTAACATAATGTCATAAGATAAATCAAACCTCAAAATAATGATTCTTTCATTTTTATTTTCTTACTAAGGTGGTAAAAACCTATTGCGAGGAAACTATCCACATTCAAAGAAACATGCATACATTCGTAGTAAAATATTTCACTGAAAATGTTTCACTGAAAGTGTGAGACTGTGAGTTCATGCATGGAGACTGAAAATGTTTCACTCAATCAAGGGGCATATGTTTTATTTGAAAACCGAAATCATGTTGTGAAGTGAAGGTGTAGACTGTAGGGTGTACCAATGAAGAGGGAAAACAGATAGAAAAAAATAAACAGTTCTTTCTTCTTCTTCCCACACAAAAATAAGCTAATAATCAGTGAATCACACATAAAACACAAAAAAAAAAAAGAAGCAAGAAGAATAAACACCAACAGTGAGTGACTGAGTGAGAGTCGAGCGAGAGAGACGAACCTAGTTCCTCGCCTCCTCGGTTCCTCGCTACCTCGCCTCCTCTGGTTCCTCGCCTCCTTCCTCGGTTCCTCGCCTGCTCGCCTCCTCGCCTCATCTGGTTCCTCCCCTCCTTCCTCGGTTCATCGCATGCTCGCCTCCTTTGGTTCCTCGCCTCTCTCTCTGTTTGTTTGAAATGAGCCAATAACAAAACGAAAAAAATCAGATTTAGGTTTTAGTATTCAGTTTTAGGGCTTGTGATCTTAACCGTCCGATCTCATCAAGATCTGAAAAAAAAAATTTAGCAAACGAATCTGACCGTGTTCAGACCGTGTCCATGACGTATCCTGACCAGGTCAAGTTGACCGACTCGTTGACCACGTGTCGGACACGTATCCGACACGAATCACACGCGTATCCGTATCCGTATCCGACTCGCGTTTTCATGGATTCGGCATGGTTTTTCCGCGAATCCGTGCTTCCTTGCTTTTCACAGATTGCATTGCCCTGGCTTCCACCTAGAGAGATCAAGAACGTCATTAACAAACACTTGCTGGAAGGGTTGGAACCCCCTTCACAGCAATTTGATTATATTCACCTAAGGCATGCAACCAATGTAAGATTATAATCAAAACTCCTATTGTCGTTGATGCAATCTCTCTAGAAGATAAACCAGCTCCCTGCGCAATTGAAAATTTGAAGTTTCTTGAGGTGAAAAGAAAAAAGAACATAAAAGGTATGGCGCATGATTAACGAACCTGGCCTTTTTTACCTGCCTTTTCTGTTTCTAAACAGGGAACCTTGATCTTTTTCTTCTCCATTATCGAACTTTGGAACAACTAGAAATGAAAGAACCAAGACCAAGATATTAGAGCACCTTAAATGTTGAAACATGAATCGGCGTAAGATAATCACCTATTCATACTTAACCATCAGGACTCTGTTAGGTAATTATGTAGTCAGATGCAAGGATTGCGATTTCGTCTTTTGAAGTAATTTTAGTCTTATGATTTTAAGAAATTTTTCATTGTATGTAGCGAAAAGGTAAAAATTTCGAGAATGTGTCAAACATATATGAATATATAGAAAAGTAAGATGCAAATAAATTAACCTAATAATCACATTAGATATATTAAATGAATCCTAAGTGCACAAGTCCCTATAAATGTAATTTTCTTGTACATGAAAATACCTAAATCTACAAAAAAATGACAAAATATTTAGGCCTAAAAAAATGTAATACTTTTTGGGTTTAGAAGAGATGCCAAAATTTATGAAAATACACGAAATATTTCAAAATAATGTAGTTTTCTAGGTTAGATGAATATATAAAACCACTGTTCTAAAAATCGGCTTACGTGCTAGAAAGTAGAAAAACGTTTAGAATAATGGTTGGACAGGTTCTGGACAGTCTAGGCGGATCTGGGCGAGTTTTTTTTTGTTTTTATTTTTTTTAATAAGACTGATTGTGTTCTTAATTCATTTTCCTTTCATCTTTTTTAAAAATAAACAATTTAATTGTTTTTTATTTAGCATATGTCTAAATGTAACAAATGATGATTATTTAATTAAATTCTCTAAGAATCTGCAGGTACCAATTTTATTAATATAGATTTTATCAAACATGACAGTTTATTCATGCAATTTGAAGAAAAATAAAAAAGTAAATTTGGATACTTATCCACAAATTCAACTTTGTATAAAGTACATATTATGACCAACTTCAGTCATTTGAGTTTTAATAAATTTTATTCATGATTGTTAAATTTTCATGTTTTTAAATTTTGCATATATATCTTACCATTATAAATTGGATGTAATTGATAAGGTATTATGTTTAACTTTTATAAATTATTAAAGTTATAATACAAAACCTATGGCCGCTTGGGCCTCTGAGCATTAGGCACCTGCTCGCTGCCCGCTCGCCCACCGCTTTTTAGAACACTGTATAAAACAGAGTGAATACAAGCATGTATACTTACTTCATCAGTATGTTCGGTATATATGCTCAGTACTTTATTTCGAAAGGAAAGATCCCAAGAATTGTTGTTAGACCAAAAATTGCTCACACTCCCAAATTGATTGTTGTTAATGATAAACAACATTGAGAACAAATCCTTCAGAGGTTAGTTACTACACCAAACATCATGCCAGAAAGAGATGAAATCACCATTTTCACATTGGAAAGAGGTGTGAGGGTAAAAGCCGCTTGCGCACCAGGAGATGGACTTCCACAAAGAGCATCCGTAGGAAGTGTACTTAGTTCTCTTTTCCCAAACCCATCTATTGCGCCCATATTTGTCCATAATGAGAGATCTCCATAAATTGTCATTTTCTTCTGCAAATCGCCAAAGCCACTTAGAAAGTAATGCAGTATTGAAAGTGAGCACCTGACGAATGCCTAACCCACCTCGAGATTTAGGGCAACAAATTTTCTCCCAGCCCACCAAATGCATCTTTCTAGAGTTATGAGTAGAACCGCAAAGGAAATCGCGCATGATCTGTTCCATCTTGGCTGTTATTGAACAAAAAACCTTTATAAGAGACAGAATGAACACCGGGATAGACGCTAATACTTATATTCACTTTAATGCATTAACATTTCAACGATCATCATGAAACCACAATCAAATACTCATATTCACCTTAACATTTCAAGGATTATCATGAAACCACAAGTTAATTTGCATACCAATCAAATTCAAGTCATGATATGCACACACCAAATTGCATAACAATACACATATTCAAATTTATCTCATCAAGGATGAATCCTTACAATTTAATTTCGACCTACTTTGCAACTTCATCCTTTAAAGGTGAACACACGACAAAATGTAAATTTGCAAAAATTATCATAATTCATCGTTTATACCTCTAATTTCAGAAAATCTAAATTCATATAAAATTTGCACAATATACATTCACTTGATTTCCATAAAATAATTATTCCAATAGTTTAGTTCAAAACATATTATTAACTGCAAACTGTTGATCAACATATATGCTTAAATAAAGTTAACGTGAAAATTCAGCAAATATCTACTAAACCAAAGGCTACAATTCCTTAAACGAGGCTAAATAAGATTTAATATGTGGAGCAAATCTGGTGTTTTGTATGGAGCGCATCATGATAGCTCATTGTGTCTATCGTTGTGATTTGCCTGCATATACCAATCAAGAATCGTCTCACACGTATAATTCATTTCTTCCCGTGGGAAATGAAAGAATTGTCAACTAATACCAAAATTATTCAGTAAGGAAAGCTTGAAACAAAAACAAGATTTTTGTTCATGGATGAGCTAGTCAGGTGGACCTATTTCATATATATTTTTATATTAAAATCTGGACTGAAGAGAGTCTAAGAAGAAGACCATCCATGTCCGTCGACATTCGACAGTGATATATTAAGCTTATTTTTCCGTACACTCCAAAAAAATTCTTGGAAAAAAACTTACTTTGGATTTTGTCAATGGAAAAATTGGAAGAATTGTCTTTCCATTTTTTGGAAATTATTTAAAACATCTTAATTTCCTCTCAACTAGTAGTAGGAAAAGAAAATGTTTCCTGTGGAAGAAACCAAATAATGACAATATATTGCGGAAAATACCTAATATGTGAGAATAATATATCAATATGTCATGAATTGTCCCTTTATCAAAATGGACTAAAACAGAAATGGGACAATGAAGTAGTATGATTTGAGTGTTTTACAGTCGAATTAGTGGTTCAATGTATCAATATGGCATTGATGATCGATCAACAATGAAAATATGGATGGACTTCGTGTGTTGGGGAGTAACAATCGTATAGGTTGGCTATGTCGTGACGTCCACCATCATCCCTCCGCAAATCCCCTTTCGTTCCTTATTTTTCAAATCACCATTGTTTCGTAAGTTTGGTGAATTATGTAAACCTTCTTCATGAAATGCTAAAGTTGTGAACCAAATAAGGCACAAAATACCTTTTTGTCTTTTGAAAAGTAATGTTGGCACCCTTTTTTTTTTTTTAAAAAAAGAAAAGAAAAAGGCAAAACCTTCTTTTTTTTGTTAAACATCCACAGAAGGGATAAGTTTAGCTTGTGTACTTATGTGTGAATATAACTTTGAAAGGCCGCCCACCAGACCCCCCCCCCCCCCCCCCCGCTCCTCTTGAAGGGGTGATCGAAATTTTCTGACAGAATGATCTAATTAATATTTAAGGCTGTTAAGAAGATTGTGTTCTTAGTACTCAATCACGGAACGCGAAGATAAAAAGGTAAATTTGTAATGTTGAGATTATTGTATTGAAAATATGTCAATGCCTTTCATACCATCATTATCATATGTTAGGTCCCATTTGGTTGGCTAAGTAACTTTTTACTAAATTGAAATGTATGATCTTGAATTTAGGAAACAACATATATTTATCCGTAATTTTAGGTAGTCGGGCTCTATATCCACTTTTTTGTCACGTTTTGGGTTTTAAAGTTTGGCTACTTAGACAAAATCTATATTTATATTGGCCATACGTGAGCCTAACACACACTGAAGGTCTCCGGTTCAAACCCAAGCTATATGGTTTTACCTAACCATTGCAATCAAAACGTTAATATTGGTAAAACCGTGTTCATATTTGCATATTCAATTTTAAAATATGTCATCACTTATGTACTTCCCATTGAATGAATGAGTATAATTTGCATATTTCCGTTGAATGTATGTGTATGAGATCCTCAAGTATAATTCTAGGGAGCTTGGATTTGCTGCTTGGGGGGAGGGCGAAATTATCCTTTTGTCCCTCCTTTGTTGTTGTTATATTTAATGAGTGATTAAAAAGACAGAGGTAAAAGTGTAAACATATAACTTAGGTAGCAGACCTAGGCTCCCTAGAAGCACTCAATCCTCAAATACTTCAACAAAGTGGGCAACATTATAGCATTCTCACATTCTAGAGCATGATGCGGAGAGGTACGTAATGATGCATGAATGTGATTTAGATCGACGTTGCTGGAGGATTGTTCGTTTCATTTTCCTGAAATGTCAAAGACGTGCTAACATGTGTTGAAGACATTAGACATCAACTAAAAACTTGCAAATATACATATAAAAATTTAACAAAGTCACAGGAACAAGTAATTAGCTAGTAATTACGTATTAATTAAATTCGAAAAACCTGTAGTGCCGCAGCCCCCCTAATCACCTGTCATAGTGCATTTGAAGAAGTGAAAATGAGACAAGAAGCAAGCGTCGTCACCAAATTAATGTTTGATTAGTACTTCTCTGCTGTTGATGTTGTCGTCACCTCGCCCGCTGGGAGGTGAATTTCATTTTTATTACCATCCATTCTTCCCGTCAGTATCATATTCAATTCAAACCTCACATGTTCCTTTTCTTTGAAATCTTATCAACGTTATAATCTGTATTAAATCGATCACCATCGAATATAAGCAAAACCAACTTACGTGATTGACCAACAAAGTATAAACATGCATAAAGACACTAATGTTTCTTGACCGATCGTTGGATGCCATATTCCACGTGGGGTCGATATAATCCTCTGCCAACTTTTCTTCCATGGAAGCTCAACCAGAAGTTGCCACAAACAGAGGAAAGGGTTGAATCTGGCCTTAGTTTGTTTGGAGTCCTTGAAATTTGACTAACAACGTACAGTTGTGTGTTGTCATTGTTGTAATTTGTTTTAGCACTTTGGGGTTAAATAAAAAGATCAGTGGATGGTATTAGGAGATGATGATAAAAGGCCAATGTTCAAAAAACACTAAGGTTGGTGGAATACAGACAAAGTCATGTTCCAAGAAAACCACAAAAAGGGGTCGCATACATCCATATTAAAGAGATAATTCTAGAGAGTCAGGCCTACAGCGCCACAGGTCGGTCTATCACCATCCATCATCTTAGAGGTGCTGAAAATGACTCTATCTCTAAGATGATGGATGGTGATGGACCGGCTTGGCTCTGTAGCAAAGTTCATGATACATGCATAGGTAGTAGGGCTTTTGAATGATTTGGTGCTATACTGTTGAGTGTACTATACTTCTTCATCTAATCCTCTAAAATGTATGTGTTTAGCACATGTTAATGGTTTTATTTAATTAGTGAAAGTATTATTTTTTTATTACAGTTAACATGTATGAGAGTTGGTAGGTGTTGTTGTGAGCACGAGATATGATATCACAGGTTTAGGGTTTGAACTCTGATACGGCATCTTGTGGATGGTTTTGGGTTATATAAAAGTCCCGAAAGTCTTTTTAATTTTCTTTATATTCCCTAACTCAAATGTTTATCAATGCTAGTACACATGATTAGTCAGATAGAACACTGTACTACTTTGTTTGAATTTTCTTTGCACTTTGACAGTTCCTTGTATTTTCCAAACACCATTTGACTCTTATTACTTATGTTTCAATAAGATGGAAAAACCAACTACTAATAATTATAATAATAGTTTAGAAAAGAAAGATGTATTCTAAACTTTAGGGCTAAAATTAAAAGAAAAAGATGGGGTAGATGGCTTGTTGTGGCAAGTAAAATGAATATAAAGTATTTCACACAAGTACCTGTACAACTTGAACTTTTCCATCTTAGAATAAAGGTCGTCTTAATCTTAAAAAATCGTGTCGTTTACGTCAACTTGGTTATATATCATTCTCTATTAATTTCTCTAAAAACACCATGAATGAACTTAAGCCTTTTTAGTAATTAATTAAGCCGCCTTACTTTTCCTCATTTCTCATACTCCCTCATTTCTTCTACACACTGAGCTCCCCAACTTCTCTAATGGAAACCTACCAAACTCTCTTCCCATCTTCATCATCATCATCATCAATTACTGATCAATATCCATCTTCATACATGGTGCCGAATTTTCATGTTTTTAGTGATCTTCAATATGGTAACAACAACAACAATGGGTATTCTGCGTTGAAGTCCGAGAACATTGTTGTACCACTACCAAGTCATGGTAACACCTTGCCTGGCCTTCGTGATGAGGTGATCAAATCGTCGAGTAAAAAGAAGGGTGAGAAGAAAGTGAGAAAAAATCGATACGCTTTTCATACTAGAAGTCAGGTTGATATCCTTGCTGATGGTTACAGATGGAGGAAGTATGGCCAAAAAGCTGTGAAAAACAACAAACATCCCAGGTGTTTTTATTTGCTTTTTGTGTATATGTTCATCATATATAGTGATCATCTTAATCAAGTTGATTATTTAAGATAATTATTTTATTGGATTAGTACCTGATCTTAAGGACCACTAGTGAAAGTTGATTGGCTTTGCATCTGTGGAGGATAAATTCTCGCAAGATAGAAACTTTAAGCTAGGTGGGCTGCTAATAGCTCCTTTCACAATGAAATAGTATGCAATAACTTTGCATGGATGATGAATGTTCTCTTGTATCACTTAAATGGTTAGGAAAAGTTAAACTTTGCAACTCTTCTTTTTTTGGGTTTTTTTAGGATATCAAACCCATAAAGATATCGCAAGCTGAGTTTGAATCCATGACCTAATGATACCATCTGCCAAGTTCTAACCGTTGAACTGTCATGCCATTAGCTCTTTATAAGAACTATGTGTATACATGATTATTGACTTAAAATTCATCACAATTTATGGACTTTAAGGGTGTGTTATTTGGGTACTATATAAGGTATGGGGGATCACTAGCCGGATAGTATTATTGAAGGATTATACACAAGTAAACAAAATAAATCACTCCGAGTTCTAATTTTATGCAAAATATGACTTTATTCAAGATCGGATTTACAGCTATAATTCTATAGTGATTTTGACCATCTCTAGCTTTGCTTATTACCAACAAACTCAATGAAAATATTAGCTTATTAGAGACTTCCAGGCATCGATGTTTCAAAGCTGAGTTGAGTGCAAGCAACTCTCCAGATTGGAATGGCAAATCAAAGCATGACTGCTCGATCTGCCTTTATCTACTATTTTTCTAAAGTTTGTTCTGAGTATACAAATTAAGTAACCATGGATCGATCACGATTAATGATCAAACGCATGAATGGTTGAACTTCTTACATGGACATAATTAAGAATGTAATTATGTGATTGAAACTAACTTATCTTTTTACTTCATATTGCAGAAGCTATTATAAATGCACTCACCATGGCTGCAATGTAAAGAAACAAGTCCAACGCTCATCGAAAGATGAAGGAGTCGTGGGTGACAACTTACGAAGGGATGCACACTCACCCAATCGAGAAGTCTACTGACAATTTTGATCACATTTTGAGCCAGATGCAAATTTACCCACGCTTCTGAACATTGGCGGACCTACTAAGGGGCGAGGAGGGGCAACTGCCACTCCTCTACTTAATTTTTATTTTTTATTTTTTATATATACTTTAGGTTTTTAAAAAATCGATTATATAATTTAGAATACAATATAATAATTGTTTAGACAAATGCTTAAACATGTCTTTGTTTGTGTAGTGTTTGAGGTTTATCATTTTTTGTAAAAGACTGGAGTTTGATACTTTTCGAGTGCATTTTTATTTTATTTTCAATGCAATTTTATTAGTAATTGCAAACATGAAAAAAATGTTTAGTTTAATAAAAATTTATTAACATTAAAAAATAAATTGTTTTCACAGGTGATATAAAACCACAAACTAAAAAATATATAAAATAATAACTATAGAATTCAATGAAAAATTTGAGCCTCATATAAACTATTTTTTTCCTATGAAATTGTATTATGATCATATTAGGTTCGCAAATTTCAAAGTTTTTTAGCTACACATAGATATTTATCATAATTATTTTATGAAATTAATTATATATTCTAGTTATTATGCTCGTTTGATCATTGCTGAGGTTATCAATAGTGACATTATTTTGGCTTAAAATTGGACTACACTGGATCCAATTTGATATATGCAATGTATTTTTTTATTAATTATTAGCTCAAGTAAAAAGAAAATTTGGTTTTACCATTGATAACTACTATTGTCAACTAATAAGTATTAAAAAAAAACTAATAACTATTTTCCCTTTCGCGCCACCCCTACCCCCTCCTTCGACTAAAATCCAGGGTCTGCCCCTGCTTCCCCAAAGTCTAAATGAGCCACTTAATGGAGAGATCCTATAGCCTTGGGGACGTATTGTCCCTGTACTTTTGTCACCTTGGCCTTGAGCTATCGAAGAATGAAGACCAAGCCTGGCCTACTGGACTGGATGTCCGATTTACTCGAAAATCATCTGAGGCATCTAATGATCACCACCTTTGCATTATTCTTTCCTCTTTATTCGTCCCTCTTTAATTGTGGTTGTGTTTTAAAGAGAGTTGAACCCCTATAAACACAGTTCTCTTACATTAAGCAAACAGCCTGAGCTTGAGAACTAGTTAATTATTTCATCTTCAATACCACAAGGGACAGGTGATCTCTTTTCACAGATTGCATTGCCCTGGCTTCCACCTAGAGAGATCAAGAACCTCATTAACAAACACTTGCTGGAAGGGTTGGAACCCTCTTCACAGCAATTTGATTATATTCACCTAAGGCATGCAACCAATGTAAGACTATAATCAAAACTCCTTTTGTTGTTGATGCAATCTCTCTAGAAGATAAACCAGCTCCCTGCGCAATTGAAAATTTGAAGTTTCTTGAGGTGAAAAGAAAAAAGGACATAAAAGGTATGGCGCATGATTAACGAACCTGGCCTTTGCTGTTTCTAAACAAGAAACCTTGATCTTTTTCTTCTCCATTATCCAACTTTGGAACAACTATAAATGAAAGAACCAAGACCAAGATATTAGAGCACCTTAAATGTTGAAACATGAATCGGCCTAAGATAATCACCTATACATACTTAACCATCAGGACTCTGTTAGGTAATTACGTAGTCAGATGCAAGGATTGCCATTTCGTCTTTTGAAGTAATTTTAGTCTTATGATTTTAAGAAATTTTTTATTGTATGTAGCAAAAAGGTAAAAATTTCGAAAATGTGTCAATCATATATGAATATGTAGAAAAGTAAGATGCAAATAAATTAACCTAATAAACACATTAAATATATTAAATGAAGCCTAAGTGCACAAGTCCCTATAAATGTATTTTTCTTGTACATGAAAATACCCAAATCTACAAAAAATGACAGAAATATTTTAGCCGAAAAAAATGTAATACTTTTTGGGTTTAGAAGAGATGCCGAAATTTATGAAAATACACAAAATATTTCAAAATAATGTAGTTTAGAAGAGATGCCGAAATTTATGAAAATACACGAAATATTTCAAAATAATGTAGTTTTCTTGGTTAGATGAATATATAAAACAGAGTGAATGCAAGCATGTATACTTACTTCATCAGTATGTTCGGTATATATGCTCAGTACTTTATTTCTAAGTTTGTGATGTTTGTAAAGGTTCCAGCCATTTCTGGATATTGTTATATAGAAAAAAAAAAAAGAAGATGATAGCCTTTTATTAAAAAGGAAAAAAAATGCAGTACCTCTGATAAACAAACACAAGAAACAGAATACCATGAAGCTAGCTTCAGTCAAATATCAGTCATCTTAGTATTCCAATCATGGGCGGACCTATTAAGCCCCTCAACTTTTAAAATATTTTTAGTATATATATTTTAGTCTTAAAAAATCGATTATATAATGTAGAATACAATATGTTAACTGTTTATGAAAATATTTCAACATGTCTTTGTTGGTGTAGTGGTTGAAGGTTTATTACTTTTAGTAAAAGACCCGAGTTCGATACTCTTCGAGTGCATTTTTTATTTTATTTTCAATGCAATTTAATAGTAATTGCAAACATTAAAAAATGTTTAGTTTAATAAAAATTTATTAACATTAAAGAAATGAATTATTTTTTTCACAAGTGATATTAAACCCCTAACAAAAAAATATTTAAAATAATAACGATAGAATTCAATGAAAATATTTACTATTAGCCAACTCGTATAAAATTTGAGCCTCATATAAACAATTTTTTCTTTGAAATTGTATTATGATCATATTAGATTCACAAATTTCAAAATTTTTGAGGTGTATTGTATATGGATTCTTATGGAATTGATAAATAATTTGAAAAGTCCACAGACTCTTTAAATTGTCTACAGAATCTTTAAATTGTCCACAGACTTCTGCTGATTTCTTAAATCCATAAACTTTTGCTACAGACTTTCTAGAGATTTATAAAAATCCACGGACCTTGTATGAACGACTTTTACAGGTTTCTAATTATTTGCAAGATAAAAAATAAGTTGGTAATGACATATCCTCTAACAAACCAAGTTGATAAATAAGTTTCTAATTAGATAACATGACATGTATCTGACAAAAAAAAAAGATAACCAGACAGGTAATGACATGAAATTGCAATCCAACATTCAACAAAATCAAATCATTGAACACAACCAAATTAAAAATCATCACTTGCAAAATGACATAAACATACAGTATTTAGCCTTATGCATATAAAAAATATCAAACTACATGACTTAAAATCCAAATGGCCTATAGCTTATTAGCTTTATGCATCCCTTTCTGCCCAAGTGATCCAGTAAAGTCTTTGGTCTGGACTCATCTTCAAGAAGGTGTCTTGCTTTGTTTGTGTTAAGAAAACTAAGCGCAAAAAACTGAGCATCATTATTCAATCCTGGGGTCTCTTGAATATCAATCCAACATTCGCTGTTCGTTGATTCTCTCTTCTCCATTATGCCACAAATTGTTTTAAAACTGGTGACAATTTCACCAATCCAAATTGAATACACTTGGAGTCATTTGATTTCATAAGCTGATCATACTGCTGTTTGATCTTCCGCTGTGTAATACTTGACAAAGACGTAAACGGATAAGAACAATCAATACACCGATGCTTATCATGTTGTGAAGCTGTCACATTACTAATCTCAACGCCGAGGTCATAGCCGCCATCATCAACATGCCTCTTCTTCTTACCCTTTTTTCTTTTTTTTCTTCCCACCAAGCTCCTCACTCTTTCTACAATCATCATCCTCACCTTCCTTATCCAACTCCGACCCATCAGAGACACCCTCATTACAAACCACCCCATTACCCCCCTCATTGCAATAAGAACAAATGGGGGCACACAAAGAGGCCAATTTAGGCGAATTTGAGGTAAGAAATTCTACAAACAGCTGGTGGGCCTTATTGCTTTGATGTATTTTGTTTATTGTAGATGAAAGGGAACATCTACAGATTGAAAATGGGTTATGGGTTGATTCATCTTCGTCTCCCTTGACTCTCCTGAATCTCTTGTACAATAACACAAAGAGGAAGCACATAGACAAGAGGGAACAGGAAAGGAACACAAGGGGTAACATGGGTTCAACGATAGATGATGGAGATTGTAAGAAAGCCATGAAAATCGTTCATTTACAGAGAAGAAGAAGAAGATGTGATAAAATAGAGAGCTTTTGGTGGAGTGTTGTGTATTTTGTATAAACGTAAAGGCAGGTCAGTCATCGTCATCTCTCTCTCTTTCTCTCTCTCTCGTGTTTATGCAAAGATAGAAAAAGAATCGAGAAAACAAGAGGATGTGAACCAACCTCTTCGCGGCTGGCACAAGGAAGAACTTTGGGAGACTTTTTTTCACGTTGAAATCTTTGATATGGAGGCTGACAAACTATTGAACTTTGTTATTTATACCTAACACTACAAAGTCCATGAGAATCCATGATTTTCCAAATCCATAAATATGAATGATATTTTGAATACCCTAAAACTTTTGTGGACTTTCTGAAATCCATATTGAATACTCCTAAGACTTTGTGGATTTCAGAAAGACTTTTTAAAATCCTGATTGAATACCCCTAGACTTTTGTGGACTTTTTAAAATCCAAATTGAATACACTTGGATTTTCAGAATCCATGGAATTTATTAAATTGCCCACAAAATCCAGATACAATACACCCCCCTTAGCTTCACCCAGAACTTATCCTAATTATTTTGTAATTCTCAATTCTAGACAACCAAGCTTATAGCCACTTTTTGGTCAGGTTTTAAGTTTTCTACATTTTTATCCCTTCTATAGATAATGTTTGTGGTTGTATTTTAAAGAGAATGGGTAAATGTGTAAAAATGTTCTAGCATGACCAAAAAATGGCTTTAAAGTCTGGCTGCCTAGACAAACTCTTTTGTGATATTAGTTATATATTCTAGTTATTATGCTTGTTTGCTCTTTGCTAAGGTTATCAATAGTGACCTTATTTTGGCTTAAAATGGACTACACTTGGATCCAATTTGATATATGCATTGTATTTTTATAGTTGAAATTTTTTTATTAGTTACTAGTTTCGGTAAAAAAAAATTGATTTTACCATTGATAACTACTATTATCAACTAATAAGTATTTTCCATTTCACCCCCCCTCGACTAAAATCCTGGGTCCTCCCCTGATTCCAACACCTCACTCACACCCAGTCGAACCCAACATGAGTGCGCTTCAAGTTTACTTGGTCTGTTGTGCATGAGATGTTCAGCCTGTATTGCCATATCTCCACTGGACCTCCCACCAAGATTCATTGAAATCCCTCAAAATTTGCAGAGCCTGGGAAGTAGTTAATTTCTGAAAGAGCAGGAGCCTCTTCAGAAAGTCAATTTAACTCGCCTAAAGCAAGAATAAAATTTAATCAAAACAAAATCCATAGCTTTCATCAGTAAGAGGACAATACAATGAGGCTCAAGCTATATATCAGATAACTTGTGACTAAGCAAAAGAAAAAGGAGTGACCAAATGCGGCTTTGCTTGGAAAGTATTTCATACAAGTACGGTTTCTAGAGTACAATCTTGGACTTTCAATCCATTTTAGAATAAAGGTCTGTTTTGATTTATGCATCATTAGTTTATCATCTCTATATCTTACTTTATGTTAGTAATTTTGTGTAGAAATTGGTATTAGAATCATGTCTTTTTTTCTTCGGAGAGAGAGTGTTGGTGAGTCCTATGTACTATTGATCAGCCGTTGATAGCGTTGATAAGCCTGTAAAGTATGTTGGTCAGCTGTTGTGAGCCATGTATAAATCGCCATATTGAGCGCATATAAAGTATTTCACACAATTACGGATTCTACAGTACAATCTTGAACTTTCAGTCCATCTTAGAATAAAGGTAGTCTTAATCTTAAAAAAACGTGTCGTTTACGTCAACTTGGTTATATATCATTCTCTATTAATTTCTCTAAAAACACCATCAATGAACTTAAGCCTTTTTAGTAATTAATTAAGCCGCCTTACTTTTCCTCATTTCTCATACTCCCTCATTTCTTCTACACACTGAGATCCCCAACTTCTCTAATGGAAACCTACCAAACTCTCTTCCCATCTTCATCATCATCATCATCAATTACTGATCAATATCCATCTTCATACATGGTGCCGAATTTTCATGTTTTTAGTGATCTTCAATATGGTATCAACAACAACAATGGGTATTCTGCGTTGAAGTCCGAGAACATTGTTGTACCACTACCAAGTCATGGTAACACCTTGCATGGCCTTCGTCATGAGGTGATCAAATCGTCGAGTAAAAAGAAGGGTGAGAAGAAAGTGAGAAATCATCGATACGCTTTTCACACTAGGAGTCTGGTTGATATCCTTGATGATGGTTACAGATGGAGGAAGTATGGCCAAAAGCTGTGAAAAACAACAAACATCCCAGGTGTTTTTATTTGCTTTTTGTGTATATGTTCATCATATATAGTGATCATCTTAATCAAGTTGATTATTTAAGATAATTATTTTATCGGATTAGTACCTGATCTTAAGACCCATTGGCTTTGCATCTGCGGAAGATAAATTCTCGCAAGATAGAAATTTTAAGCTAGGTGGGCTGCTAATAGCTCCTTTCACACTGTGAAATATTATGCAATAACTTTGCATGGATGATGAATGTTCTCTTGTATCACTTAAATGGTTAGGAAAAGTTAACTCTGCAACTTTTTTTTTTTTTTTTTGGGTTTGAACTTATGAATTAGTGATATCATCCGTCAAGTTCTAACCGTTGAGCTGTCATTTCATTGGCTCTTTGTAGGAACTATGTGTATACATGATTATTGACTTAAAATTCATCACAATTTATGGACTTTAAGGGTGTGTTATTTGGGTACTATATAAGGTATGGGGGATCACTAGTCGGATAGTATTATTGAAGGATTATAAACAAGTAAACAAAATAAATCACTCCGAGTTCTAATTTTAAGCAAAATATGACTTTATTCAAGATCGGATTTACACCTATAATTCTATAGTGATTTTGACCATCTCTAGCTTTGCTTATTACCAACAAACTCAATGAAAATATTAGCTTATTAAAGACTTCCAGGCATCGATGTTTCAAAGCTGAGTTGAGTGCAAGCAACTCTCCAGATTGGAATGGCAAATCAAAGCATGACTGCTCGATCTGCCTTTATCTACTATTTTTCTAAAGTTTGTTCTGAGTATACAAATTAATTAACCATGGATCGATCACGATTAATGATCAAACGCATGAATGGTTGAACTTCTTACATGGACATAATTAAGAATGTAATTATGTGATTGAAACTAACTTCTTTTTACTTCATATTGCAGAAGCTATTATAAATGCACTCACCATGGCTGCAATGTAAAGAAACAAGTCCAACGCTTATCGAAAGATGAAGGAGTCGTGGTGACAACTTACGAAGGAATGCACACTCACCCAATCGAGATCACATTTTGAGCCAGATGCAAATTTACCCACGCTACTGAACCTCCAAAGTCTGAATGAGCCACTTAATGAAGAGATGCCTATAGCCTTGGGGACCGGTTGTCCCTGTCCTTTTGAGTCACCTCGGCCTTGAGCCATCGAAGAATGAAGACCAAGCCTGGCCTACTGGATTGGACTGTCTGATTTGTCGTTCACAGTTGATGGGCTGTTCGAACGTGCATTCCTCTTCCTGATTCGTGTGCATCCACTTTTAAGTCATCGTGACGGCTCATTAGTTGCAATCTGTAAAGAAAATATTTGGATAATTGTATTTATTTCTTGACTTTTACTTAAGATTGCGAAAGCATGAAATTGAAAGCTTGTTATACAATATTTTCTAATAGAATCATATTCTAATTTTTCTTCTTGTAGAGGTGAATTAATTATGGACTTGAATTTGACTATTTTGAGTACAATTCCTACATATTTTAACTTGCTCCCGTAAACTGTACATGTAAACACAAATGAAATGTGCAGCTTCAAAGCTTTGAAGTTCATTGTAAGAAAATTGCTATGGAGAGAGATCGCAGGAGATAGATTAATTCAGATGAGTTTCAACTCTCCTCTTTTGCTTAGAGATCAATTTCGATGAGTTTCAATTCTCCTCTTCTTCTTCTTCTACAGTTGTTCTCTTTTGAAATTGTCGGCATTTTCCTGAGAGAAAAATTATCACCAACGAATTTTGATAATTTCGGTATGAAACGGGTAGAGTAGACTTCTAGTCTCAATACTCTCTCTCAGTGCAAAGTCTGAAAAATTGTTCAACATTTGTGTTGGTATGTGCTTAGCATTTGTGCTGGTATGAAATGGGGGAGATAACAGGACGGAGAGAGTTTTCTCTATTGTGGTGTTCAGATTTTTCTCGTGTTTTGTTTATGTTTTGCAGTGAGAGAATAAATAATGACCTGTTGTGGTCAGGTGATGACAAAGAGAAGAGGATAATCGCTGGCGATGAGATGGCAACCGGCGTGGAGGATCTGTGGCTTCAAGAATGAGATGAAGCATAGAAAGTCTAATGACTTTTTTTTAATACAAGCTAACATTTACCTAACGTTGTGAAAATAAGAAACTTAAAATTTGTTATATAACATATTCTAATAAAATCATATTCTGATTTTTTTTCTTTTAACATATTCTGACATTTCTTCTTTAATAACAAGATTTCTGACTTTCCGTGAGCTAGTGAGGTGGACCTATTCCTTTTTTTTAATTTTTTAAATTAAAATCTAGACTTCAGTTCAGATGGTCTAAGAAGAAGACAGTGATATCAATATGTCATGTATGAAAAGACCTATATCCATATGTCATGCATGACATGAAACAAAAATTCCAACTGTGGAGGGGAATGGCGAGGAAACAGCGAAGGTCCATTCCTTCGGGATCCGTGCATTGAAAAGTTTAAGTGTGCATCCGGGGGGGGGGAAGGACAGTCCCCCCTATCCCACCACCCCCTCCCAACCTGTGGGGTTCCTCGCTGTTTTCTTCGTCACATAGACGGGTTCGACATGAAATGTCTTTATTATCAATCAAAATACTGTTTTGTGGACTAAAACGGAAATGGGCCAATGAAGTAGTATGATTTGAGTGTTTACAATAGTGGTTCAAAGTATTGATATGGCATTGATGATCGATTGACATTAAAAATATGGTATGGACTTTATGTGTTGGGGAGTAAGAATCGGTTTAGGTTGGCATTGTCGTGACGTTTTGTTCCTTAATTTCAAAGCAACATTTTTCCTTAAGTTTGGCAAGTTACGTAAATCTTTGTCCACCATGAAAATGTTAAAGTTGTGGAAAACTTTCCTACGAAGTGAAACATAACCTTTTCTTACCATGAAAACTAAATCAAGCTTCTAAATGGTGAGGAAACGGTTGTAATGGAGAGATGCCTATAGCCTAGGGGACCGGTTGTCCCGGCACTTTTGAGTCACCTTGGCCCTTGAGCTATCGAATAAGGGAGACCAAGCCTGGCCTACCCGGCTGGACTATCCGATTTGTCATTTCCTGATTCGTGTGCATCCATACCAATCAAGAATCGCCCCACACATATGATTCCTTTCATCACGTGGGAAATGAAAGAATTGTCAACTAAGTCTCGTACCAAAATTATTTAGTATGGAGTTCAGTAAGGAAAACTTGAATGCTTGAATCTGTCAATAGTAAGACGAATTTTGTCAAATAAAACACTATAAGATTTGAATTATTCTCAAAAAATTCGAAAATTATTCACAAAAGTTACAAATTGAGAAAGCCTAAGTTTGGGCATAATGCAGCCCAAGTCTGGGCCCAGGCAGCTCAGCAGAGGAGTAGTGTTCAACGTTGACTACCATACTTAGCTGAGCACACAAGTTTGCAGGAGAGGTGTCTCCAAACAAGAAATTACAACCGTCAACAGGAGGTTACAACTATCTACAGAAGTTACAACCGTCTCCAAGTAGATAACTCACTAATTTGCTACATGTCTCATTAATCTGTCACGTGTTTCACTCACCTGCCAACAATTTACTCATTCTGCCTCTATAAATAGCCAAACACAAAGCCATCAGGAGTTAACTCTTTCTTGATTCACAATTCTCTTTCAATTATAGAAAAATATTGGCATTGTTCTAATTTTGGCATCGGAATTCCCGTGACAAACATCACACCGGTGTCAAGATTTAACCTTCATCTTATGCAAATTACTTCATGTTATCAGCACATGATCCGATGAAAATTTGCATCCACAAATTGGTGCTTTCAATGTGAGTTTGAATCAAACTCATTGCATGCTCTCTTCCACTCATAATATATATATATATATATATTTCACTCATTCATTTTAAATTTCCTTTCATAAACACTTTTATTGTCAATGTTCTTTTCAATAAAATGATGGGAACTCGAAAACAAATTAGCAAAAATAATGTTGCACAATCCTCTGCGAACAGACTGCTATCATCGCCATAGTTTCAGTCGTACCACACCGGTTGATCATCAATTACAATTTTTTGCCCAACAACCAAGCCCAATGAAAATGAAACAACAAGAAAATCTTGCAGGTCAAGTCACCAATTTGACTAAAATATTTGCAAGTAAAGTCTTATTTTGACATAGATGATACTGGTTTTGACAACTGCTACTTTTTTCAGTCCTAATCCATGCTTATTGCTTTTATCACTTTTCCTTGCAGATATTATACAACTGCTAGAACAGTTGTTGTACAATGCAACTACTATTATACAATACAACTACTGCTGTACAATTGTCATAAAATGGCAAGAAAGTATACGAAGCCCTAAATTACTGTTGTACTAAAATGATGAGAAAGTATATGAAGATATTAATATAGTCATTTGAAGCTAACAATTGTCGTAAAATAATTATTCAAATTGCAGTTAAAAAAAAGATAACAGCCTACTCAATAAAATCAAATAGCTTGAGTACAAGTATTTCGATAGTGGCCCTCTTGGCCACATCTACGACAATGCACAACTTTCTTTGGCACTTCTTGTGATTCAATGCGCTTTTTCTTTGGACGTCCTGGTTTTGCACGAGTTGCTGGATAAATCTGCTTTTGTGTTCCCCTCTTATAACAATCATCTACATACTCATATGGATCCATTTCCAGCGTTTTCATCACAACACATGCATGAATGCAAGACAAACCACTGTGCCACCAATCCATGCAACTACAAAATCTCTCAGGTAGATTAATTCGATGACTAATTTCCCCACGACAAACCTCATACTCACTAGTTGATGCTTGATAGAATATCAAACTACTTGAACGTTCAAGTCTAACCTTCATTTCATGATTAATGCGATGACGAACTTCACACTTCCATTGCTTTGTTTGACGTTTGCTTAATAAAAGTCATAAACTTGATCCTGATGTTGTTAATAAGTGCATATCACTACTACAAAAATGGGCAATTCTTGCGGATAAATATGTGACACTAAAGGCATACTCCCAACGCAAAAAATACTATATCCGCCAGGCAAATGTTGCAATGGCGGATATAATATCCGCCGAAAAAAGTGGCGTCGGGAAAGGGATTGTCCCGGCCGATAAGTCCCTTAATCCACTGGGAGTATTTTTGAATAAAAAAAACAAAAAAAAAATCCGCCAGCATAACATAGTGGCGGATATAAATGACATTACAGTTTTTTTGTGGCACTTATATTTGACAAAGTAATTGATTGGGGACAAATACATACGCCAACTACAAATTGTTAAACGCCGGGACTTTAGAATATGTGGCACATAAATACGCTGGGTACGGATTTACAAACGCCAAAACTCCAGAATGGCGACACTTGTATACTCCCGGAATGAATTGTTAACCGTCAGAAATTCATACTGGGCAGTACTTATATCCACCTGTAATTTAATATTATCCGCCAGACATTAATATTATCCGCAAATAATGAGTTCATAACTGCCATGAAATTGCTCGTTATCCGCCAAGACTTCAATATTATCCGCCAATAGGTTTTCTGAACATTTAAAAAAAAATTGCACCTGATCTCAAATAATAATAATATAAAACAAAATATCATATATTCAACATCCCAAATATGTGTCATACATCTCCGCCATGAACAAAATACACATCGTACATCCGCTAGTAAAGATAAGCAAACAATCCAATCAACTACCTGAATTTGAACCCGAATGTGTCCCTGATCCTCCAGATGTTCTAATAAGCCTAATTATATCTGCATCAGACACATTACCATAAAGCAGTCCGCTGAATCCACCTAATGGAACACCGTTAGAATGATGAGTCATCAGAAAAATGTTGTGAGGGTGGCACGAAAGGCATATGTCCAATAGGATGCATCAGATTCATAGGATAAGGAGGCTGAAATGGTTGACTTTGTCCTGACTGGTGTGATGGTTGAGAACTCTCCATGGTTCCCCGCGACTGCATAGCATGCATGAACATCATCATCATCTGTTGATATTGTTGTTGCTGAGCCCGTAACTCCTCCAGTTCCTTCTGCATAGCCTCATGCTTGGTCTTCATTTCTAGGCACTGAGACTCCAAGAAAGCTTCTTTAGTCTTTGATCCTCTCCTTGATGAACCACTAGCACTACCCAAGGCATAAGGCACCAAATCAGAACATGTGCATAGGACTTCGATCCAGATGTATGGCCCATCTTTTGCTTTGCACGAACTACTTTATTCTTTACCGATTTTTCCTAAAAATATGAAAAAAAATGAAAGAATTTTCCTATAACAGTGAAAGATTAGAAAGAATGAATTCTGATAGACTAGAAAAAAAATGAATGAATTCTGATAGACTAGAAAAAAATGAATTCTGACATAACAATCCAATACATACAAATATTTCATTCAAGCCAAGCAAAAAACAGAATTAATTTATGTCAATCCTACCACCATTACAATCCAATACATCAAACAAATATCATGGAAGGAATACTGCAAAGAAAAGAAGAAAGAACACTAATGTCTGCAAAGTATTTCTGCATTATTATGTCCGCAAAGTAGAAGAAATATTTCTGCAAAGTCAACCATTATGGAAGGAATGAATCAAACAAATATTTCTGCATCATTATGGAAGGAATGTATCAAAAGAAGAAGAAAAAAACACTGCAAAAAAAGCAAAGAGAATAAAAACTAATGTCTGCAAAGTAGCAACACTGCAAAAAAAAAGTAAAGAGAAGAAAGAGATTATAGCTAGAGGTTAGAGAATTTTGTAATCCCTGTCCCTATAATCATCTCTGTACCTGGCAAATGCAAACAGCTATTTACATCCTCAGTGAATAAAAAACATATCCATCATCTGTACTTGATTCCCATAAACTAGGAGTACCACAACAGAAAGAAAGAGTACAAGTGTCATTCATGGCAACGTGTGTTTGCATATTACAAACAATAACTTTAGGGTGTTTATTTAGCGTGCAAATAAGTTCAAAAATTATATTTTATTACATTAGTGTTAGACTACTACATGACATCAAGCAAATCATTTTCCTCTGGGGGTTGATTTTCCTATTAAATGTGTAAATAATAAACACTCACCCCCAACCCCAATAAATGATTCACATTTTCATTGAAAGAGTGGAAATAGCTACGACAGCGACAACGCAATGGAAGAACGCGTTGTTGCAACTCCCATTTTCTGTTCAGAGCAAAAACAAAAATTTTGTGCGGCTCTTATGCAGATTAATTTTTTAGAGATCTGCGGTATCTTCTATTCTTCTCTGTTTTTCTTACAATGTCCTATTCTTTTTTTTTTTTTTCTTCTATCCCTGTTCTTTTATTGTTTTTGTCTTCTGTTGTTCTGGTGAGAGAACATAGCTAAATCCTCTGCTCCCATAACTTTGTTTTCATCATAGTCTTTATTGCCAAGAGAGAGAGTTGAATTGGCGCAACAAAACAGCCATTATCTCTGCAATTCAGTCAGTTTCTAGCTTCATCAAGAGAATGGAACTTGCTAGAGGTTCGCAGGATCAAGGGGACAATACACTGGAAATCAGAGGATTGCAGTGAACAATCTCTTACTATGACGTGTTAGTTGATCTTTTTATGTTTATGTTTTTGCATCTAGTGGAGTTATTAGCTCTCAAAAGCTACCATCTCTACTTAGACCTTTTAATACTTAGTTATTCGACACAGGTTTAGATTCTTAAAGGTGGGAATGGTTCTATTGCCAATATTTTTGAATTGGAGAACGAAAGATCTATAAAATTATTTAAGCTCATTTAGAATTCATTTCTATGGGAATGCAACAACCGTTTCCAAGTACATGGTAGGAGCAGGGGCAAAAGGACATGAGCTTGAGAAATCCTTTGCTTAATAAAGGCTTGGCAAGCCAGGTTGACCAACCCAACCCAAACTTGATCTTTTTATGTAATAAATCAGTATAGTCTTTGTATTAGCATAGACAAAATCTATCTTATAGGTTACTTCGGTCTCCCATACATAAGTCTCTTACATGGTTGCTTATTTCTCTGGTTATCTTGTTCAAGTGTGATTTTCTTGAATATTAACTAGTAATTCACTATATGATCAGCTTCATATAATCATTTCTACATGTTTTCATTAACAAAGCCTATAACAAAAAGTAATAAACCTGTAGCTATATGCATCATTTTTGCTTTAATCTACATTGTAATTAGCCAAGTCCATAAAAATAAATCTAAATGACAATGTACAATAACAAACTCATGATAAAAATATCAAGCAAACACAGCCAACCAACCCACCTGGGATAACTAGCAACCTGAGTGAGTTATCTTAGTGTTAAGAGTTAGCTAGGTTTGACGTTTGCCAACATTTGGTTGGGGTAACAAATGGCTCCTGCTAATGAGTATATGGAACTTTTAATCGCCTATATGCAGAGTATTGTCCCACTTTTGTGTCCCCTTTATGGAAGCAAAAATGTCATGGATGTTTATCCAAAACATAAAAATCATCCTATTAGTTTGCCCAATTATATAGGGTTAGATGGGAATTCAATGGGTTAAGATGGTATGCACTGGACAGTAGAATCTATCACAGTAGATCTGAAAGCGCATAAGTGTAGTCAAGTAACAAATATCTTAATATTTAGACCTAACACTGATTCCGTAAAAAAATTGTAAATATGGTTAGAATAAAATAAATGTATTAACTACTTATGCGATGAGTAGGGAAGATTTCCCTAAACAATGTAGTCACAATTAAAAGTCCAGGAAGAGAATTGAATACCCCTGAATTTATCTCCATTACAATCCCAAAGCCACAGAGTAACTTTTATATTTGTCCACAAAGTGTCAACAGATTTTTGAATGTTTCTAAAGATTTTACCTGTCTGCAGTGTACAGCATTGGTTTTTAGGCCCTTCGAGCAAGGATTATCCAGTGTAGTTAAGGCGTTGAGGCGGCGGAGAGGCGGATGAGCTTGAAAACACCTCAGAGGCGAGGCGGTAGGCGAGGCGGACGCCTCACTTCACTGAGGCGGTCTTTAACATTTTTTAAAGATATTTTATTATATAAATTGAAACACATTTAGATAAGTATTATTCATCATCATTTTGATAACTTGCATATGCCAATATGTACAAAAAGTCATACAATTATTTAGAATTGAAATGAAAACATAATAAAGCTGCATAACATAGCAAAAAGATGCACTACATAAGTGTACTTAACTTGCCTATCCATTAAATCACTAAAAAAGAAACAAACAAGAAAACATCAAAGCATAATGTAAACTAGTTCATCAACTTCTCATTGGTTTAACTTTAGAAATTTGAAACAGTGTTTGAAAAATTAATGGTTGAATTTGAAACAGTATTTGGAAAATTGCAATTTGGTGAGGCATCGCCCAGCAGGTCTCATTGGTTTAACTTTGAAAATTTGCACCAAATTTTGATCCATATACTAAAATATTACGATCCATACACTGAAATATTACTTATTATTGTTTATTGTGAAGAAAAAAAACGCAGCAGAACAAATCATATAAAAAAGGAGCAGAACAAATCATATAAAAAAAACACATAACAGATCATTAAAAAAATGAGTAGAACCGATGATATAAAAAAGAGTAGAACGAATCATTAAAAAAAAGCTGCAAAACAGATTATATAAAAACATAAGAAGGAGAGGGAAGAAGAAGAGGAAGGAGGAAGAAGAAGAGAGAAAACACCCTGATATGAAAGAGGCAACACCTAATTTAAAGAAGAGGAACCTGATTAGAAGGAGAAGAACACACACAACAACAACAATAGCCCCCAAGGTGTCGTTCTCTTGTCTAAAACTCTAAATACCCCCCTCTTAACCTTAAAAGATAAGTGGGCTGCAATAAACTTTTGGTTTTTAAGCTGTAAATGGGCTGAGGCGGCCCGAGGCGGTCCGAGGCGGGGGCTGAGGCGGTCTGAGGCGGACGCCTCACTTCACCGCTCCGCCTCGCATCATTTTGAGGCGGTTTTTTGCCAAAACGCCTCGAGGCGCGCCTAGGCATCCGCCTTAACAACACTGGGATTATCCAGCAAAGCACCCTATAAAACACGAAGAACCCTAGCATAATCCCCACATTTATCCACCTAGTGTCTTTCTACAGTCCTCTAATCCTCAGAACATCACTACCTGTAAGCATACAGTTTAAATGATCACTAGGTTTCCATGAAAAACACTTCCCATTCAAACTCCAGTATTCGTTGATGAGTAGTGCATCCAAGGGATACTTGTGGAGAGAAACATAGTACATGAAAAGCCAATAATTCGGGATGTTACCTTTGGGAATGAAATAGCCAGAGACGAGGAAGAACGCTCTCAAGACTGTACATATGAGTGAATTTCCAGAAATAAAAATCAGGGGAGACTGCACTTAGAAAGAGTACTAGGGAGAGCTAGCCATCAAGACTATCATCCATACTATGAAAATGAAAAAGGCAAAAGCAGTGAATGAAGGGTTGAGTCCAATGAGCCAGTAAACGGGCACCGCAAAAATGATAACCGCTGCAAGCAAAAAGGGCATAAAGATAATAGTATTTGCAATCATGTAAGCCCCCCTTGAAGCTTCTTTCATCAGAACACGCGGTTCTTGCAGGTATATTGGAAGTGCTTCAACAGTCGAAGAGAGAAGAAACCTGAGACTGCAATCCTCCTTTTTTTCTCTTCTTTTTTATACTAATGAATTTTCTATCTGTCGAAAAAATAACTATCATTCTCTTTGAATGAGATCTCACATTCACTATTTTTTTCTAATCAACTTTCGCCTATTGGTAACAAATTATCATGTCCTTATATAATACAGCCATACAGCATAGACTCTGATGCTGCATACACGGATACTGAGAATTTCAAAAATCTAACACACACAGTTATTGCTACAAAGAACCTTCCATTATGTAGTATTTGTACAAGAACACAAAGGGAGATCTAATTTCCCAAATATAAAATCAAAATATGATCATATTTCTATTATAAAAGATTACTCGTGACATTTTCAATCAGGAACAAATAAAAAAGTTAGAAGAACTGGGGAAATATGTGTTTGGTACAATGATGCAAAAATTTAAAAGTTGTAATGCTTAAACTGTTTATGAATTATTCGAATGTGTACAAGTGTGACATAAGCTTTGAATGCTTAAGGGTGGCATATCTATTGCGACAATGATATGATTAGTAGAATGAAGTATATAGGTATCATGGGTTAGAAAATGTTTATTTCACCACTTAGAGGCGCCGGCCATGCTAGGGAGTCGTTACCTTATTGCCAAATGTAAAGAGAGATGCATCTAAGTTTATGCTTAAATTGATTAAAATACAATTTTAAATCCACTGTGTTGGAGAAACCTTCTCTAACACACATCAGCTTTCACCCTTAAATGACATTGTACTTAAACACACCTTAAACTTCATCCTTTTTCCAGTTTTTACTTTGCTCCTACTCTCTAGTTACTTGTACACTCCCCAACCCCGTGCCAAACATAGTCCAAAATAAGTTACGTCCATTAAGCTACTCAAAGCTTTTTTACAACATTGATAGCATACCAAAATTAAAACAGACTGTTGTGTTCATTGGTAGTTTAAGCATCAGGATAATCAGCTTTTAATTAGAGTTTGAGATAATTTTGTTTCATCTTCTGTGTGTTTGGAGTTTCTGAACAAAAATTCAAAGAACCCCAGCCATCCATTGTTTTGTATAAATTGATCTTCTTTGAATATGTATCGACATGAATTGATACAGGACAATCTAAATACAATGCTGACTTGTAAAACTTGTGATTAGTTGTTGTAAGCCTAACAGACACCATCAACAGTTAACCATAAAAACTAATGTGGCACAGCTCGAACCAAAAAATGCATTGATCCAATGTACGATAGTGAATTTTCTTACGTCTGCATCCTGAAAGTTAAAACTAAAAATATTTTTTCTTCTATTAAGCATTTAATCAAACAGTTGGTGTGCAAGTTAGGTGAAATTTTTCTATAGTGAAAACATACAAAACGATGGATAAGGGAACACATGTACTCACCAACGTCGTCGGCAGGAAATGTAGTCGGCAACAATCGTCGTCGACAATGAACGTCGGATGAGAATGACGGAGATGAAAAGCTTTGCTAACGTAATGAAGAGAGGAGAAGCTCTGTTTCTTGTCGTAATGGCGGAGAAACTTTGTTTCTTGTCGTAAAAGGTAACCTCTATTTTTTTGTCGTAATGAAGAGAGGGGAATTTTTATTTGAGCGGGGAATTTCCGACATTATCCTATTTTAGACGCTTATGGCAGATATAAACTCCAGTTTAGGATTTATAACTGGAGCACAATTTTATTGATTTTTAATGAGCATTTGGGTGGGAAAATTTCCCTTTTTATATTGTTGTGACGAATATAAACCCCAGTTTAGGATTTATAACCGCAGCAAAATTTTTATTGATTTTTAATGGGCATTTGGGAGGGAGAATTTCCCTCTTTATATCTTCATGGTGAATATAAATGCCAAAAACATTATCCTGGCGGATAAATGAGTCAAGATTTTCCTTTGCCTTTAGTGTCATATATCATCAACCATAATTGCCCATTTTTGTAGTAGTGTATATTGGGAATTCTCTTGCTTCCAATATCCAATTATTAAACGTCTCAGCCATATTTGACGTCATTTGATCCCAACGTCTACATAAAAATTTTGTCACAACCCAATGCTTAGGATGATTATCCTCAAGATACTTGTGTGCTTCTGGTGAGATGTTTTTAATAGTTTTCATTGCTTCCACACAATCTGGGGGCAATCGAGCACATGCAGCTTTCCACAATGCATTCTTTAAGCTATCTTTTGAGACGATACTCAAGTATGTCCCACATACATGGTCTAAAACATTTTTCCCTAAATGTTTGAAACAATAAGCATGCAACGAGTTACCAAATACGTCATTCACTGCATGTATGATATTTGGAGGCATGTCTGAAGTTATAATAATATCATATTTTGACTTTAATGCATCACTGAGGTTTTGGATAAACCAATTCCAACCATTAATCGTCTCCCCTGATACAATGGCAAAAGTAATTGGATACATTCTATTATCTGCATCGCATGCTTGTGCAGCAAGGAGTGTCCCTTTAAACTTTGCATTCAAGAAGGTCCCATCAATAAATATAATTGGTAAACATCCACTACAAAATCCTTCAAGAGAAGATTGAAATGCAATAAAACACTGAAAAAAAATCGATCTTCCTTAACTATCACGAATGCCACACTGCCAGGATTATTCTCTCGTATCTTCTGACATAAGAAAGGTAGTCGCCTATAAGAGTCTATAGTAGAACCAGTGTTCTAAAAAACATTAGGCGGTGGGTGGGCGGCAAGCAGGTGCCTAGCACCCAGGGGCCTAGGCGGTCTTAGGTTTTGTATTATAACTTTAATAATTTACAAAAGTTAAGCATAATACCTTATCAATTGCATCCAATTTAATGCTAAGATACATATGCAAAATTTAAAAACATGAAAAATTAACAATCATGAACAAAATTTATTAAAACTCAAATGACTGAAGTTGGTCATAATGGGTACTTTATACAAAGTTGAATTTGTGGACAAATATCCAAACCTACTATTTTATTTTTCTTCAAATTGCATGAATAACCTCAGTCATGTTTGATAAAATCTATATTACTAAAATTGGTACCGACAGCTCCTTTAAGAATTCCATTAAGTAATCATCCTTTGCTACATTTAGACATATACTAAATAAAAAATAATTAAATTATTTATTTCTAAAAAAGAGGAAAGAAAAATAAAATAAGAACACAATCAGCCTTATTAAAAATAAAAATAAAAACTCGCTCAGACCGTCCAACCCGCTTAGACTGCCCAGACTCAGCCATTAATCTGGGCATTTTTCTACCTTTTAGCGCCTAAGCCGATTTTTAGAATACTAAGTAGAACCATGAAGGCATTCTATAGCCAATTTCTTCCCACGCCAAGCTTGTGTTGTATTGCAAGTTTACACCAAATTCATTCTTGAAGTCTTTGACAATTTGTTTGGGAGCATAGCTTGAAGTCCATCGTATTCTTTCTTCCATAATATTAGAGACTAGTTTTTTTAAACCCCTAAACTTAGAAACAAATTCATCAGCCGCAACATGCACATGTTGTGAATCAAACTTGTATATGTTAAAATTTAAAGTATTATTTACTTTAGATGCCCTCAACTTCCATGGGAAACCATCCACCCCACATTTCACCCTTACATAAAAAGCATTGTTCTTCTCAAATGAGTATTTGAATTTGTGCGCTAATGCATACTTTTCTATCGCAACCCGTAAACCAGACACTGTTGAAAATCTTTGACCAACCTCTTTGATAGCACTTCCCCATCCACTAGACACCAATGGGTCACTTGCATTTTTAGCACCATTAAAATTGGTAGCGAAATCAGGTATCACTTGCGATGCATTCGTGGCTAAAATAGTTGAACTGCATATATATGAAGAAAAAAATTTTAATAACTGAAATTAGAAAATTGATTAGTATAAAGTTGTTTGGAAAAAAAATTCAAAAATGCTAGGAAACCATGTTTTTGTAACCATGGTGACGTGGCGTGATCTTGAAAGAATTATGAAATCCCCAAAGTGTTTATGTGTATCTCGATGTTGTAAAAAAACTCATCTAACGATGCCACATCATCCTGGTTATAAAACCTGATTACAAAACCTGGTTTTCTAGCCTCACTCAAAAAATTTACTAACCCCATTTCTTCAGGATTTGAATTTTGCACGAAAATCATTTTTGTAAGCTTCAAGTATAACCAATTGCTCACAAGCCTATAACAATTGATAATGGAGAAAAAGGCATGTATTAAAGAATTTCTTTTTCAATTCTTGTAGATTTATATCAATATTTGATCATTTCATCTCAAATTTTTTGCCTCTCAAACTTATTAAACAAACACAAAACTCTACTAATGTCAACTCCACAAACCCAAATTTCAATCTAAAAAAAGCAAGCTATTTACTTTGCACTTTTTTTTTTTTACTTTTTAATCAAAAAAGCAAGTTATGTGGGCAAAAAGTGAAAGTGTGAAAACACTTTTTAATCATATTTTTTTCAATTATCAGTTACCCAAAGTGTGAAAGTGTGGGCAAAGAGTGACAATGTGAAAGCACTTTTTAATCATACATTTTCAATTAATAGATACCCAAATAGTGAAAGTGTGGGCTAAAAAAAACAAGAGAAGAGAAGAGAAGAGGAGGAAAAAAAAAAAGAAAAAACAGATAGAGAGTGTAGAAAGAAAAAGAAGAAGAGAGAACGGGAGAAGATAAATTAAAAAACCATTTTGAGTGTTTGTGTAACACCAAACATTAGAAAATATCAGATCATTTAACATCCAAACATTAGAAAATGTGTGTAGAGTAGGGGTGGGCACGGGACGGGATGGGACGAGATATACCCATCCCTATCCCATCCCGTTCATACGGGATTGGGACGGGACGGGACGAGATTAGCGTGCTAATCCAGAGAATCTCAGTGGGGCAGAATGAATTGCACATCAGTAGGTTTCCTTCCGAATGTCTTCATCTATGGTTTACCAAAGGTTTATGTAATTAGTATGTAAGTGTGGTAATGCCTCTCGACGATTGTAAATGGCACACACGGCACTGATACAGTTGGGTATCACAAGTCCTGGTCCATATACAGCTTTGAATCATTAGGTATTGAAGTCTTGAATCATTAGGCATCATCCAAATAGGGATGGGGTGGTGGACCTGGATGAATTTGGAACCATGGACCCAATGGTGATTCGACGTCAACAGCTCCGCAGCATCACGACCAGCTCATTTAGTGTATGTACGTTGTATGGTGTCCCAGTACCCTCAGTGTATTATTAATGTGATCACTTCATTGTTGTACTCAAAGATTTTTGATGAGACCAGGCACTACAATAAGTCCCAGGCCACAGGTCGATTGCATGCATCTCGAGTTCATCGGATGATATGCAACACATGACCTCCCCTCTCATGGTAATAACTTCTAATCTCAGTATACTTCAAAAAATTTGAATGCAATAATGCAGAATCTGAACCCAATTTTTTTTTCTTTTCTGGTTTTTATATCCTTCAAGCTGATAATGATATGGAATTCATTCAATTGAAAGCAATCTTATTGATTGTACAATGAAGACTCATCATGGGCATCCACAATTCTAAAATAAATAATTAAATAAAAATATTAATAATTAATATAAATAAATTAGTTCGGGATGGGACGGGATTGGCGGGATTAAAAATCTTCATCCCATTCTAGATCGGGATGAAATTATTCAATCCCATTAAGACCTGGAAAAATCGGGACGGGACGGGAACGGGATCGCGGGATGGGATGCCCACCCCTAGTGTGGAGGCATGTCCTTCAAACAACTAGTAAACCACAATATTAGACCCCATATTGAAACTAACACACATGTAGTTTCCAAAATTTAATAATTTATTCAACCTAATAATACAAACCCCATGTTGTTGGTAGAGACTGTTTATGATAATTGCTTTCTAACCTAATAATTTATTCAACGAGGAAGGTAATGCAGTTTCCAAAACTTAACTCTAATCCACTTTAGAAACACATATCCAACACACAGCAACAACAAAGAGTAGCAAAACATTCTTCAAGGCAATCAACGTTACTGCTCTGTTGTTGTTGTGGTGGTGGTTGAGAATCGTAAATTGGACAGCAGTAAATTGGACAATTCTTCACAATCATGAGAAAAAATAAGAAAAATAAAATAAAACTTGAGAATCGTAAAATACCTAAAGATGCAAAGAAAATTTTCTTTTTGGTTTTGCGTGTGGAAAAGATTGAAAAAAGAAAAGAAAGTTGAGATAAAGAGTAATCGCTTGTTAGTTAATTAGGTTTTTTTTGGAGTCCTTGTTGGTCATAAAACTATAAAATTAGGTTTTCTATTTGTTTAGGAAGAGTAAATATGTCATATAACTTTATATGTTAATCTGGGTTAATAAAAAAGTCATTGTTAGTCATAAAAGTATAAAAGTAGGCACAAATTAACCATTACATCAACTACAGTATCTAAATTGTTTATTTTGTGAAAAAAATAAGCCCTAAAAGTCATTTTTTGTATATTTAAATTGGCAATTTTATCATCAATGGTTCCGTGGATAGAGCTTTTGAATGATTTGGTGTTGATATTGTTGTTGATTTTACTATACTTCTTTATCTAGTCCTAAAATGTATGTGTTTTGCACATGTTGATGGTTATATTTAATTAATAAATTTTTTTTTATTAAAGTTAACAAGTATGATAGTTGGTAGGTGTACTTGTAATTGTGAAATATGGTATCACAAGTTCAAGGTTTGAACTCTGCTATGACGTGTTGTGGATGGTTTTGCTTTATATAAAATACCGTTGTAACAGAGAGATGCCTATTGCCTAGGGGACCGGTTGTCCCAACACTTTTGAGTCACCTTGGCCTTTGAGCTATCGATTAAGGGAGACCAAGCCTGGCTTATCGGGCTGGACTATCCGATTTGCCGTTTCCTAATTTGTGTGCATCCATACCACTCAAGAATCGCCCCACGCGTATGATTCATTTCTTCACGTGGGAAATGAAAAATTGTCAACTAAGTCTAATACCAAAATTATTTAGTATCGAGTTCAGCAAGGAAAGCTTGAATGCTTGAATCTGTCAATATTAAGACGAATTTTGTCAAATAAAACACTATACGAATATTGTACGAGCCAAAAATAATTTTTAGCCCAACAGGATAAAGAAGCCCAAAGATTTGAGTTATTATCAAAAAACTCGAAAATTACCCACGAAAGTTACAAATAGAGAAAACCTAAGTTGAGCCCAATGCAACCCAAGTCTGGGCGGTACAACTCAGCGGAACACTCTTTTCACAACATAGGAGTAGTGTTCAACACTGACCACCATGCTCAGCTGAGCACATAAGTTTGCAAGAGAGGTGTCTCCAAACAAGAAGTTACAACCGCCAACAGGAGGTTACAACTATCTACGGAAGTTACAACTACCTAAGAGAAGTTACAACCATCTCGAAACAAATGACTCACTAATCTGCCACATGTCTCATTAATCTGTCAAGTGTTTCACTCATCTGCCAGCAATTTACTCATTCTGCCTCTATAAAAAGCCAAACACAAAGCCATCAGAAGTTAACTCTTTCTTGATTCACAATTCTCTTTTCAATTATAAAGAAATATATATTTTCTAAAGGCATTGTTCTAACTTTGGTATCGGAGTCTCCGTGACAGGCATCACACTGGTGTCAATAATTAACCTTCATCTTATTCAAATTGCTTCACGTGATCAGTACATGATCCAATGAAAATTTGCATCCACAAATTGGTGCTTTCAATATGAGTTTGAATCAAACTCATTCATTTTAAATTTCCTTCCACAAACACTTTTATTGTCAATGTGCTTTTCAATAAAATGATGGGAACTCAAAAAAAATTAGCAAAAATAATGTTGCACAATCCTCTGTTCGAACCAGACCGCTATCATCACCATAGGTTCATCTGCTTCCTGCCGGACAGCCACTGGTAGTAGGTTTACCACCACCGGCTGATTATCAATTACAATTTTCTGCCCAACAACCAAGCCCAGCGGAAATGAAACAACAAGAAAATCTTGCAGGTCAGGTCGCCAATTTGACTAAAATATTGAAGGATCAAACTTGGGTGGTAGAACAATTAGTGAGTATACAACCAAGGCAGAAAACACATCATCTGCCAATAGACCATGTGCATGGGAGCAGAAGTAGTCATCTACTGAGGGAAAATAATTCATTTGGAAGCATTCATTCAAGATTAGGGCCACAAGCAAATGTGCCCTTTAAGCTCGGGCCTCAAACAATAGTCTTATCAATGTTGGGCTCCCAAGCAACTATATACTCAAGGCTGGGGTCACAGATGACGCCAGATATAAGTAGTTGGAGCAAAAGTCAAAATTTCGATGGATGTGAACATGCAGAGGATCAGATCTAGATCATGATATTAACTTGTCCCAAAACTATCATGTCGTTGAGCGGCGTAAACTGCCCTACCATGCAGCTGATCAGCAGGATGCACCCAGGCCCTTGAAAAACTGATGATATAGTACAAATTATCAATGAGAAGTTGAGGAACTCGAGTGTCATGGAAAATCAAGACGATGTTCTGCGCAGAGAGGTGGCCTTGGTAAACATTTCACCTTTTACAAATGACATTGAAAGGGATCTTACCATACCAACCTTTACTTCTTTCAAAGGAGATTCTGATCCTGATAGACGCTTGAAGCATTTTTGAAGTGTCATGACTTTGCACAAAAATGATGACTCGCTAATGTGCAAAATGTTTGTTATGACTTTACATAGAATGGCTGAAAATGGTTCCACACTTTGACCCCTCGGTCGATCAACAACTTTGGGGAGCTCTCCTTTGTTTTCATAAAGGAGTATTCATCCTAACGAACCATCAAAAAACATGTTGAACACCTCTTCAACATAAGAAAAAAATTCAAATGAATTTTTCCGAGACTTCATCAAAATATTCAAGGCAGAAAAGGCGAGCATAAATGGGTGAGATGACCAAATTGAGTCCTTAGCTTTCAATAAGGGTATGCCCGCAGATCACCTATTGTATGGCAAATTGACCATGAAACTAGGCAAGACTCTTGCCGAAATCTTCGCCATAGCAGAATGCTATGAATTGTGAGATGACGAAAAAATAGTGTTATGACACCAGATATACCTGAGAAAGATAGTCAAACTTCACAAACAAATGCAGATCAGAATGAGGATAAAAAGAACAGGGGTGACAAACGTAGAACACACTCTCTAACAAAAAACTCCTCAGCCAGTAGAACATACACAGAGTTCACCATTCTGATCAATCAAACTCTCCAACGCAGAAGAATCTGATGATTGTGGCAACCGACCATTTCACAAAGTGGATTGAAGCTGATGCATCATAGCTTTTTTATATTTTGTTTTTTAGAAAAAAATGCAATGTACATATAAGAAAAACTTGATTGTATTTTATCTTTATTGTATTTTATCTCTTCAATAATAGACTTCTCAATCAAATTCTCCACGAGAAGAACTGGCGGAAGAGACTACCACCAATCAAAGGAGATTTGGCAAAAAAAAGATCCGAAAAAATATTTACATATACCTCAATAGAGGATATGTTATTTTGTTTATCAACAGATAACTCACTTTCTTTAGTTGAAATAGGGAAATACGATAATTCGTTCTACATGTCCTTCAGCAGAAGACATTCAGAAATACAAATATTTATGTACAACTCGGTAGAAGATGACACTCTCCGTGAGTGAGTAATTCAATGCATAAAAGCATCTTACTCATGACTACTTAAATCCGCTTAACTTTAGTCAATTGGTCAGCAGACCATACAAACAAAATGCCTCAGTAGAGGATGACACTTTCAGTGAGTGGGTAATTTAATGCATAAAAGTATCTTATTCAAGACTACTCAAATCCGTTTAAGTTTAGCCAAGTGGTTAGCAGACCACACAAGCAAAATGTCTCAGTGAAGGATGACACTCTTAGTGAGCGAGTAATTCAATGCATAAAAACATCTTACTTAAGACTACTTAAATCCATTTAAGTTTAGTCAATGATGACACCATCCACTGTTGTAATGGAGAGCCGCCTATAGCCTAAGGGATTGGTTGTCCCAGTACTTTTGAGTCAACCTTGGCATTGAGCTATCAAAAACAGGGAGACCATGCCTGGCCTACTGGACTGGACTGCCGATTTGTTCGTTTACATTTGATGGGCTGTTCGAACTTGCATTCCTCTTCCTGATTCGTGTGAATCCACTTTCAAGTCCTGCGGAGTGTGGAATTCTAGCAAACATTTAGTATGTGGAGCAAATCTCATGTTTTGCATCGAGCGCATCATGATAGCTCATTGTGTCTATCGTCGTGATGTGCCCGCATATACCAATCAAGAATCGCCTCACGCGTATAATTCCTTTCTTGGCGTGGGAAATGAAAGAATTGTCAACTCATACCAAGATTATTCAGTATGGAAAGCTTATTGAATGCTTGTATCTGTCAATATTATGACGAATTTTGTCGATGTAACACTATGAAACAAAGATGAGATTTATATTTTATATTAAAATCTGGACTGCAGAGAGTCTAAGAAGAAGACCATTCATCCATGTCCATCGACAGTGATATATTAAGCTTATTTTTCCATACACTCCAAATAATTTCTTGGAAAATAACTTACTTTGGATTTTGTCAATGGAAAAATTGGAAGAATTGTATTTCCATTTTTTGGAAATTATTTGAAACATCAGTCTCAAGTAGTAGTAGGAAAAGAAAATGCTTCCTGTGGAAGAAACCAAATAATGACAATATATTGTGGAAAATACCTAATATGTGAGAATAATATACCAATATGTCATGGTTAATTGTCCCTATTATCAAAATGGACTAAAACAGAAATGGGCCAATGAAGTAGTATGATTTGAGTGTTTTACATTCAAATTAATGGTTCAATGTATCAATATGACATTGATGATCGATCAACAATGAAAATATGGATGGACTTCGTGTGTTGGGGAGTAACAATTGGTTTAGGTTGGCAATGTCGTGACGTCCAACCATCATCCCTCCGCAAATCCCCTTTCGTTCCTTATTTTCAAATCACTATCGTTTCTTAAGTTTGGTGAAATATTTAAATCTTTCGTCCACCATGAAATGCTAAAGTTGTTGAAAATTTTCCTACAAAGTGAACCAAAAAATTTTCTTGAGTAAGGCTACATGGCGAGGAAATGAGTGAGGAAACCAGCAAGGGGAGTGAGGTGGATGGATGGGAACCACTCACCCCCTTGGGAGGCGTAAGTTGACTTTTCTTGTACGCATCTCAAAAAAAGTGAATGGTTCTCATCCATCCACCTTACTTCCCTCGCTGGTTTCCTCGCTCATGTCCTTGACATTTAGAATTCCCCAATTTTCTTTTCATGAAAACCAACCAGCTTTCACTCAAAAAAACTTGGGAAAAAAAATTTAAATAAAAAATTAAAAATAAATTCAAGTTGGGCCTAAGCCCATATAAGGCCCAAAATACCTTTCACTAAGCTAAGGAAAAATCTTCTTCTGTTTTTGGGCAAACATCAATAATTAACAATTAAATTTTGACATAACCTATGTTGTTTTTCATTATGAGTTGATTTTTCCACCATTAAACTAAAAGTTTAAGAAAGTCAAGAGTTCATAACTTTGAAAGGGTGATCCAAATTTTCTCTGAAAGAATGTTCTAATTAAAATTTTAAGCTGCTTAAGAAGATTATGTTCTTCCTTATGAGTTGATTTTTCCACCATTAAACTAAAAGTTTAACGAAGTCAGAGTTCATAACTTTGAAAGGGTGATCCAAATTTTCTCTGAAAGAATGTTCTAATTAAAATTTTAAGCTGCTTAAGAAGAATGTGTTCTTCTTACTCAACTATTTTCAAATGAAAAAGAATCAAATCACGGAACGCAAAGATAAAAAGGTAATTTGTAATCTTATAATCTTTCATATTCAACTCAAACCTCACGTGTTTGTTTTCGTTGAAATTTTATCAACTTTATAATCTTTATTAAATCGATCACCATCGAATATAAGCAAAACCAACTTACATGATTGACCAATAAAGTATAAATATGCATAAAGACACTAATGTTTCTTGACCAATAATCGTTCGCCGCCATATTCCAAGTGGGGTGCTCTTCGTGTTGTCGATATAATCCTTTTGCAAACTTTTCTTCCATGGAAGCTCAACCAGAAGTTTCCACAAACAGTGGGAAGGGTTGAATCTGGTCATGTTTGGAGTCTTTGAAATTTGACTAACACTGTACAGTTGTGTGTTGTCATTGTTATAAATTGTACTAGCACTTTGGGGTTAAACAAAAAGATTAGTGGATGGTATTAGGCGAAAAAACACTAATAAGGTTGGTGGAATACCAACAAAGTCATGTTCCAAGAAAAAAAAAAAGGGGACATATGTAGCTTTTGAATGATTTGGTGCTGACACTGTTGATTGTCCTATACGTCTTTATGGCCAAATCTTAAGTGCACTGGTGGTGGTGTGTCTGGTGTTGTGTCTCGTGGTCACCAGAAACTGTCCAGGCACCGTAGTAGTGCTCTTTCTTTATTTGTAATCTTTTTGGAATTATAATAAAAATAATTTAGAAAAGAAGGATGTATTCTAAACTTTAGGACTAAAACTAAAAGAAAAAGAGGGGTAGATGGCTTGTTGTGGCAAGTAAAATGAATATGAAGTATTCACACAAGTATGGCTTCTACAGTACAATCTTGGACTTTCAGTTCATCTTAGAATAAAGATCGTCTTAATCTTAATCATGAATTTAACCCTGCTTTTCAAACCTTTGATAGCTGTATTGATATGTCATTTGGATTGACATCCTCAATTAATTACTACCTTGAATGCGTCTTCAGTGCGCAATAAAATTGGTTGTTGTACCTTCGGGAGTCGAATAAACAACATGAGTGAAGTTAGGGAACTAAGTTCAGCAATCAAAATGATGTGACATCATCTATTTACGAAGTTGCATTCATGTTCTTCTTACTCAACTATTTTCAAAGGGAAATTCTAAATGTCTAGGGAAAGGGCGAGGAAACCAGCGAGGAAAAGGAGGTGGCGGGGGGTGAACCGTTCACCCCCCTCGAGATGTTTTTGGTGCGCGCATCTCGAGGGGGGTGAACGGTTCACCCCCGCCACCTCCTTTTCCTCGCTGGTTTCCTCGCCCTTTCCCTCGACACATAGAATCACTCATTTTCAAATGAAAAAGAATCAAATCACGGAACGCAAAGATAAAAAGGTAATTTGTAATGTTGAGATTATTGTATTGAGAATATGTCAATGCCTTTCGTACCATCATTATCATATTTTAGGCCCCATTTGGTTGGCTAAGTAACTTTTTTTTTTTTTTTTTTTTTTTTTTTTGAAAGGCAAGCGCGGGGTGTAAATGGGCTTCCCAGACTACAGAAAAAAAACCATTACAAGTTACATTCGAAGGCACGTTCACTCGTTACAGCATCCATAGGACAATATACTTGCTTCAAATCTTCAACAAAGAACCTAATTAGTACTAGAATCACCGTCTCCAAGTTGGGGAGTAACCCTGCAAAATGTTCTGCTACTAAAGTAGTTGCATGAGAGACATGCCGTAACTTTTTTTCCTCATAAGTAACAATCAATCCTTTAATCACTCTCATGACGTGATTTATACCTATTGTTGGCCCCAGGATATATGAGAAGTCGTCGTAAGGATACGAACCACAATGAATCATGATATAAAAACCATTGAATGCTAGCACTAATCTAGCATCCATACAAGGTTCTAATAAACATTTGCATTCTACTTGTATTTGCATCATCAGTTACCTGAATTTAGGATTTGTCTTCTTGCTTCGAGAGGACCTTCGAGGAACATATGTCGTGGGAGATTGTATTGTGGGAAACTCACGTTCCTCTTCACTAGTGTGTTGCCCCACCTGTGGTGCTGCCTCGGCAAGGGAAGCTTGAATTTCAGCGACCCATGCATCCATGCCTAATTTTGCAATTGCTGATTGTACAGCGTTAACTTCTTGGGGTGTTAGACGATCCATGATCGTTGTGGGAATATCATCGGTTGCGCGAAGCACCTCCACTACCTGCGTTGGGTTGTCCTCTGAGTTAGCTATGGGGGTAGACAGACCTGGTTCTGCTGCTACTTCAGCGTCTGAATCCGCAGCCTGAATCGCCGTTTCAATTCCATTGGGTGAGTAACCTGCATCCCTACAATCATCCCTGAATTCTTTTAAGTGTTGCTCCTGAACAACAACAACCACACTTTGCTGTTCTTTGAGGTACTGCTCTTCACCCCGTGTACCTGTTTGTTCAGCCTCATGCAGCACAATCGGGTTGCTTTGGGCATTGTTCACGTCCCCTGTGGACTCGGCCCTGCTAGTAGCAATGGTCACCACCTTGGGTTCTGCTGGGCGCTGGGTATCTATGATAGCAACTGCGGAGTTATTGATAGTTTGCGCCACTTGTTTTGTAGCAAGGTTTGTATGTGGCTGTGCTGCCGAAGAAGGCTTCGGTTTGAAAGTGTGTTTTGACTGCGGTATAGTCCACCCGTCAGCAGCATCAGTGGTAGCAGGCCCTTGTGCTGCTTTGGCCTTCCACACATGTGTAGTCTTAGGCTGCCCTTTTATAGTTTGGGGACAAGCAGTTATAGAATGACCGAACCCCATGCATTGACTGCACTTGACAGGTTTCCAGGGGTATTCGACCTCGATGTTGATTGTTCGTCCATCATCGATGACCACGGGAATGGTGCTAGGGAACTTACTCGTCACGCCTAGCTCTACGCATATCCTAGCATAGGAAAGCCTAGTTTTTTTTTGCGGTTGCCTTATCAAGCATGATTGAAATCCCCACAGCACTTGCAATCGATTGGAGGCCAGTGGTACTCCAAAGGAATAAGGGTACCTTCCTGAGATGCACCCAAACAGGAACAGAGTTGAGTACCTCAACATTTTCTTCCAAGTAAGGTAGCCATGGTCGCACAATGAAGAGCCGGCCGGCTATATGGACAGGTCCATGTTGTAGAGCCGTCAGCCTATCATCTGCGTTCATGAACTGGAAGACAAAAGCACGCTCCCCATATAGTGACATCTCGAAGTCACCCTTCAATCCCCAGAGTCGCTTGAGTCTGTCCTTAACAAAGCCATAGGCCAATCGTTTACCTACGAAATTGCCTATAAGGTATCGCTCGCATTCGAGCAGTTGCGTGGCATGATCTGCAAGTTTAATGTGAACCTGGCTGTGGCCATCCACTACAGAAGGTGGGATGTATTGTAGGTTAGTATCCTCTGTATTGCTTGGATCGAAAAGAGATGCCCAGTTCATCATCCTGCGTCCTGTGGGCAGGTGTGTGTTCTGAATGGTCGATGTAGCCTTGTCTTCTGCCCATGAAGATGTATTTTCGCCACAGGCCGCAGTAGTGTTGATAGCTGCATTGAGAGCGATGTTCCTTTAGAACTGTTATGGTCTGTTCGGCTGAAAGTGCTGTTGTAGCCGCAGTTTCTCGTGGTCCATGGTTTTCGCCTCCCTCATGTGCATTGTCTTCCCCTCGAGAGGCGTGAGGGGAAGCAAGTGGTGGGTCTTGTTGTTGGATCATTATCCCATGGCAGGGAAGGAGAAGATCGAAGGAAACCCTCTCCTCAAACCCTAGCAGCCGCAATGTTAATTTGCTAAGTAAACTTTTTTACTAAATTGAAATGTATGATCTTGAATTTAGGAAACAACATGTATTTATCCCAAATTTTAGGTAACCACGCTTTATAGCCATTATTTTGTTAGGTTTTGAGTTTTTTTACACTTATACCTCTTTTATAAATAATGTTTGTAGTTGTATTTTAAAGAGAAAAGTAAAAGTGTAAAAAAAAAAACCCAAACCTGACAAAAAAACGACTTTAAAGTTTGACTGCCTAGACAAACTCCATATTTATATTGGCCATATGTCAGTCTAACACACTGAAGGTATCCGATTCGAACCTAGGTGAAGCCAAATTTTTATTTTTTAATTTTACTTTTATTTTTAATTCAGTTTTTTGTATTTATATTACGAGTCGTGATTCAGAGAGGTTAATCTCATAGGACTTGATGAGGCTAACACTAAAAAATAATAGAAAAACTAGTTTCACTAGTTCTCTTTTCTCACCCCTTTTCCTCGTTTCCTCCCTCGACCCCTAGAATTTTCAATTTTAAAATATGTCATCACTTATGTACTTCCTGTTGAATGAATGAGTACAATTTGCATATTTTCGTTGAATGAATGTGTATGAGGTCCTCAAATACTTCAACAAAGTGGGCAACATTATAGCATTCTCACATTCTAGAACATGATGGGGAGAGGTATGTAATGATGCATGAATGTGATTTAGATTGATGTTGTTGGAGGCTTGTTTGTTTCATTTTTCTGAAATGTCAAAGGCATGCTAACATGTGTTTAAGACATTAGACATCAACTAAAAACTTGCAAGTGTGCATATAAAAATTTAACGAAAGAATGTCTTCCATTAGAACATTAGAACATGCCTTCCATTGTTACCTAATTAATCCACCAAATTTTGTATGCGCAGTGAAAATGAGACAAGAAGTCGTCACCAAATTAATGTTTGATTAGTACTCCTCTCCTGCTGCCGGGCTGCTGATGTTGTTGTCACCTCGCCGCCGCGAGGTGAAATTTCATTTTTATTACCATCCATTCTTCCCGTCAGTTTCATATTCAACTCAAACCTCACGTGTTCCTTTTCGTTGAAATTTTATCAACTTTATAATCTTTATTAAATCGATCACCATCGAATATAAGCAAAACCAACTTACATGATTGACCAATAAAGTATAAATATGCATAAAGACACTAATGTTTCTTGACCAATAATCGTTCGGACGCCATATTCCACGTGGGGTGCTCTTCGTGTTGTCGATATAATCCTTTTGCAAACTTTTCTTCCATGGAAGCTCAACCAGAAGTTGCCACAGACAGTGGGAAGGGTTGAATCTGGTCTTGTTTGGAGTCTTTGAAATTTGACTAACAAGGTACAGTTGTGTGTTGTCATTGTTATAAATTGTATCAGCACTTTGGGGTTAAACAAAAAGATTAGTGGATGGTATTAGGCGAAAAAACACTAATAAGGTTGACGGAATACCAACAAAGTCATGTTCCAAGAAAAAGAAAAAAAAGAGGGACATATGTAGCTTTTGAATGATTTTGTGCTGACACTGTTGATTGTCCTATACATCTTTATGGCCAAATCTTACCAGAAACTGTCCAGGCAGCGTAGTAGTGCTCCTTTTTTATTTAGTCCTAAAATATAGAGATGGTAACCTAATTGGATGGTAATTCACAGACACTTTAAAAAAATTGTTAATGGTTATATTTAATTAATAAAATAATAATCTTTTATTAAAGTTAATAGGTACAATAGTTGATAGGTGTATTTATGAGTGTGCGATACGATATTACAGGTTTAGGGTTTGAACTCTGCTATGGCGTGTTGTTTATGGTTTTGGGTTATATAAAAGACCATGTTTCCAAAGTCTTTTTAATTTCCTTTCTTTTCCCTAACTCGAATGTTTTAATAATACTAGTATACCTGATTAGTTAATGAAAGACAAATTTAAACTATACTAACGTAATTGTACCCCCTAACACTATAACTTAGATGGTTTTTCTAATGGTTACCACTAATTATTTCACATAATAATTATAATAATAATAATTTAGAAAAGAAGGATGTATTCTAAACTTTAGGACTAAAACTAAAAGAAAAAGAAAGAGGGGTAGATGGCTTGTTGTGGCAAGTAAAATGAATATGAAGTATTCACACACGTATGGCTTCTACAGTACAATCTTGGACTTTCAGTTCATCTTATAGAATAAAGATCGTCTTAATCTTAATCATGAATTTAACCCTGCTTTTCAAACCTTCGATAGCTGTATTGATATGTCATTTGGATTGACATCCTCAATTAATTACTACCTTGAATGCGTCTTCAGTGCGCAATAAAATTGGTTGTTGTACTTTCGGGAGTCGAATAAACAACATGAGTGAAGTTAAGGAACCAAGTTTAGCAATCAGAATAATGTGACATCATCTATTTACATCAACATATGACAATAATGCATAAGATATGTTGGTGTTAGCTAAAAAAAGCAAAGTATATGAGCTATATGGTAGTCTGGGTAGGGCTCATCACAACTGTCGAGAGTGTTATAACAATTATGTATTTCAGTCACGACAACTTTTGAGTGAGGTTAGGAAATCAAATTTTGTAATAAAATTCTGCAATTAGGATGATATGGTATTATCATAGGAGTTTTTTACAACCTCAAGATAAGCATAAACAATTTAAAGATTTATTCATTCTTTCGAGATCACGTCACGTCATCTTGATTGCAAAACTTGATTAAAAAACCTGATCTCCAAGTATTTTCGTTCCCTAAATGTTGTTAGTTACGTGCTTGTACGACTAACTTAAGCAGATAATCTCATTTACTTGGCATAAACAATTACTCTATAAGTCCTAAAAAAAACGTGTCGTTTACGTCAACTTGGTAATATATCATTCGCTATTAATTTCTCTAAAAGCATCATGAATGAACTTAAGCCTTTTCAGTCATTAATTAAGCCGCCCAACTTTTCCCCATTTCTCATACTCCCTTATATATTCCCTCATTTGCCTCATTTCTTCTACACACTGAGCTCCCCAACTTCTCTAATGGAAACCTACCAAACTCTCTTCCCATCTTCATCATCATCAACAATTATTGATCAATATCCATCTTCAAACATGGTGACGAATTTTCATGTTTTTAGTGACCTTCACCATGGTAACAACAACAACAACGGCAACAAAAACAACGGGTATTCCGCGATGAAGTCCGAGAACATTGTTGTACAACTACCAAGTCATGGTAACACCTTGCCTGGCAAATCGTCGAGTAAAAAGAAGGGTGAGAAGAAAGTGAGGAATCCTCGATACGCTTTTCAGACTAGAAGTCAGGTTGATATCCTTGATGATGGTTATAGATGGAGGAAGTATGGCCAAAAAGCTGTGAAAAACAACAAATATCCCAGGTGTGTTTTATATGCTTTTTGTGTATATGTTCATCATAGTGATCATCTTAATCAAGTTGATTACTTAAGATAATTTGTTTATTGGATTAGTACCTGATCTTAAGACCCACTAGTGAAAGTTGATTGGCGCGCTTTGCATCTGTGGAGGATAAATTCTTGCAAGATAGAAATTTTAATGGGAAAGTTATAAGCTAGGTGGGCTGCTAATAGCTCCTTTCACACTTTGGTTCTGCAAGTGGAAGGAAATATTATGCAATAACTTTGCATGGATGCATGAATGTTCTCATGTATATCACTCAAATGGTTAGGCATAGTAAACTGCCTTTGTAGGAATTATGTGTATACACGATTATTGACTTATTCATCACAAGTCTGCTAAGATATGGGGGATCACCAGTGGATAGCATTGTTGGTAGAATATTGTAAATCAATGGTACCGAGAAAATAATGTCTGGATAAAATTTTCATTATACAGAAAAGGGTATTATACAAGAAGTATCTTAGTAGTTTTAGGTAATTTCTGATAAGAATACAATTCAGTTTTCACAACTACAATATTCCTAAGATTTTCACAACTACAATATCCTAATCATATTCCTATAGTATCTTAATCATATCCCTATATCATAAGAGAATCATTGATTCTCTGTTACGGGCGGAAGCGTTACAAATGTCGAAATGCGAAGCTACAAACAAAATACTAACAAATACTGGAGACAACCAATTTAATGTGGTTCGGCAAACACGCATACGTCCACGACAAATACCAACTTTACTGATGAGAGTGACAAATTACAAATGGAGAGAGCTACAAAACGTCAGGGACATTACAAATACAAGTGTCTACGTGACACCACACAAATACACATGTTGCGTATAACACAAAACCAAAACAAAACAACAAACCAAACACTCTCTCTCCTCTCCTCCCTTTCTTCTTCCTCTCACATTCCAAAAGGGATAAACCCTAACACACAAAGCAGATCTTGATTTTGGAGGATGATTTTCAAATTGGGGAAAACCCCATCTCTTTTATAGCCTGAAGAGGCGGTGGAAACCCTTCCACCACCTTCTTCTCCCTTCTCTTATCTTCTTCAATTCCACCTAATTTCATCTTCAAATCCTTCAAATTCCAACTCAGATCCAGCAGATTCTTCACAAAGTCAGCAAAGATCCAACCGTTCCAGCTGTTGCAAGCCTTGTTTTCAACGATTTCTGCGGCCGACATGCCTCACCGACCTCACAGGTTCTTCTTGAACTCTCTGTTGTCTTCTCTGTTTCAATAATTCTCCACCTCAGTGAAGATTTCACAAATCTGAGCCGACAACAACAACCACGAACAAAACAAGCAACTGACTTCCAACAAACAGAATCAAACAAATACTAATTGAGGGTCCCACCCCTCCAAACGCGCTCATAGGCGCCATACACCCGAAAGTGCCATATACCAAAGTATGCTCAAACTAACAAACCAACTCCACCTTGACTAGCATGGAGTCTCAAACCTGACTTTTCATAAACACAATGTGCACAAATCTTCATACTGCACATCTTCATATCTTCTACCAATTGTTTCTTCAACAACTAGTGCAGAACTTTCTCACCTTTATTGCCTGTACGCAAATGCCAAACCCTCGAGGTTTCCTTACAAACATCTTTGGAGCTATCAATAACTCCACCAAAAGCAACATCCATAGGGCCTTCAATAACACAAGTTGCTCCACCAGATTCAACTTTTCGATTCCTTGTAACTGTACTCCCCTGCAAGAAATACAAGTTACCCTTCCGAACTGCTTTCAAAATCACCAGTGCACCAGAAACAATCTTTAGAGCTCCACCATTTACTGAAACCTTGTAACCTTTGGACTCTAAAGCACTAACGGAGATGAGATTCTTCTTCAAATCGGGTACATACCGTACATCATTCAAGACTCGAATAAGTCCATTATGCAACTTCAACTTGATTTTACCTATCCCTGCAATTTTGCATTCATCATTGTTGCCCATATAGACAAAACCACCATCCAACTTTTTAAAGTTAGAGAACCAGTCCCTACGGGGACACATATGATAGGTAGAACCCGAATCAAACAGCCACTCATTATAATGACTCACCAATGTTGAAGTTGCAGACAACGAATAAGCATCATCCTCATCCTCATCCTCATCTTCATCCAAATTGTGCACTACATTCGCATCTGACCTTTTCTTTTCTTTTTTCTATTGCAGTTTTCAATACCTCAAAGTCAATCTTCCAATGGCCCTTCTTATGACAGTAGGCACATTCATCCTTCGGCAAAAACCTTCTGTCTACAGATTTTCCTCTTGACTATGATCTTCCTTTATAACCAACATACATCTTTTCAGATCTTCCCCTTGCTACCAATACTTATGACGTTGCATCCCGATGGATCTTGAGATCCTTCCTCCTGAATTCATAATTGAGCAACGCCGTAGCCACCTCATCATAATTCAATTCTTCTTTTCCCGTTAGCAAAGTCGTAACAAGATATTCATATTCTTCTGGAAGGGAATTCAAAAGACACAAAACCTTGTAATTTTCTGGAACATCTTCTTCTAAATTCAATAGGTCGGAAATAAGCATATTGAACTCATCCAATATGCTTATTTAAAGTTGATTGGCGCGCTTTGCATCTGTGGAGGACAAATTCTTGTAAGATAGAAATTTTAATGGGAAAGTTATAAGCTAGGTGGGCTGCTAATAGCTCTTTTCACAATTTGGTTCTGCAAGTGGAAGGAAATATTATGCAATAACTTTGCATGGATGCATGAATGTTCTCATGTATCACTCAAATGGTTAGGAAAAGTAAACTGTCTTTGTAGGAATTATGTGTATACACGATTATTGACTTATTCATCACAAGTCTGCTAAGATATGGGGGATCACCAGTGGATAGCATTGTTGGTAGAATATTGTAAATCAATGGTACCGAGAAAAATAATATGTCTGGATAAAATTTTCATTATACAGAAAAGGGTATTTATACAAGAAGTATCCTAGTAGTTTTAGGTAACTTCTGATAAGAATACAATTCAGTTTTCACAACTACAATATTCCTAAGATTTTCACAACTACAATATCTTAATCATATTCCTATAGTATCTTAATCCTATCCCTATATCATAAGAGAATCATTGATTCTCTGTTACGGGCGGAAGCGTTACAAATGTCAAAATGCGAAGCTACAAACAAATACTAACAAATACTGGAGACAACCAATTTAACGTGGTTCGGCAAACACGCCTATGTCCACGACAAATACCAACTTTACTGATGAGACAGACAAATTACAAATGGAGAGAGCTACAAAACGTCAGGGACATTACAAATACAAGTGTCTAGGTGACACCACACAGATACACAGGTTGCATATAACACAAAACCAAAACAAAACAACAAACCAAACACTCTCTCTCCTCTCCTCCCTTTCTTCTTCCTCTCACATTCCAAAAGGGATAAACCCTAACACACAAAGCAGATCTTGATTTTGGAGGATGATTTTCAAATTGGGGAAAACCCCATCTCTTTTATAGCCTGAAGAGGCGGTGGTGGAGGGCGGTGGAAACCCTTCCACCACCTTCTTCTCCCTTATCTTATCTTCTTCAATTCCACCTAATTTCATCTTCAAATCCTTCAAATTCCAACTCAGATCCAGCAGATTCTTCACAAAGTAAGTAAAGATCCAACCGTTCCAGCTGTTGCAAGCCTCGTCTTCAACGATTTCTGCAGCCGACATGCCTTACCGACCTCACAGGTTCTTCTTGAACTCTCTGTTGTCTTCTCTGTTTCAACAATTCTCCACCTCGGTGAAGATTTCACAAATCTGAGCCGACAACAACAACCACGAACAAAACAAACAACTGACTTCCAACAAACATAATCAAACCATTACTAATTGAGGGTCTCACCCCTTCAAACACGCTCATAGGCGCCATACACCCGAAGGTGTCATATACCAAAGCATGCTCAAACTAACAAACCAACTCCACCTTGACTAGCATGGAGTCTCAAACCAGACTTTTCAGAAACACAATGTGCACAAATCTTCATACTGCACATCTTCATATCTTCTACCAATTGTTTCTTCAACATCTCGTGCAAAACTTTCTCACCTTTATTGCCTGCATGCAAATGCCAACCCCTCGAGGTTTCCTTACAAACATCTTTGGAGTTATCAGTAACTCCACCAGAAGCAACATCCATAGGGCCTTCAATAACACAAGTTGCTCCACGAGATTCAACTTTTCGATTCCTTGTAACTGTACTCCCCTGCAAGAAATACAAGTTACCCTTCCGAACTGCTTTTAGAATCACCAGTGCACTAGAAACAATCTTTAGAGCTCCACCATTTACTGAAACCTTGTAACCTTTGGACTCTAAAGCACTAACGGAGATGAGATTCTTCTTCAAATCAGGTACATACCGTACATCATTCAAGACTCGAATAAGTCCATTATGCAACTTCAACTTGATTTTACCTATCCCTGCAATTTTGCATTCATCATTGTTGCCCATATAGACAACACCACCATCCAACTCTCTAAAGTTAGAGAACCAGTCCCTACGGGGACACATATGATAGGTAGAACCCGAATCAAACAACCACTCATTATAATGACTCACCAATGTTGAAGTTGCAGACAACAAATAAGCATCATCCTCATCCTCATCTTCATCCAAATTGTGCACTACATTCACATCTGACCTTTTCTTTCTTTTTTCTATTGCAGGTTTTAATACCTCAAAGTCAATCTTCCAATGGCCCTTCTTATGACAGTAGGCACATTCATCCTTCGGCAAAAACCTTATGTCTACAGATTTTCCTCTTGACTGTGATCTTCCTCTATTACCAACATACATCTTTTCAGATCTTCCCCGCGCTACCAATACTTTTGACATTGCATCCCGATGGATCTTGAGATCCTTCATCCTGAATTCATAATTGAGCAACGCCGTAGCTACCTCTTCATAATTCAATTCTTATTTTCCCGTTAGCAAAGTCGTAACGAGATGTTCATATTCTTCTTGAAGGGAATTCAAAAGACACAAAGCCTTGTAATTTTCTGAAACATCTTCTTCTAAATTCAATAGGTCGGCAATAAGCATATTGAACCCATCCAAATGCTCAGACAGAGTAATCTCGGTCTCATATTCATCTGAAAAAGTTGCTTCGTTAGGAAGAGCTTATTTTGAATGCTCTTCGTCATGTACTTATCTTCCAACTTTTTCCACAATACTTTAGCGGAGGTTTCCTTCATTACAAAGTATTTTTGCTCATTCACTAAACACAATCTTATTAACCCGCAAGCTTGCCGATTCAACTTGTTTCATTCTTCTTCACTCATTTTCTCCGGCTTGTCTCCAAAGCATCATCCAAATTTTCCTTTGCTAACACATCCAGAACTTCGCATTGCCACATGCTGAAGTTGTGCTTGCCAATGAACTTTAGGACATCAAATTTATCGACTGTAGCGGTAACCATCTTTGATCCAGAAGTTGATGAATCTGGCATACTCTTAATCAACCACCGGTCCACGCAGCTTCAAACGAACCCAAGAACTAACCCTCGGCTCTGATACCAATTTGTTACAGGCTGAAGCGTTACAAATGTCGAAATGCGAAGCTACAAACAAAATACTAACAAATACTGGAGACAACCAATTTAACGTGGTTCGGCAAACACTCCTACGTCAACGACAACTACCAACTTTACTGATGAGACAGACAGATTACAAATGGAGAGAGCTACAAAACGTCAGGGACATTATAGATACAAGTGTTTAGATGACATCACACAGATACGCAGGTTGCGTATAACACAAAACCAAAATAAAACAACAAACAAAACACTCTCTCTCCTCTCCTCCCTTTCTTCTTCTTCTCACATTCCAAAAGGGATAAACCCTAACATACAAAGTAGATCTTGATTTTGGAAGATGATTTTCAAATGGGGGAAAACCCCATCTCTTTTATAGCCTGAAGAGGCGGTGGTGGAGGGCGGTGGAAACCCTTCCACCACCTTCTTCTCCCTTCTCTTATCTTCTTCAATTCCACCTAATTTCATCTTCAAATCCTTCAAATTCCAACTCATATCCAGTAGATTCTTCACAAAGTCAGCAAAGATCCAACCGTTCCAGCTATTGCAAGCCTCGTCTTCAACGATTTCTGCAGCCGACATGCCTCACCAACCTCACAGGTTCTTCTTGAACTCTCTGTTGTCTTTTCTGTTTCAACATTCTCAACACTCCCCTTCAAGTTGGAGAGTGGATGTCAAGAACTCCCAACTTGTGCAACATGCCATTAAAAGCATATTTTCCTAACGGCTTTGTGAGCACGTTCACTACTTGCTGAGATGAAGTTACATGTTTGGTTTCAACTGAACCATTTTGAATTTTTCTTTAATGAAGTGGCAATCTATTTCAATATGCCTTGTTTTCTCATGGAAGATCGGGTTAGCCGCAATGTGCAAAACAGCTTGATTATCACAGTGAAGCATCGCTGTCTCCAGATGTGACACCTGTAGATCTTGCAATAAGTTGTGCAGCCAGGTTGTTTCACAACAAACACTCGTCATGGCTCGATACTCGGCTTCTGCTGAAGAGAGTGAGATAGTTTTCTATCTCTTTGTCCTCCAAGATACCAGTGAATTTCCTAGAAAGATACAATAACCTGTTGTTGACCTTCTAGTAGTGGGACAACCAACCCAATCCGAATCATATAAACTGTTGTACTATCAACATTCTACATCTTTGTGGATCTGCAAGCAATTCACTTGTGTCTGACAATTTGAGATTTTGTTACATAGAAAAGCAAACTGGTCGTGTTCCTAATAAACCGCCATCTTTAATAATACAAAAAGCATATTTTCTCTGAGAAATTGCAATGCCTTTCTTGGAACAAGATTCCTCAATACCCAAAAAGAATTTTAAATCCCCAAGATCTTTGATACGGAAACGATTATGAAGAAATTGTTTGAGGGTATTGATGGCACCCAAATCATTTCCTGTAATCAATATGTCATCAACATAAATCAAAAGGGCAGTGAATGATTTCCCTCTATTACGTGTGATGAAGGAGTAATCAGCTTTAGATTGAACGAAATCAACAGATTGCATGGCATCAGAGAACTTAGCAAACGTTTGACGAGAAGCTTGTTTTAGGCCATATATATGGACTCGTTGAAGCGACATACTAGATTCTCCCCCTGGCATCGTAGACTGGGAGTTGGGAGCATATAAATTTTCTCACGAAGATCACCATGAAGAAATGTGTGATGAACGTCGAGCAAATGAAGAGACCAAGATTGAGCTGCAGCAATGGCAAAGAGACAGCGAATTGTGATAAGTTTGGCAGTGGGAGAATATGTGTCATGGTAATCAATGCCCTCAGTCTGAGTGTACCCTTTATCAACCAAGCGAGCCTTATACTGCTTGATTGAACCATCAGAGCGATGTTTAATCTTGTAAACCCACCAACAACCAATTGGTTCCTTACCGGGAGGAAGAGAACCAAGAGCCCAAGTGTGATTTAGTTCCAAAGCTTGAAGTTCGAAAAGCATAGCCTGTTGCCAATTTGGATCTAAGGCAGCATCCTCATAAGTTCGAGGCTCCAAATGACGGCTGGTGTTATAAATGAAAGTTAGATGGGATTGTGAGTATCGATGGTAAGAAATAAAATTGGACAAGGGATAACGAGTCTGATGAGGGAACTGGAGACGAAGACTCTGATTGGATGGATGGTGGCAACGTGATGACATAATCCTGGAGGTCGCTAGGCAAATTTCTGGTATTGTCTGATCGGCGAGGAGGTGGTGCGGTTGGTGGAGAGACATGAACAGGAGAAGTAGGAAGCACTAGTGGGGAACTTTCAAATGAAGGGGAAGGGTTACCTAGTGAAGGAAAGGTGTAGTCAGTAAGAAAGGGGAGTTCTGTGTTAGCGGGTAGAGGAGTAGATGGAGTAGGGAAATGGGACAACCCTGGTGAGTCATCGGGTAGGCTAGTAGATAAGGCATCATGGTGGGTTGGTGGTGGTAAGGGGCCCAAGGAAGGGAAATGATTGAATTGGGTATGCTCGATCTTCAAAGGAAAATATTTTCATGAAAAACAACGTCATGACTAGTAAATATTTTTCGAGTGAATAAATCATAAAGTTTGTAGGCCTTTTGCCCATGCGGATAACCAAGGAAAATAGATTGCTTAGCACGTGGATCAAATTTGTGATAAGTGTAGATATGTTTGGCATATGCAAGACACCCAACAACCTTTAAATGTATATAGGATGGTGTTGCATTATACAATTTCTCAAATGGGCTTTGTGGGAAAGAAGTAGGGTGAGAAACCTGTTGATCAAATGAACTGTTGTGAGTATGCATTCTCCTCAGAGATGAAGAGAGGGGTTAGCTTGAAAGCGTAAGGCCCCCAAACCTCATGCGCAATAGATGAATAAATCACACTGTCTGCGATGTCAGGTTCAATGGAATTAAAGATCCATAAAAGCACCATGTCATTGCAACGTTGCCAAAAAAGAAACTTGTTTAAGTTTGTTTCTTCTGAGGGTACCTCCAGCGTTCCATCAATATACCCTAACTTATATTTCGCGCTTAGGGAGACGCACATAGAACGACACCATATTGCATAGTTGTCTCCATTAAGAAGCTCGGAGACAAGCACCGTTCCAGGGTGATCAGAGTAATGGATAAAAAAAAGGGCTAGAAGTTTCATGGTTCCTCCCAGCCAAAGAAATTTTTGTATTATCGCCCATGCTAAAGGGATGACGAAAGAAAGATAGCTATAGTGATAGCTGGAGGCTGAAACAAGAGCTAGGATAAACATTGCTCTGATACTATGTAAAACAATGGTATGGAGAAAATGATATGCCAGGATAAATTTTTCATTATACAAACAAGGGTATTTATACAAGAAGTATCCTGGTAGCTTTAGGTAACTTCTGATAAGAATACAATTCAGTTTTCACAAAACAATATTTATAAAATTCCCACAACTACAATATCCTAATCATATCCCTATATCACAGGAGAATAATTGATTCTCAACAAATATAAAAAAAAAAAGTAAAAATAATAAATCACTTGGAGCTCTTGGTTAATTTTATGCAAAATATGACCATCTCTAGCATGCTCATTACTTAATGCAAATTAAAAACAAGTTCTTCTACCAACAAAATCAATGAAAATATTAGCTTATTAAAGACTTCCAGGCATCAATGTTTCAAAGCTGAGTTGAGTGCAAGCAACTCTCCAGATTAGAATGGCAAATCAAAGCATGATTACATCTGTCTTTATCTATTGATTTTCTAAAGTTCATGTAGTACAATCAATTAGTTCTGACTTCTGAGTATTACAAAGTAACCCTAATGCACGATTAACAACTGAAAGCATGGATGGTTGATCCATGTTTGGCATGTTATTAGTACACTAGACTGATCATACAATCGACATATAAATGATCACCAAAACAATTTTCCGAATGAAAATTTAGCTTTCAAGTATTTATTGAATTTCTTGCATGGACATAATTAAGAATGTAATTATGTGATTGAAACTAACTTCCTTTTAATTCATATTGCAGAAGCTATTATAGATGCACTCACCATGGCTGCAATGTAAAGAAACAAGTCCAACGCTTATCAAAAGATGAAGGAGTTGTGGTGACTACTTATGAAGGGATGCACACTCACCCAATCGAGAAGTCTACTGACAACTTTGAGCACATTTTGAGCCAGATGCAAATTTACCCAGGCTTCCGAACCTCCAAAGTCTGAATGAACCGCTTAATTGCTGATCATCCCTCTGTGCAGACAAAAAATACTTAGATTACTGCAGAAATAAGTGTGAAGTGGAATTACAAATAAGACAGTGAATGATAGCAGTCAGATTTTTTTCTTGTTTGATATTTATGTCCTATTTGACTATGTTGATTAATTAAGTAGATTTTACAGAATATTAGACAGTTCTTGCTCTTGTTTATATATATGTAATGCAATCTCACATTGATTGACTTAGTTTTATTAATGCAATCTTAGTATGGCGAAGTATGTAAAACACTTTTTGGTATTTAACATGAAAGAGTTTTGAGATCCTTAAGTACACCTTGAAATGGATTCCATTTGATCTCAACAGAGAAGAATTATCTTCTGTCGCTTAAAGTTTCTATCACTGCAGATAATTATATAGGCTTGCATTACCTAGCTACCATGTCTGTAAGATGTATTGGGTGACTTTTCGTTTTATTATTTTCTCGCCAAGGAATGAGTTATAGCTAAAAATACAACCATTTCACAATCACAAATTACAGTACACTAATAACATCATTGGCAAGAATTACAAGTTCCTCGCGGAAAGAACATGAAATACACAAAACTGAAGTACACTCATGGCACACCTCAAGTTTTTTTCTAGATTATGAAACTTAAATGACTATGAAAACTGCAACCCACACTACTGTTTCATCAGTTTACAAAACATTCTCCAATCTCTATTATGCTACCAACACTTCCTCGACCTCTACCCAATTGAATTTCAAACTCCTACACTCCATCTGATCACTTCCCGTTCCTCACAAATCACAATTGTTTCTTTGGAAGCTTTATATATAGAGGTATCAATAAAACGATTTTTAATTCTGTCCAAAGTGAACAACTTTTTTCTGGAATCAAAACTATCATGATAACTGTCAATCTACTTCAGTCCAGCACCATACTCACTCACAGGAGCAGCAACAACAAATCAGCTTGCATGAATCAACTTGGAGGTCACATTAGTGCAGTTGATTTTATTGCTTTCTTTGATGCTGCTTTTTTCAGGTCTGAGCAATCCACTTAACTTGCAAGTTATTTTGCGTATCAAATTAATTTTTTTTTTTTTTTTTTTAAATAAAAACGAGCGGGGTTATTTAGGATCCCCGAACCTTAGAAATGAGTTACAATCACTCTTACATTCACTCGTTACATCATCCACAGGACAAAAAACTTGCTTAAAATCTACACCTAAGAACCTAATTAGTTCTAGAATCACCGTCTCCAAGTTGGGGAGTAACCCTGCAAAGTGTTCTGCTACTAAAGAAGTTGCATGATAGACCTGCCATAACTTGTCTTCCTCATAAGTACCAATCAAACATTTAATCACGCTCATGACGTGGTTTATACCTAATGTGGGCCCCAGGATGTACGAGAAGTCGTCGTAAGGATACGAACCACAATGAATCCTGATATAAAAACCATTGAATGCTAGCACTAATCTAGCATCCATACAAGGTTCTAATAAACATTTGCATTCTACTTGTATTATCATCAGGAGTTACCTGAATTTAGGATTTGACTTCTTGCTTCGAGAAGACCTTCGAGGAACATCTACCGTGGGAGTCTGTATTGTGGTAACCTCCCGTTCTTTTTCACTAGTGTTTTGCCTCGCCTTTGCTGCTTCCTTTTCAAGTGAAGTTTGAAATTCAGCAACCACTGCCTCCATGCCTATTCGTGCAATTGCTGACTGCACAGCCTTAACGTTTTGGGGTGTTAGGCAAGCCATGAGCGTTGTGGGATCTTCCCCCAGTCCTCCGTAACCAGCGATCGCGCGAAGTACCTCCACTACTTGCATTTGGTTTTCCTCGGAGTTAGATATGGGGGTAGACAGACCTGGCTCCGCTGCTACTTCAGCGTCTGAATCCGCAGCCTGAATCGTTGTTTCAATCCCTTTGGGCGAGTAACCTGCATCCCTACAATCATCCAACAACCCAAACTCTGCCTGCTGATCTGTTTCAGCGCTTGCTGTCTGGATTGCAGCAGTTGGTACTTGTAAGTCAGCCTGTATTTCCTGTGTGACATCAGCACTAGACGGCTTCTTAATCGAACCAGTTCGAGGAAAGTGACCTGATTCGCGGACGGGAGAAAGAGCTTCAGCTGCGACAGTTCCTGGAACCACCTCTGCTGGACCGAAACAGAGCGCATGCTCCCCTGTTTCGGTGCTGTTGGCTGGCTGAGACAGCCCATTCTGTGCGGTTGAGACTGCGTTTCCTCGGCTTTGTGCATTAGCACACCTGACGGAGACATCACCGAGTGCCCGGACACCTTTTTCACACCTGAAACAAGCTGCCCAACCTGAATTTCACTAACAGTTTGCGACGCCGCCGCGTGATTAGAAAGGGTACTCTTTGATTCCGGATTGACATCCTTATCATTTGGAGTCAGCTTTGGGTGGTGTCCAAGAACCTGATCAATCTCTGAAGTTGTATACCCCGCCTCTAATAGGCATTCCTCCGAAGATTCGGATTTGACCCCGGTTTGATCATGCTCTAATTTCTGATCCGTTGTTTGAAATCCGCTGGAGCATCCTCTTCTTCCTCAGTATTCTCCATTAGAGCCTCAAAGATGTTTGACAAAACCACCTTTCCTGGATCAGTTGCCCCCGTCTTGGTCTCCACGACTCCCTCCGGAATCTCCTTGCCTTTACTATTTTTTGATCCACTCACACCCACATGAACCATCTGCTCATTCTCATCATTAGCAATGTTATCCATAAGCGAAACAAATTTATTTGACAACTCTATCTTGAGCGGAACATGGGCCACCGGCCTCGTTTCCCCAGTGTCTTCAACCAATTCTTCCCCCTGACTGTTCTTAGCGCCACTCGGGCCAACCGCAGGACGGTCAAGATTAGCGTGTTTGAGCACGGGGACATATTGTTGTTTAAAAGATTTGTGTTCAACAGGCGGCTTGACCAACTTCTCAGCTTTACCTGAGTCAGGAACTCCCCCACTTGCCTTGAGACCAAATTTTTCCTACAAAAAGCCTCTTGATGGCCTATCAAAGAACAATAGTCGCAATATTTGAAACCCGGATATTCAATTTGCTGCCAGAAGCCTCTGTTATTGGCCCTATCGATCCAAACTCGATTTGGTAATCTCTCCGCTAAAGACATCTCCACACATACACGGGCAAAACCCGGTCGAGTGAGACAACGAGTATGGTCATCCATCCGCAAATAACCGCCAAAAGAGTTCACAATAGCCTTTAAAATAGGAGGATGAAATAAATGTAAAGGAAGGTTAGGTAACTCTACCCATAGTGGTACCGAAATTGGATCCTCCTTCAAGCTAAATCCATCATGCCAGCGGAATGCTTTAAATCGAACTCCTCGAATCAAGAATGAGTCCCGCGACAGAACTTTCTTTGCCTCTACCTCCGACTGAAGTCGTACTAGCACATGTCTTTGATTCAACAAACCCAAAGAGAAATCTCCCAAAATGCCCCAAGTTCTGTGGATGGAGTCGCGAATATCTGTCAAAGTCGGTCGGTAGCTAGAGAATTTGAGAACAATGACATGTTTTTCCATAAAAGCTTCCCCACGGACCTCATCGGATGCCGTGATTCCAATAGCTGGAGCCCCCTCCTTACGGAAGCGGGTGCCTTCGACCTGAGTTTCGGCAATGTCATCAATCAAAATCTTACCCAGTATCTGGGCAAAAGAAGGCTTTGGGTTTTCGGCCGGGATTCCCCCATGACCGGGACCAGTTGGTGTGAATTCATATTGTTATTAGAAAAGAAAAATAAAACACAATTTCTCAATCAAACATGGCAAGTTTAATCGATAAAATGTTGGTAAACATGATAACTGTGGAGCATTCTTGATTCTGGGCTGTGGGGTTAGCACTCAGGTAAGTCTGCAGGCTTAGAATCTTGGATCAAAGCTTTCAAATTCTAGAATTGTGCCTTTGAACAATTTTGCGGGTTGAATACCAGGAACTGGCCACTATTGTGACAATATTTGGTTACAACGAAAATTCTATCGTAAAATGCTAGCAATTTTGAGTTTTCAAAATATGCAAATTATTTTTCCGTCTATTTAACAAAAACATACTTAGATTAAAAAACCACTGGGAAGTTACACAACTATTACATACACAAATAGGAGATGAGACATAATCCAGGTGCTAAGTTTAAGTGTTATCCAATAGTCACAATAGTAGAATGACTCGCTAACAAAACTTGTTTTAAAGGCCTAATTGTAAGCCAATCGTTGGAGAAGACCAAGTTTTGTTAATGGGTCGTTTTATGCCGACTAAGTTGGATAAGCGACCATGGGTTTTGGGGATGCCCAAATTTTATATTAGTAATAATAATAAAGGATGTTGAAGATTACATTTGCTCAAATATTCACACTATCAGGAGTGATTATACACCAAATTGTCTTTTAATCCATGTCGTACTGTGTTGCCATAATCTCGTCAGCAGACCAAAGCGGGTCTAATTGTCCATCCAATCTGACAAGGCCCAAATAACACTAAGCTTATTTGGCAGAATCCGGAAGATTGGATCCAAATTGCAGACCTTATTAAGTCCATGCGTCATATGGTAAAGCCCAATACCCGTAAGGCCTAATAAGACAAGTATATTGAGGATCACCGAAGACGCACATGTCAGGAATACATTAGTTTCGACTAGGAAACATATACCAGAGTATAAATCATGCATGAAAACTTCCTTGCATGGACAACACTCCAAAAGAAAAATCTTTCCCACGGATCTAGGAGTACAAGTCATGTAGGGAAACTCTCTTTCACGATCCGATCCACAGGGTACTATATTGTACGTTTTGGGTCTAAGGCCCACACGACTTTAAAACGCGTAGTACTTTGTAGATTCAAACTCGTACATATATAGTACATCACCCTCCTGCACCCAGGCGATGTGGGACTATGATATCTCATTTGTAGCTTGTTAATCCTTTTGGGATCTATGGGCTCTTGGATTTCTCCCTCACACCCCCCTCCCTCAGGTATGTCCACACAAGGGTATCACATTTCACTCCCTTAGGGGCCCAACGTCCTCGTTGGCACACTTTTGGCTGGGTCAGGCTCAGATACCATTATTTAACAACCTGATCCACAAAGTACTATATTGTCCGCTTAGAACCCAAGGCTCGCACAACTTTAAACACATATAGTATTTTGTAGATCCAAACTCGTACATATATAGTACATCACCCTCCCTTATCCAGGCGACATGAGACTATGATATCTCTTTTGTAGCTTGTCAACCCTCTTGAGATCCATGGGCTCTTGGGCTTCTCCCGCACCCTCCCCTCAGGTCCGCCCACACAAGAGTATCATAGTTCACCCCCTTGGGAACCTAACGTCCTCGTTGGCACACTTTCGGTTGGGTCAGGCTCTAATACCATTCTGTCACGACCTGATCCACAAAGTACTATATTATCCACGACTTTAAAACACGTAGTACTTTGTAGATCTAAACTCGTACATATATAGTACATCAATCTCCCAACTAAGAAATGATCTCCAACAAGATCTTTTTCCCTAAACTACACCACCAAAGGCCTAGTCGAACGATGACTCTCACATTATAAATAAGACACAGAATTGATGAGAAAATGAACGCTACATAACCCAATTTACAACTTTAAGCCTTTCTCTTACCTTGTTTGACTTTGGCATCGAAGTGTCATCGACCACCACAATGGTGGTCCTTGGCTCGTGTGCGTTCCCTGTGCAGGTCCATGTCAAGGTTAATGAAAGCATGATTCAAGTACATCAGTTTGACGCCGTCCATGGTGAACGACGAACTTCCTTCAAAGACAGTGATACCATCCTCCTTCACACGACCTGCACAGTTAAGAACCAATATTTTTCACACGGCCTGCACAGTTGCAGATAAAGTTTGCAAGATGATCATTGACAGTGGCAGTTGTGAGAACGTAGTGTTTGAAGAGGTTGTCCAGAAATTGCGGTTGAAGACAGATCGTCATCCCAAACTGTACAAATTGTCGTGGCTGAATAAAGGTAGTGAGGTAACAGTAAATAGGCGATGCCTAGTGTCTTTTTCGATTGGCAGGAAATATTTTGATAATGTTTAGTGTGATGTTATGTCTATGGATGTTTGTCATGTGTTGTTAGGCAGACCTTGGCAGTATGATCGTAATGTTATTCATGATGGGCGAAAAAATACACTCCCTTAGCATCAAAGGGAAGAAGATTGTGTTGGCACCTCGTCGAGAATGAACCACTCCTATCCCGATAGCTAATAATACTAACCTGCTTTCTAGGTTCAGGTTTTTAGTTAAGATTGAGCGTGGAGACGTGGTCTATGTTCTGCTACCTTGTGGGAAAGTGCAGCATACGTAAATTCAGATTTGCCAGCAGAGGTGCAGCAGCTGCTAGCAGAGTTTTTTGACCTGATGCCAAAGGATCTTCTTCTTGGGCTGCCGCCTATAAGAGATATTCAACATCAGATCGACCTTGTTCCGGGGTTCAGTTTACTTAATCGCCTCAGTTCCAAAGAATATGAAAAGTTCCAGCGAAAGATAATAAAGTTATTGGAGAGGGGCTACATCCATGATAGTATGAGCCCATGAGCAGTTCCTGCTCTGTTGGTGCCAAAGAAAGATGGTTTTTGGCATATGTGCGTTGATAGCAGGGCAATCAACAGAATTACTGTGAAATACATGTTTCCAATTTTTTGCATGGATGATATGTTAGACCAGCTGTCCGATTTTAAGGTCTTCTAAAAAATTGACCTTAAAAGCGGATACCACCAGATCAGAATAAGGTCTGGAGATGAGTGGAAGACAACGTTTAAGACGCAACATGGGTTGTAGTGGATGGTCATGCCTTTTGGACTGTCCAATGCGCCTAGCACATTTATGAGATTTATGTATCAGGTTTTACGGTCTTTCATGGGGAAATTCGTTGTAGTTTACTTCAATGACATCCTCATTTATAGCCCGACATGAGCGTCACATTTTGATCACCTCCGTATTGTTTTTGATAAGTTGAGAACGAAGCGCATATTCGTCAATCAGAAGAAGTGTTCTTTCTTTACTACTTCTGTCACTTTCCTTGGTTTTGTTGTGTCTACTGATGGTGTTCATGTAGATCAGTCGAAGATAAATGCGGTCTTGGAGTGGCCCAAACCAAAGACCTTACACAATGTCAGAAGTTTCCATAGATTGGTGTTCTTCTACCGTCGGTTCATCAGAAATTTCAGCACTCTAATTGTTTCTATCACAGAGTGCCTCAAAAGACATGATTTCCAATGGTTCGAGGATGCAGAGGCCAGTTTTCAATTGGTTAAGCAGAAGATGACAGAGGCACCAGTGTTGACACTTCCTGATTTTGAAAATGTGTTTGAGGTAAACTGTGATGCATCTGGGGTTGGCATTGGTGGTGTTCTGAGTCAGGAGAGGCATCCGATAGCTTTTTTTAGTGAGAAGCTATTAAGATCAAAAAAGAATTATTCCACATATGATCTGGAATTTTATGCCATAGTTCAGTCCCTGAAGCATTTGCGTCACTACCTAATATAGAGGGAGTTCATTCTTATCACTGATCATGAGGCCCTAAAGTACATCAATGGCCAACACAAGCTGAGTAGACGACATGTCAAGTGGGTGGCGTACTTGCAAGAGTTCACGTTTGCGCTGAGGCACCAAGCAAGGAATTTGAACCGTGTCGTAAATGCATTGAGTCGTCGTACATTACTCCTCACCACCTTGAGCACTAAAGTTGCAGGATTTGGGGTCACTTTGGGCGAGATAAGACGTTGGCCTTGATCTCTTCTAACTATTATTGGCTCAAATTGACCAGTGACGTGGCTCATTATGTGAAGCGTTGTTATGTGTGTTAGCGTCCCAAGGGAGTTCTCACTAATGCGGGACTATACACACCTTTACTTATATTTGAAGCCCCTTTGTGTTGGGCTTACCCCATATCCAACGGGCCTGGGATTCTATTTCGGTTGTGGTTGACAGGTTTTTCAAGATGGCCCATTTTGTAGCTTGCAGAAAAACAATGGATGCTTCTCGGATCACCCATCTTTACTTCAGGGAGATTGTGCGTTTACATGGTGTTCCCCGATCCATCACTTCATATCGTGACAAAGTTCATGAGTCATTTATGGAGGAGTTTATGGGAGAAACTGGGAACGAAATTGAATTTTAGCAACGCCTACCACCCCCAGATGGATGGTCAGACCGAGGTGGTGAACTGAAATTTGGGGAACTTTTAAAGGAGTTTGGCAGGAGCTAAACCGAAGCAGTGGGATTTGGCGTTACCTCAAATAGAATTTTCCTATAACAGGTTGAAGAACAGAACTACAGGAATGAGCCCATTTGAGACTGTCTATGGTCAGAATTCATCTGAGGTGCTTGACTTAGCCTCTATTCCACGTGTGGGTCGTTTGAGTCACAAGGCAGATGCGATAAAAGAACATCTTCGGGGTATCCATGAGCAAGTGAAGCTATCTATTCACGAGAGTAATTCCAAGTACAAGGTTCAGGCCGACAGTCACCGTTGTCAGATACTTTTTGATGTTGGTGATTTTGTTTGGGCAGTATTAACCCGTGATCGTTTTTCAGTTGAAGAGTATAATAAGCTTAAAAAGCGGAAGATTGGACCCTGTGAGATCTTGCAGAAGATCAATGATAACGCCTACAGATTGTGCCTCCCCAGTCATTTGAGGACTTCTGATGTCTTTAATGCAAAACACCTGAGTCATTGTTTTGTGGATTTCGATGAAACTATTGTGAACTCGAGGATGAGTTCTTTCCAATCCGAAGCGACTGATGCATGAGGATCCGAGTCAGATGATGATGGGTTGTCAGATAGCACGTTGTTGGCATTAAGATACCTTGAGTTGGCAGATCAGCGCAAAGATGGCAGGAAATCATGATCTTTTCATAATTTGGGCAGTTTTTTGTGTGTTTCGGTATTTTGGCCATAACTTTGGCTACAGGTATCAGAATCGCGCATATGACCCCAATTCGGAAAGCTCTTTTTGGTGCGCACGACATGGCCACCTAGCTACGCTTGGTGCATATCTTTTCGAGGCCAAAATCCACTGTTTCCCCTTCCGAATCCACAATTTTAATAATTGTTTTCCTTTTATGGTAATATTTATTTTATCGTTTAGGAAGTGATTCTGAACCCGATTTGAGCCATATTTTTTCAAACTATTTCTTTTATTACGTATTTCAATTTAACATGATTATTGGGATTTTGCTATTTTTGGTAAAATTTTGATAATGGCAAATTTTAGCTATAAAACCCGGCTGTGGGCTGACTTTAGGGATATTTTTTATTTGAATAATTTTAATTGAACATCAGAGGTGTTTCTCTGTGTTTTGGGCGAATCTCTTGTGTCTTTCTCTGCGAATTGTTTGTTGAAACTAATATTTTAGAATAACCCTAAACCCTAAACCCTAATTGTTTGTTGAAACTAATATCTTAAGACCCACTAGTGAAAGTTGATTGGCTTTGCATCTGTGGAGGATAAATTCTCGCAAGATAGAAATTTTAATGGGAAAGTTATAAGCTAGGTGGGCTGCTAATAGCTCCTTTCACACTTTGGTTCTGCAAGTGGAAGGAAATATTATGCAATAACTTTGCATGGATGCATAAATGTTCTCATGTATCACTCAAATGGTTAGGAAAAGTAAACTGTCTTTGTAGGAATTATGTGTATACATGATTATTGACTTAAAATTCATCACAAGTGTGCTAAGATATGAGGGATCACTAGTCAATAGTATTATTGATGGAATATAAACAAGTAAACATAATAAATCACTCGGAGTTCCTGATTAATTTTATGCAAAATATGACCATTATCTCTAGCTTGCTCATTAGTTAATGCAAATTAAAAACAAGTTCTTCTACAAACTCAACGAAAACATTAGCTTATTTAGAGACTTCCAGGCATCAATGTTTCAAAGCTGAGTTGAGTGCAAGCAACTCTCCAGATTGGAATGGCAAATCAAAGCATGATTACTCTGTCTTTATCTATTGATTTTTTAAAGTTCATGCAGTACAATCAATTAGTTCTGAGTATACAAAGTAACCCTAATGCACGATTAATAACCAAAAGCATGGATGGTTGATCCATGTTTGGCATGTTATTAGTACACTAGACTGATCATACAATCAACATAATAAATGATCACCAAAACAATTTTCCGAATGAAAATTTAGCTTTCAAGTATTTATTGAACTTCTTGCATGGACATAATTAAGAATGTAATTATGTGATTGAAACTAACTTCTTTTTACTTCATATTGCAGAAGCTATTATAAATGCACTCACCATGGCTGCAATGTAAAGAAACAAGTCCAACGCTTATCGAAAGATGAAGGAGTTGTGGTGACTACTTATGAAGGGATGCACACTCACCCAATCGAGAAGTCTACTGACAACTTTGAGCACATTTTGAGCCAGATGCAAATTTACCCACGCTTCTGAACCTCCAAAGTCTGAATGAACCACTTAATTGCTGATCATCCCTCTGTGCTGACAAAAAATACTTAGATTACTGCATAAATAAGTATGAAGTAAAATTACAAATAAGATTTCTGATATTAAGTGAATGTTAGAAGTGCGATTTTTTTTTTTTTTTTGATATTTATGTCCTATTTGACTATGTTAATTAATTAAGTAGATTAAGTGTGCAGCAATTGTTTTTAACAGAATATTAGACAATTTTTGCTCTTGGTTATATATATGTTAATGCAATCTCACATTGATTGACTTAGTTTTATTAATGCAATATCAGTATAGCGAAGTATGTAAAATATTCTCTGTTGCGCCTTATTGCGGAAGCGGGTAGACACCAACAATTGCACACAAGTACCACAAGGATCCAATCAATTAAATAGAGCAACTAGCAATGAAAGAAATTAGAGAAAATTAAGAACATACCACAAGAGACACAAGGTTTACGTGGTTCAGCAAATTGCCTACGTCCACGGTGAGGTGATTCCACTATATTCAAGAACAATGTACAAGAAGATGACAATTCTCACATAATCTCTCAACAAGAGATGAAACAATTCAAGGGATTATCTTTCTCTATTCCCTGTGCTTCACACTTTGTCTACATGGAATCACCTTAATAAAAACACATATAGTTCCTAGGATATATAGGGACAACAGTTTTCTGTTTGGCAGCAGTTTCCTGTTTCGCAGCAGTTTCCTGTTTCACAACAGTTTCCTATTTCCTAGAATTTATTTCCTGTTCAAAAAACGGTTTCCAGAAGTCCAAACAGTTTTTCCTATTTCAAACAGGAGTCCAAACAGTTTCCTGTTTCAAACATGTTTCCTATTTCACAAAACAGTTATGTGTCTTATTCCTGTTTGTGAAACAGTTTCCTGTTTGTGAAACAGTTTCCTGTTTCACAAAACATGTTGTTTCCTGTGGTATGTTGCGGCTTATTGCGGAAACGGGTAGACACCAACAATTGCACACAAGTACCACAAGGATCCAATCAATTAAATAGAGCAACTAGTAATGAAAGAAATTAGAGAAAATTAAGAACATACCACAAAAGACACAAGGTTTACGTGGTTCAGCAAATTGCCTACGTCCACGGTGAGGTGATTCCACTATATTCAAGAACAAGGTACAAGAAGATGACAATTCTCACACAATCTCTCAACAAGAGATGAAACAATTCAAGGAATTATCTTTCTCTATTCCCTGTGCTTCACAGTTTTTCTACATGGAATCATCTTAACAAAACACCTACAGTTCCTAGTATATATAGGAACAACAATTTCCTGTTTCGCAAGCAGTTTCCTATTTCGCAGCAGTTTCATGTTTCCTAGAATTTATTTCCTGTTCAAAAAACAGTTTCCAGAAGTCCAAACAGTTTTCCTATTTCAAACAGGAGTCCAAACAGTTTTCTGTTTCAAACATGTTTCCTATTTCACAAAACACAAAACATGTTGTTTCCTGTTTCACATTCTCCATTCTCCATTCTCCATTATGCTAACAACACTTCCTTGACCTCTACCCAATTGAATTTCAAACTCCTACACTCCATCTAGTCACTCCTCTTTCCTCACAAATCTCAATTGTTTCTTTGGAAGCTTTATAGAGGTATCAATAACACGATTTTTAATTCTATCCAAAGTGAACAACTTTTTTCTGGAATCATACTCACTCACAGGAGCAGCATCAAAAAATCAGCTTGCATGAATCAACTTGGAGGTCACATTAGTGCAGTTGATTTTATTGCTTTTTTTAGAACACTGTCTAGAATGTGAGAAGCCCACTTTGTTATTCATTAATTTAAAGATTTGTAAAATAAAAAATATTAATTTGGCTTCGCCCGGGTTCGAACCGGAGACCTTCAGTGTGTTAGACTGACGTGATAACCAACTACACCACGAAACCGTTGGTATTATCATTGCCAAGTCATATATTTCACTCAAGTAGAAATTTACTTAGCCAACTAAATGCGGCCTAAGATGATGATGATGACACCAAAGGCATTGACATATTCTCAATACATTAATCTCAACATTACAAAATTACCTTTTTATCTCCCTGCGTTTCGTGATTTAATTTTTTTTCTTTTTCAAAAGATTTTTTTTTTTTTTTTTCCAAGGTTTTGTGAGCTAGTGACGCTTGATTTAGTTTTCATGGTAAGAAAATTTTCCACAACTTTAGCATTTTCATGGTGGACGAAGATTTACGTAACTTGCCAAACTTAAGGAACAATGGTGCTTTGAAATTAAGGAACAAATGGAATCTGCGGAGCCTAGGGATGATGGTTGGAAGTCACACGACAATGCCAACCTAAACCGATTGTTACTCCCCAACACACAAAATCCATACCATATTTTCAATGTCGATCGATCATCAATGCCATATCAATATTTTGAACCACTATTGTAAACATTCAAATCATACTACTTCATTGGTCCATTTCCGTTTTAGTCCACAAAATAGTATTTTGATAATAGGGACATTTCATGTCATACATGACATATTGATATATTGTCACATATTAGGTATCTTGCGCAATATATTGTCATTATTTGGTTTCTTCGACAGGAAGCATTTTCTTTTCCTACTACTTGAGACTGATATTACAAAATTTTCATTTACACTTTTAAATTTGTGAAATTAAGATATTTCAAATAATTTCCAAAAATGGAAAGACAATTCTTCCAATAAGTCATTTTAGGAGAAATTTTTTGGAATGTATGGAAAAAAATAAGTTTAATATCTCTGGCTATTGACATGGATAGTCATCTTTTTAGACTGTTAAAGAAATAAAGTCTACCTATGTTACAAAATAGGATATGTTAGGAAAGTTAGAATATAATAAAAGTCTTAACCTTCCTATCTCCACAAGGTTAGGTCAGAGTTAGCTTTATAAGTTTGTATTCAGACAATACAATTATACAATAATAATATTTTAATACAATTATTTACATAGACCATCTGAACTGAAGTCCAAATTTTAATAAGAAAATAAAATAGGTCCACCTAACTAGCTCATCCAATAACAATATGGAAGCTGAGAAATCTTGTTAAAGAAGAAAAGTCAGAATATGTTAAAGAAAAAAAAAAGTAAGGATATGACTATATTAGAATATCTTGTATAACAAGTTTTAAGTTTTTTATTGCCACAAGGTTAGGTAAATGTTAGCTTGTATATAAGCTTGTATACAACAACCCTCCACCACAGATCTATCACATCTCCCCGCAACAACTAACAATCTCGTCGCCACCTCGCAACAAAGAACTTGCAATAGCGCCATCGACATCTCACGTCTCAAACACCACGATCCATCTCAGCACTCTTCATGACACTAACATATCACACTAATGCCCTCTTCGCCACCTCGTCATTGCTACCAGCAGTGGTGAGACTCTCTCACCATCACACGCGACAACGACCACAGACCCATCATTCCCTTCTTCTCACAGAACAATCACACCAGCCAACAACCCCAACACCGATTGAGCGCAAGCCATCGTCACCACCCATCTCTCTCACAGTCTTGCCATCTCTGAGACTCCATGAACCACAGACATACTCAGAAACCATATCCGATCGCTACTCTCTCTCGCCTACAACCAACAACTCTCCTTCCAGATTGCAGCACCCAGATGCAACAACCCTTCTTCCTCGCACATATAGCAAGCAGAAGAAGAGGATGAGAAGATCAGGAGAAAGAGGATATGTTTTCATCTCTTCACACGCTATCCGCATTCTAGTAGTCCATTATCCACACCTCCACTTTTCATTTGGACCACCACCACATCGTCATCACATCTGGCTTTCTCTGCTTCATCTCATTCTTGAAGCCACAAATCCTCCACGCCGACTGCCATCTCATCGCCAACGATTATCCTCTCCTCTTTGTCATCGCCTAACCACAGCATGTCATTATCAATTCTCTCATTGCAGAACAGAAGCAGAACAAGAGAAAAATCTCAACACCACAATAGAGAAAACTCTCTTCACCGTCGGAATCTTCATTTCCGGTTATTTCCCCTATTTCATACTAGCACAAATGTTGAGCACATACTAGCACAAATACTGAACACATACCAGCACAAATGCTGAGCAATTTTTCAGCCTTTGCACTGAGGGAGAGTATTGAGACTAGAAGTCTACTATACCCATTTCATACCAGAATTATCAGAATTCGTTGGTGATAATTTTTTTCTCAGGCAAATGCCAACGATGTCGAAAGAGAACAATTGTATAAGCAGAAGAGGAAAATAAAAACTCATCGGAATTGATCTCTAAGCAGAAGAGGAGAGTTGAATATAGTCAAGCCTAAGTCCAAAATTAATTCACTTATATAAGAAGAAAAGTCGGAATATGTTAAAGAAGAAAAGACAAATTATATTAAAGAACAAAAATCAGAATATGTTAAAGAAGGAAAGCCAAAATATGAATATTAAAATATCTTGTATAACAAATTTTAAGTTTCTTGTTTCCACACGGTTATGTAATATTAACTTCTATATAAACTTATTTTCAATCAAATAATAAATATAATTATCCAAATATTTTCTTTACAGATTGCAACTAATGAGCCATCACGGTGACTTAAAAGTGGATGCACACGAATCAGGAAGAGGAATGGACGTTCGAACAACCCATCAATTGTGAGCGACAAATTGAACACGACAGTCCAGTCCAGTAGGCCAGGCTTGGTCTCCATTGTTCTATAGCTCAAGGCCAAGATGACTCATATAGGCATCTCTCCATTAAGTGGCTCATTCAGACTTTGGAGGCTCAGAAGCCTGGGTAAATTTGCATCTGGCTCAAAATGTGCTCAAAGTTTTCAGTAGACTTCTCGATTGGGTGAGTGTGCATCCCTTCGTAAGTTGTCACCACGACTCCTTCATCTTTCGATAAGCGTTGGACTTGTTTCTTTACATTGCAGCCACGGTGAGTGCATTTATAATAGCTTCTGCAATATGAAGTAAAAAGATAAGTTAGTTTCAATCACATAATTACATTCTTAATTATGTCCATGCAAGAAGTTCAACCATTCATGCTTTCGATCATTAATCGTGATCGATCCAGGGTTAATTAATTTGTATATACTCAGAAATAATTGATTGTACTGTGTGATATTTAGAAAAACAGTAGATAAAGGCAGATCGAGTAGTCATGCTTTGATTTGCCATTCCAATCTGGAGAGTTGCTTGCACTCAACTCAGCTTTGAAACATTGATGCCTGGAAGTCTCTAATTAATAAGCTAATATTTTCATTGAGTTTGTTGGTAATAAGCAAAGCTAGAGATGGTCAAAATCACTATATAATTAACTATTTATTTTGCATTATGGTTGCATATTTAATTTTTATTTTTTCAATTATTTTTTGGACTATGTTTTCTTTCATTCCCTCTTAGAAATTCAAAAGAAAAAAAATTTCCTCGTATGTAATTACAGCAAATATGCATTTGGTTTTCCTAATTGCTTGTATGAACCGATGTTATATTTCACAGTTTTATGAACTTTTTATAGGGGTAAATCCGATCTTGAATAAAGTCATATTTTGCATAAAATTAACCAGGAACTCGGAGTGATTTATCATGTTTACTTGTTTATATTCCTTCAATAATACTATCCGACTAGTGATCCCCCATACTATACCCAAATAACACACCCTTAATTCAAGTCCATAAATTGCGATGAATTTTAAGTCAATAATCATGTATACACATATATAGTTCCTACAAAGAGTTGCAGAGTTTACTATTCCTAACCATTTAAGTGATACAAGAGAACATTCATCGTCCATGCAAAGTTATTGCATAATATTTCAGTGTGAAAGGAGCTATCATCCTGCGAGAATTTATCTTCCGCAGATGCAAAGGCAATCAACTTTCACTAGTGGGTCTTAAGATCAGGTACTAATCCAATAAAATAATTATCTTAAATAATCAACTTGATTAAGATGAGCACTATATATAATGAACATATACAAAAAAAGTAAATAAAACACACCTGGGATGTTTGTTGTTTTTCACAGCTTTTTGGCCATACTTCCTCCATCTGTAACCATCATCAAGGATATCAACCTGACTTCTAGTCTGAAAAGCATATCGATGATTTCTCACTTTCTTCTCACCCTTCTTTTTACTGGACGATTTGATCACCTCATGACGAAGGCCAGGCAAGGTGTTACCATGACTTGGTAGTGGTACAACAATGTTCTCGGACTTCAACGCGGAATGCCCATTGTTGTTGTTACCATATTGAAGGTGATCACTAAAAACATGAAAATTCGGCACCATGTTTGAAGATAGAGATTGATCAACAATTGTTGATGATGATGAAGATGGGAAGAGATTTTGGTAGGTTTCCATTAGAGAAGTTGGGGAGCTCAGTGTGCAGAAGAAATGAGGTAAATGAGGGAATATATAAGGGAGTATGAGAAATGAGGAAAAGTCGGGCAGCTTAATTAATGTCTAAAAATGCTTAAGTGATACTCTTGTGGGGGCGGACTTGAGGGGGAGGGTGTGAGAGAGGCTCGTGATGGCGAAGTTTAATAGGCCTGTGAATTTCAAAAGGGATTAAGCGAATTATTAATGGGAGACATCGCCTAGCTGTAAAGAAAGATGATGTGCTAATATATATACGAGTTTGAATCATTAAACCTAAAGCGAACAATATAGTTCTCATATTATGTGAATCGGGTCCAGACACAAACTATGAAGTAGAGTTGTTTCAACCATCTTGAAACATAGTGTTCTATCTGATACTGGTATTGATAAACATTCGAGCTGGAAAAATACAAAGAACAGTCAAATGTCTCTTTTTTGTGGTTTTCTTGGAACATGACTTATTGGACTTTTTGGTATTCCACCAACCCCATGTATTGTTTTTTTTTTCCACATTGGCCTTTATCATCATCTCCTAATACCATCCACTAATCTTTTGTTTAACCCCAAAATGCTAACAATGACAGCACACAACTGTTGTTAGTCAAATTTCAAAGACTCCAAAACAAACTAAGGCCAGATTCAACCCTTCCCTCTGTTTGTGGCAACTTCCATGGCAGAAAAGTTTGCAAAGGATTATATCGACCCCACGAAGAGCACCCCACGTGGAATATGGCGTCGTACGTTACTCCTCACCACCATAAGCACTAAAGTTGCAGGATTTGAGGCTTTCTCTGATATGTATGCTGCAGATCCTTCATTCGGGAGGATAATTTAGGAGGTAACTGATGGTCAACGACATGACTTTATTTTGCATAATGGTTATTTGTTTTGTGGATTACAGTTGTGCATTCCAGATTGTTCACTAAGGCGACAGATTATTCGTGAACTTCATAATGAGGGTCACTTTGGGCGAGATAAGACGTTGGCCTTGATCTCTTCTAACTATTATTGGCCCAAATTGACCAGTGACGTGGCTCATTATGTGAAGCGTTGTTATGTGTGTTAGCGGCTCAAGGGAGTTATCACTAATGCAGGCCTATACACACCTTTACCTGTATTCGAAGCCCCCTTGGTTTGATGTCAGTATGGACTTTGTGTTGGGCTTACCCCATACCCAACGGGCCTGAGATTCTATTTCAGTTGTGGTTGACAGGTTTTTCAAGATGACCCATTTTGTAGCTTGCAGAAAAACAATGGATGCTGCCCGGATTTACTTCAGGAAGATTGTGCGTTTACATGGTGTTCCCCGATCTATCACTTCAGATCGTGACACGGAGTTCATAAGTCATTTATGGAAGAGTTTATGGGATAAACTGAGAACGAAATTGAATTTTAGCAGCGCCTACCACCCCCAGACGGATGGTCAGATCGAGGTGATGAACCGAAGCTTGGGGAACTTTTAAAGGAGTTTGGCAGGAACTAAACCGAAGCAGTGGGATTTGGCGTTACCTCAAACAGAATTTTCCTATAACAGGTTGAAGAACAGAACTACAGGAATGAGCTCATTTGAGATTGTCTATGGTTAGAATCCATCTGGGGTGCTTGACTTAGCCTCTATTCCACGTGTGGGTCGTTTGAGTCACAAGGCAGATGCGATGACTTTAGGAAGTGATTCTGAACCCGATTTGGGCCATATTTTTTGCAGATTACTTCTTTTATTACGTATTTCAATTTAACATAATTATTGGGATTTTGTTATTTTTGGTAAAATTTTGATAATGGCAAATTTTAGCTATAAAGCCTAGCTTGTGGGCTGACTTTAGGGATACTTTTGATTTGAATAATTTTAATTGAACATCAGAGGTGTTTCTCTATGTTTTGGGCGAATCTCTTGTGTCTTTCTCTGCGAATTGTTTGTTGAAACTACTATTTTAGAATAATCGCTATTATGTCTAGCGTCAACGTTATAGCATTCTCACATTCTAGAGCATGACGGGGCCAGGAGAGGTACGTAATGATACATGAATGTGATTTAGATCAACGTTGCTGGAGGCTTTTTCGTTTCATTTTCCTGAAATGTCAAAGGCATGCTAACATGTGTCGAAGACATTAGACATCAACTAAAAACTTGCAACTGTGCATATAAAAGTTTAACAAAAGAATGTCACAGGAACAAGTAATTACGTGCTAATTAAATTCGAAAAACCTGTAGTGCAGACCCTCTAATCACCTGTCATAGTGTATTTGAAGAAGTTAGAACATACCTTCCATTGTTACCTAATTGATCCACCAAATTTTGTATACGCAGTGAAAATGAGACAAGAAGTCAAATGTTTGATTAGTACTCCTCTCCTGCTGCCGGGCTGCTGATGTTGTCGTCACCTCATCGTGAGGCGAAATTTCCTTTTCTTACCATCCATTCTTCCCGTCAGTATCATATTCAATTCAAACCTCACATGTTCCTTTTCTTTGAAATCTTATCAACGTTATAATCTTTATTAAATCGATCACCATCGAATATGCATAAAGACACTAATGTTTCTTGACCAATAATCGTTCGACGCCATATTCCACGTGGGGTGCTCTTCGTGTTGTCGATATAATCCTTTTGCAAACTTTTCTTCCATGGAAGCTCAGAAGTTGCCACAAACAGTGGGAAGGGTTGAATCTGGTCTTGTTTGGAGTCTTTGAAATTTGACTAACACGTATTGTCATTGTTATAAATTGTATTAGCACTTTGGGGTTAAACAAAAAGATTAGTGGATGGTATTATTAGGAGATGAGCTCCCACCTTCTCTAATGGAAACCTACCAAACTCTCTTCCCATCTTCATCATCATCATCAACAATTACTGAACAATATCCATCTTCAAACATGGTGATGAATTTTCATGTTTTTAGTGACCTTCACCATGGTAACAACAACAACAACAACAATGGGTACTTTCGCGTTGAAGTCTGAGAACATTGTTGTGCCAAGTCATGGTAACACCTTGCCTGGCCTTCATCATGAGGTGATCAAATCGTCGAGTAAAAAGAAGAGTGAGAAGAAAGTGAGGAATCCTCGATACGCTTTTCAGACTAGAAGTGAGGTTGATATCCTTGATGATGGTTACAGATGGAGGAAGTATGGCCAAAAAGCTATGAAAAACAACAAACATCCCAGGTGTGTTTTACTTGCTTTTTGTGTATATGTTCATTATAGTGATCATCTTAATCAAGTTGATTACTTAAGATAACTTGTTTATTGGATTAGTACCTGATCTTAAGACCCACTAGTGAAAGTTGATTGGCTTTGCATCTGTGGAGGATAAATTCTCACAAGATAGAAATTTTAATGGGAAAGTTATAAGCTAGGTGGGCTGCTAATAGCTCCTTTCACACTTTGGTTCTGCAAGTGGAAGGAAATATTATGCAATAACTTTGCATGGATGCATGAATGTTCTCATGTATATCACTCAAATGGTTAGGAAAAGTAAACTGTCTTTGTAGGAAGTATGTGTATACATGATTATTGACTTAAAATTCATCACAAGTGTGCTAAGATATGAGGGATCACTAGTCAATAGTATTATTGATGGAATATAAACAAGTAAACATAATAAATCACTCGGAGTTCCTGGTTAATTTTATGCAAAATATGACCATTTTCTCTAGCTTGCTCATTATTTAATGCAAATTAAAAACAAGTTCTTCTACAAACTCAACGAAAACATTAGCTTATTTAGAGACTTCCAGGCATCAATGTTTCAAAGCTGAATTGAGTGCAAGCAACTCTCCAGATTGGAATGGCAAATCAAAGCATGATTACTCTGTCTTTATCTATTGATTTTCTAAAGTTCATGCAGTACAATCAATTAGTTCTGAGTATACAAAGTAACCCTAATGCACGATTAATAACCAAAAGCATGGATGGTTGATCCATGTTTGGCATGTTATTAGTACACTAGACTGATCATACAATCAACATAATAAATGATCACTAAAACAATTTTCCGAATGAAAATTTAGCTTTCAAGTATTTATTGAACTTCTTGCATGGACATAATTAAGAATGTAATTATGTGATTGAAACTAACTTCTTTTTACTTCATATTGCAGAAGCTATTATAAATGCACTCACCATGGCTGCAATGTAAAGAAACAAGTCCAACGCTTATCGAAAGATGAAGGAGTTGTGGTGACTACTTATGAAGGGATGCACACTCACCCAATCGAGAAGTCTACTGACAACTTTGAGCACATTTTGAGCCAGATGCAAATTTCCCAGGCTTCTGAACCTCCAAAGTCTGAATGAACCACTTAATTGCTGATCATCCCTCTGTGCAGACAAAAATACTTAGATTGCTGCAGAAATAAGTATGAAGTAAAATTGCAAATAAGACTTCTGATATTAAGTGAATGTTAGAAGTCGGATTTTTTTTTCTTTTTTGATATTTATGTCCTATTTGACTATGTTAATTAATTAAGTAGATTAAGTGTGCAGCAATTTTTTTTAACAGAAAACTAGACAATTTTTGCTCTTGGTTATATATATGTAATCTCACATTGATTGACTTAGTTTTATTAATGCAATATCAGTATGGCGAACAACTTTTTTTAATTCTGTCCAAAGTGAACAACTTTTTTTCTGGAATCATACTCACTCACAGGAGCAGCAACAACAAATCAGCTTGCATGAATCAACTTGGAGGTCACATTAGTGCAGTTGATTTAATTGCTTTCTTTGATGCTGCTTTTTTCAGGTCTGAGCAATCCACTTAACTTGCAAGTTATTTTGCGTATCGAATGAATTCATTTTGTTATTAGAAAAGAAATAAAAAAAAAAAAACACAATTTCTCAATCAAACATGGCAAGTTTTATCGATAAAATGTTGGTAAACATGATAAAGAGTACTTGAACATCGAGGCCACAGTGGAGCATTCTTGATCCTTGGCAAAGAACTAAGAATTAGGGGTGGGCACGGTCCGGATCGGTTCCAATTTTGGAGGAACCTAACTCGAACCGTTTAAAATTAACAGATTCGGTCTGGATCCCCTCATTTTGAATATTGGAACCAAACCTAACTCGAACCGTTTGGAACGGTCCGGTCCCTACGGTTCCAAACGGTTTCTACTAAAAATGCATCAATTTCTAGTTAGAAGTTGCTAGAATAATTACTGTTTTGGACTAAATCCAAACAAGAACATCAAAACAACCAAACTATCTACAATAGTTAAAAAGCTACAAACAGAGTGAATAACCCAATCAGATACATACATCAATAGTTGAAAAAGCTACACACAGATACATCAAAGCAACCAAACACAGAATGATTACTGTGTTGGTTTCTTCATCTTCCAAATCTACTGGTGGTGGTGGCTTTCTACTGCTTCTTCTCTTTGACAGAGAGAGGGAGTTCTTCTCTTCGACAGAGACAGATAGAGGAGAGGGATATCTCGCTGATCTCTTCTCGCTGATTTCCTCTCTTCTGCTGCTTCTTCGACAGAGAAAGGAGTCTGTTGATCTCTATATTATCGCCCATGGTAAAGGGATGACGAAAGAAAGATAGCTATAGTGATAGCTGGAGGCTGAAACAAGAGCTAGGATAAACCTTGCTCTGATACCATGTAAAACAATGGTATGGAGAAAATAATATGCCAGGATAAAATTTTCATTATACAAACAAGGGTATTTATACAAGAAGTATTCTGGTAGCTTTAGGTAACTTCTGATAAGAATACAATTCAGTTTTCACAAAACAATATTAATAAAATTCCCACAACTACAATATCCTAATCATATCCCTATATCACAGGAGAATAATTGATTCTCAACAAATATAAAAAAAAAGTAAAAATAATAAATCACTTGGAGCTCTCGGTAAATTTTATGCAAAATATGACCATCTCTAGCATGCTCATTACTTAATGCAAATTAAAAAGAGTGATTCTCACAGCGAGGAAATGGGCGAGGGGAGTGAGGTGGCGGGGGTGGGAGCCGTTCATCTCTCTTGGGATGTGCGCGCAAAAAGTCAACACACGCATCTCGAGTGAGGTGAACGGCTCCCACCCCCGCCACCTCACTTCCCTCGCTCGTTTCCTCGCTCATTTCCTCGACACTTAGAATTTCTGAATTAAAAACAAGTTCTTCTACCAACAAAATCAATGAAAATATTAGCTTATTTAGAGACTTCCAGGCATCAATGTTTCAAAGCTGAGTTGAGTGCAAGCAACTCTCCAGATTAGAATGGCAAATCAAAGCATGATTACATCTGTCTTTATCTATTGATTTTCTAAAGTTCATGTAGTACAATCAATTAGTTCTGACTTCTGTGTATTACAAAGTAACCCTAATGCACCATTAACAACCGAAAGCATGGATGGGATCCATGTTTGGCATGTTATTAGTACACTAGACTGATCATACAATCAACATATAAATGATCACCAAAACAATTTTCCGAATGAAAATTTAGCTTTCAAGTATTTATTGAATTTCTTGCATGGACATAATTAAGAATGTAATTATGTGATTGAAACTAACTTCCTTTTAATTCATATTGCAGAAGCTATTATAGATGCACTCACCATGGCTGCAATGTAAAGAAACAAGTCCAACGCTTATCAAAAGATGAAGGAGTCGTGGTGACTACTTATGAAGGGATGCACATTCACCCAATCGAGAAGTCTACTAACAACTTTGACAACTTTAAAGATTTATTCATTCTTTCGAGATCACATCACATCGTCATAATTGTAAAACTTGATTAAAAAACCTGATCTCCTAGTATTTTTTTCCCTAAATGTTGTTAGTTACGTGCTTGTACGACTAACTTAAGCACATAATCTCATTTACTTGGCATAAACAATTACTCTATAAGTCCTAAAAAAAACGTGTCGTTTACGTCAACTTGGTTATATATCATTCTCTATTAATTTCTCTAAAAGCATCATGAATGAACTTAAGCCTTTTCAGTCATTAATTAAGCCGCCCCACTTTTCCCCATTTCTCATACTCCCTTATATATTCCCTCATTTGCCTCATTTCTTCTACACACGGAGCTCCCCAACTTCTCTAATGGAAACCTACCAAACTCTCTTCCCATCTTCATCATCATCAACAATTATTGATCAATATCCATCTTCAAACATGGTGACGAATTTTCATGTTTTTAGTGACCTTCACCATGGTAAAAACAACAACAACGGCAACAAAAACAACGGGTATTCCGCGATGAAGTCCGAGAACATTGTTGTACAACTACCAAGTCATGGTAACACCTTGCCTGGCAAATCGTCGAGTAAAAAGAAGGGTGAGAAGAAAGTGAGGAATCCTCGATACGCTTTTCAGACTAGAAGTCAGGTTGATATCCTTGATGATGGTTATAGATGGAGGAAGTATGGCCAAAAAGCAGTGAAAAACAACAAATATCCCAGGTGTGTTTTATATGCTTTTTGTGTATATGATCATCATAGTGATCATCTTAATCAAGTTGATTACTTAAGATAATTTGTTTATTGGATTAGTACCTGATCTTAAGACCCACTAGTGAAAGTTGATTGGCTTTGCATCTGTGGAGGATAAATTCTTGCAAGATAGAAATTTTAATGGGAAAGTTATAAGCTAGGTGGGCTGCTAATAGCTCCTTTCACACTTTGGTTCTGCAAGTGGAAGGAAATATTATGCAATAACTTTGCATGGATGCATGAATGTTCTCATGTATATCACTCAAATGGTTAGGCATAGTAAACTGCCTTTGTAGGAATTATGTGTATACACGATTATTGACTTATTCATCACAAGTCTGCTAAGATATGGGGGATCACCAGTGGATAGCATTGTTGGTAGAATATTGTAAATCAATGGTACCGAGAAAATAATATGTTTGGATAAAATTTTCATTATACAGAAAAGGGTATTTATACAAGAAGTATCCTAGTAATTTTAGGTAACTTCTGATAAGAATACAATTCAGTTTTCACAACTACAATATTCCTAAGATTTTCACAACTACAATATCCTAATCATATTCTTATAGTATCTTAATCATATCCGTATATCATAGGAGAATCATTGATTCTCTGTTACGGGCGGAAGCGTTACAAATGTCGAAATGCGAAGCTACAAACAAAATACTAACAAATACTGGAGACAACCAATTTAACGTGGTTCGGCAAACACGCCTATGTCCACGACAAATACCAACTTTACTGATGAGACAGACAAATTACAAATGGAGAGAGCTACAAAACGTCAGGGACATTACAAATACAAGTGTCTAGGTGACACCACACAGATACACAAGTTGCGTATAACACAAAACAACAAACCAAAAACTCTCTCTCCTCTCCTCCCTTTCTTCTTCCTCTCACATTCCAAAAGGAATAAACCCTAACACACAAAGCAGATCTTGATTTTGGAGGATGATTTTCAAATGGGAAAACCCCATCTCTTTTATAGCCTGAAGAGGCGGTGGTGGAGGGCGGTGGAAACCCTTCCACCACCTTCTTCTCCCTTCTCTTATCTTCTTCAATTCCACCTAATTTCATCTTCAAATCCTTCAAATTCCAACTCAGATCCAGCAGATTCTTCACAAAGTCAGCAAAGATCCAACCGTTCCAGCTGTTGCAAGCCTCGTCTTCAACGATTTCTGCAGCCGACATGCCTTACCGACCTCACAGGTTCTTCTTGAACTCTCTGTTGTCTTCTCTGTTTTAACAATTCTCCACCTCGGTGAAGATTTCACAAATCTGAGCCGACAACAACAACCACGAACAAAACAAACAACTGACTTCCAACAAACATAATCAAACCATTACTAATTGAGGGTCTCACCCCTTCAAACGCGCTCATAGGCGCCATACACCCGAAGGTGTCATATACCAAAGCATGCTCAAACTAACAAACCAACTCCACCTTGACTAGCATGGAGTCTCAAACCAGACTTTTCAGAAACACAATGTGCACAAATCTTCATACTGCACATCTTCATATCTTCTACCAATTGTTTCTTCAACAACTCGTGCAAAACTTTCTCACCTTTATTGCCTGCACGCAAATGCCAAACCCTCGAGGTTTCCTTACAAACATCTTTGGAGCTATCAGTAACTCCACCAGAAGCAACATCCATAGGGCCTTCAATAACACAAGTTGCTCCACGAGATTCAACTTTTCGATTCCTTGTAACTGTACTCCCCTGCAAGAAATACAAATTACCCTTCCGAACTGCTTTTAGAATCACCAGTGCACTAGAAACAATCTTTAGAGCTCCACCATTTACTGAAACCTTGTAACCTTTGGACTCTAAAGCACTAACGGAGATGAGATTCTTCTTCAAATCAGGTACATACCGTACATCATTCAAGACTCAAATAAGTCCATTATGCAACTTCAACTTGAGTTTACATATCCCTGCAATTTTGCATTCATCATTGTTGCCCATATAGACAACACCACCATCCAACTCTCTAAAGTTAGAGAACCAGTCCCTACGGGGACACATATGATAGGTAGAACCCGAATCAAACAACCACTCATTATAATGACTCACCAATGTTGAAGTTGCAGACAACAAATAAGCATCATCCTCATCCTCATCTTCATCCAAATTGTGCACTACATTCGCATCTGACCTTTTCTTTTCTTTTTTCTATTGCAGGTTTCAATACCTCAAAGTCAATCTTCCAATGGCACTTCTTATGACAGTAGGCACATTCATCCTTCGGTAAAAACCTTATGTCTACAGATTTTTTTCTTGACTGTGATCTTCCTCTATTACCAACATACATCTTTTCAGATCTTCCCCTCGCTACCAATACTTCTGACGTTGCATCCCGATGGATCTTGAGATCCTTCATCCTGAATTCATAATTGAGCAACGCCGTAGCCACCTCTTCATAATTCAATTCTTCCTTTCCCGTTAGCAAAGTCATAACGAGATGTTCATATTCTTCTGGAAGGGAATTCAAAAGACACAAAGCCTTGTAATTTTCTGAAACATCTTCTTCTAAATTCAATAGGTCGGCAATAAGCATATTGAACTCATCCAAATGCTCAGACAGAGTAATCTCGGGTCTCATATTCATCCGAAAAAGTTGTTTCATTAGGAAGAGCTTATTTTGAATGCTCTTCGTCATGTACTTATCTTCCAACTTTTTTCACAATACTTTAGCGGAGGTCTCCTTCATTACAAAGTATTTTTGTTCATTAAACACAATCTTATTGACCCGCAAGCTTGCCGATTCAACTTGTTTCATTCTTCTTCACTCATTTTCTCCGGCTTGTCTCCCAAAGCATCATCCAAATTTTCCTTTGCTAACACATCCAGAACTTCGCATTGCCACATGCTGAAGTTGTTCTTGCCAATGAACTTTAGGACATCAAATTTATCGACTGTAGCGGTAACTATCTTTGATCCAGAAGTTGATGAATCTGGCATACTCTTAATCAACCACTAGTCCACGCAGCTTCAAACGAACCCCAAGAACTAACCCTCGGCTCTGATACCAATTTGTTATGGGCTGAAGCGTTACAAATGTCGAAATGCGAAGCCACAAACAAAATATCAAAAAATACTGGAGACAACCAATTTAACGTGGTTCGGCAAACACTCCTACGTCCACGACAACTACCAACTTTACTGATGAGACAAACATATTACAAATGGAGAGAGCTACAAAACGTCAAGGACATTATAGATACAAGTGTTTAGATGACACCACACAGATACGCAGGTTGCGTATAACACAAAACCAAAACAAAACAACAAACCAAACACTCTCTCTCCTCTCCTCCATTTCTTCTTCTTCTCACATTCCAAAAGGGATAAACCCTAACATACAAAGTAGATCTTGATTTTGGAAGATGATTTTCAAATGGGGGAACCCCATCTCTTTTATAGCCTGAAGAGGCGGTGGTGGAGGGCGGTGGAAACCCTTCCACCACCTTCTTCTCCGTTCTCTTATCTTCTTCAATTCCACCTAATTTCATCTTCAAATCCTTCAAATTCCAACTCATATCCAGTAGATTCTTCACAAAGTCAGCAAAGATCCAACCGTTCCAGCTATTGCAAGCCTCGTCTTCAACGATTTCTGCAGCCGACATGCCTCACCGACCTCACAGGTTCTTCTTGAACTCTCTGTTGTCTTTTCTGTTTCAACATTCTCAACACTCCCCTTCAAGTTGGAGAGTGGATGTCAAGAACTCCCAACTTGTGCAACATGCCATTAAAAGCATATTTTCCTAACGGCTTTGTGAGCACGTTCACTACTTGCTGAGATGAAGTTACATGTTTGGTTTCAACTGAACCATTTTGAATTTTTCTTTAATGAAGTGGCAATCTATTTCAATATGCCTTGTTTTCTCATGGAAGATCGGGTTAGCCGCAATGTGCAAAACAGCTTGATTATCACAGTGAAGCGTCGCTGTCTCCAGATGTGACACTTGTAGATCTCGCAATAAGTTGTGCAGCCAGGTTGTTTCACAACAAACACTCGTCATGGCTCGATACTCGACTTTTGCTGAAGAGAGTGAGATAGTTTTCTGTCTCTTTGTCCTCCAAGATACCAGTGAATTTCCTAGAAAGATACAATAACCTGTTGTTGACCTTCTAGTAGTGGGACAACCAACCCAATCCGAATCACAATAAGCTGTTAAACGCAAAGAATTATGAGTTGGGAAAAAAAGACATCTTCCTGGATAACTTTTAAGATACTTCAAAATACAAAGTGTTGCATCCCAATGTGGTTTCCTTGATTCATGCATGAACTTGCTGAGGACATGAACTGCATAAGTAATATCGGGCCTGGTGATGGTCAAATAGATAAGGCGGCCTATCAACATTCTACATCTTTGTGGATCTGCAAGCAATTCACTTGTGTCTGACAATTTGAGATTTTGTTACATAGAAAAGCAAACTGGTCGTGTTCCTAATAAACCTCCATCTTTAATAATACAAAAAGCATATTTTCTCTGAGAAATTGCAATACCTTTCTTGGAATGAGATTCCTCAATACCCAAAAAGAATTTTAAATCCCCAAGATCTTTGATACGGAAACGATTATGAAGAAATTGTTTGAGGGTATTGATGGCACCCAAATCATTTCCTGTAATCAATATGTCATCAACATAAATCAAAAGGGCAGTGAATGATTTCCCTCTATTACTTGTGATGAAGGAGTAATCAGCTTTAGATTGAACGAAATCAACAGATTGTATGGCATCAGAGAACTTAGCAAACCATTGACGAGAAGCTAGTTTTAGGCCATATATATGGACTCATTGAAGCGACATACCAGATTCTCCCCCTGGCACCGTAGACTGGGAGTTGGGAGCATATAAATTTTCTCATGAAGATCACCATGAAGAAATGTGTGATGAACGTCGAGCAAATGAAGAGACCAAGATTGAGCTGCAGCAATGGCAAAGAGACAGCGAACTGTGATAAGTTTGGCAGTGGGAGAATATGTGTCATGGTAATCAATGCCCTCAGTCTGAGTGTACCCTTTATCAACCAAGCGAGCCTTATACCGCTTGATTGAACCATCAGAGTGATGTTTAATCTTGTAAACCCACCGACAACCAATTGGTTCCTTATCGGGAGGAAGAGAACTAAGAGCCCAAGTGTGATTTTAGTTCCAAAGCTTGAAGTTCGGAAAGCATAGCCTGTTGCCAATTTGGATCTAAGGCAGCATCCTCATAAGTTCGAGGCTCCAAATGACGGCTGGTGTTATAAATGAAAGTTAGATGGGATTGTGAGTATCGATGGTAAGAAATAAAATTGGACAAGGGATAACGAGTCTGATGAGGGAACTGGAGACGAAGACTCTGATTGGATGGATGGTGGCAACGTGATGACATAATCCTGGAGGTCGCTAGGCAAATTTCTGGTACTGTCTGACCGGCGAGGAGGTGGTGCGGTTGGTGGAGAGACATGAACAGGAGAAGTAGGAAGCACTAATGGGGAACTTTCAAATGAAGGGGAAGGGTTACCTAGTGAAGGAAAGGTGTAGTCAGTAAGAAAGGGGAGTTTTGTGTTAGCGGGTAGAGGAGTAGATGGAGTAGGGAAATGGGACAACCCTGGTGAGTCATCGGGTAGGCTAGTAGATAAGGCATCATGGTGGGTTGGTGGTGGTAAGGGGGCCCAAGGAAGGGAAATGATTGAATTGGGTATGCTCGATCTTGAAAGGAAAATATTTTCATGAAAAACAACGTCACGACTAGTAAATATTTTTCGAGTGAACAAATCATAAAGTTTGTAGGCCTTTTGCCCATGCGGATAACCAAGGAAAATAGATTGCTTAGCACGTGGATCAAATTTGTGATAAGTGTAGATATGTTTGGCATATGCAAGACACCCAACAACCTTTAAATGTATATAGGATGGTGTTGCATTATACAATTTCTCAAATGGGGCTTTGTGGGAAAGAAGTAGGGTGAGAAACCTGTTGATCAAATGAACTGTTGTGGGTATGCATTCTCCTCAGAGATGAAGAGAGGGGTTAGCTTGAAAGCGTAAGGCCCCCAAACCTCATGTGCAATAGATGAATAAATCACACTGTCTGCGATGTCAGGTTCAATGGAATTAAAGATCCATGAAAGCACCATGTCATTGCAATGTTGCCAAAGAAGAAACTTGTTTAAGTATGTTTCTTCTGAGGGTACCTCCAGCGTTCCATCAATATACCCTAACTTATATTTCGCGCTTAGGGAGACGCACATAGAACGACACCATATTGCATAGTTGTCTCCATTAAGAAGCTCGGAGACAAGCACCGTTCCAGGGTGATCAGAGTAATGGATAAAAAAAAGGGCTAGAAATTATGGTTCCTCCCAGCCAAAGAAATCTCTATATTATCGCCCACGGTAAAGGGATGACGAAAGAAAGATAGCTATAGTGATAGCTGGAGGCTGAAACAAGAGCTAGGATAAACCTTGCTCTGATACCATGTAAAACAATGGTATGGAGAAAATAATATGTCAGGATAAATTTTTCATTATACAAACAAGGGTATTTATACAAGAAGTATTCTGGTAGCTTTAGGTAACTTCTGATAAGAATACAATTCAATTTTCACAAAACAATATTAATAAAATTCCCACAACTACAATATCCTAATCATATCCCTATATCACAGGAGAATAATTGATTCTCAACAAATATAAAAAAAAAGTAAAAATAATAAATCACTTGGAGCTCTTGGTTAATTTTATGCAAAATATGACCATCTTTAGCATGCTCATTACTTAATGCAAATTAAAAAGAGTGATTCTACACAGCGAGGAAATGGGCGAGGGGAGTGAGGTGGCGGGGGTGGGAGCCGTTCATCTCGCTTGGGATGTGCGCGCAAAAAGTCAACACACGCATCTCGAGTGAGGTGAAAGGCTCCCACCCCCGCCACCTCACTTCCTTCGCTCGTTTCCTCGCTCATTTCCTCGACACTTAGAATTTCTGAATTAAAAACAAGTTCTTCTACCAACAAAATCAATGAAAATATTAGCTTATTTAGAGACTTCCAGGCATCAATGTTTCAAAGCTGAGTTGAGTGCAAGCAACTCTCCAGATTAGAATGCAAATCAAAGCATGATTACATCTGTCTTTATCTATTGATTTTCTAAAGTTCATGTAGTACAATCAATTAGTTCTGACTTCTGTGTATTACAAAGTAACCCTAATGCACCATTAACAACCGAAAGCATGGATGGTTGATCTATGTTTGGCATGTTATTAGTACACTAGACTGATCATACAATCAACATATAAATGATCACCAAAACAATTTTCCGAATGAAAATTTAGCTTTCAAGTATTTATTGAATTTCTTGCATGGACATAATTAAGAATGTAATTATGTGATTGAAACTAACTTCCTTTTAATTCATATTGCAGAAGCTATTATAGATGCACTCACCATGGCTGCAATGTAAAGAAACAAGTCCAACGCTTATCAAAAGATGAAGGAGTCCTGGTGACTACTTATGAAGGGATGCACATTCACCCAATCGAGAAGTCTACTGACAACTTTGAGCACATTTTGAGCCAGATGCAAATTTACCCAGGCTTCCGAACCTCCAAAGTCTGAATGAACCGCTTAATTGCTGATCATCCCTCTGTGCAGACAAAAAATACTTAGATTACTGCAGAAATAAGTGTGAAGTAGAATTACAAATAAGACAGTGAATGATAGAAGTCAGATTTTTTTTCTTGTTTGATATTTATGTCCTATTTGACTATGTTGATTAATTAAGTAGATTTTTACAGAATATTAGACAGTTCTTGCTCTTGTTTATATATATGTTAATGCAATCTCACATTGATTGACTTAGTTTTATTAATGCAATCTTAGTATGGCGAAGTATGTAAAACACTTTTTGGTATTTAACATGAAAGAGTTTTGAGATCCTTAAGTACACCTTGAAATGGATTCCATTTGATCTCAACAGAGAAGAATTATCTTCTGTCGCTTAAAGTTTCTATCACTGCAGATAATTATATAGGCTTGCATTACCTAGCTACCATGTCTGTAAGATGTATTGGGTGACTTTTCGTTTTATTATTTTCTCGCCAAGGAATGAGTTATAGCTAAAAATACAACCATTTCACAATCACAAATTACAGTACACTAATAACATCATTGGCAAGAATTACAAGTTCCTCGCGGAAAGAACATGAAATACACAAAACTGAAGTACACTCATGGCACACCTCAAGTTTTTTCTAGATTATGAAACTTAAATGACTATAAAACTGCAACCCACACTACTGTTTCATCAGTTTAAAAAACATTCTCCAATCTCTATTATGCTACCAACACTTCCTCGACCTCTACCCAATTGAATTTCAAACTCCTACACTCCATCTGATCACTTCCCGTTCCTCACAAATCACAATTGTTTCTTTGGAAGCTTTATATATAGAGGTATCAATAAAACGATTTTTAATTCTGTCCAAAGTGAACAACTTTTTTCTGGAATCAAAACTATCATGATAACTGTCAATCTACTTCAGTCCAGCACCATACTCACTCACAGGAGCAGCAACAACAAATCAGCTTGCATGAATCAACTTGGAGGTCACATTAGTGCAGTTGATTTTATTGCTTTCTTTGATGCTGCTTTTTTCAGGTCTGAGCAATCCACTTAACTTGCAAGTTATTTTGCGTATTGAATGAATTCATATTGTTATTAGAAAAGAAAAATAAAACACAATTTCTCAATCAAACATGGCAAGTTTAATCGATAAAATGTTGGTAAACATGATAACTGTGGAGCATTCTTGATTCTGGGCTGCGGGGTTCGAACTCAGGTAAGTCTGCAGGCTTAGAATCTTGGATCAAAGCTTTCAAATTCTAGAGTTGGGCCTTTGAACAATTTGCGGGTCGAATACCAGGAACTGGCCACTATTGTGACAATATTTGGTTACAACGAAAATTCTATCATAAAATGCTAGCAATTTTGAGTTTTCAAAATATGCAAATTATTCTCACATATGATTGAAATTTTTTTTTTTCCGTCTATTTAACAAAAACATACTTAGATTAAAAAACCACTGGGAAGTTACACAACTATTACATACACAAATAGGAGATGAGACATAATCCAGGTGCTAAGTTTAAGTGTTATCAAATAGTCACAATAGTAGAATGACTCGCTAACAAAACTTGTTTTAAAGGCCTGATTGTAAGCCAATCGTTGGAGAAGACCAAGTTTTGTTAATGGGTCGTTTTATGCCGACTAAGTTGGATTTTTTTTTTTTAAAGCGACCATGGGTTTTTGGGATGCCCAAATTTTATATTAGTAATAATAATATAGGATGTTGAAGATTACATTTGCTCAAATATTCACACTATCAACAGTGATTATACACCAAACTGTCTTTTAATCCATGTCGTACTGTGTTGTCATAATCTCGTCAGCAGACCAAAGCGGGTGGGTCTAATTGTCCATCCAATCTGACAAGGCCCAAATAACACTAAGCTTATTTGGCAGAATCCGGAAGATTGGATCCAAATTGCAGACCTTATTAAGTCCATGCGTCATATGGTAAAGCCCAATACCCGTAAGGTCTAATAAGACAAGTATATTGAGGATCACCGAATACGCACATGTCAGAATACATTAGTTTCGACTAGGAAACATATACCAGAGTATAAATCATGCATGAAAACTTCCTTGCATGGACAACACTCCAAAAGAAAAATCTTTCCCGCGGATCTAGGAGTACAAGTCATGTAGGGAAACTCTCTTTCACGATCCGATCCACATGGTACTATATTGTACGTTTTGGGTCCAAGGCCCGCACGACTTTAAAACGCGTAGTACTTTGTAGATTCAAACTCGTACATATATAGTACATCACCCTCCTGCACCCAGGCGATGTGGGACTATGATCTCTCATTTGTAGCTTGTTAATCCTCTTGGGATCTATGGGCTCTTGGATTTCTCCCTCACACCCCCCTCCCTCAGGTATGTCCACACAAGGGTATCACATTTCACTCCCTTAGGGGCCTAACGTCCTCGTTGGCACACTTTCGGCTGGGTCAGGCTCAGATACCATTATTTAACAACCTGATCCACAAAGTATCATATTGTCCGCTTTGAGCCCAAGGCCCGCACAACTTTAAACACATATAGTACTTTGTAGATCCAAACTCGTACATATATAGTACATCACCCTCCCTTATCCAGGCGACATGAGACTATGATATCTCTTTTGTAGCTTGTCAACCCTCTTGGGATCCATGGGCTCTTGGGCTTCTCCCGCACCCTCCCCTCAGGTCCGCCCACACAAGAGTATCATAGTTCACCCCCTTGGGAACTTAACGTCCTCGTTGGCACACTTTCGGTTGGGTCAGGAGTTGTGAGAACGTAGTGTTTGAAGAGGTTGTCCAGAAATTGCGGTTGAAGACAGATCGCCATCCCAAGCTGTACAAATTGTCGTGGCTGAATAAAGGTAGTGAGGTAACAGTAAATAGGCGATGCCTAGTGTCTTTTTCGATTGGCAGGAAATATTTTGATAATGTTTAGTGTGATGTTATGTCTATGGATGTTTGTCATGTATTGTTAGGCAGACCTTGGCAGTATGATCGTAATGTTATTCATGATGGGCGGAAAAATTCACTCCCTTAGCATCAAAGGGAAGAAGATTGTGTCGGCACCTCGTCGGGAATGAACCACTCCTATCCCGATAGCTAATAATACTAACCTGCTTTCTAGGTTCAGGTTTTTAGTTAAGATTGAGCGTGGAGACGTGGTCTATGTTCTGCTGCCTTGTGGGAATAGTGCAGCATACGTAAATTCAAATTTACTAGCAGAGGTGCAGCAGCTGCTACCAGAGTTTTCTGACCTGATGCCAGAGGATCTTCTTCCTGGGCAACCTATAAAAGATATTCAACATCAGATCGACCTTGTTCCGGGGTTCAGTTTACTTAATCGCCCGGCTTATCGCCTCAGTTCCAAAGAATATGAAAAGTTCCAGCGAAAGATGATAGAGTTATTGGAGAGGGGCTACATCCATGATAGTATGAGCCCATGAGCAGTTCCTGCTCTGTTGGTGCCAAAGAAAGATGGTTTTTGGCGTATGTACGTTGATAGCATGGCAATCAACAGAATTACTGTGAAATACATGTTTCCAATTTTTCGCATGGATGATATGTTAGACCAGCTGTCCGATTTTAAGGTCTTCTAAAAAATTGACCTTAAAAGCGGATACCACCAGATCAGAATAAGGTCTGGAGATGAGTGGAAGACAACGTTTAAGACGCAACATGGGTTGTAGTGGATGGTCATGCCTTTTGAACTGTCCAATGCGCCTAGCACATTTATGAGATTTATGTATCAAGTTTTACGGTCTTTCATGGGGAAATTCGTTGTAGTTTACTTCAATGACATCCTCATTTATAGCCCGACATGAGCGTCACATTTTGATCACCTCCGTATTGTTTTTGATAAGTTGAGAACGAAGCGCATAATCATCAATCAGAAGAAGTGTTCTTTCTTTACTACTTCTGTCACTTTCCTTGGTTTTGTTGTGTCTACTGATGGTGCTCATGCAGATCAGTCGAAGATAAATGCGGTCTTGGAGTGGCCCAAACCAAAGACCTTACACAATGTCAGAAGTTTCCATAGATTGGTGTTCTTCTACCGTCGGTTCATCAGAAATTTCAGCACTCTAATTGCTTCTATCACACAGTGCCTCAAAAGACGTGATTTCCAGTGGTTCGAGGATGCAGATGCCAGTTTTCAATTGGTCAAGCAGAAGATGGCAGAGGCACCAGTGTTGACACTTCCTGATTTTGAAAATGTGTTTGAGGTAAACTGTGATGCATCTGGGGTTGGCATTGGTGGTGTTCTGAGTCAGGAGAGGCATCCGATAGCTTTTCTCAGTGAGAAGCTATCAAGATCAAAAAAGAATTATTCCACATATGATTTGGAGTTTTATGCCATAGTTCAGTCCCTGAAGCATTTGCTTCACTACCTAATACAGAGGGAGTTCATTCTTATCACTGATCATGAGGCCCTAAAGTACATCAATGGCCAACACAAGCTGAGTAGACCACATGTCAAGTGGGTGGCGTACTTGCAGGAGTTCACGTTTGCGTTGAGGCACCAAGCAAGGAATTTGAACTGTGTCGTAAATGCACTGAGTCGTCGTACATTACTCCTCACCACCATGTAAAGTTGCAGGATTTGGGGTCACTTTGGGCAAGATAAGACGTTGGCCTTGATGTCTTCTAACTATTATTGGCTCAAATTGACCAGTGACGTGGCTCATTATGTGAAGCGTTGTTATGTGTGTTAGCGTCCCAAGGGAGTGCTCACTAATGCGGGACTATACACACCTTTACCTGTATTTGAAGCCCCTTGGTTTGATGTCAGTATAGACTTTGTGTTGGGCTTACCCCATACCCAACGGGCCTGAGATTCTATTTCGGTTGTGGTTGACAGGTTTTTCAAGATGGCCCATTTTGTAGCTTGCAGAAAAACAATGGATGTTGCTCGGATCACCCATCTTTACTTCAGGGAGATTGTGCGTTTACATGGTGTTCCCCGATCCATCACTTTAGATCATGACAAAGTTCATGAGTCATTTATGGAGGAGTTTATGGGAGAAAGTGGAAACGAAATTGAATTTTAGCAACGCCTACCACCCCCAGACGGAGACCGAGGTGGTGAACCGAAGTTTGGGGAACTTTTAAAGGAGTTTGGCAGGAGCTAAACCGAAGCAGTGGGATTTGGCGTTACCTCAAACAGAATTTTCCTATAACAGGTTGAAGAACAGAACTACAGGAATGAGCCCATTTGAGACTGTCTATGGTCAGAATTCATCTGAGGTGCTTGACTTAGCCTCTATTTCACGTGTGGGTCGTTTGAGTCACAAGGCAGATGCGATGAAAGAACATCTTCGGGGTATCCATGAGCAAGTGAAGCTGGCTATTCACGAGAGTAATTCCAAGTACAAGGTTCAGGCCGACAGTCACCGTTGTCAGATACTTTTTGATGTTGGTGATTTTGTTTGGGCAGTATTAACCCGTGATCGTTTTTCAGTTGAAGAGTATAATAAGCTTAAAAAGCGGAAGATTGGACCCTGTGAGATCTTGCAGAAGATCAATAATAACGCCTACAGATTGCGCCTCCCCAGTCATTTGAGGACTTCTGATGTCTTTATGTAAAACACCTGAGTCATTATTTTGTGGATTTCGATGAAACTATTGTGAACTCGAGGACGAGTTCTTTCCAATCCGAAGCGACTGATGCAGGAGGATCCGAGTCAGATGATGATGAGTTGTCAGATAGCACGTTGTTGGCACTAAGATACATTGAGTTGGCAGATCAGCGCAAAGATGGCAGGAAATCATGATCTTTTCATAATTTGGGCAGTTTTTTGTGTGTTTCGGTATTTTGGCCATAACTTTGGCTACAGGTATCAGAATCGCGCATATGACCCCAATTCGGAAAGCTCTTTTTAGTGCGCACGTCATGGCCACTCAGCTACGCTCGGTGCATATCTTTTCGGGGCCAAAATCCACTGTTTCCCCTTCCGAATCCACAATTTTAATAATTGTTTTCCTTTTATAGTAATATTCATTTTATCGTTTAGGAAGTGATTCTGAACCCGATTGGGGCCATATTTTTTCAGATTACTTCTTTTATTACGTATTTCAATTTAACATGATTATTGGGATTTTGCTATTTTTGGTAAAATTTTGATAATGGCAAATTTTAGCTATAAAACCCGGCTTGTGGGCTGACTTTAGGGATATTTTTTATTTGAATAATTTTAATTGAACATCAGAGGTGTTTCTCTATGTTTTGGGCGAATTTCTTGTGTCTTTCTCTGCGAATTGTTTGTTGAAACTAATATTTTAGAATAATCGCTATTATGTCTAGCGTCAACATTATAGCATTCTCACATTCTAGAGCATGACGGGGAGAGGTACATAATGATGCATGAATGTGATTTAGATCAACGTTGTTGGAGGCTTGTTCGTTTCATTTTCCTGAAATGTCAAAGGCATGCTAACATGTGTCGAAGACATTAGACATCAACTAAAAACTTGCAAGTGTGCATATAAAAATTTAACAAAAGAATGTTACAGGAACAAGTAATTACGTGCTAATTAAATTCGAAAAACCTGTAGTGCAGACCCTCTAATCACCTGTCATAGTGATTTGACGAAGTTAGAACATACCTTCCATTGTTACCTAATTAATCCACCAACTTTTGTATACGCAGTGAAAATGAAACAAGAAGTCGTCACCAAATGTTTGATTAGTACTCCTCTCCAGCTGCCGGGCTGCTGATGTTGTCGTCACCTCATCGTGAGGCGAAATTTCCTATTCTTACCATCCATTCTTCCCGTCAGTATCATATTCAATTCAAACCTCACATGTTCCTTTTCTTTGAAATCTTATCAACGTTATAATCTTTATTAAATCGATCACCATCGAATATGCATAAAAACACTAATGTTTCTTGACCAATAATCGTTCGACGCCATATTCCACGTGGGGTGCTCTTCGTGTTGTCGATATAATCCTTTTGCAAACTTTTCTTCCATGGAAGCTCAACCAGAAGTTGCCACAAACAGTGGGAAGGGATGAATCTGGTCTTGTGTTGGAGTCTTTGAAATTTGACTAACAACGTATTGTCATTGTTATAAATTGTATTAGCACTTTGGGGTTAAACAAAAAGATTAGTGGATGGTATTATTAGGAGATGAGCTCCCCACCTTCTCTAATGGAAACCTACCAAACTCTCTTCCCATCTTCATCATCATCATCAACAATTACTGAACAATATCCATCTTCAAACATGGTTATGAATTTTCATGTTTTTAGTGACCTTCACCATGGTAACAACAACAACAACATCAATGGGTACTTCGCGTTGAAGTCTGAGAACATTGTTGTGCCAAGTCATGGTAACACCTTGCCTGGCCTTCATCATGAGGTGATCAAATCGTCGAGTAAAAAGAAGGGTGAGAAGAAAGTGAGGAATCCTCGATACGCTTTTCAGACTAGAAGTCAGGTTGATATCCTTGATGATGGTTACAGATGGAGGAAGTATGGCCAAAAAGCTATGAAAAACAACAAACATCCCAGGTGTGTTTTATTTGCTTTTTGTGTATATGTTCATTATAGTGATCATCTTAATCAAGTTGATTACTTAAGATAACTTGTTTATTGGATTAGTACCTGATCTTAAGACCCACTAGTGAAAGTTGATTGGCTTTGCATCTGTGGAGGATAAATTCTTGCAAGATAGAAATTTTAATGGGAAAGTTATAAGCTAGGTGGGCTGCTAATAGCTCCTTTCACACTTTGGTTCTGCAAGTGGAAGGAAATATTATGCAATAACTTTGCATGGAATATAAACAAGATATGAGGGATCACTAGTCAATAGTATTATTGATGGAATATAAACAAGTAAACATAATAAATCACTTGGAGTTCCTGGTTAATTTTATGCAAAATATGACCATTTTCTCTAGCTTGCTCATTATTTAATGCAAATTAAAAACAAGTTCTTCTACAAACTCAACGAAAACATTAGCTTATTTAGAGACTTCCAGGCATCAATGTTTCAAAGCTGAATTGAGTGCAAGCAACTCTCCAGATTGGAATGGCAAATCAAAGCATGATTACTCTGTCTTTATCTATTGATTTTCTAAAGTTCATGCAGTACAATCAATTAGTTCTGACTTCTGAGTATACAAAGTAACCCTAATGCACGATTAATAACCTAAAGCATGGATGGTTGATCCATGTTTGGCATGTTATTAGTACACTAGACTGATCATACAATCAACATAATAAATGATCACCAAAACAATTTTCCGAATGAAAATTAAGCTTTCAAGTATTTATTGTACTTCTTGCATGGACATAATTAAGAATGTAATTAAGTGATTGAAACTAACTTCCTTTTAATTCATATTAATTGCAGAAGCTATTATAGATGCACTCACCATGGCTGCAATGTAAAGAAACAAGTCCAACGCTTATCGAAAGATGAAGGAGTCGTGGTGACTACTTATGAAGGGATGCACACTCACCCAATATGCAAATTTACCCAGGCTTCTGAACAACTTTGAGCACATTTTAAGCCAGATGCAAATTTACCCAGGCTTCTGAACCTCCAAAGTCTGAATGAACCACTTAAATAAGTATGAAGTAAAATTACAAATAAGACTTCTGATATTAAGTGAATGTTAGAAGTCAGATTTTTTTTCTTTTTTGATATTTATGTCCTATTTGACTATGTTAATTAATTAAGTAGATTAAGTGTGCAGCAATTTTTTTAACAGAATATTAGACAATTTTTGCTCTTGGTTATATATATGTTAATGCAATCTCACATTGACTGACTTAGTTTTATTAATGCAATATCAGTATAGCGAAGTATGTAAAACATTCTCCATTCTCCATTATGCTACCAACACTTCCTTGACCTCTACCCAATTGAATTTCAAACTCCTACACTCCATCTAGTCACTCCTCTTTCCTCACAAATCTCAATTGTTTCTTTGGGAGCTTTATAGAGGTATCAATAACACGATTTTTAATTCTATCCAAAGTGAACAACTGTTTTCTGGAATCATACTCAGTCACAGGAGCAGCAACAACAAATCAGCTTGCATGAATCAACTTGGAGGTCACATTAGTGCAGTTGATTTTATTGCTTTCTTTGATGCTGCTTGTTTTCAGGCCTGAGCAATCCACTTAACTTGCAAGTTATTTTGCGTATCGAATGAATTCATTTTGTTATTAGAAAAGAAAAAAAAACACAATTTCTCAATCAAACATGGCAAGTTTTATCGATAAAATGTTGGTAAACATGATAAAGAGTACTTGAACACCGAGGCCACAGTGGAGCATTCTTGATCCTTGGCAAAGAACTAAGAATGGGCGAAAATCATGGGTCAGGCACTCAGCTGTTGGGCTGCAGGATTAGCACTCAGGTAAGTCTGCAGGCTTAGAATCTTGGATCAAAGCTTTCAATTTCTAAAATTGGGCCTTTGAACAATTTTGCGGGTCGAATACCAGCAATTGGCCAATATTGTGACAATATTTGGTTACAACGAAAATTCTATCGTAAAATGCTAGCAATTTTGAGTTTTCAAAAGATACAAATTATTCTCACCGATAATTGAAAAAAGTTTTTTTTTTTCCCGTCTATTTAACAAAACATACTTGGATTGAAAAACCACAGGGAAGTTACACAACTATTACATACACAAATAGGAGATGAGACATAATCAAGGTGCTATGTCTCAGTGTTATCAAATAGTCACAATATCTTCCTAAATCATGTCTACTGGAATGACCCGTTAACAAAGCTTGTTTTAAAGGCCTAATTGTAAGCCAATCGTTGGAGAATGCCAAGTTTTGTTAATGGGTCGTTTTATGCCTACTAAGTTGGATTTTTTTTAATTAATTAATTTTTTTTAAAGCAAGCAGGGTTTTGAGGATCTCCAAACTTTATATTAGTAATAATAATAAAGGATGATGAAGATTACATTCGCTCAAATATTCACACTATCAACAGTGATGATGCACAAAGTCAGTCTTTTAATCCACGTTGTACCGTGTCGTAATAATCTCGTCAGCAGATCAAAGCGAGTATGATTGTCCATCCAATCTGACAAGGCCCAAAAACACTAAGCTTATATTGGCAGAATTTGGAAGATTGGATCCAAATTACAGCGATCTATTAAGCCCATATGTCATATGGCCAAGCCCAATACTCATAAGGCCTAATCAGACAAGTATATTGGGAATTACCTAAGATACGCATACCAGCAATACATTAGTTCCGACTAGGAAACATATATCAGAGTATAAATCGTGCATGAAAATTTCCTTGCATGGACAACACTCCAAAAGAAAAACCTCTCCCGCAGATCTTGGAGCACAAGTCGTGTAGGAAAACTCTATGTCACGACCCGATCCACAAAGTACTATATTGTCCACTTTGGGTTCAATGCCCACACGACTTTAAAACACGTAGAACTTTGTAGATTCAAACTCATACATATATAGTACATCACCATCTCGCACTCAGGCGACGTGGGACTATGATATCTCATTTGTAACTTGTCAACCCTCTTGGGATCTATGGGCACTTGGACTTTTTCCTCACACCCCCTCAGGTCCGTCCACACAAGGGTGTCATAGTCCACCCCCCTTAGGGACCCAGCATCCTTTCGGCTGGGTCAGGCTCTGATACCATTATTTAACGACTTGATCTACAAAGTACTATATTGTTCGTTTTAGGCTCAATGCATGCACGACTTTAAAACGCGTAGTACTTTGTAGATTCAAATTCGTACATATATAGTACATCGCCCTCCCTTTTTCAGGCGATGTGAGACTATGATCTCTATTTTATAGCTTGCCAACCCTCTTGGGATCCATGGACTCTTGGGCTTCTCTCGCACCCTTCCATTAGGTCCGCCCACACAAGGGTATCACAACCCATGCCCTTGGGAGCCCAACGTCCTCGTTGGCACACTTTTCGCTGAGTCAAACTCTGATATCATTCTATTACGACCTGTTCCACTAAGTACTATATTGTCCGTTTTGGGTTCAAAGCCTGCACGACAACGCGTAGTACTTTGTAGATCCAAACTCTTACATATATAGTACATCTGTTTCCCGCACCCAGTCGATGTGGGACTATGATATTTCCTTTGTAGTTTGTCAATCTTCTTAGGATCTATGGGCTATTTGGTTTCTCCCTCACCCTTCCCCTTAAGTCCGCCCACACAAGAGTATTACATTCTCTTTCATGGACGACTCCCAACTAGGAAATGATCTCCAACAAGATCTTTTTCCCTAAACTACACCACCAAAGGCCTAGCCGAACGATGACTTTCACATTATAAATAAGACACAAAGTTGATGAGAAAATGAACACTACATAACCCAATTTACAGCTTTAAGCTTTTCTCCAGCCTTGTCTGACTTTAGATCATAGTATCATCGACCACCACTTGGCTCGCGTGCATTCCCTGTGCAGGTCCATGTCAAGGTTAATGAAAGCATAATTCAAGTACATCAGTTTGACGTCGTCTATGGGGAACGACAAAGTTCCTTCAAAGACAGTGATATCACCCTCCTTCACAATCCAGATAGATGGTGACCACGAGATCTCACAACATGGAGACATCCCTGAGCCCTCAAATGCTCAACAACTCCGAGATGGTTACATGGATCGAGGAGAGAAGAGCCACGTGTTTGAGAATGAGGAGGAGAGAAGAAGATATGATGTAGATTTTTTTGTTTATATTGGTGGTACTCTTCAATAGCTGATAATGTCATTCCGAAAGGTGGTGACGTCTTTCAGAAAGTATGGCACTGATGGTATCCTTCAGCAAAATAGTGGTATTATTTAGCAATAATTATTAACTAATCAGGTGTATCAGTATTCATAACATTCGAGTTGGTGAAGAGAAAGGAACTTAAAAGATTTAATTGCTTAGTCCTCTTACAATAAATAGTTAATTGAGATGTGTACCCATTATTAATCACCATTACACTTACCCCCAAGACTAGCATTCAAATAAATTACCATAATACTCTTGACAAATCAAAGGCTGAGATTGAATCTTTAATATTTCGAACATCTCATTTTGAAGAAAAATTTTAGGATCCAACTAAAATCGTAATCGTATCACGAGAGAAATTCATCAATTGATTAAAATTTTGTATCTCGAACATCTCATCTTTAAGAAAATCGTAAAGTCCAATTGAAATCATAAAAGCAACTTGAAGAAAATTGTAGGGCCAAAAATTAAATCATATATAGATCTCGATAAAAAAAACTAACGGTTGTTAAAAAAAACAAAAACTTCCCCCTTCCTCCTCATCCATCTTCCTTATTTGTTTCACAGCTCCGCCACCACCCTTCCCCTCGTTCTTCTCCCTCATCCTTCATTTTTCATCCTCCACCCTCCCCTTCCTCATCTTCTATTTCATAGCCGCTGCCACCCTCCCCTTCCTCATCTGTTAGAGAAAATTAAGAACATACCACAATAGACACAAGGTTTACGTGGTTCAGCAATTGCCTACGTCCACGATGAGGTGATTCCACTATATTCAAGAACAAGGTACAAGAAGATGACAATTCTCATACAATCTCTCAACAAGAGATGAAACAATTCAAGGAATTATCTTTCTCTATTCCCTGTGCTTCACAGTTTTTCTACATGGAATCATCTAAAACAAAACACCTACAGTTCCTAGTATATATAGGAACAACAGTTTCTTGTTTCGCAGCAGTTTCCTGTTTCCTAGAATTTATTTCCTGTTCAAAAAACAGTTTCCAGAAGTCCAAACAGTTTTTCCTATTTCAAACAGGAGTCCAAACAGTTTCCTGTTTCAAACAGATTTCCTATTTCACAAAACATGTTGTTTCCTGTTTCACAATTCTCCACCTCGGCAAATTTTTTATAAGGAAAAAATGAGCCGAAACAAGGCATAAGAATAAACTGATCAACACTCCATCATAGCTTTGTCACCTCACGAAACCGCCCCGAAGGGCAACGCCCCAAAGGGCCCTCAATCAACATGAGTCAATGTGGAGTAAGTCCAAACAATGTTGGAACTTAACTCCAGGAACAACCTTTATCAACATATCAGCAGGGTTGTCTTTTGTGTGTACTTTCACCAAAGACACATCACCATTCTCAATTTCACACTCCTCCACATGTACCTTGCTCACCTTGGATGTCATTGCAAACAAAACCTATGACTTTCTAGACAAGAAGTTTCACTACGGTTTTTCTTCAAACAACTTGTGCACAAACAAACCCTAGCACTTTTGAATCTTCACAATCTTGAGTAGAACAATTCAAGATCAATTTCCCTTAGTGCTCTGATACCAATTGTTGCGTCTTTCCCTTAGTGTGTCCTATTCCTGTTTGTGAAACAGTTTCATGTTTCACAAAACATGTTGTTTCCTGTTTCACATCAAGTAAGGAAGAGTTGTCACAAAGATTTATAAGGTGATGGTTCACTCCCTAATAGCAACGAGGCCTTTTAAGGGAAAACCCCACACCACCTAGGCCCAGATGGAAGGCCTGACCCGATAGGTGGTGTTTAAGTTGGGGACAATATCGTTGCTATGTATAGTGGACTAAGGGGTGCGTGCTAGTGCACGTGCGCGACGCCCCATCAATTGGTATCAGAGCCGATGGTTCGGCTGGGACTTGGTCGGCAAGGTGGAGGTGCAAGCGACACATTATTCAAGGGATAAGGCGTAGGCGCAAGTGCGCGTTCCGCCAGATGAATGATCCAGATCCTTGCCGAGATGGTGTCCGAGAGTATCCTACAAGTCTGGACGAGGTGGAGTTAGTGCGGAGGTTGCGACTAGGTGGAGCCAACAACGCCGGAAATAGTCGAGCCCGTACACCGAGTGCTACCCACTAGGGGTGGGCACGGTTCGGATCGGTTCCAAATTTGAAGGAACCTAACTCGAACCGTTTACATTGTAACGGATCCGGTTCGATTCGGTTCCTTCATTTTGATAATTGGAACCGAACCTAACTCGAACCGTTCTAAACGGTTCGATTCCTACGGTTCCAAACGGTTCCAATCATATGCATACAATTCATATCCATACAGATCATACAAAAAAAATTGATCCATCATATCATATTCATCCAGATTCATAAGAGATTCAATCAAGAAGAACAGGAAAAATTGCATTAAAAAAAATACAGAAAAATAAATGTTCACCCCCTTGCTGAACTCATCTCCAATCTCCAGTTCTTCACTCCTTCACTTGCGTCAATAGTTTCGAGAGGCTCACTGTGGAATACAAATAGCTCCTCCTCCTTCATATCAACAAACATCCAACACTCGAGCAAGCAAGAGAACTCACACTTCTTCAACAACACCTTCTTCGGTTCTTTTTCTGACAACTTCAACAATCTCCACTAGCTTTAGACACAACTCCTCCTTTGCTGCTACTGTTGCTTCAACCACTCAAATTGATTCATCAAACAACACTGAATCATCTGCTTCACCGCCTCTATCGGCTCATCAAAAGACAAATCAGATAGAGAACCAAGCGATCGTCTGAGATATTTCTATTCTTTGTCGAGCGATAGCCACCACCTCCATCGGCTCATCGAGAATCGATCGATCGTCTGATATCTTTTTTTTCTTCATTTTCTTCCTCTTCAAACTCTTTTTCGAATTTCTGCTTCTGCCCTTCTCTGTGTGTTGGTCGAAGCGTCTCTACTCCTTGGAGACGAGAGGAAAAAAAAGTGTGTGTGAGAGAGAGGAGACGGAGATCTCCTGCTCCTTCTTCTCGAGACAGAGACCGAGAGAAAGAGGAGATCTATTGACTGTTGCTTCTTCTTGAGACATCTTCTCGAGACAGAGACAGAGACCGAGCGCGAGAGGAGAGGGAGAACTCCAATCGTCTGATCGTCCTCTGCTCCTCCTCTTCACATCTCCTCTCCTCTCCATTCTTCCATTACTATTTCTTCCATTACATAGTGTATACACTAGACAAGTATTCTGACCGAGAGAAAGAGGAGATCTATTGACTCTGCTACTTCTTCTTCACATCTCCCCTCCTCTCCATTCTTCCATAGAGAGACAGAGACAGATCGAGACAGAGACAGAGAGACAGAGAGACAGAGGAGAAAGAGTCAAAGACAGAGTGAGTGATTGACAGAGGAGATAAAAAGACAGAGAGAGAGGAAGATATTTTGGTGATTCACCGATTCCTCTCAAGTAATGGGTTGGAATTGGAAACTAAATTGGAATTGGAAACTAAGTAATAATGGGTATTTTCATTCGGTTCGAAACGGATCGGAACCGAACCGTTTGAAAAAAAAAAAAACCGGAACCGAACCGTTTAAGAACGGTTCCGGAACCGAACCGAATTGTTTCACATTTTTAAAAATCAGAACCGAACCGTTTGGAGTAAAACGGTTCGGTTCGGTTTGGATCCGCGGTTCCTCGACCCGTTTGCCCACCCCTACTACCCACAGGATCGTGGTTGCACGGTTGCACTTGAGACTCGAGGAGAAGGTGTACTTCGAGATGTTGCAGACCGGTGGATGGATTGTAGGATGTGTGACGATTCGCGCCAAGGTGGAGATTGTTGGGATGAAGTTGGCTTGAATAGTCCCACATCAAGTAAGGAAGAGTTGTCACAAAGATTTATAAGGTGATAGTCCACTCCCTAATAGCAACGAGGTCTTTTAAGGGAAAATCCCACACCACCTAGGCCCAGATGGAAGGCCTGACCCGATAGGTGGTGTTTAAGTTGGGAACAATATCGTTGCTATGTATAGTGGACTAAGGGGTGCGTGCTAGTGCATGTGCGCGACGCCCCATCAATTTTCCTGATTCACAGTTTCGCAGCCCCGTCAAAGGATATAAAAAGAGTTTTGTTTTTCTCAAGAAATATCAGAAGAAGGTTAAAAGGGGGGTATCAAAAGTGATTTTTGTTCAAAACTCTTTCACAAACCAGCAAAGCATATGAAGATCATCAACCAAATCAATTGTTTACGAATTGGGCATGCACTGGAATCAGATGCCAGTTGTATAGCCAATCACATCGTGGCGCAAAAAATTGCAAAATAAAAAGAAGATTAACCAAACAAATTGATGGCTGCCCTCCTGTGTGTGGATTTCTTTCTAAAATGCTGGAAAACTATCCAAGATGAAAGTGGTGGTGGAGGAGTTCAGCTCCAACTCCTTCCTTGATCAGCCCCCATTCCCAAGATCATAGGAGCCTGCTCTTTTGTTGACGATTTCTTGTCTCATTTTTACTGAGTACACAAAAATTGGTAGATTAATTAGGTAACAATGGAAGTTATTTTCTAATTCTAACTTCTTCAAATGGACTATAACAGGTGATTAAGGGGTCTGCACTACAGCAATTTCGAATTCAATTTGATGATATATCAAATAAGACTCGAATCATGATCATACACGATCACGAGGACCAAGTGCTTTAGTTAGGATCTGACTCACGAAGTTCAAAAAAGTAGCTCTAGTCATAAGGGTCGTTCAGAACAGATCATAATCCAATCTCTCCCTTAAAGAGAAGAAACAAGTCATGGTGGAAATCACTTTCCCAATGACGTATCTCAATGAAGAAAGAGACTATTACAAAAAAACATCTCCCCACATCATACCTCATATGCTTAAATCGAGAAGAGAATTTATAATGGATATTATATAAGGCAAAGGAAATATTCGACAAAGATATGCAGCTTTCAACTAAGCTCTGTCTAAATTTAGTCTTCTCCCACAGATTTACTGACTTAAGCATCGTAGTGCCTTTAATCACAAAAAAAAGTGGTATTTGACAATCTGACCCTATTTTACATATCAAATATCTAGGAGAAAAGATTTGAACGCATCACAATTAATATATAATTACTAGCTAATTACTTGTTACTATGTCATTCTTTTATTAAATTTCTAAATATATCCTTACAAGTTTTTAGTTGATGTTTTCAACATGTTAGCATGCCTTTAGCATTTTAGGAAAATGAAACAAAAAAACCTCCAACAATGTGGATCTGAATCACTACATATCTCTACGCGTCATGCTATAGAATGTGTGAATGCTATAATGTTGCCCACTTTGTTGATTCATTAATTGTTACGCGTTATACTTCAGTGTTCTAAAAAATGCTAGGTGGTGGACAGGCTGCGAGTAGAAGACTAATGCCCAAAAGACTAGGCGGTTATTTATTTATTTATTATAACTGATAGTTTATAAAAATTAAGTATAATATCATATAAATTATTTTCAATTTAATGCCAAAAATACATATGCAAAATGTATAAGAAAAACAGAGTCTTAATTTTTTTTCGACCTCAAAATATAAAAATAATAATAATCTAAAACCCACCTAGACATTTTTTTTGAACACTGTTTAGAATGTGAGAATGCTATAATGTTGCCCACTTTGTTATTCAACAAAAAATATTAATTTGGCTTCGCCCGGGTTCGAACCGGAGACCTTCAGTGTGTTAGACTGACGTGATAACCAACTACACCACGAAACCGTTGGTATTATTCTTGCCAAGTCATATATTTCACTCAAGTAGAAATTTACTTAGCCAACTAAATGCGGCCTAAGATGATGTTGATGACACCAAAGTAGAAATTTACATATTCTCAATACATTAATCTCAACATTACAAATTTACCTTTTTAACTCCCTGCGTTTCGTGATTTGATTTTTTTTCTTTTTCAAAAGATTTTTTTTTTTTTCCAAGGTTTTGTGAGCTAGTGAAGCTTGATTTAGTTTTCATGGTAAGAAAAGCTTTTGGTTCACTTGGTAGGAAAATTTTCCACAACTTTAGCATTTTCATGGTGGATGAAGATTTACCGTAACTTGCCAAACTTAAGGAACAATGGTGCTTTGAAATTAAGGAACAAAATGGAATCTGCGGAGGGATGATGGTTGGACGTCACACGACAATGCCAACCTAAACCGATTGTTACTCCCCAACACACAAAATCCATACCATATTTTCAATGTCGATCGATCATCAATGCTATATCAATATTTTGAACCACTATTGTAAACATTCAAATCATACTACTTCATTGGTACATTTCCGTTTTAGACCACAAAATAGTATTTTGATAATAGGGACATTTCATGTCATACATGACATATTGATATATATTCTCACATATTAGGTATATTGCGCAATATATTGTCATTATTTGGTTTCTTCGACAGGAAGCATTTTCTTTTCCTACTACTTGAGACTGATATTACAAAATTTTCATTGCCTTTTTTTTTTTTGTTCAAACACGAAGAGGTTTATTAATGAAAGAAAGGGAAACAAATTACAAAGAGAAACATTTTTATATCAAGGAATGACAAGACCCTATGAAAGTGTCAAAACCCAACTCCCTAAACAAATTACATGTCGTACACATCCTCCACAGCAATTCTCTAATCTCGATAAAGATAGAGTGCTCTGATCTGTTGAGTCCTTCAAATACCCTTTTATTTCTTTCTTTCCACACGCACCACATGAGAACGTGAGGGGCCCTACGCCATAACCACTCCCCCCGACGGGAAGGATTAGCTTGAGACCACCAACTTAGCCAATCTAAAATGGAGCCTTCAAACATCAAACTCAAACCAAATTTCGCCAAGAAACTGCTCCAAATGGATTTGGAAAAACTGCAGTGAAGCATCAAATGGTCCAGTGTCTCATCAAATTCATTGCAAAGCACACAAAGACTCCATGTGAGGATTCCTCTTTTTCTTAACCTATCTTTAGTCAAGAGCTTCTCATGCAAAACTGACCAACTAAAGAAATTAATCCGAGGAAAAAGGTTTTTCACCCATACCAGATTTTTGTGGGAAGAAATGAAGGGGTTGGAATGGGTCTCATAATGAGATGCAGCCAACATATCTGAAAATTCTTTCACCGAGAAGCCCACACCTTTACCCTTCCACACCAAACTATCTGATCCCTCTGAGAGCATTTGTCTATCCAACAAATGCATTAGATTAGCGAACTCATCTAGTTTCCCAGTATTGAGGTGTCTTCGAAAGGAAAGATCCCAAGAATTGCCGTTAGACCAAAAATTGTTCACACTCCCATATTGATTGTTGTTAATGAAAAACAACATTGGAAACAGATCCTTCAAAGATTGGTTACTACACCAAGCATCATGCCAGAAAGAGATGAGATCACCATTTTCACATTGGGGAGAGGTGTGAGGGTAGAAACCACTTGCGCACCGGGAGATGGACTTCCACAAAGAACATCCGTAGGAAGTGTACTTAGTTCTCTTTTCCCAAACCCATCTATTGCGCCCATATTTGTCCATAATGAGAGCTCTCCATAAATTATCATTTTCTTCTGCAAATCGCCAAAGCCACTTAGAAAGTAATGCAATATTGAAAGTGAGCACCTGACGAATGCCTAAACCACCTCGAGATTTAGGACAACAAATTTTCTCCCAACCCACTAAATGCATCTTTCTAGAGTTATGAGTAGAACCCCAAAGAAAATCGCGCATGATCCGTTCCATCTTGGCTGCTATTGAACAGGGAACCTTGATAAGAGACAGAATGAACACCGGGATAGAAGCTAATGTGGATTGTACAAGAGCTAGTCTGCCTGCTTTGGAAAGAAATTTGCGTTTTCAAGACGCTAGTTTCGATTCCATCCTTTCGATCGTCTCATCCCACACAGCTTTACTTTTGAAACTAGCCCCCAAAGGCATGCCCAAGTACTTAACTGGAAGATGACTAGCTGAACAACCCAATAAACCCGCCAACTGGTGCAGATGAGGGACATCTCCAATAGGCAACACCCTTGATTTGTGAAAGTTGATTTTCAGTCCTGAAATAACTTCAAACCAAAGCATAATTCTTTTAAGAGCAAGAACCTGAGAAGCGGAGGCATCACAAAAGAGGATAGTATCATCCGCATACTGGAGAATAGAGACAGGCGGACTACCCTCCCCGACAGAAAACCCTCTCACTAGGCCAGCATCAACCGCTTTAAGAATCATTTGAGTTAAACCTTCTGCTGTTATAGTAAAGAAAAGAGGAGACAGGGGATCGCATTGTCGCAGACCTTTCGAGCTATTGAAAAATCTTTTAAATTTGTGAAATGAAGATATTTCAAATAATTTCCAAAAATGGAAAGACAATTCTTCCAATAAGTCATTTTAGGATAAAATTTTTGGAATGTATGGAAAAAAATAAGCTTAATATCACTTGGCTATTGACATGGATGGTCTTCTTCTTAGACCGTTAAAGAAATAAAGTCTACCTATGTTACAGAATAGGATATGTTGAGAAAGTCATAATAGAATAGAAATCTTAGATTTTCCATCTCCACAGGATTAAGTTAGAGTTAGCTTTATAAGCTTGTATTCAGACAATATAGTTATACAATAATAATATTTCAATACAATTATTTACATAGACCCTCTGAACTGAAGTTTGGATTTTAATAAGAAAATAAAATAGGTCCACCTAACTAACTCATCCAATAACAATATGGAAGCTCAGAAATCTTGTTAAAGAAGAAAAGTCAGAATAGGTTAAAGAAAAAAAATAAATAAATAAATAAAATAAGGATATGACTATATTAGAATATCTTGTATGACAAGTTTTAAGTTTTTTATTTCTACATGGTTAGGTAAATGTTAGGTTGTATATAAGCTTGTATACAACAACCCTCCACCACAGATCAGCGGCATCTCCCCGCAACAACTAACAATCTCGCCACCACCTCGCAACAAAGAACTTGCAATAGCACCATCGACATCTCACGTCTCAAATACCACGATCCATCTCAGCACTCTTCATCACACTAACATATCACGATAATGCCCTCTCTTCGTCACCTCGTCACTGCTACCAGCAGTGGTGAGACTCTCTCGCCATCACATGCGACAACGACCACAGACCCATCATTCCCTTCTTCTCACAGAATAATCACACCAGCCAACAACCCCAACACTGATCGAGCGCAAGCCATCATCACCTCCCATCTCTCTCACAGCCTCACCATCTTTCTGTCTGTTTGTCGCCAATCAGAGACTCCATGAACCACAGACATACTCAAAACCATATCCGATCGCTACTCTCTATCACCTATAACCAACAACTCTCCTTCCAGATTGCAACACCCAGATGCAACCCTTCTTCCTCTCACATACAGTAAGCTGAAGAAGGGGATGAAAAGATCATGAGAAAGAGGATATGTTTTCATCTCTTCACACGCTATCCGCATTCCAGTAGTCCATTCTCCACACCTCCACTTTTCATTTGGACCACCACCACATCTGGCTTTCTCTGCTTCATCTCATTCTTAAAGCCACAAATCTTCCACGCCGACTGCCATCTCATCGCCAACGATTATCCTCTCCTCTTTGTCATCGCCTAACCACAGCAGGTCATTATCAATTCTCTCATTGCATAACAGTAGCAGAACAAAAGAAAAATCTCAACACCACAATAGAGAAAACTCTCTTCACCGTCGGAATCTTCATTTCCGGTTATTTCCCCTGTTTCATACTAGCACAAATGTTGAGCACATACTAGCACAAATGCTGAACACATACCAGCACAAATGCTGAGCAATTTTTCAGCCTTTGCGATGAGGGAGAGTATTGAGACTAGAAGTCTACTATACCCATTTCATACCAGAATTATCAGAATTCGTTGGTGATAATTTTTTTCTCAAGCAAATGCCGACGATGTCGAAAGAGAACAATTATAGAAGCAGAAGAGGAAAATAAAAACTCATCGGAATTGATCTCTAAGCAGAAGATGAGAGTTGAATATAGTCAAGTCTAAGTCCAAGATTAATTCACTTCTATAAAAAGGAAAGTCGGAATATGTTAAAGAAAAAAAGACAAATTATATTAAAGAACAAAAACCAGAATATGTTAAAGAAGAAAAGCCAGAATATGAATATTAAAATATCTTGTATAACAAATTTTAAGTTTCTTGTTTCTACACGGTTATGTAAAATTAACTTCTATATAAACTTGTTTTCAATCAAATAATAAATATAATTATCCAATCCAGTAGGCAAGGCTTGGTCTCCATTGTTCTATAGCTCAAGGCCAAGGTGACTCAGAAGTACTGGGACAACCGGTCCCCAGGCTATAGGCATCTCTCCATTAAGTGGCTCATTCAGACTTTGGAGGCTCAGAAGCCTGGGTAAATTTGCATCTGGCTCAAAATGTGTTCAAAGTTTTCAGTAGACCTCTCGATTGGGTGAGTGTGCGTCCCTTCGTAAGTTGTCACCACGACTCCTTCATCTTTCGATAAGCGTTGGACTTGTTTCTTTACATTGCAGCCACGGTGAGTGCATTTATAATAGCTTCTGCAATATGAAGTAAAAAGATAAGTTAGTTTCAATCACATAATTACATTTTTAATTATGTCCATGCAAGAAGTTCAACCATTCATGCTTTCGGTCATTAATCGTGATCGATCCAGGGTTAATTAAGTTGTATAATCAGAACTGATTGATTGTACTGTGTGAACTTTAGAAAAACAGTAGATAAAGGCAGATCGAGCAGTCATGCTTTGATTTGCCATTCCAATCTGGAGAGTTGCTTGCACTCAACTCAGCTTTGAAACATTGATGCCTGGGAGTCTCTAATTAATAAGCTAATATTTTCATTGAGTTTGTTGGTAATAAGCAAAGCTAGAGATGATCAAAATCACTATATAATTAACCATTTATTTTGCATTATGGTTGCATATTTATTTTTTATTTTTTCAATTATTTTTTGGACTATGTTTGCTTTCATTCCCTCTTAGAAATTCAAAAGAAAAAAAAAAGTTCCACGTATGTAATTACAGCAATATGCATTTGGTTTTCCTAATTGCTTGTATGAATCGATGTTATGTTTCACAGTTTTATCAAATCTTGAATAAAGTCATATTTTACATAAAATTAACCAGGAACTCGGAGTGATTTATCATGTTTACTTGTTTATATTCCTTCAATAATACTATCCGACTAGTGATCCCCCATACCTTATATGGTACCCAAATAACACACCCTTAATTAAAGTCCATAAATTGTGATGAATTTTAAGTCAATAATCATGTATACACATATATAGTTCCTACAAAGAGTTGCAGAGTTAACTTTTCCTAACCATTTAAGTGATACAAGAGAACATTCATCATCCATGCAAAGTTATTGCATAATATTTCAGTGTGAAAGGAGCCAAGGAGCTATTAGCAGCCCACCTGGCTTAAAATTTCTATCTTGCGATGAAAATTTATCTTCCGCAGATGCAAAGCCAATGGGTCTTAAGATCAGGTACTAATCCAATAAAATAATTATCTTAAATAATCAACTTGATTAAGATGATCACTATATATGATGAACATATACACAAAAAGCAAATAAAACACACCTGGGATGTTTGTTGTTTTTCACAGCTTTTTGGCCATACTTCCTCCATCTATAACCATCATCAAGGATATCAACCTGACTTCTAGTCTGAAAAGCGTATCGATGATTTCTCACTTTTTTCTCACCCTTCTTTATACTCGACGATTTGATCACCTCATGACGAAGGCCAGGCAAGGTGTTACCATGACTTGGTAGTGGTACAACAATGTTCTCGGACTTCAATGCGGAATGCCCATTGTTGTTGTTACCATATTGAAGGTGATCACTAAAAACATGAAAATTCGGCACCATGTTTGAAGATGGAGATTGATCAATAATTGTTGATGATGATGAAGATGGGAAGAGAGTTTGGTAGGTTTCCATTAGAGAAGGTGGGGAGCTCAGTGTGCAGAAGAAATGAGGGAATATATAAGGGAGTATGAGAAATGATATATAAGGGAGTATGAAAAGTGGGGCCGCTTAATTAATGTCTAAAAACGCTTAACTGATTCTCTTGTGTGAGCGGATCTGAGAGGGAGGGTGTGAGAGAAGCTCATGATGGTGAAGTCTAATAAGCCAATAAATCCCAAGACTATGCATTTTAAAGTCACATGAGCATTGAACCTAAAGCGAACAATATAGTTCTCATATTATGTGAATCGGGTCCAGACACAAACCATGAAGTCGAGTTGTTTCAGCCATCTTGAAACATAGTGTTCTATCTGATACTGGTATTGATAAACATTCGAGCTGGAAAAATACAAAGAACAGTCAAATGTCCCTTTTTTGTGGTTTTCTTGGAACATGACTTACTGGACTTTTTGGTATTCCACCAACCCCATGTATTGTTTTTTCCACATTGGCCTTTTATAAATGCTAATACAATTTATAACAATGACAGCACACAACTGTTGTTAGTCAAATTTCAAGGACTCCAAACAAACTAAGGCCAGATTCAACCCTTCCCTCTGTTAGTGGCAACTTCCGGTTGAGCTTCCATGGAAGAAAAGTTTGCAAAGGATTATATCGACCCCACGAAGAGCACCCCACGTGGAATATGGCGTCGAACCGAACGATCGGTCAAGAAACATTAGCGTCTTTATGCATATTTATACTTTATTGGTCAATCATGTAAGTTGGTTTTGCTTATATTCGATGGTGATCGATTTAATAAAGATTATAACGTTGATAAGATTTCAAAGAAAAGGAACACGTGAGGTTTGAATTGAATATGATACTGACGGGAAGAATGGATGGTAATAAAAGGAAATTTCGCCTCACGATGAGGTGACGACAACATCAGCAGTCCGGCAGCAGGAGAGGAGTACTAATCAAACATTTGGTGACGACTTCTTGTCTCATTTTCACTGCGCATACAAAATTTGGTGGATTAATTAGGTAACAATGGAAGGCATGTTCTAACTTCTTCAAATGCACTATGACAGGTGATTAGGGGGGCTGTGGCACTACAGGTTTTTCGAATTAAAAGTTACATGAATACTTACTAGTTCTTAGCTGATGTCTTCTATATATGTTAGCGTGTTTTTGACATTTCAGATAAAAAAAAGCTTCCGACAACGTCGATCTCAAGAATGTGAGAATGATATAATGTTGCCCATTTTGTTGAAGTATTTGACGACCTTATACACGAGTGAGGCTATGAAACCATGTTTTGTAAACATGTTTTGCAACCATGATGATGTGTAGAGGAGTTTTTTACAATTTTGAGATACACATAAAATCTTTGGAGATTTCATCATTCTTTCCGGATCATGACACGTCATCATGGTTGCAAAACATTGTTTCCTAGCATTTCCCTTATACACATTCATTCAACGAAAGTACATAAGTAATGACATATATTAACATTTTGATCACTATGTTTATTAAAAAATTAATATGGCTTCGCCCGGGTTTGAACCAGAATGTGTTAGATTGACTGACGTGATAACCAACTACACCACAAAATCACTTGTAATGGTATAGCCAATTTACAAATAATTGTTTTTCTACGTTCATGATCATACATTTCACTTGAGTAAAAAACAGTGTTTTAAAAATCGCTAGATGCTGAGCGGGCGGCGAGCAGGTGCCTAACGCTTAGAGACCTAAGCGGTTTTAGATTTTGTATTATAATTTTAATAATTTACAAAAGTTAAGCATAATACTTTATCAATTACATCCAATTTAATGTCAATATACATATGCAAACTTTAAAAAGATGAAAAATTAACAATCGTGAACAAAATTTATTAAAACTCAAATGACTGAAGTTGATCATAATAAGTACTTTATATAAATTTGAATTTGTGTACTCTTTTATTTTTCTTCAAATTGCATGAATAACCTCAGTTATGTTTGATAAAATCTACATTAGTAGAAAATTGGTACCGGCAGATCCTTTGAGAATTCCATTAAGTAATCATCATTTGCTACATTTAGACATATATTGAATAAAAAACAATTAAATAGTTTATTTCTAAAAATAGGAAAGAAAAATAAAATAAGAACGCAATCAACCTTATTAGTTATTAAAAAATCGCCCAGACCGCCTAGACCCGCTCAGACTGCTCAGAACCGCCCAAACTGCCCGCCCAACCATTAATCTCAACATTACTACCTCTTTATCTCTGCGCGTTCCGAGATTTGATTTTTTTTTTCTTTTTTATTTGAAAATAGTTGAGTATGAACGCAATCTTCTTAACAGCTTTAAATATTAATAAGATCATTCTATCAAAGAAATTTTTGGATCACCCTTTCAAAGTTATGAACTCTGACTTTGTTAAACTTTTAATTTAATGGTGAAAAATCAACTCATAGTGATGAACAAACGTTGGTTATGTCAAAATCATAGAATTTTTTTTTTTTTTGGAAAATTTAATTGTTAATTATTGATGTGTTTGTCAGACTAATTTTGAAATGAAATAAATTATATTCACACATAAGTACACAAGCTAAACTTATCCTTCTATGGATGTTTAACAAAAAAAGAAGAAGGTTTTTCCTTTTTTTTTTTCTTTTTTTTTTTTTAAAGGATGCCAACATTACTTTTCAAAAGACAAAAAGGTATTTTGGGCCTTATATGGACTTAGGCCCATTTGTTTTTTTTTTTTCAAGGTTTGGTGAATGAAGCTTGCTTTAGTTTTCATGGAAATAAAATTTTTTGGTTCACTTTGTAAGAAAAATTTCAACAACTTTAGCATTTCATGGTGGACGAAAGATTTACATATTTTACCAAACTTAAGAAACGATAGTGATTTGAAAATAAGGAACGAAAGGGGATTTGCGGAGGGATGATGGTTGGACGTCACGACATTGCCAACCTAAACCGATTGTTACTCCCCAACACACAAAGTCCATACCATATTTTCATTGTTGATCGATCATCAATGCCATATTGATACATTAAACCACTAATTTGACTGTAAAACACTCAAATCATACTACTTCATTGGCCCATTTCTGTTTTAGTCCATTTTGATAATAGGGAAATATTAGGTATTTTTCGCAATATATTGTCATTATTTGGTTTCTTCCACAGGAAGCATTTTCTTTTCCTACTACTAGTTGAGACGAAATTAAGATGTTTTAAATAATTTCCAAAAAATGGAAAGACAATTCTTCCAATTTTTCCATTGACGAAATCCAAAGTAAGTTATTTTCCAAGAATTTTTTTGGAGTGTACGGAAAAATAAGCTTAATATATCACTGTCGATGGACATGGATGCATGGTCTTCTTCTTAGACTTTCTGCAGTCCAGATTTTAATATAGAAATATAAATGAAATAGGTCAACCTGACTAGCTCATCCATGAACAAAAATCTTGTTTTTGTTTCATAGTGTATTATTTGACAAAATTCGTCATAATATTAACTGGTTCAAGCATTCAAGCTTTCCTTACTGAATAATTTTGGTATTAGTTGACAATTCTTTCATTTCCCACGGGAAGAAATGAATTATACGTGTGAGACGATTCTTGATTGGTATATGTAGGCACATCACAACGATAGACACAATGAGCTATCATGATGCGCTCCATACAAAACACGATATTTGCTCCACATACTAAATGCTTTTACCAGTTTGCTTCCGCAGGACTTGAAAGTGGATTCAAACGAATAAGTAGGGATGGCAACGGGGCGGATTGGGGCTGATTTGAGCAAATCCATCCCCGATCCGTCAGGAATAATGGATCCCCTGATCCGCCCCGCCAATCCGTTTGCATTTTTTTTATTAAAAATCGTAACCGCCCCGTGCGGATTGGCGGATATCTGCCCCGCCCCGCCAATCCGTTTACTGTTATCCATCTAACTACAGAAATTATAACAAAAATACAAAAATTACAAAGAAATTACAGAAATTACAAAGAAAATTATAGAAATTACAAAGAATCCATACGAAAATTATAACAAAAATTAACAAAAAAATAAAAATTTGATCTCTGATAAATCTGATATCTTGATCTAAAAATTAAATAAATAAAAAAATCGATTTCAGATCTGACTCATTTGAGATCACCCTTCCCCTTCACGGCCTTCACTATTTTGAGAGAGAAGAAGGGAGGGTTCCGCCACTTGAGAGAGAAGAAAGGAGGGTTCCGCCACCCTTCGCGACCTTGCCTTCACTGTTTTGAGAAAGAAGAAGGGAGGATTCTACCACCATTCGTGACCTTGCCTTCGTTGTTTTGAGAGAGAAGAAGGGACGAATGTGACCTTCGCTGTTTTGAGAGAGAATGGGGTCGAGAGTGAGGTAAAGGGAGCGGGAGAATGTGGGAGTGATAGATAAGCTTTAATTGCTTTATATAGGGGAAGGGTATTTTGTAATTTTATTGGATAAAAGGATATCCGTGGAGCGGATATGACCAAATCCGTATCTGCACGGATTAATAAACGGATACAGATTTGAAATCCGTATCCGCCTCAATATCCAGGGATCCTTTACCAAATCCGCCCCAAACGGGGCGAGTGGGGCGGATATCCATGAAAACCCGCCCCACTGCCATCCCTACGAATCAAGAAGAGGAATGCAAGTTTGAACAGCCCATCAAATGTGAACGACAAATCGGCAGTCCAATCCAGTAGGCAAACATGGTCTCCCTTTTTTGATAGTTGAATGCCAAGGTGACTCAAACGTACTGTGACAACCGATCCCTTAGGCTATAGGCATCTCTCTATTACAACGATGGATGGTGTCATCCTTGACTAAACTTAAATGGATTTAGTAGTCTCGAGTAAAATGTTTTTATGCATTGAATTACCCACTCACTGAAAGTATCATCCTCTACTGAGACATTTTGCTTGTGTTGTCTATTGACCACTTGACTAACTTAAAACGGATTTGAATAGTCTTGAGTAAGTTGTTTTTTAAGCATTGAATTACCCATTTACTGAGAGTGTGATCATCTACTTAGGTGTGATCCTCTATTGAAGCATTTTACTTGTATGGTCTATTGACCATTTGGCTAAACTTAAACGGATTTAAGTAGTCTTGAGTAAGATATTTTTATGCATTGAATTACCCACTCACTGAGAGTGTCACCCTCTACTGAGGTGTGATCTTCTACTGAGGCATTTTGTTTGTGTGGTCTACTGACCAATTGACTAAAGTTAAACGGATTTAAGTAGTCATGAGTAAAATGCTTTTATGCATTGAATTACCCACTCACGGAGAGTGTCATTCTCCACTGAGTTGTACATAAATAATTGTATTTCTGAATGTCTTCTGCTGAAGGACATGTAGAACGAATTATCGTATTTCCCTATTTCAACTGAAGAAGGTGCATTATCTGTTGAGAAACAAAATAACATATCCTCTACTGAGGTATATGTAATTTTTATTTTGCCAAATCTCCTTTGATTGGTAGTAGTCTCTTTCGCCAAGGTTGGTTCTTCTCATGGAAAAATCGATTGACTGTAACAGAGAACTTTGTGAATGTTTTATCGGATGAGGAGTCTCATGTTGAAAAGATAAAATACAATAAAAAGGAAATACAATCAAGTTTTTCTTACATGTACATTGCATTTTTTTTTCTATAAAAACAAAAAATAAAAAAGCTATGATGCCTCAGCTTCAATCTACTTTGTGAAATGGCTGGTTGTCACAATCATCAGATTATTTTGCGTTGGAGAGTTTGATTGATCGGAATGGTGAACTCTGTGTATGTTCTACTAGCTGAGACGAAATTAAGATGTTTTAAATAATTTCCAAAAAATGAAAAGACAATTCTTCCAATTTTTCCATTGACAAAATCCAAAGTAAGTTATTTTCCCAGAAATTTTTTGGAGTGTACGGAAAAATAAGCTTAATATATCACTGTCGATGGACATGGATGCATGGTCTTCTTCTTAGACTTTCTGCAGTCCAGATTTTAATATAAAAATATATATGAAATAGGTATTATTTGACCAAATTCGTCATGATATTAACTGGTTCAAGCATTCAAGCTTTCCTTACTATATAATTTTGGTATTAGTTGACAATTCTTTCATTTCCCACGGGAAGAAATGAATTATACGTGTGAGACGATTCTTGATTGGTATATGCATATCCGTGGGGCGGATATGACCAAATCCGTATCTGCCCCGATTAATAAACGGATACAGATTTGAAATCCGTATCCGCCTCAATATCCAGGGATCCTTTACCAAATCCGCCCCAAACGGGGCGAGTGGGGCGGATATCCATGAAAACCTGCCCCACTGCCATCCCTACGAATCAAGAAGAGGAATGCAAGTTCGAACAACCCATCAAATGTGAACGACAAATCGGCAGTCCAGTCCAGTAGGCAGACATGGTCTCCCTTTTGTGATAGTTGAATGCCAAGGTGACTCAAAAGTACTGGGACAACCGATCCCTTAGGCTATAGGCATCTCTCTATTACAACGATGGATGGTGCCATCCTTGACTAAACTTAAATGGATTTAGTAGTCTCGAGTAAAATGCTTTTATGCATTGAATTACCCACTCACTGAAAGTATCATCCTCTACTGAGACATTTTGCTTGTGTAGTCTATTGACCACTTGACTAACTTAAAACGGATTTGAATAGTCTTGAGTAAGTTGTTTTTTAAGCATTGAATTACCCATTTACTGAGAGTGTAGCTTAGGTAACGCCACTTAGATAGCGCGTTTTTAAAGAGCTATCCAAGTGGGCACTAGGATAGCGCTTATTTGTCTTTAAAAAAAAAAAAAAATAAAAAAAAAACGCTACAATAGCGCTTTTAATTTTTTTTTTCAGTTAAGCGCTATCTTAGTTATGTCTTAGATAGCGCTTTAAAAAACGCTATGAGAAAAAACGTTACCAAAGCTACCATAGCGCTTTTAAAGTGCTTGCATAGCGCTTTTAAAGAGCTATCCAAGTGGGCACTAGGATAGCGCTTCGATTTTGATCAAATATCAAATTAAATCTCATTTTTTCAGATCTTGATATGATCGGACGGTTAAGATCACAAACCCTCATTTTTTCATTTTTTCAGATTTTGGTTTCCTCGACATTTAGAATTCCCCTTCTCAAACACACACAGAGGCGATGAGGCGAGAAGGCAAGGAACCGAGGCGAGGAACCAGAGGAGGCGAGGAGGCGAGGAACCGAGGAAGGAGGCGAGGAACCAGAGGAGGCGAAGAACCGAGGAAGGAGGCGACTCAGGCGAGGAACCAGAGGAGGCGAGGAGGCGAGGAACCGAGGAGTCGGAAGCTCATTTAAATCTGGGTATTTTGTTTCAAGTTTATATCTTTAGAACCGGGTTGGTTAAGCATGCTTTGATTTTGAATGGGTTTTCATTAGTTTGGTTTTGATTTGCCTTTTGTGCCCTAATTTTTTGATTTTCTGAAACGAAATTGAATCATGTTTATGTTTACATGGGGTTTGATTGTTTTGGTTTATTTTTATGAAATTGACAATGGACTTTGATTATGGTGCTTAAATTTGTGATTTTTTGTGAAACAGACTTGAACAATTTTGACCTAATGAATTGGGAATCTAATTTACAATGGGTTTCTTCTTATGTTCAATGGATGCGGTTATAGATAGCTTATGTCTTCTGTTCTCAAACTAACATGAGGGAACTGTTGTCCTCTGAAGGTAAGATGCTTAAACCAATTTTACAGACTAGCTTTACATATGTATCTTGCAGCTTCTTTTGTGCATATGTGAATCCGATGTAAATATTCTTGAATTTTTTTATATCCATAATCTCTCTTACAGTGCAATTCTTCCATTGAGTTTCTTTTTCAGTGTTAAGTAATTTCTGCTACATAAGATTATGATGGAGCAAATATGTGTTGAGTATACAGGTAACAGTTAGATATCTAAATTCAACCAGTCATTGGGAGTTTGATTTTGGGGAACTAGCTATTTATTATTTTCTGTTTCATAAAAGAAAAGCTTGAGCTATAGGAAAAACTGATAAAGATTGATATTCCGAGTGACTAGGGATTAAGGCCTGTGTTACTTCTTTTTAGGGCTTATTCATGGTTTCTAAATAGGTAATTTAGGCGTATTTTCTTAAGGCCTTAATTAGTAGACTATGAAGATAAGGGCATTGATTAGAGTTGCTACAAGGAAAATGAGTGATTGGAGGATGACAAGTTTTAACGTTCGCTGAAATTTGTATTGAGGAGAATGCTCTAAAGATAAATTCATCGAGTACCCCGCTTACTGGTTGGCATCCAGCTTTCAGTGTTTCTGAGTAGTTTTTAGGACTGCTGACTTTCAGTATGTTCAAGGGGCTGAAGTGATTACCCTTTACTTTTGCTGTTGTAATGCTCCCGAATAGTCCAAACTTTAAAGACGAAAGAGTATTGTAAATCAAATTCCAGTAATGGGGGAAAAAAGAGGATACACAAAATGGAGTCCTAAAAAAATTACATTCTGATGAATATATAATTTTCTCTTTCAAAATTCTTGAAGACCTGATGTCGTTCTAAAAAAAAGACCTGATAGAATAAGCTATGATAGTCTAATAGCTTTGCTTGACTTTAGGTTCTGTATATCACACCTCAGTTACAATTGATTTCATTACTATTGTTATTGTTATGTCAATTAAATTTGTTATCCTCAGCTAGGTGAGTGTCACTAACAAATATCTATTGTTTAAATGTACACGCAGTATCTAAAATTATCTTAGCAAAGCAGGAAGTGAGAAAAATCTTGTAGTTTAATTAATTTACTTTAGAGTTTCAGTTCCCATCTTTTTATTTGTTCTGTTTACATTCCTCTTAATCAATGCAGTCCCATGCTTTACTAACTTTTGTCTGCTTTTGTTAGGTATGGTAAATATATAAGAATTTACTTTCCTGAGGGATTGAACTTGTACCTCTTCCTTACTAGCAGACCTATGCCTAATACACAGGTTTCCATAGAACGGGTTGTAACCTCTCCTTTCATGCATTTGAATCCACAACGTCCTCTTGATGATCAGGATCACATTCAAAATCATATTGATGAGGTAAGTTTAAAAGTTGCGATTCTGCTAGGTTGCTTTATTAAAAAGAAATTGTTCTATTATGCTTAGTGAAATAAAAGAGAGAGAGAAAGAACAAAGATGTGGTGCCTGACGTTGGGATTTTTGTGATACAGGCTGTTAATGCAGAAAAACAGTTGTGGAAGTTGGTCCACGTTAAGGGTATTCTGAGTGCTGATGTTCAGGAATTATACAGTAAAGCTCGTTCTAGCTATGCGAAAATCCTCTTGAATGACTATGAATTGGGTGAACTTCAAGATATTGAATACTGTCTATGGAAGCTTCACTATAAACACATTGATGAATATCGAAATAGAATTCGTGAAAGTTTGACTAATAAAGAAGGCACAAACTTATCACAAGAGAAAAATATTGCCTCTGTGCAGCAAAATAGTGAGAATCTTCTTGAAGGTTTTAAATCATTCTTGTCAAAAGCTGCAGAGTTTTACCAAGATTTGATTGTGAAAGTCAGAAGAAGTTATGGGTTTTCAGGCGAAGTTCTCAATGATGGTACTTTTTCCAGTTCCATGGACATGATGAAAAGGCACAGATGTCAGTCTTCATGTCATCGTTATTTGGTTTGTCTTGGGGATCTTGCTCGATACAGGGAGCTTTATTTGATTCCTAATGCCCAAAACCGCAGCTGGTCGGTAGCAGCTACATATTACTTGAAAGCATCAATCGTTCTGCCCGATAGTGGAAACCCGCAAAATCAGGTATCATGAATGCTTTTACCCAACCATCCTCCCCTCTTCATTTCCAGATATTCTTATAAGCTTATGAGTCCCTCCTAGATTTTTGCTTTGTCATAATCGTTTGAATTTGTTTTATGATTATTTCATCTGCAGTTAGCTCTCTTGGCTATATATATTGGTGATGAGCTCCTTTCTTTGTACCACTGCATAAGAAGTTTAGCTGTTAAAGAACCTTTTCCTGATGCTTGGGATAACCTTATCCTGCTATTTGAGAAGGTGAGAATCTTTTGTCACATTCTTGTAGTCAAAATTGAACTTCCAACTTTGGCCTTCTCCAATTATGTGGCATTAGTTTACTTAATCACTGCCTTCTATAATATCGCAGAATAGATCATCTCAGTTGCATTCTCTTTGTAATGAGGCCAATTTTGATTTCTTCAAACCATTTGAAGGAAGTACAATGCAAATAAAAGCAAAATCAAGCAACAATCTCCCATTTTATCCCACCAGTGCAGCTACCGGGGATGATTTGCCCGAGCACACTGGCTTGTGGTCCCTTGTTGTTTGGATTATAAGCTTCTTTATGTTGATTCAAGGTACATCTTGCAGCAGAATGCAAATTTGATTTCCAATTTATATTTTCTCATGCTCAGACATATTTGAATTTTAGATATTCAATTACTTCCATGTGATACCATTGATTCAATGGTTCTCTGTGATGACTTGATGTTTTGAGTAATGATTCAGCTCTTGTTGGCTGATTTTTTTAGTTCAGATGTCAACCCCCAGGACCTAACTTGATTTACATTCTCTTGCCCAGTCTTTTGTTCCCTCCCCCCCCAGTATGCTCCTGTTTCTTTTCCTCTTTGCCAATTTCTTAGGTTTAGAAAACTTAAGCTGACAAAGCTAACTCTCCCCGTTATTTAAACGGCTAAGCTCTCTTTCCTTCCTCTGTTGCTTTTCAAGCCCTCTACCCTTAAGGTAGAAACAAACTCCAACATGAGAACAGTTTAATCATTCTACACATAAATATAAAGAGAGCTTACCTCAAGCTGTTACTCTCGACCAACTTAAATTTTTACAGTTGACCTGTGATGCACAAAATCTCTAGTTTTCTCCTATGGAAAATACCTGGTGATGCTGAAATTTTTCATGTGCAGCAAAAGAGGTTGTTAGGCCTTACAACATCATGTGAATCTTGCTTGAAAGATCATTACAATTTTTGCTGTTAAGTCATAAGTGTATAATTAAGGTTCTTCAAGACATATTAGGTGCTGTGCATTAACCCCTTTATTCTTGAAACAAATTTATGCTATTGTTATAGATTTAAATTAGACTGACCTTCATATAGGGAGTTTGCTTGTAACTTTATGCACTGAACTAAAAGAAAACTATCTCAATGAACTGTGGTCCAATAAAACGAAAATTGTTATCTTCTTAATTTTTTGGTGTGCGTGCAACTCAAAGTCTTGGTATACTATTAATACTTTGTCTGGCAGCATCTCTTTTTGTATAATTTTCTTTCTGTATAAGATATGCTTCTACTTTTGAGGTTGATATATTTTGCATGATGCAGCTTCAAGGACTTCCCTTGCATGTTTGGTTCCGCAATAAGAGAACTAGAAGCCTTACTGTCACTTGACGATGAAAGACTAAAGGCTGCTTTAGAGTCCTATCAGCGAATGGGTGTAGATAGAACAGAACAGGTCCGTTTCGGGTATTACAGCTCGTCACTGTATTTATCTTCACTATTCATATGCTAACTGAAAGGCCAAGTGTTGTGAATATTGGTACTCTGCTTTCTTTCAATTCAACTATTGGAGAAGTGGCAATGCCAGCAATAAATGCTGCTTTCTTTCATTCATATCGATGCCTGTTACAGCTTACTATTTTTAGATTTTAGAAGCTGTGCTGTGCCATATGGTACACATATACATGCACAGGAACAGGTTGCCTTCTGGTCTATTTGCAACATGGTGCTCACTCTCTTTATCCTTCTGTATTTGCAGCAAAATAAACAGATTTTGATTGATGCTGTTGTCCATGCTGTAAATGAGGACTATGTTGAAATGGAAAATGATTTCACCAGACTTGGTTTCCTTGCTGATCCCATACATCAAACTACAAGTGATGGTTCTTCTCCATTCCCAAGCAATTTCCTCCTTGGCACTGCCTCCTCTGCATATCAGGTATCAAAACTTCTACAATTTCCTCCTTAGTGTGTGTGTGTGTTGTTATACTTATACAATGCCATGATGCAATTTCAGGTTATGCGAGGATACAATTTGAAGTGGCGGTAGAATCTGAGAAACATTCAGCGGTGCCGCAATGTACAGACGAAGTTAGGACTGTAGGAGAAGCTGTTGGCCATTTCATTTCGTGGCCAAAAAAGCCGGTGTATATATATGATAGCATATTAACAATTTTGTATGAATGCTTAAATTATATTTTGAATGAATGAGAAACAATTAGTTATCATGTTGTGTCTTTATTGATTGATTGAACGTTGTCATTATTATATTAAATATTATATAAAAAAATATTATATGGTAGTTAATAAAAAAATTCACCGAAATTAAATAGCGCTTTAGAAGCTAATTAAAAAAAAATCAAAAAAAAAAAAATTTAAAAAAAATCAACAAAATTAAATAGCGCTCATAAAAGCGCTATGCAAGCTAATTTAAAAAAAAAATTAACGCTTAGATAGCGCTTAATAAAGCGCTATTCAAGTACGCGCCTTGCATAGCGCTTTTTTGAGCGCTATCTAAGCTACCATAGCGGTAGCTTAGATAGCGCTAAAAAGCGCTATCTAAGCCTATTTTTAAGCGCTATGCAAGCCTATATTTGTAGTAGTGGGTGTGATCCTCTATTGAAGCATTTTGCTTGTATGGTCTATTAACCATTTGGCTAAACTTAAACGGATTTAAGTAGTCTTGAGTAAGATATTTTTATGAATTGAATTACCCACTCACTGAGAGTGCGATCCTCTACTAAGGCATTTTGTTTGTGTGGTCTACTGACCAATTGACTAAAGTTAAACGGATTTAAGTAGTCATGAGTACAATGCTTTTATGCATTGAATTACCCGCTCACGGAGAGTGTCATCCTCCACTGAGTTGTACATAAATAATTGTATTTCTGAATGTCTTCTGCTGAAGGACATGTAGAACGAATTATCGTATTTCCCTATTTCAACTAAAGAATATTTGTTGAGAAACAAAATAACGTATCCTCTACTGATTAGGTATATGTAAATATTTTTTCAGATTTTTTTTTTTTTTTTTTTGCCAAATCTCCTTTGATTGGTAGTAGTCTCTTCCGCCAAGGTTGGTTCTTCTCGTGGAAAATTCGATTGACTGTAACAGAGAACTTTGTGAATGTTTTATCGGATGAGGAGTCTCATGTTGAAAAGATAAAATACAATAAAGAGAAAATACAATCAAGTTTTCTTACATGTACATTGCATTTTTTTTTTCTAAAAAAACAAAAAATAAAAAAGCTATGATGCCTCAGCTTCAATCCACTTTGTGAAATGATTGGTTGTCACAATCATCAGATTCTTCTGCGTTGGAGAGTTTGATTGATCAGAATGGTGAACTTTGTGTATGTTCTACTAGCTGATGAATCTTTTGTTGGAGAGTGTGTTCTACGTTTGTCACCCCTGTTCTTTTTATCCTCATTTTGATCTGCATTTGTTTGTGCACACTACACCAAATTTGCACTTTTGTAACAACTCTCAAAACAGTATCACTTTTGAAATGTTACAATCCACCAAACAATTTCAAGTTAAAACTAAATTTAGTCAAAAAAATAAAAAACAGTAACACAAAAAAAATGATACAATAAGTTGGATCATCATGAATAGTATCACTTTTAAAACCATACTCTTTATGGTGATACAATTATTGTATCATTTTGTTTGTGAAAATGTGTAAAATTGTTAGGTGGATTGTTACACTTCAAAATGATACTGTTTTGGGGTTGTTACAAAAATGTCAATTTGGTGTAGTGGCAGGTTGACTATCTTTCTCAGATATATCTGGTGTCATAACACTATTTTTTCGTCATTCCACAATTTAATCATGTAACAAATTCTCCAAAGGTTGTCTCTTGTAAAACTCAGCAACATTGTGAGAAACATCGGTGCCAAGACTCCGGCAAACATGAGCCTCAACCAAACAACTCCTAATATTATCCCAATTCCCTGAATCCACAACATGATCCTGCAACCAATTTCAGTAATCTCCGAGTCTATACTCTTTATACCCTCTTCCTGAAACAACTTGTCATACTCCCTTATTCGTCACCCACCACACATGCAAATATTGTAAAACAAAACAACTCCAAAATCAACAGACATCACAAACAAATAGAAACACAATAACTCGGACACATTGTAGCAAGAACCCGCAAACCCCGACATGGATATGATTAGTAAAAACCCTCCTAAAATCAAAAGAGGCAATTGAAGAAATCTTTGACGATCTGAAGCATTTTCATGCATGTACAAATACCCAGAGGCCCTAATGATGGCAATGGAGAAGATCAAAGTCACCATATTTAATAAGGACACCAACCCATTGCTTATCCTATATAAATTATTATAGAAAAAACTCTATCCCCGAAGAGCTTTGCTACAGAGCGAGGGAAGGGTCGACGGATGGGTGTAACCACCCATCCCTCGCTCCCTTTCCCTCGACCCCTAAAATTTTCCATCCCCGAGTGAAAATGCAAAAGTAAACACGAACTATTGTTGCCTCTGAAATCTATGCAAAGGACCCCTCTTTTGTCAAGGCAAAACAACCCTATATTGTGATTATTAGGAGAGTAACCATCTAAGTTATATTGTTAGGGGTTACAATTACGTTACGAGTATAGTTTAATGTTGTCTTTCATTAACTAATAATCAGGTGTACTATTATTGATAAATATTCGAGTCCGGGAAGAGAAAGGAAATTAAAAAGACTTTGGAAACAAGGTATTTTATATGGAGCAGAACCATCCGCAACACGCCATAGCAGAGTTCAAACCCTAAACCTGTGATATCATATCTCACGCTCACAAATACACCTACCAACTATCATACCTATTAACTTTAATAAAAAAAATTCATTAATTAAATATAAACATCAACATGTCCAAAACACATACATTTTAGGACTTAGATAAAGAATTATATTACAATCAACAGTATCAACACCAAATCATTCAAAAGCCCAACCATAGGTACATGTCCCTTTTTTGTGGTTTTCTTGGAACATTACTTTGTGTTGGTATTCCACCAACCATGTATTGTTTTTTCCACGTTGGCCTTTTATCATCATCTCTAATCCGCACCTGTAGCTTCTAGTAGCGTTCTCATTCAAACCCAACTCGAATTTGTCAGAACTCACTACTTTAATGATAGTTTGCCTCACTTGCTTCAGGCCATCATTCAGTTGGAACATGACTCAGTTATTGTTTGTTTTGATGCATGTTTGTTTATTTAATCTCAATCGGGGTGCTATGGGGTCATACCTATAGATCTGACATATAAGGTGCTCGCTACGGTGACTAGTCTAATAAAAAAGAATGTCTTGGACAGCACGATAGTTGAATTCTTCACATGAGAGGCAACACTTATGCTCATCCAAGCCCAACGGGGGAACACAGGTCTAAGTCTTCGATGACTCTTCAAATTTAATGACAGCAATCCCTACACAGAATACAAGTTCATCTTTTGTTTTAAATTGGGTGTGGCGTCCCCATACTTATAATATTAAACGCCTCCTTTTTTTGCTCAACAACTACCATTGTATGTATATTTTTAGGAGCCTCAACTGTGAGGCCCATTCCCTTGTTACTGTGGCAGAAAACTCTACGTTATTATCTTAGTTTATCTATGCATGATGCTTTATAAAAATAAATAAATAATCATAAAGTACTAATTAAACAATTTACAACAAGGACAACAAGGAAAACCCCATAATATGGCTTCGCTCGAGTTCGCACCGAGACCTTCAGTGTGTTAGACTGACGTGATAACTATCTATACCACGAAACCATTAATGATGGATTTGCCAATAATAAATATATGTTGTGTTCTTATAATCAAGATCATACATTTAACTTGAGTAAAAAGTTACATAGCCAACCAAATGAGACCTAAAAGATGATGATGAATGATGATGATATTATGAAAAGCATTGACATATTTTCAATGAGTATGTAAGGCTACATGGCGAGGAAATGAGAGAAGGGGAGTGAGGTGGATGGAGGGGAACCATTCATTTCCCTTGAGATGTGTGTGTTGACTTTTTTTACACGCATTCCAAAAAAGGTGAATGGTTCCACCTCACTCCCCTCGCTGGTTTCCTCGCTCATTTCCTCGACATTTAGAATTCCCCATTCTCAATACATTAATCTCAACATTACAAATTTACCTTTTTATCTCGGCGTGTTCTGTGATTTGATTTTTTTTTTCTTTTTCATTTGAAAATAGTTGAGTAATAAGAACACAGACCACAGTCTTCTTAAGCAGCTTAAAATATTAATTAGATCATTCTTTCTGAGAAAATTTTGATCACCCTTTCAAAGTTATGAACTCTGGACTTTCTTAAAGTTTTAGTTTAATGGTGAAAAATCAACTCAAAATGATTAACAACGTCGGTTATGTAAAAATCATAGATTTTTTTTTTTTTTAAATTTAATTGTTAATTATTGATGTGTTTGTCAAACTAATTTTGAAACGAAATAAATTACATTCACACATAAGTACACAAGCTAAATGCCAAAGGAATTATGGTCGAGTGGTTAAGGCCTTGTGGGATTTATCTCCAGTTCCTTGCTTCGAGACTCTCCGGCGGCATAATTTCTTTCGGGGTGATGTTGGCCTATAGGCGGCACCTCGGGGGATAGGTTACGGATCCTATCAACTTGAATTTATTTTTATTTTTTTATTTTTTTATTTTTTTTACCAAGTTTTTGTGAGTGAAGCTTTGCTAGTTTTCAAGGAAAGAATATTTTTTTGGTTCACTTTGTAGGAAAAATTTCAACAACTTTAGCATTTCATGGTGGACGACACTATTTTACATGTTTGCTAGAATTCCACACTACGCAGAACTTGAAAGTGGATTCACACGAATCAGGAAGAGGAATGCAAGTTTGAACAGCCCATCAAATGTGAACGAACAAATCGGCAGTCCAGTCGAGTAGGCCAGACATGGTCTCCCTTTTTTGATGGCTCAATGCCAAGGTGATGACTCAAAAGTACTGGGACATTATTGATTCAATTATTATTTCTGTCCCAATCTAGGCAAGCCGAAAAAACAACAATTATTTTGTCAAGTTTTATAGGATTTTTATTCTTTTGCCCCTTTTATAAATGATTTTTGTAATTGTGTATTTAAAGAGAATGGGTAAAAATGTAAAACAACCCTGATAAAAAAAATGATTGTTTTTCCTGGCTAATGTCATTGTTTTGTATCTACCAACTATATCAATCAGGGGTGAGCATTTCATCCCGCGATTTCGAATCCGTTTCGATTTTTTTTTGTTATTTTGGGATTAATCAAATTCATGTCGATTCCGTCCCGTCCCTAATTTATTATTATTTATTTTAATCAAAATACTCTTATAAATTAAAGTTTATGATGTTTTGAAATTAAATCAATGTAAGGTGAAATCTAAATGAAATTTAATATTTATTTGCCTTCAAAAACAAAGTTTAATATTTATTTAGTTAATATATAATATTATTTATGACGTAAGTTAAATGTATATAAATTTGAGATTATTGGTGTGAGTACTGTGAGATAAAAAAAAATTGTTAATTTTTATTGGATGACTATTTAGTACGTGTTCATTCCGTCCAATCCCGTTCCGTCTCGATCCCGTTTGAGATGAGACGAGGTTAGGATAAAGCATATATTGTCCCGTCCCGATATCGAATAAACGAAATGGGATAGGAATGAGTCCATCTTGTTCCATCTCGTCCCGTGCCCACCCCTAATATCAACTACTTAACCATACCAACTCACTAAGGGTGTGTTTGGTTGGATGGAATCTTATGTCATGAGAATTCATGAGGGGACCCCTACATTTTAGACTAAATTGATATATCACACTACATCCACTATTTGACCACCATTTGATTTTGTGATCAATGGTGGGAATGAAAGTTTCATAAATATAAGAATCTCACTCATTGGTTCCCCAAGACATGTGATTCTCATGTTCACGAGACTTTCATTCCCACCATTGATAACAAAATTAAATAGTGCATGTGGAGTTATACCTAAAATTAGCCAAAAATATAAGGGTTCCTTCATAAATTTTCATAACATAGGATTTCATGCAATCAAACACACCCTAACATCCACCAAATCTTATACCTTTCAAATAATGTATCAGTATTAATTAATTTGATGAAGATCTGACCAAACTCATGTGGAGTCATGAAACCGACAAAATAATTTATCCCATTTAAACTTTCAAAAAGCCAATATTTATTTTATTGTTTTACTTGGAGGTATAAATTATTGCAAGTAGTTGCAAAATTTTCTTTTTTATTTCTGTAATTTTTTTTTTTTGTTCAAACACGAAGAGGTTTATTAATGAAAGAAAGGGAAACAAATTACAAAGAGAAACATTATTATAACAAGGAATTAATAAAAATTCGATTGGTCCGAATAATTAATTAAGTTTATACCAGATCTAAACACATGTTTTATAATTAATAAAAATGTTATGAAATCAGGCTTTAACAACTATGGTAACATGGGTAATCTTGAAAGAATGATGAAATTTTAAAAAAATTTATGTATATCTTAAAGTTGTAAAAAACCTCATGTGACGATGTCATATTGTCCTGGTTGCAAAACCTAATTTTCTGACCTCACTCTATAATGAACACTCCCCTACCATTTTGATGGGCAAATTCAAAAGTTCCAAAGTAGAGTTTTCACTTTGGGGTGGCAATCAGCTAACCGTGTCATATTTGGGTTTGTGCTTTCACATTAGATTGTTAGTAGAAGAGCTAGTCACTCAAACTCGCCAATTTTCCAAAACTGCAAAAATACTTAAAATGGATTAGCAAGTTTTTTTCTAAATAAAAATAATAATATTAATAACTTTATAACGAGAGTTGGGCTTAAGAACAATGTTTTTTGTGTGTGTTTCAATCAAATTTTTGAGTTGTCCAAAATGTTCTCCTAATTCTATTATATTTACAATAAAAAATCAATAGCGGTTAAGGGTAATTTTGTCATTTTAAATAAAAACTATTATACATATGTATCATTATACCGTCCAAAATTCAAATTATTTACAAAAAAATTGTTCATCTCAAATATTGATAATTATACCTAAACCCCTAACATAATTTATTCAAAATCTCTAATAAACTATATATACGCCCTTAAATGTTTAGAATTCTAATGAAAATTTTTATTTCGCCCTCTCAAACTCATATTATTTACATTTAAAGTCAGTTTTTTAAACATTTATTAATTACACCAAATGTCATAATATAATTTATTTAAATTCATCCAATTATTTATAAATTATTAAAAACAACTTAACATCTAATTTTTTTTAATTTCAATCAAAGCTAGCATCAGTAAACATTCATTATTTATACTTAAGCCATTTACATAATTTATTTCAAGTCGTTCAATTATTTATAAATTATAAAAAACTATTAAATCTAACATTATCATTTTTCATTTAACCTTTTACATTTCATATTTTTACGATCAAAATTAGTCTATTTCAAACATTGATTAATGAATATTTTCAAATGTGTTTCGTTGAAATTAAAGAATGTCTATCGTATCTTCATCCCTCCCTCCTCCCTCCTCCCTCCCTCTACGTTCTCTTCCCCTTCTCCAGAGCTGTGGGCCATCTTCTTCCTCTTTCCCCACCTACATCTTTCTCGATTTCACACCCACTCCGTCCTCTCGTCCTCCCTCCATCTCTGAAGTCTTTACATTTACTATTTACACGTGCCCAGTGTACTTCATTTGACCAACTCTCAGGAAGCCAATAGATGCCAAACGTGACATGGTCCACTTTGGAGATGGATGTTGGGTCCATATCAATCAGTTACCAGTTTTGGTCCACAATATTAATTAACTGATATTTAGATTATCAAATAATTAATATTTCATATATATATTTTCTTGGATTCCGTTTCTCACATCATCTCATTAACACTTACATTTGATTTGATTTCATCTCATCGTTAGTGTTTGATTTGATCCATCGATTCTCTGTCTAATATGGCGACGACCCAATCATCCAAGAAGGTTCTTCTCACCTCTAATGGTGATGAAATCTCTCAAAACATAGGTTACCATCTCGCAAAACGCGGTTGCAAGTGAGTAATTAGACCTTTTTTTTATTTTTTTATTATTGAATTAGAGCAATTTTTTTCGAGTAATGGAGTTTGTTTTAATGGTTTTGAGTGGTTTTGATTGGTGGGTTTCAGGTTGGTTCTGATGGGAGATGAGACTCAGCTCCGGAAGGTTGCGGAGAAGATAAGTGGATCAGTGGGTGGAATTGAACCAGTTGAGGTTGTGGGAGTTGATATGGAGGATGATAAGGAGGTGGTTTTTGATGGAGCTGTCGAACGGGTGTGGAGGGTTATGGGGAAAGTGGATGCGTTTGTCAATTGTTATGATTATGAAGGTAAACACACAAAATGATTTGATTCAATGTTTAAGTATTTCGATTCAGATTTGATTGTTGTAGACAAATTGGGAATGATGTTTTGTTGATTTGGTTATTTTCTTGGTCTTGTGTTTGAAAATTTTTAAGGGTTTTTGGTTCAATAGAATATAGCTTTGACTATACCCGTACTTGATTCAAATCAATGAAAATGATTGGTCTTTGACGAAATGAAAAGGTTATGAGAGGAGAATTAATACTTATTAAAGAAATAAAATTGGGTTTTAGGGTTGTTTTTAGTGGGATGAATCTTGAAATGTTTGTTCCTTGATTGCAAGAAAAGCCTTTTTTGGGAATATTGGTTCTTGAAATAGGGATAATCTTCGCAAAAGACAAGGCCTTTATGGATTTATGGATTCATTCTGACCTTTTGAGACTGGTAAGGATACCATTCTTGATGTCGAACTGAAGAATAAGGTTGATGAATTTATACATTTATCAATAGTTTGAAACCTTATGATTATGATCTTCATGAGGAAATTGTCAAATTGTTCTCGATTTACCACTAGATGTTGAATAGTGAATAGTTCCCAATATAGGTCGAACTTCTTTACCAAGGATAGGCACTTCTAAGCTAATAAGTTGAGGATTTGATGGAAATTGAATCAGGAGTACATGTCGGAAAGCTTTACTCAAAAGGCTAATAAGTTGAAGTCATAGAATTTGGTAAGATAGATTACAGATGCCATTTGACCCATGAACTACAGTGTATATAGAAGTTTGAGTTAAACATTTCTTTACATTCATCCTTTTCTTGTTTTATGTTTCCTCCTTCGATTTCACTTCAGTATCAGGTAAGGCTTATCTCACTTATTTACACTCTTACGTCATTTATTTGCGCTCTGCCGGGAGTTAAAAAACAAATGCCATTTAAACAAATGATTATGGAATACTACTGATCAGTGTTCAGAAGGTTCTCTGTTTATTGATAATTTGTTCATTGCTGTATCTGTGATCCATTTGACAGTTAACGAAGTTATTTATCCTATGTATGGGAAATTGGCTCTTTTTTCCAGTTTGGACACTTCAATTGCCCAAGTCATGTGTCTAGTTTCCTGAAACGTATTTATGGTCAAATTTCCGATAAAAAGCATTCCTCTTATCAGTGGTATTGGTATTATGAAGTTATAATTATGAGCAACTGATACCTATCTTTGAAAATGATAAGTGTTTGAACAGCTATGAAGTTTTAGTCAATTTTAACGAATATGCACAATTGGTGTTGTTTAAATGCTCTGTTGGTGCATGCCGGCTATCTTGTAATTTTACTATCTTAATTCCAATTGCTACTTGACCATTTGTTAAAATTCTTTCTTTTGTTTCTCCATATTGAGTTTTTTTTTTTGTTAAATTAGTAAGTATTTTAGTTTTATGTCTTCCTTTTGTGTTTGATTACTGAATACTTATGATGATGGTTTGGAACAGGGAATATGAAAGACCCTTTACATTTGGAAGAAAATGAGTTCAAAAAGATCATGAAAGTTAATTTTATGTCAGCATGGTATCTTTTCAAGGCTGTTAGTAAAAGAATGAGGGATTACAAAACAGGAGGATCCATTGTATTTATGAGTTCAATCCTTGGTGCTGAAAGAGGGATCTATTCTGGATCTGCTGCTTATGGTTCGTGTGCGGCTGCCATTCAGCAATTAGTCAGGGTATGCTGATTTTAAGTTACTTTCTACTATAAATCATAGTTTTTTTATGACCTATTTTAATACGGGTTGGATATTAGTTATTTGTTGTGTTATGAGCTCATGTATCTTCCAAGATAGGTAAAGGTTACTGGCCTTGAAGTTGTTCTAGCATTCTATGCCATGAATGATAATCATTGAGTGATACAAAAGGCTCAGCCTAGTGTTTGGCATCAATACTTGTCAAGAGCAAATTGTCTGTTCTAAACGAATATCATCCGTCTCCAGAATGGCACTGGTTATCTATCAGTTGTTCAGTTTTAAGCAATTTTGGATGAGTTATCTAACTTGTCATCATACATTTCTTTCTCAGTTATCTGCCATGGAGATTGGGAAACATCAAATCAGAGTCAATGGAATTGCCCGTGGCTTACATAGCGAGGACAAGTTTGTATTATCAGTTGGGAGGGAGAAGGCAGAGAAAAGGTCGAAGGATGCAAATCCACTACTCAGATGGCTTGATGTGAAGAATGACCTGGCATCCACAGTAATCTATTTGATCAGTGATGATTCTCGATACATGACTGGAACCACCACATTTGTTGATGGAGCACAGTCCTTGGTGAGGCCTCGCATGCGAGCCTACATGTAATATTTATGTACCAGCATTGTGACTTTTTCATTTGAATGTTCAAACAATTTTCTCTTATCAATAAGATGTAGTCCCTGCTTAATCATATCATCTTTTGATTCGGTGCATTTTTTAATCAACCTCAGTATTCCCATATTGTATTCGCAACTCGCTGCAGAGTCCAAGTCTTGAGTTTGTAATTAGGGAAGTGGTTCTCGTTACCAAATATTCTGTTAGTAACTAGTGCACAGCCATTGCAGTTTTTTTGCAAGTTGCAGCCTTTTTACTGATAAAACTCCCAAAGGTCTGTCTTCAGAATTCTCAGTGTCTTCTTACAAAATAAGTTTTTGTGTTTGGTAAGCTCAAACTAATGGTGAGGTATTTATCGCTGTTTCTCTGAAACTCTAGACCTGAATTCGTTCCTTGAGAAAACTTGCTGAAAAGCAAAAGTACAGCATAAAATAACCGAAGGAAAGGAAATGTTTGTGCACCATTGTTTTAGTTATATGAAGACTGATAGTAACGTGTGTTAGTGTGTTAATAAGCCCCTAGTCTCCCGGGAAGTCCTATTCCTTTGGGAAGATAAGGATTAGTTTTGTTATTCAACTAGATTACTATGTTGTAGGCGTAAGTATCGTAGGTCAGTTATTGGTTTGGGTTTCTTTTGTAATGGCTATAAAAGCCACCAGTTTAAGTCAGTTCTAAATACATTTTTCCTTCCTACTATTTCTTTGTGTGATTAGTATCTTTGATTACCAACAGATTTGGTATCAGAGCCAAGAGCAAACACGAGAGTTTGTGAGTAAACACAAAGAGATCGAAATGTCAACTTCAGAAAAGTTTTTGCAGCCATCTATTCCGAGGTTCGACGGCCATTATGATCATTGGTCGATGACGATGGAAAATTTTCTGAGGAGTAAGGAGATGTGGAGCCTGGTGGATGAGGGAATTCCGGCACCAGCAATTGGGACTGCGCCAGCGAGTGAGGCACAGAGGAAAAGTGTGGAGGAGGCAAAACTAAACGATCTGAAGGTCAAAAACTTTCTATTTCAAGCCATTGATAGAGAAATCCTGGAAACAATTCTCGACAAGGGGACGTCAAAGGCAATCTGGGAATCAATGCGACAGAAGTATCAAGGATCCACAAAGGTGAAAAGGGCACATCTTCAAGCATTAAGAAAGGAGTTTGAGTTGCTTGCCATGAGAGAAGGAGAGAAGGTGGACAACTTTTTGGGAAGAACTTTGTCTGTAGTGAACAAAATGAAATCAAATGGTGAAGTGATGGAGCAGAGTACAGTGGTTGGTAAAATACTTAGATCATTGACATCCAAATTTAATTATGTTGTTTGTTCAATAGAGGAGTCAAGTGATTTAAGTACCTTAAGCATTGATGAAGTGCATGGGAGTTTGTTGGTTCATGAACAAAGGATGCAGGGGTCCCAGGCAGAAGAACAAGTGTTGCAAATAACCCTGGATGATAGGTCAGGTAGAGGAAGAGGGGGCAGAGGTCTGTTCAGAGGCGGACGAGGTCGAGGAAGAGGAAGACATCCTATAAACAAAGCAGTTGTTGAGTGCTTTAAGTGTCATAAGCTGGGACACTTTCAGTATGAGTGTCCCGACTGGGAAAAGAAAGCAAACTACGCCGAGTTGGTGGAAGAAGATGAGCTCTTGCTGATGTCCTATGTGGAGTTGCATCAAACCAAGTGAGACGAGGTATGGTTTCTCGACTCCGGATGCAAAAATCACATGACAGGGAACAAAGAATGGTTCTCAGAGTTGGAAGAAGGCTTTCGTCAAACCGTGAAACTTGGAAATGATATGCGAATGGTGGTTGTAGCAAAAGGAAGCATAAGGGTGCAAGTGAATGTTATCACTCAGGTAATATCAGATGTCTATTTTGTTCCTGAGCTTAAAAACAATTTGCTTAACATAGGACAACTCCAATAAAAGGGGTTAGCAATTTTGATTCAGCAAGGAACTTGCAAAGTATTTCATCCTAAGAGAGGATTAATCATGCATACTGATATGAGTGGGAATAGAATGTTCTATTTGCTAGCAGCTAAGGCACCAAAAGATTCCATGTGTTTACAAGCTGAGGTAGTGTCCAAGAAAGAGGCTCATTTGTGGCATTGTCGTTTTGGGCACCTTAATCACAAAGGGCTCAAAACACTTTCCTACAAGAAGATGGTGGCTGGTTTACCCTATTTAAAATCCCCAAAGGAGATATGCACTACCTGCTTAACCGGAAAGCAACACAGAGAGCCGATACCACGGAGGAATTTGTGGAGGGCTTCAAAGCAACTTCAGTTAGTGCATACTGATATACTTGGTCCTATCAAACCGGCTTCAAACAGTGACAAGAGGTACATCTTAAGTTTTATCGATGATTTTACTCGTAAAACATGGGTTTATTTCTTACATGAGAAATCAAAAGTATTTGTCACTTTTACAAATTTCAAGATTTGTGTCGAAAAAGAAATTGGTGCATACATTACTTGTTTAAGAACAGATAGGGGTGGTGAGTTCACCTCAAATGAGTTTGCAGAGTTTTGCAAGGTTCAAGGCATTAGACGGCAATTGACAGCGGCGTACACTCCTCAGCAGAACGGAGTTGCCGAAAAGAAGAACAGGACAATCATGAATGCAGTGAGGGCCATGTTGCATGAAAGACAAGTTCCTAAAGTCTTTTGGCCTAAGGCGACGAGGTGGTGTGTGCATGTGCAGAATAGAAGTCCAACTGCAGCCGTAGAAAATAAAACCCCAGAATAAAAATGGAGCAGTATGAAGCCTACGGTGGACTACTTTAGAATTTTTGGATGTGTGGCTCATGCTCATGTACCAGACCAAAAGAGAAGCAAGTTGGATGATAAGAGCAGAAAATGTGTATTTTGGGTGTTAGCGATGAATCTAAAGCTTACAGATTGTTTGATCCAGTCACAAAGAAGATCATTGTGAGCAGAGATGTCGTATTTGAAAAAGAAAAAGGTTGGGACTGGGGCAGAACTGAAGAAGAGTGCAAAGCTAATGTCCTAGTGTGGGGAGATGACACAGACAAAGACGAAGAACAAGAGACCGAGCAGAATGACGAAGAGGACAACGATGAAATGCAAGAGACTGGGCAGAATGATGAAGAAGGTGGTAATGGTGTCAACCACAACACTTCCAGTAGCAGCTCAAGTACTGATTCACCCTCGACTGCGCCAAATGATATTTTTCAGGAGGCTCTAGTTGAAGGGAGGGGTGCCAGAAATAGACGAGAACCGGCTTGGTTGGCAGATTATGAAACAGGGGCAGGGGTGTCTGAAGAAGAAGAAGACTTAAATGTAATGATGATGATGACTGACGGTGAACGTGATCCTTTTCTTTTCGAGGAAGCAATCAAAAGCAAGAATTGGAGACAAGCAATGGCTGTGGAGATAAATGCTATAGAAAAGAACAAGACCTAGGAACTAACAGATTTACCGAAAGGAGTCAAGCCTATCGGAGTTAAGTGGGTTTACAAAACCAAACTTAATGAAAGTGGGGAGGTGGAGAAGTTCAAAGCAAGATTGGTGGCAAAAGGGTATGCACGGCGATATGGAGTAGATTATACAAAAGTATTTGCACCGGTGGCAAGACTTGATACTGTGCATGTGATACTTGCCTTGGCTGCTCAGTGTGCTTGGGAAGTGTTTCAGCTTGACGTGAAAAGCGTTTTTCTTCACGGAGAGCTCAATGAAGAAGTGTTCGTCCAGCAGCCAGAGGGGTTTGTTAAGAAAGGTGAAGAAGACAAAGTTTATAGGCTGAAAAAGGCATTATATGGCCTTAAACAGGCTCCAAGGGCATGGTACAGTAAGATTGAGGCGTATTTTGCACGAGAAGGTTTTGAAAGATGTTCCAATGAGTACACTCTCTTCACCAAGTCAAAGGGAGGTAACATATTGATAGTTATTCTTTATGTTGATGACTTAATCTTTATTGGAAATAATAGAAGTATGTGTGATGAGTTTAAAAACTCGATGATGTTAGAATTTGACATGTCGGATTTGGGAAGGATGCGGCATTTTCTCGGGGTAGAAGTCATACAGAGTGCGGCTGGAATTTTTATCTGCCAAAGGAAATATGCTCAAGAAGTTCTAGCAAGGTTTGGCATGGAGAACAGCAATCCAGTGAATAATCCTATAGTTCCAGGGACAAGATTATCAAAAGACGAAGCTGGCACTAGAGTTGATGCTACTATGTTCAAACAAGCAGTTGGGAGTCTTATGTATCTCACTGTAACTCGACTAGATTTGATGTATGGAGTGAGTTTGATTAGCAGGTTCATGGCAAGTCCAAAGTTGTCGCATTGGCTGGCAGCGAAGAGAATTTTCAGGTATCTGAAGGGGACTACTGAGTTTGGTGTGTTCTACAAGAAGGGAGAAAGTAACACATGTCTCATAGCGTACACGGATAGTGATTATGCTGGGGATTTGGATGATCGAAGAAGCACCTCTGGTTCTGTATTCATGATGGGGTCTGGAGCTATCTCATGGTTTTCAAAAAAGCAACCAGTAGTGAGTTTATCCACTACAGAAGCTGAATACATTGCAGCTGCTCTTTGTGCTTGCCAATGCATATGGCTTAGAAGAATTTTGGACCAGCTCGGAGCTGAAGAAAAGGGTGGTACAGTACTTCATTGTGACAACAGTTCTACCATTCAGTTGTCCAAACATCCCGTCTTCCATGGCAAAAGTAAACATATTGGAGTACGATTTCATTTCCTTAGAGATTTGGTAAATGATGGAGTTGTGAAGTTGAGTTTTTGTAGCTCCGAGAATCAAGTTGCAGACATAATGACCAAACCCCTAAGGCTAGAACAGTTCGAGAAGCTCCGTGGCATGCTTGGAATGATTGAGGCTGCTGAAGTAAGCTAAATGCAGATGCATTAGCTTAAGGGAGGGAATGATAGTAACGTGTTTTAGTGTGTTAATAAGCCCCTAGTCTCCCGGGAAGTCCTATTCCTTTGGGAAGATAAGGATTAGTTTTGTTATTCAACTAGATTACTATGTTGTAGGCGTAAGTATCGTAGGTCAGTTATTGGTTTGGGTTTCTTTTGTAATGGCTATAAAAGCCACCAGTTTAAGTCAGTTCTAAATACATTTTTCCTTCCTACTATTTCTTTGTGTGATTAGTATCTTTGATTACCAACAAAGGAAAAACCTAATGAAACCAATAATGTCGGCGATTGTGATTATCTTGAGAGGTTGCATTATCTAATGCTTTCGAGTTTTAGTTCAATCTTTTCCTGAAGTGTAATACTTTTTGGTTGGTGGAGCTTCAAAGTCACCAGACAAATTTTTGTAAAATATCGTCAAACTAGTTTGGCCAGTTGATTGTCAAAGCGAGGACATTATTATAGTGACAGATTGACCAGGAAAATCCTTTTCCACATTGTCCATTCAAGAAATAATCTCAACAAAAATATATGCCTAAACCAACCAACCAGCTTAGCTTGCCAGCTTTGACTTCTACACTAACCTGAGTACAACGACTTCAACAACCTAATCTTTGGATGGGCCCAAGCAAAGCCTCAAGCCTACTTTAACTTGGGCTTGGGTTGATAACTCTAAGAAGTTGGGGCTTCACCCAACCAAAACTTCAATGCAATTCATCAGGGATTTAGGTGAAATATGGGTGTGTTTGGTTGCATGCTTATTTCATGAGAATTCATGAAAAAAACACATATATTTAAACTAAATTGTGGTAACACTCGTCATCCACCATTTGATTTTGAGATCAATGGTGGGAATGAAAGTCTCATAAACATGAGAACTTCACTCCTAACTCCCTCAAAGCATATGATTACATGTTTATGTGACTTTCATTTACATCGTTGATCACAAAATCAAGTGGTGGATGATAAAGATTACCTCGGTTTAGCTTAAATGTAGGTGGTCTCTCATGGAAAAAGATTTCATTCAACCAAACACACCCTAGGTCATGTTTGGTTACTCAATGGAATGTAAATGGGAATGAAATGAGAATAGTATGTTTGATTACTCAATGGAATGGGAATGGGAATGGGAGTGAGAATTATTTGTGTCTTTACCATTATGCCTAAATTATCAACCATGGATTTTGGATCTATGGTGGGTAAGGAGACATCTACTTAGGTAAAGAGGGCAAATAAGACAAATGAAGTGTTAGCCATTACAATGGCCATTCATAAGGTTTTAAGAAGGAATGTTCATTACAATAAAATTGTTAATGGTATTTTCCGTTACGCCATTTTTATACCCAACCAAACAAATGAATGATTTAAGCCATTGTAACGGTCATTACCATTACAATGGTATAACTGTCACGCCCCAATTTTCGAGAAAAACGAAATCCAAAAATCCACGTAGGATTATCCGTTTCTCCAAAACTCGGGACGTGAAATTCAATAACAACAGAAACATTTAGCAGCAATGACAAAAATATAGTTCAGAAAATATGAACAAACTAAATTTTTTAACAAAACTCTAACCAGGAAAAACTGACGTCGCTAGCCCCACTAGCGGAACTCCCGTAACGCTGCTCAAATGTCTCTAAACCTGAAAGGCTAATTGGCTACATTCCCAAAGGAATGTACCCAAGAAGCAAAAGCTCACTTGGGTCAGCAATAAAGCTGGTGTGAGAAATCTTCATCCCAAAATCAATAAAACCGCACGTGATAAACATCAAGCTAAACACAAACAATACACAAACACACCAACAGGTAGTTCCTCAATGAGGCAATAGTGCGATGCAAGAAAACACAGTTCCAAAAATTTAGTTCCTCGTCGAGGTCATCATATCATCGTCTCAATTAAGTAAAAATGCATTTACTTATACTTACCATATAGGAGTCGACTATGGCAAGTCTGACCTGCAAAAATATTAGTGGACTTGTCATCCTGCATGAAAATGGTTAGAAGTAATATAAACTTACTTTATTCATTTTTTATTTGAATTTGATTCATCTTTTTAACAGATTGATCACTTAGACAATACCACATTCGCATCACCTCCGTGTCGAACATACATGCATGTATGTCTCTCTCATATAAAGGATGACTACTCCGTCATCCATGCCCAAGTGGGGACACCACATACAGGCATGCATCGCAGATACTCCTAACTATATGAGTACCAAAAGCCACTATTGGGCTATCAATGCGCATAAACTCACGTCACATTTTTTGACGGATAAATATCAAAGCATATCTTAGGCATAACAATTCACCTCATTTTCGCAAGACTAACCCGAAGGTTATTTTAGTTTCTCTAGTAAGAAATGGGTGCCCCAACTCTGCAAGACGACCCGCTAGTCATTTAGTTTCTCTAGTAGGAGAGGGAATAAACAAAAGAGATGTGGTAGTTCTAAGTGATACAAGTCCAAATGATTAAATTTTCAGAAATCAAGGTTTACCAATATCATTTATTTTTGATAATTCAGAATTCCTCCACGATGACATTTTGTCATACATAAATCGATTCACAATCGTATCCACCCACATTTTTGGGGAAAACATAGTATATTCATTAATCATGCTTTATAATAACACGGTGATCAAGTGACATTTTGTCATTCATAATGAAATCCACCCCTTCCTTTGGGAGAACATAACAATTTCAAGATGCATACATACAGAGAAACATCATTAATCTTAAATGGTTCCACATCAATAGAATCAACGAGACATCAAAACAAAACAAACCATAATGCAAAATCAAACACTACTACACATAGTACTCTCCATATGAATGTGATTTTAGGGATAAACACATACATCCTAGTTTGGCAGAAAGTATCTCAAATGTTGAATCCAACAAAGTCACTACATGCAATCTCCGAAAAGACAATTTCAACACAAATATGAAAGTGCATGACAATCATGGGTGAACACTAACTTACACCAAAGCAACCATCCAAATCTCAGTACAGCACACATAACTCAAGTTGTTTGAAAACATAACAAGGTATAATCCATCTTCACCACCTATTCACACACATCCAAATAATGACAGCACTTAAAACATAGCAGAACCAAACACGTCTCGTCCTCCATCCTTCTGCTCATTCCAATCATTCCATAGGCTCTAACAACAACCAACTTGTTCTTGGAACTCGAAATGACAATTATCCTCTAATACTATCATCAAGAGGTTTAAATGGTTTATTTGGATAGCAAGTTATGAGCTTAAGAAGTGGATCAAGAATCCTACATGTTTAAATGGATTAACCCATTCAGACCAACAAAACTCAACACACCAAACCAAATAATAATGAAGCTAAAAAGCTTTACTAAAGCACCAATACCTAGACTCAAAACTCAATTCCAAGCAACCCAATAAACCCAAACTATCTCAAAATCTCCTCTTACAATGATATTTGCAAGATGCAAACACACCCAAAATTCAAAAGAATAAGAAGAAGAGCTCCACAAAATTTTCAACAAAGCAATACCTCAACATTATTATAGACTATCCAGTGGTCTAACATGTCACAGTGACTCTGACTTCGTATTCGTGTCAGTAGTCATGCTACATAACTCCACAAATACTCACATACTACCTTAGTACTACTCAATCATTAAAATCAAATTAAGCAGCTTAGACTCTATCATAAGTGTATAGAAGACATCATAAACCTCATTACACTCTTACCCACTTCATGGGAGCTAAAACAAGTTTCCATGAAGCTACTAGTGTTAGGCGTACAGGATATGCAACATATTTGCATACAACTTAATTACTCATATTGCTAGGGTGGTACATGTTACAGATCTATATAAATAGTGTAAACTATCATTGCTCAAAGAACATGAAATTGCAACATCTAACCTAAGGGATGAACTTTTCCAATTAGCTGAACTCAAAATAGCAAACTCAAAGCTTATTATCCATCAACCACCCAGACACCAACCAAACAGAGTCACACCCAATCAATAAAATTGTAAACATGGGCGACCCCAACACTAATCACAACTAAAAGGGCATGTCAAAATCTGCACCTAATTATTCTTCAATAACCCTTACATACTAATAATACTTGGAATAACAATGCACAAGAACGTATAAATTAAAAACAAAACAATAAGAATAATCAGATCTCACCAATCAATGAACCCCAGACCCAAAACTATAACAAACCAAATAATATATTTCAACAAAAGGTATGAATTAGTAGGAAGAAGAACTCACTGATTCAGTCTCTCCAGCAAATCAATTCCAGCTGAGGGATCCCTCCCCCTTTCAGTCGGAGTTCAGGCACACACAACTGCCAGTGATCCGGAACTCCCTTCACTACCGTCACAACTTCCTCCTCCGTTGTGCCATCATGAAGACATGCTGATGCATTAGCAAAACCTAGGGTTCCATCGTCAATCAATGCCCCAACTCAATGATTTGACCGTACAACCCTGCAACTCACAGACCGGTGCTCTAACCCCTCTCAACTCAGACCCTCTCTATCGATCCAGTCAGTGCACTCGTCCGTCACTCCAGAGAAGAAAATCTTCTCAACTCAGTGCATTGATAGTCACATAATTATTACATAATATACCCCTTAATTTATACATGTTAGTGTTTCGATTATTATATTTTATAGTAATTATTTCGTTTTCATATCTTTGTAGGAATTTGAGCGTAAACGATGAAATCAGATTAAAGCGGCAAGTTAAGGAACGACAATTAGTCGATTCCAATGGTGGTATAAAGCAATCACAAAACCTAAACCTAAACCTAATTCATACCCTAAACCCGAAACCTAATTCATACCCTAAAACCAAACCCAAACCTAATCCTTCTCCTACCCTCATTGTTGAATCATTCCCTAATTCCATCCCTATTCATCTTGATTATTCTTTATAAATAGAAGAGGATAGGGTAAGAATGGGGAGAGGAGGAAGAGAAGGGAAAAAAGGAGAATTAGAAATCAAAACCTCTTCCTCAATGGAGATTTCCTCAAAGGATCTCCTCTCTCAAAGGTGATTCTCACAAGGTCACCCTCACCACTCATCCATCTCTCACTCACTCCACTCACTCAGCAATCACCACCTCGCCACCACCATCACCCTAGCACCACCTCCACCGCCAGACAGCACAACCGCCATCGTCACCACCGTGAAACAGGGGTGTGACAACCCTGTTTCACGTCAACTTTCCACCATCACTGCAATATCCCTCTCCCTGTCCCCATCCTTCACGGCCAACATCACAAGGCGGACAGAACAGACTCGACCGCCGCGACAGAGCCACCCCAACCACGCCGCGAAACAGAGTCGCACCGCGACTCTGTTCCGCCTCGCCGCAGACCGTCCTCCTTTCCTCTCTGTCCTCTCTTCGTCCAGGCGTCCTTAACGTCTCTCCACCACCGTCCAACCACCACAGAACACCTCGTCCACGCGCACAACCATCGCTGAAACAGGAAGCGAAAACAGGGGAGCATCGCTCGCTTATCTCTCTTTGTTTTTACTGTTTTCTTGGTGTTTCCTCACGTTTTCTCATCTTTTTCAGGTTTTGGAAGCATTTGGAGGTCGAGGGGACTCGCGAGGAGCGAGAACGAGGCCGCGAACATCTGCTGTCGCGCTGGAGAAGACGAGCGGCCACTGTAGCGCCACTGTAGCGCCACTGTAGCAGAGGCGGGAAGGGTTATTTCGGTTATTCGGCTGTTCACACCCCCGGTTTTGCTCTGTACCACCACAGAGTGCTTTTGGCCAGTTTTCTCGGGATTCGCGTCCGTGCAGAGATGATTTCCACCTCCATTGACGTTGTGCCCACCGCCACCATGACCAGCTAAACCATTCGCCAAGGCTACGATGAAACCACGGGATTTCCTAGAGTTTGTGTATTTAAATTTATTATTTTCTTAATGCTTGAACGTTAAACACATTTGATTTATGATTTTTAATAAATTGCTTTCACCGATTATATCCTGATTAATTATCTAGACTAGTCGGTAGTTAGAAGTACCCTTTGTTGAAATTCAAAAGTCTGATTTAATCAATTAATCTGAATCTGTGATTGTGTGTACCGTAAGAAGACACACAATGCTAGGGATTAGGATTAGTTAAAATAAACCTGTGATTGTGTGTGCTGTAAGAAGACACGCAATTCTAGGGGTTTATACCTATGCTTAAATCAATTGTGAACTTAGATTAATCTTTAGGTTAGTCATGTTAAATCTTGAAAACAATATCTTTGATTACACAAATCTCAAAGAACCTGTGGTGGATTCAATGCCTTGGTTTCCTTTCTCATATTATTTAAAACTTTTTATTTTGTTTTTAAGTTGATTTTTAGTTTACATATTTAAAAATGCTGTAACCCCCTTTCCTATAAATTAGTTTAATTAAAATCTAAATTTCAATTGCATCCACTTTCCTCGTGGGATCGACCCGTACTTGCCGTTGTCTACCAGTTAGGCACCGTGCACTTGCGGTATTACAAGTGGGTTAAATTAACCTGTTAATTTAGGTTAGTTAAATCCGCATCATGCATCCAAACTCGATAATAATCTCTTCATTTCCTTTGATCTCTCTAACTCCTTTGATTGCCTCCCTGCTACCAAGTAGACCAAACAACACCACTATTCCCAACGCCGCCAGAGGAGAAGAAATCTTGAAGAATGGAAGGAGAAATAAGAAAAGAAGAAAAGGTAAAGGAAAAAGGTTTTCTTCCTTTTTATAGGGTGAGTGGTTATTTGCCCCCACTGGACTTCTGTAAACACCCATCTTCTAAACTCACCAAATAAAACCCTAAATTTGAAATTTAATTCCAATAAAAATGTAACCCTATTTTATTTAATTAAAAATAAAATAAATTATCTTTATGAAATTTAGGGGTGTTACACTAACCCATTCCATTAAATAACCAACACGCCCTAAGGCCTCGTTTGGTTCCTCGATGGAATGGTAATGGAAATGAGAATGAGAATGAGAATGAGAATGGTAATGGTAATGGTAATGGTAATGGTAATGGTAATGGCAATGAAAATGAGGTGTGTATGTTTGGTATACCTAGGAATGGAATAAGAATAAATTGTGTCTTTACAAATTTACCCTCACTGATTATAACCATATAACAATTAATCTATTTTTTATTTCCACAAACCCATTTGCCATTATTACCTATTTCATTATCTCTTTATTCAATTCAAGAACAGAAGGTAGTGGAAGGCAGAGAAAAAGAGAAATGAAATGAGGTGAGGTGAGGTTGGGTTGGGATGGGCTTTCTCTCTTGGTTTCCCTCTTTCTCTTCCACCCATCTCACACAAAAGAGAGAAAAAATATATTGGGTTGGGTTATTTCTCTTTTAATTCCCATTCCCCCCCCCAGTCTTGGTATTCTCTTCTCTTCAAACCACCTTATCCCACCTCCTCCTACACATTTCTCTGACTCTCCTCCCCCCTCCTTGTATTTTTCTGTCAGATTTTTGTTTCTTCAATTGCAGTGAAAAGAATAGAGGAATGGCCATTACAACCGGATGTGTGTGGTCTGCAACGAATAGAAGGCGAGAGGGGTCGATCGGTGGTGTCTGGTTTTGTTGATGGAGAGGGGTCCGGATGAGAAAGAATTGTCCGACAGTGATGGAGTCGTTCCTCTTAACTTGTTTAGCGAGAGTGATGGAAAAGAAGAGGGCAAACAAGTCATTACACTTGTCTTTACCATTACAATGGGAATGGTAATGGCCATTCATAGGGGGGAGGTAGGAATGGCCATTACAACCAGATCTGTAATGGAGATTACCATTACAATGTTTTTTTGCTTCACCAAACAAAGGAATTTAATTGACCATTGTAATGGCCATTACATTACAACAGTCAAAGGGGTAACCAAACACACCCTAAGAGTCTGTTTAGTTTTCCATTTATCATGGAAAGTTCCATTTCCCAAGTTAAGCGCATTTCCACTGTTTTGGTTGTCTATTTAATGACATGAAGTTGTTTATACACGAGACTATTTTCTCATTAGTCACTGTAATTTGATTCCCAGGGGAGTTCGAAATCATAATCCACTAAAACGGTTTCAATTTCCATATTTGTTTTCCATGCAACGAAACAGACCCTAATCATATTTGCGTTTAAGAATGTGTTTGATTTTGAAAAAAAATCAATAAATATTCAAAAAAATTACTGTTTAAATGCACCAAGGAAAAAAAAATTCATTAGAGAGAACATTCATATTTATTGGAAGAATTGTTGACAAGAAGAGGGGAATCTGTTCAACTAGGCTTTCATTATTCAGACGTTGAGTCTCTCGAGGGCTTTGAATCAAGAAATGTATCTACCCGAGCATTGCCTAAGCATCATACTAAGCCAGATCGAGAAGTGGAAGAAATCTTAGCTGACCGTCTCATCAACAACACAGGCCTAGATAGAGAGTATTTGGTCAAGTGGCAGGATGAACCTCCTTCAGAGATCAGTTGGGAGCCAGTCGAGCATCTGCTGCCATACCTCTCAAAGCTGGAAGAGTACTTGAAAAAGTTCGCTGCGAGGGCGTCAGCGAATTGAGTGTGGGAGAGTGTCAGGACTCAAGGTCAGAGGCCTTCCTAATGGTCTCAAAACTCAATGTTCCCTTTTGAAAAGTGCCAAAATGCTTAGCATATATATTATAGGGGGAAGGTTTGAGCTCTTGACTGTGAGGACGTGTTGCCTCCATTGCATAGTCGGGCCAGACTGTGCCGCTAGCATTTTTATTGTTATCTTTGCATTGCTTTTCAACTTCAAACTTGTATTTCCATCGATCGATAGCATCGAACTAGTTTTGAGCAACGTCCATCCGAACGTTCCTCCCCATTGTAATCTATTGAATGTGAATGAGAGCTTTTACTGACTATTGTACATTGTTATATTGTTTACAGATTGATATTGTGCATTCTCAAGTTAATATTTGTGTCCGTCAACGTAATTACTCATAGGCTTACTAGTGAATTGGATAGCTAGTGCCGCACGGATTGCTAGTCCGTGACACCAGGGGAGTTCGAAATCATAATCCACTAAAACGGTTTCAATTTCCATATTTGTTTTCCATGCAACGAAACAGACCCTAATCATATTTGCGTTTAAGAATGTGTTTGATTTTGAAAAAAAAAAATCAATAAATATTCAAAAAAAAATTACTGTTTGAATGCACCAAGGCAAAAAAAATTCATTAGAGAGAACATTCATATTTATTGGAAGAATTGTTGACAAGAAGAGGGGAATCTGTTCAACTAGGCTTTCATTATTCAGACGTTGAGTCTCTCGAGGGCTTTGAGTCAAGTAAAAAGTCGTGGGTGAGTGAAAAAAATTGAATATGGAATTTTTTTTCCAAGGGGGAGTATAAACAAAGCTTTCACGCTTCAAGTGGGAAAAACATTTCACCGACAGGATATTTTTCTTTTTCCACGAAATTCGCAAAAAAATCAAACACATTCTAAGAATATGTTTGGTTAGCCATTTCCCTTAGGAAATTAAATTCATGTCATTTTTTATGCAGATTTTTATTGTTTGGTTGTTTATTCACTGACATTAAATCGATTATTCATAAGACTATTTTTCCACTACTTATAAGAATCTAAGTTTGAGGGAGGAAGCCTCAGGATCAAATTAACGGAAACAGTTTCAATTTTCATGTTAATTTTCTATGCAACCAAACATACCCTAAATAAGAAGCCAAAAGTCAAACTAGCGACTTTGAATGGGATGAGTTAAGATGGCTCATTCCCTTGGCTCGTTTCGTCTTGTCTCGTCACGTGTAGTTTGGGCTTTTGGGCCAAAATCAAAACCGGACGGCCTGGCCCTATGTAGTCCTAAATTGAATTGGACGTGTTCAAGACAGTTGGGCTGGACACTGACACAATTTAAAGCCCAAAACATATATGTGGAACAACTATACGATACGTGGGCGCGACGAGAAAACGCAGACGCGCCCTACTAACAACTGGATTTCTTTGATTCCTCACTCACAAGCGAAAGAGAGAAAGCAAAACAGCTCCCTTGCAGAAGAAGAAGAAGACACAAAAACCTTCTCCTCTTCGAAACCAAACTTTCGATTCGATTCGATTCGATTCAATGGAGGTTTGATTCTTTCATACAAGCTCGTCGTCAATAAGAAGGAGGAATCGCGGACCGGCCATGGCGCTTCCGCTGGGGAAGGTTACTCTCCTCGTCGGCGCAGGTTTTTTTATTTCCTTCGTCTCTCCCAATCGATTCTTTCTATTTCTCTTTCAAATTATATAACTTTTTTGTTTTTTAAGTCTTTGATTTTGATTGGTTGGATCTTAATTCACACACACTTTGAGTTCATCGTAAATTTTAGATGATTCTAATAGAGACCTTGACTTTTTGATTGGAGATCAAACCACCTAGATCCTTTGATTGGGGATCAGCCACCAAATAAATTAAATAAAACTTGTATTACTTGCCTAAACTCTATTACATCATATGTATTTATAACTGAAAGCAAAGAATACTACTTCCTAATTGAATTCAATTATAATTCTAATCAAACAATAACTCCTAATTCAAAACAAGCTAATATTCCCTAAATAGAATATTGTTATAACTAAGACATTCTAATCTCAAGTAAATACTAAATAGGATTAGTATCCTAACATTCCACGCCGCCTGAAGCAAGGTTTGTCCACAAGCCTGAAAAACCGAAAAACGTACACAAACTGCGCGTAGTCTTTCCAAGTAGCTTCGTCCACAGGGGGCCGGTCGACTTGATGAGCCAGCATGTAGTAACTCTGGTCCACTTGATAAGCCAGCGGTCCTGAATAGTGAATTTAGTAAGGGCTCGATAGTCAACACACAAGCGCCGAGAGCTATCCTCCTTTTTAACCAAGAGAACTGATGAAGAATAAGGATTGGTACTGGGTTGAATAAGGCCTGCAACCTTCAAATTAGATACAACGTTATCAAAGTCGGTCGTTTGAAAGTGAGGATAACAATATGGTCGAACAGTTACTGGAGAATCATGTGGTAAAATCGGGATATGATGAGCATGTGATCGGCCGGGGAAAAGGGTGATGGGATTGCCAACAGCATATGAAAATTCAGCAACAAATGGCTGAACGACATCGGAAATGGAACCGCCTAAGGCAACTTCCTGAGTTAATTGTAAAAGAATGTCGTGATGCTCCTGTTGTAACGAATGATGGACCGGGGGTATTATCCAAGACCGTAGGAGAATTGTCGCCAGATAATGTATAAGTACGATTTGCCACCGAGAATGTCATAAGCAGTTTGGAAAAGTCCCAAGTAAGAACACCCAAAGAGCGAAGCCATTCAGCACCTAGAACCACATCACAGCCAGTGATACCAAGAAGTAAGAAGTGGCCGTGGAACTCATAATCTTGTAATTGAAGGGAAACATCCCGACAAGAGCCAAGACTATGCAAATGGCCACCATCCGCAAGCATGACGCGTAAAACACCATTATCGTGGATTGGAAACCCACATTGATTGGCAAAAGACGGGTGCAAAAAATTATGAGTTGAACCAGAGTCAACTAGGATAGTGACAGGCCTGTGTTTTAATTGTCCAGTAATACGCATGATTTCAGGCCGTGGAGACCCGAGAAGAGCATGAAGAGAAATCCCTAGAGGAGTTTCAGATAAAGTATGATCCAAAACAGGAGGGTCAGCATCATAAACGTCCTCTTCTTCCTTATTACCCTCGAGGAGCAAAACGTGGGGCTGAGGACAACGATGGCCACGCTTATAAACTTCATCGCAGTTAAAGCAAAGTCCTTTGGCACGACATTCTTGTTGTTCAACCCTTGACAGACGCTTAACACCTGCTGGGATATTAGGAACTGGCGTTGAAGGATTTGTAACAGGCACCGGGTTAGCAAAATGTTGGACAGGCCCTTTAGATCGAGTAGCATTAATGTCATCTTCTTGACATAAAGCCAACTCAAAAGCATGTGTAATACTGGTAGGGTGTAACATCCTAACTCGTGCTTGAATATCAACGCGCAAACCCGATAGAAAAATGCTAATCTGATGTGATTCTGACAAACCGGGCACCAAATTAGATAGTTTTTCGAACTCGGTAATAAATGAGCGAACCGTGCCCCGTTGTACTAACTTGGAAAGAGAACTACACGGATCGATATGTTCGCGAGAACCAAAGCGAGAGCAAAGAGCTTTCGAAAATTGTGGCCACGTTAGTGTGCCTAGTGATTGGCGAATCCATCGATACCAAGAGTTGGCATCACCCTGAAGGTGAAGAGCGGCAATGGGTAGCATCTGTTCGCTGGAAAGTCCATTTAGTTCTTGGTACTACTCGGCCTGAAATAACCAACCATACGGATCAGTTCCGTCGAAACGGGGTAAATCAATACGGAGGCCCTTGCCCGAAATAGGAATAATTGGCCGTTGTTGATCCGATTGCGCGTATGGTGCCGGGCGACATGGTTGGAGATTCTTTAATGCCTCAAGAATAGTGGCATTAGTGGCCTCAAGGGTATGGAGGTGGGATGTAATCCCAGTAACCTGAGCAGTAAGCGCATTGACCTGCTCTTGTAATTCAGCAACCGTCATGATAATTGAAAGTGAAAGAAATCGGTGAATTCTGGAGTCGAGGAAGCGCTTTAAACAGGGAGCGAGGAGTTGGATGAAGTGTTGTTGGATGAAGCTCGGAGAGTGCTAGAATTAGGCCTCGATGGAACCTGGAATCAGGAATCGATGAAGCTGGATCCGTGGAAGAAGAAGAGGCGCTTAAACGGGAAGCACGGCAATTGGGGGAAGCGCGGAAGGAAGGATGATCAAAGCTCTGGCGAAGGGTTGCTGAGGCGAGGCGGAGGGGTGATGTTGCGAGGGCGAAGGGGGCTGATGCGATGGCGTAAAGGTGTTGTTGCGAGGGCGAGGGGATCTGTTGCGAAGCGGTGCTGTGGCGAGGGCAGAGGGGAGCTGTTGCGAGGGTGAAGGGGGCGGAACAAGGCGCTGGCGAAGGGGTGCGGAGGCCGGAGGGGGGTAGTTGCGAGGGCGAAGGGGGCGGAAGTGATGGCGGAGTGGTGCTGTTGCGAGGGCGAAGGGATGCTATTGCGAGGGCGAGGGGTGATGTTGCGAAGCGGTGCTGCGGCGGAGGGAGCTGTTGCGAGGGCGGAGGGGTGTTGTTGCGAGGGCGAAGGGGCTGATGCGATGGCGGTTGCTGCAAAGGGATCTGAATCGGAGATGATGCTGAGGATGATGGCGACGGCGGATGCTGAGGATGATGGCGACGGCGGAGCTGTTGCGAGGTAAATTTTTTTTTTTTTTTTTTTGTGGGGATGAAAATCTGGGAGATCGGAGGTTATGTGGAGGGTGAAGAATGAAGGAACAAGAAAAAAATTTGGCTCAGAATCGATGATGCTCTGATACCAGATAATAGAGACCTTGACCTTTTGATTGGAGGTCAAACCACCTAAATCCTTTGATTGGGGATCAGCCACCAAATAAATTAAATAAAACTTGTATTGCTTGCCTAAACTCTATTACATCATATGTATTTATAACTGAAAGCAAAGAATACTACTTCCTAATTGAATTCAATCATAATTCTAATCAAACAATAACTCCTAATTCAAAACAAGCTAATATTCCCTAAATAGAATATTGTTATAACTAAGACATTCTAATCTCAAGTAAATACTAAATAGGATTAGTATCCTAATAGATTCGGATTTCAGTTCAGTTTGGTTTGGTTTAATTTGATGCAAGAAACCCTAGATTCGAATTTAACTGGTAAACAATATGAGTAGTTTGAGGATGGTAGTTAGGGTTTTGAGACGATTTGTTTAAAAAGAGGGAACTTTTCTACTGTTTTATAGAGCTGAAGTTCATTGTAATTTTATTGATATGGAAATTGGGACACTGTGGTTGTGAGGCATCGTCGGGCGGTGGGTCTCGTGTAGGGAGGAGGAGTTATCTGAAGTAACCATAAAGGTTCAATATTTACATGCCAAATTCTAGGAATGTTAGCTATAATAGGAATCCATTCTCATTCGTTGAGCACAATGTAAATTCTAATGTAAGATATGTTGGCCCTCCCCTAGATAAGATTCCTGGTTTGGCTTTCATTGGCGAGTTTGTCAGAACGAACGAGGAATGTGGCTTGCCTTTTACTAGTGGATTTGCTTGGGACAAAATTCCCAAAATCCCATGATGAGACATGAAAGTGGAGATGGAATTGTGGTTGCCGCTCTCTATGATAAGTTATTAGAAATAAAATTTTCTTTCTTTGGTGCAAACGGACTAATTTGCCTAGGAAGAAAGAATTTCTTGTGAAAGTTCCCTTATTTTTATGGAAACTTGGATAAATTTGATTAGCTACTAGAGTGGTATTAGCTTGTAGGTGTACGGGTATGAATATATAAGATGTGAAGGGAAGCTAGAATCCCGTGATCGAGTGCCACTTTGATTGGTCGATACAGGCATTATTTTTGGGTCTGTTTGGAGATATATTGAGCAAAATGAGTCCATTTTTAACATTGGGTTTGCAATTTTCTCATGTTGAAGCATGTTTTTCATGGACACAGTTCAAGTAATTCAGGATTTGGTGGCATACGTCCTTATGGAACCTTATTGTTTTAAGCAAGGAAGCACGAATTCTTCGGAAAACTTGCCGTATCCGTCGACACACCTCTGACACGCGTTAGACACATAGTCAACGAGTCAGACACATGGTCAATGTGGTCAACATGTGGTACACGTCTCCGATACTCCTTGAACTTGGTCAGGACATAGTCAAGACTCGATAACTGACTTTGTTTTATTTTTTACTTTTAGATGTGTGCAAATAATCACCTAATTTAATTGGTATTGATCCATCTGAAGTGAATGACTCTTTCAATTGAGATTTAAGATAAATAGGGCAAAGAGCCAATAAAGCATAGAGATAGTCTATTTTTCTTAATCTTTGATTTTTCTTTTTTTCTCATTTGCTTTTTTTTGCTCTACTTCTTTTCTACTATATTTTTCTCAACTTTGTTTTTTTTCTTACAACAGAGTGTCATCTTCTTCTCCGCTTTTGCACATCTTCTTCTCATCTTTGTTTTTTCTTCTTCGTGTTCCTTTCTACTTCCAACAAAGATTAAGACACTCTAGAAAGACATTTTATTAGATTATTGTTATGTTTATATAATTTTTATTAAAAAGAAATAGTATGATGTGTCAACGTATCCTTGAGTCATAATTTTTTGGAAATTGTCGAGTCGGTGTCCGTGTCTGAGGCGTGTCCGTGTTCATGCATCCTTGGTTCTAAATTAACTTATCATTTACATGGAATGTTGCTCCGGCTAACTATGGTAACATTTTCTCTCATCCCCATCTAACTTGTGGCACTTTTTTTTTATCAAAATTGTTAAATGCTGTAATTGAAGTTTAAAACGGTAGTTGTTGGTGGAAGTTTAACAAGGAGGCCAGTTGATTACTAGTTAAAGGAAAATGACTCTTTTTGGCATCCCTTCTATGGATAGTTTGCAAACTCCCATATCATTTAGCTTTTGTTTTTGATATGTTGATGATGGATGCCCCATGTACATATAAACCATTTTTTTTAGTTGAAATTACCCTTTTTCTAAAAAAAAGAGTTTAAATGAGGGGAAGCAATAGGGTCCCAAAGCTCTTGAAGGAAGAGTCTCTGTGTTTAAATTAACGCTGATTAATTAAGATGATAACCTATGTAACAACGACACGGATATGTTCATCAGTATTCGACGCCTGACATGTTGACAAGAAAAATACCATACGAGATACACTAGAGGACACACTTTTACTTTTCAGCAATAAATTTGAACTATTAGTTATATTCATTCACTTGTAGCTCAATGTTGCTACTCATGTACTAGTATTGCTAACTTGCTATAATATACATGAAACATCAGTATAGAACTATAACAACAACACAGATACAAACTCGTAGACAAAAAAAAAATACAATATGAGATATGCTAGAGGACACACACGTACATTTTATTATTTTTTATTTTTCAGCAATAAATTTTAAACTATTAGTCATATTTATTCACTTGCAGGTAAAAATTGCTACTCATGTACTACTAACTTGTCATAATATGCTTGTAACATAGCATAAAATTGAAACTCTTCAAAGATATGTGAAATGCTTGATGATCTAAGCATGAAGTGCCCGATGGGAGTATTCGTGAGTGTTGATACGAGTATCTGACATGACACGTGTTGACACGATTTTTTATTTTTTTAAAATAGAATTAGATTGTCGTTGTTACATAAGTATAGAATTGAAACTTTTCAAAGATACATGACAAAGTTGATGATCTAAGCATGGATTGTCAGTGTCGACACGAATATACACGAATATATCTGACACGATATTTGTCGAAATGCTTTTTATTTATTAGAAAAAAGTGTCGTTATCACATAGATGCTAACAGATGATCATATTTGTCAATCAGGAATCCTTGGATCTGTTCTGGCCAACAGGGAAGGGGGCATCTCTAATGTCTCTGACTTTTTATCTGGTGCTTTCAAGGTATGTAACTTTGTTTTAAAAAAAAAAAAAAAGGTTTTTGAAAGTTGTCTTTCACATACTTATTACTGCACGAATTTATAAACTGTCACCTGTGTCATCTTCTTAAAATAATGCTTTTCCATTGTAAAGCTTATTTGTCTTTGCTGCAAATCATAACGAATAAATACACTCACAGAGTAAATTTTGTAACCTATTATTTATTTATTTTTTCTGGCCGGGGAATAGATTTGACTGTTTAAGGCTTTGTAATCATTGTTTACCAAGTACAGCGTAAATATATATTATTTTTTTTTTGGTTAAATAGATTCTAGGCATTGTAATCTATAAATATATCACATTGTTTAACACATACAACGCATATCAGTTGGTTTTAAGTTGGACTTCAGAAATTATGATGCGCTATTTGACTACCAGGATATATTGCAATGTCCTTGTGATAATCAAGTTATCTCAACTTTTGCTCTGTTTTACCATCCAAGGCACAATAATTCATATTTATCATATGATTTCTAAGCTTCTTGCTATGAATAGACGACTTTGTCTCATTTTTATCATTTAACATGTTTAAAAGATCAGATTAAATTACAGGAACCGATTTCAATTGCAATTTTGCACAATTTTTTGAAACAATGGCTTGTATTGCAATCTGGATTTTTTGGTGTTAGGTGAGGTTAAAGCATTCCTGGCAACCCATAATGGATAATGTAGCACTTATCTGTTCTGAATGTGAAATGTACCAGTTATCTGTTTTCAACTTTTCATTGATGAGTTAACTATCTTTTCTGTCGAACAATTATTTATTATTTGTGTCTTTGTCTTTTTTCAAACTGGTGTGCAGAGATACTGGTTTGTGATATTCATAATCTATCCTCTTTTATCTCAGATTGCTCTCAGGCAAATTCAACGAGATGATTCCCGTTCATCGAGTGACAAACCTAGAAATGACTCTTTGATGGCTCAGGTTTGCTTGAGGCACTATTTAACTCTATATTAATTTATTGTTTAAATATATATGATTATTATTATGAATGCAGATTGACCTAGTAATACCTGTTGTTTGCTGTTTTATTACCTTTTTTATTATTAGACGAGGTGCTGTAGATAATAATGATATAACTGTTTTTGTTTTACAGGTTAACAGCTTGAAGCAAGAGCTGCAATTCTTGGCATCAAATAGACCAGTTACAATTATCACTGGAAGTAGTTCCGGTTAGATATGATAAGCTTTCCTTTTTCTTATGAAAGTAGAGACATAAAGTGTTTTTTTGGTGTTAATTTATACAAGTGTTCTCCAATGCACCACTGTTTACCTAAAATGACCTGTGTCCGTGATGTCCAATGTATATTTGATTTTACCTGTTCTTTTGGAGCACTTGTTAACATATATAGTATACACTAAATACTCTTAGATAACAATTTTGGGCTGATCTCAATCAGGCCCAGGTGGTCCAGTTGGGTTCTGGCTTCAGGCTAGGCTTCATATGGAAAAGGTGTTTTGTGCTGGGCCTGAAAATTGGAACAAGCAGTGTTTCGGTTGGAGAATAACGATGACATAAATTATTGTGAAGCAAACAACTTGAACACAAAAGAAAAAGTTAAACAATCTTTTTCAAATGCAAAAGATTCTTAGCATTGAAAAGAAATAACCTCGTAAATAGTGAAATTTGCTAACACGCGCCAAACAAATGATCTCTTTTGTGTGTTCGGCATCAATTAACCTACACGATTCTGCCTTAATTTTGCAAATTTAGGAAATTTGAAGGTTTGTTTTATTACTGTCACCATCTTAACGAGTTTATGCAGGTACACGCAATGTTGGCGTTCCCATTGTTGTTGTCATTATTGTAGGATATGGATACATATGGTGGAAGGTAATATTCTACCCACAAACCTGTTTTGTATCTCTAGATTGCATATCTATATCAACTTGAAAGAATTTTATAAAATATTTCAGTTACTCTGTTGTGAAGAATTGCTCATATCAATCAAACTTTAGCTTTTCCTACTATCCGTTTAGTTGCACGCATTTGCTCACACATGATTACATAGAATCATAATCAAATCCATGAAACATTGCAACTCCATGGAGTGATAGATATAAATGAAACAAATAACAAGAAACTCAAATGGATAATTTGATGTTTGCACTTTGAGGGTTAATATATTGTTTCCACCTGATTTGTTTTTGCAAGGGCGCATTGAGAAACAAATGATCCCTGTCCTTCTTTGATGTCCCACTATTCACACTTCTTTCCCCAACTCAAGTCCATGTCCTCGAGTTCCAAAAAAAATTTCAATTCGAAGCTCTCCCCTTCGAATGATCAAACAGGAAAGGTCCTCATATTCGTTTTTTCAAAAGAAAATGGAATATCCCTTCGCTTGAAGGGACAAAATCATTCCTATATCCCCAATAAAATCACAACAGAAGATGGTGAAAAAGTAGTTCTCCTTCATCAAAGTTCTCCATCCAAAGACTTTGCTCCTTCATGATACAGTCAAAGTCGTGCAACTTAAAGTTGTACTGAGTTTGTATGAGAAGTCATTTTCTTCATTGGCTCACTGTTGTGATAATGGAAGATACCATTATTTTCGTCACGGAAATTTTCTAATTGTTTTATCTGAATAGTTACTAATGTTGGATTTCATGGTTTTTGTAATTTTCAGGGATGGAAACTTTCTGACATGATGTTTGCTACTAGACGCGGTTTGACGGATGCTTGCTCATCTGTAGGAAAGCAACTCGATCAAGTCTCCTCATCTATTTCAGTAAGTTTTTGCATTTTTTTCTCAAAGACCCCAAAAGAATTTCATGATGCAATTAGCAGGGAACATCTGACATATTTGTTTTAGGCGCTACTTGATACACGTTGTATGTCCGGGGTTTGACATTTGCCAAAGATTTTGCTTGTTGGCTCACAGAGTTTGTAACTTTATACCTATGAGTAATTCAACAGTATATCTTGCTGCCATTTATATGAGAAGGTCTGGGCAAGCTTTCTGTCCTAACGGAGTACAAATAACATCTCCTACTTCCCCTGGACACATGCACTGGGCTTTGTTGAGGGATGTATCTCGTGGCCCTTTATGTTAAAGAGAAATAAATATGAATTACCCAACATGTTTGTCAATTTTAACCATCTACCCAAAGATTGTTGTTCAGCAGAAATAAACTTGTGAGAGCGTTGTGCTACATTAGGAAAAACACAATCATGTTTTTGTCGGTCTGATTATGCTTTCCTTCACAGGCTGCAAAGCGGCATGTATCTTCAAGAATTGATCGTGTGGATTGCAATATAGATGAATGTGCAGAGCTTACTTCTGCAACAAAAAACGAGGTGGAAACAGCTTTCAAGTTTTGACCTTCCTAGTTACTAGTATATTCTTTTTTTAGAAATAGTTTGAGTTGTTTGCAGCATTAGCTAACAGAATTTGTATATCATGTAGGTTTCCGAATTACGAGGAGACCTTAGAACGTTTACCGTGGATGTAGAATCTGTTCACCGTGCTGTCCAGACTCTGGTCCTTTTCTAGCACTTTAAAACTTTATTTTAGTTGCACTTTAGCTGGGGAAAAAAAGTGATTTTCAGTTTCTCTACGTCTCAGGAAACAAAGATTGGCAGGATAGAAGGGAAACAGGTATATTATTTGTGTAACTGCGGGATGTGCTAAGTTATGTTTGTTTTGTCCTGTTTTGATAGTAATTGTTTATGTAAACTATTCCTCCAGGACATTACAACTCAAGGAGTTCATGTATTGTGTAATTTCGTACAAAGTCTGGAAAATAGCCAAACAGCTGCATCAGTCCAGGTATGAATCAAACCCCTCGTTATGCTTAATATTATCATCGTATCATCTGTGGTTGGTTCCATAACAACGTTGTTCAAGGATTGCTTTTATTTATGTCATTCTCTTCTCTCTTATCCATATATGTACTTGATAATAGAAAATTGTCAGATATATCTGGTATATGGTATTGTGTTTTTTTAATCTGTCTCTGAACATATTTCTTTTGAAATGTTTAGGGATCCTCTTCTAGACGTGCTCTTGAGCCTCCACAGCTTACTCCATCAAGGGTAAGTTATATCATTTCGTTGTTGTTACCTTAAGATAAATAAATAAACCTAATAATTAAGTTAAACAGTTGGCTATTCTCCAAACCCAAAAAAAGGAAGGGGCAAAACAAAGTTTCAAGATTTTAATTATTCATGACCTATGTAAATGACATTCAAACTTATTTGGCTTTACTTGTATATTGCTTATGTTGCAGAGTATCTCATTGCAACCTAATGCTTTGCCTCTGGAACCACCTTCTCCATCCTCATCCAATGAATCTCCAAAGGTTTGAACAGTTTGTATGGCAAATGAATTGATATAGTGTGCTGTCAAGGATATGTGATTCTCTTTGCTTAGTGGTAGACAACGCTTTGAAAGACCAAGCCATCCATTTGATTCAGCTGAGGAGTCTCAAATGCCTAGAAAACCACTTGTTTAATGGTCAAAACTGATCTCTGTTAAATTTTACGAAAACATGAACATTAAACCACTAGTATTAGAATGATTCTGAAAACGATTTTCAGCGCTAATTTTAGTCTTCACCTTCCCCAGATAGGTGTAGGCTGAGGATGCGTCTTCCACAAGTGTGAATGTAATACTAATGAGTAATGACTAACATCTTCTCCCCCTTTAATATGTTTTGCAGGTGACACGCTCCACATCAGGCCTAAAGGTTAGAGCCTACGTTTGATTCAATAAATGCTTATCTCGAGTCACTTGGTTTAAACCTTCCGACCTTTTTACTTTCAGGAAATTTGGGAAACACTGAAGGCCATTGACAGTTCTGAAGCACCAAATGGTGATTCTCCAGCAGAAGATCCAAAGAGCAATAGCTCATCAAGTTCCAATCGGTTTGGATGGAAGTTTCCCAGTCTAAGTTCATCTTTTCTTTCCAGAACCCATAGCGCAACTACCTCCTTCAAGTAGAGCTCATAGGCCGATAGTAGAAAATGACATTGGGGCTAATTGCCATTGATGTTGTAAATGTTGTGTATTCACTCATCTTTTTGCAGCATGGAATCCCCCTCATAAAAGTGGTGCTCGACTGCATACGAAAATTAGGAACGGGGCACTGATTTTTGTAGAGAATTATTATCCTTGGTAGAACTGAGGTTTAGACGAATGTATGTGGGCAGCAAGGTCTGGGACGAAAGAACCTTTAAATTAATAAAATCATCTTAGCAGATGTTACTTATCGAATGTTGCAAATTATTTATTGTACTTGGACCAAGTTATTGATTCATCGATATTTTGGAAAAAATCAATTGAGACGTACATGAGTATGGACTTGTGCTTTAGCATTTTTAATGCTGTGTCTTGTTGGCGATCGCTAGGAAAAATAATGCTGTGTAAAAGTAAACCATCATTTGCATTTTATTTCAATGCTCCTATAGTTTACAAATACTGCGGGATGCTAAGGAACCTTAGGTAAAATATGGTTCATCCAACAAAATAGTGTCACAAAGTCTCATCTTAATTGAGATCTAGCTAGACTTCCAAATTCCATGGAAGACAGAAGAGTAGTTTACCAGAATCACCAACAATGTGGACCAAAAGAAAACATATGGAAAGGAATTACATCATGTAGGGAAGAGCGCAACACCATCTTCAAATTCTTCTCCTCTACCAATGCTCCTGAAACTGACCATGCAGAGTGCAAATATCACAATTGCAAGCCAACCTATCAACAACAACCTACTTCCTCTACATGTCCACCCATCACCACCAACTCTAACCACCATTCTCTTCTCTTCCACCACTACCTTCCCACACTCCACCTTCTCCGCCGCTGTCGAAGGCGAAGCAAGAGAGTAACTTGAATACTCATCACCACCATCATTACTACAAGAAGAAGAGCAAAAACACAGAGATGTCACTTTCTCACCTTCTTGATGAACCAAATCAGAAGAACAACAACTACAACAAACCCCATCATCATCATCATCATCATCATAACCTTCAATACCTATTTCACTCTCCTTCTCCAATGCTTCAAAAAGACTCCTCCCTTTCAACCCACCCCTCTCAATGGCTGCCCTTCTCTCCATTAAAATCTCCATGAAAGCCAAGTCATTAGTCCTGACCTTCCATTTCTCTCCTGAGGCAGATGGATTGTTTCTTTGTAGAGAACTGATGAGATGTCTTGTAGAACTAGTTTTCAAGAGTTGGTGAAGATCCAGTGATGAGTTTAAGTCACTTGAACATTGTCGTCCACGGCTTTGGTTTGTTCTTTTCATGGAGTCCCAATCTTCCTCCAAGTACTTGAATTTCTTTTCAAGTTCATCATCATCATCTTCTGAAGACTCATTAACATCATTTTCTTGATCACTTTGGGGTGGTGAGTGCATGTTGATGGATGAATGCATGGGTGTTGCCAAGTACTTGTTTTGGTCATCTTGTGGAGATTCAACAACATGTTTTTCTTCACTAGGGGTTGATGTTTCCATTTTCATGGATATATGAGTGTTGTCTTTGAAGTTTGATGAGAGAAGAAATGAAAGAGGGAGAGGAGATGAGGGTTGAGTTGGGTGAGAAAATCGCGGAATCAAACTACCCACTACTGATTTTTTTTTTTTTTTTTTTTATTTGATTTTTATTTTGAGGTATTTGAGTTTGGAAGGGCTTCTACTTCTCTTGTTGTGAATGGTCACAACTATTCTCTATTTTTCTGTTACACAGATCACACAACATGTGGGCCTGAGTGCTTCAAAGGCCCATGGATTTATATGACATATACCCATCATAAATAAGTAAACTGCTCCCTGTATTTCACTATTTGGTGTTACATATATTAATTAATAAAAATCATTAGATAGAGAAATTTTCTTGATTAATTTTCTTGATTAGAAATATTAATTAACACCGTGAAAGAATAAAAGTAATCAACATCTAAATAAAACTAAAATTCAATCAAGCATTCATTTAAAACCATTAAAGAGTTGACAAAACTAGTTCGTATTAAAATAATAATGTAAAAAATATATAATTTTTGCAACTATTATATTGTATTCAAAAAATTTACATTTAAAACCAAAAAGTATCCTACAACCAAAAATTTAAATTAAGAATACTTCGTACAAAGTCTCCTGTCAACAAGTGTACTTTTCTTCTCTCGATGTTTTGTTTTAAGGTAAACATAGTGTTGTTGGGTACACCAAGCAATTTTCAAATGTTAAATCTAAAACATAAAATTGAGGGGCATCGAGTCAAATAATTGGATACACATAGCAACTTTTTTTTTTTAAAAGATTAATTCTAGAAAGTGTACCGATCTGAATGGGGTTATTTTTTCAAGGAAAATTCTAACTGTCGATGGAATGGGCCAGGAAAACAGTGAGGGGGACCATCCATCCCCAGGATGCGTGCCTTCATTTTTCTTGCATGCATCCCGAGGGTATAGACGGTCCCATCTCCCTCGCTGTTTTCCTCGCCCATGCCCTCGACAGTTAGACAAGCTCTTTTTTCAATGAAAGCAGTTCTTGATAAATTCTAAATTCAAAATATCTCAACTATCATACTATGTATAAACTATACAGCCGAGAAGGGTTAGACAAACAGGTTTAGAGTAACTACCTTTTTCTTTGAATTTTGATCTTTTTGGTAGACATTTACAAATGGTTCTTCTCCAAAACTCATTAATGTTTAAACCATTCAGGCAAATGCCTAAACCTATGTTTTAATTAATAAGGCCACTTGTATTGCAACAAGAGTTTTCACTTTCAGTCTCAATTTTTCAATTTCATGGTACACTGGTGCCAAGGTGTTACAAGCTACGTCGACACAAGAACAGCCCCAACACTAATAAATGTCAGTTGGATGAAAACTAACGTAGAAATAGAAATTTGCATTAGAACCTGGTAACAAGAAACTTTTTAAATGAAGATGCAATGGAGCAGCTGAAACAAAAGGCCGAACTCAGAATTCATTCTCCTGCGGCTGGTCAGCTTCCACCATTTGTGGTTATGTCTTCTATTATGCCCTTACCATCCATAGCATCATAAAAGAAGAAGTTCCTGAGGGGATCCCCTTTGCCTGATATCGCCTTAATCACTTCCTGATAAATTAAGATGTCACTTACTTGAGTAACATAATTCAGACAACGATGGAAAAATCAAATAGACAGAGTCAAAATTAGTACCTGACCAAGAATACCCCCAATGATTGCGCACACTGGTGGATGTTCTTTTGTACCTACCAACAATCTTTCTAACAAACCATCTGGGATGTGAGATTCACTGAATGACTGCCAATTTATGACACAACCATGTGAGATGTAAAATACTGCTGCGCAAAGAAAACTCTATAATCAATGACTCACCTGTTCTGCACAAATCCCCTTCTTAAGCTTCAGAACACAAGGAAGGTCGGCGACTGAGTTTTCCCCAGCATTACGTCCCTCTGCTTGTTCAAACCTTTCTATAACTGCACCAAACATGAAAGCGATTCTAGGTCACCAAATGAATCTCCGGTTTAGAAAATAAGCCGAATCAATGGCCCTGAAGGAATAGATATAAAAATTAAATTGATTATATAGAAATGTATGAACAAACACTTAATTTGCCCATGAACATATTCCCCTATTAAGACTAAACCTCAGATATCAGACCTTGAAACTGAAAATGCAGAGTCGTACCTCTCAGAGCAAAGAAAAGCTTTGAAACTCTCTTAGGAAGTGTGCTCCAAGGTACTGAAACTGCTTCCTGTTAATAACAAATGCAAAGAGTAGCATAGAGATCAGAACGGCAGGAGAGGGGGGTTGTGGGGAAGCATCAAGAGATTGATTGTGAACTAGCTTATGCTCGAGGAAAATGTGCACGGAAAAATTACAAAAAGAAAGAAGAAATATGAGAGGTGGGAAAAAACTCCCCATCTTGAGACTGAAGATTATGAGTTTCCCTCCCCCCTTGAGAAAATATTTTCCACAAATTTGTAACAAACCAAGAGGATAGTGATCATCACAAAATGCATGTCCTTTCTCTCTTCCTCTTTCATTCCTCTCCCTTCTCACTTTTAGTACATATTCTTGGAAAAATTTTCCTTGGAATCAAACTCACCCTGAAAGCAACATCACTATTAAGTATAAATCCCTATTTTTATTTTTTAGGAAATATACATATCCCAGATTAACAAATTTTTTGCAAAGACAATTTAAACTCGACGCCTTTAAATGCTTCATCCCTGCAGACCCTATTCCGAACGGTAGCCAAGATCGTCCATCATAATACCCTTTATTTATGGGTTTCTCTTCTGACCACTCTTCATTCCTTTATTTTCAAGTGGCCCAACATACAGCAGAGGAGCTTCCAAGGTAGCCTCCTAAATGACTTATGGAGAGGGCACTTTTGACCAATATACCTCTTAGGGAGTGAAGTTTCATTCTCCATACAAATAGTCTATTCTCCAACTTCCTAACCATTGTATTCAGAAGTTAGTTCCAAAGTTGATTCTCTGTTCTCCAATATATGGGTGTTAGATGATTCATGCCCTGCTACACGAGCAGAAAAAAACAGACGGCTAATGAACAAACCTGAGCCTTACCAAGATTGAGGCACAATTTTACATTTTTCTGCACCCTAACAACACTGTCCTTACTACCTTGTCAACTAGTCAACAAAGGATTACATTGTGATAGGAAAGGGACACAAGGATGAGAGCATCCTTACCATATCCATGCTAAACCAAAAATACGAGCCACTAATCATAATATGAAGTGGATGGTGGACACCAGTGACAACCCATTAACACAAGTTAGTTCCATATCGAACTCTCTTCAAGAATTATGAAAGGACAAACTAACCTGATCATATACTCCTCAAGATCAATAGTGCACACCGGGCATGTGCCTAGATGTCAACTGTGAATCGATTGATTATTTCATTATCCTAAAGATACTGAAAATCTCTTCCAATCTCAAGGGAAATAGAAAGAATTCCAGCTATTCTCTCGATTCCTTGGGCATGCAAACCATTAAGGCATCCATCTTCTCATGTAACACTTCAAAGAAATTGATAGAATACACTCCAATAGAACCAAGTGAAAATGTCAAAAAAAGTTGCACAGTCCAGACTTCAATACAACCCACCCAACAGAGCTCTACCAGAAAAAACTCTACCCCACAAACATTTCAACTATGAGAGATATGTTAGCAGATTATTTAGGATGAAGACATGTGCTAAACTGATCGAGTAATAAAATGGCATTCATGGAAGGAAATGTTATTCTGAACAGATACCTCGAAACTTGGATATTGCAACTTGCATTCAACGGTTTCATCAAGCTTTTTCTGTCAAAAGAATACTTATATGAGACTAGAAAGAAAAGACACATGCACAAAACATTCTATCAAGCAAGCATGCACGTGTACACATGATTGAACAAAAGTTGAAGAGAATTTGCAATGTGTACTTTACAAAAGAAGACGTGCCAATAAAATTTCAACACTGAATATTAAAAGGAGACTTTCACCTGTACATAGGTATAGTTCTGCAAATCTACAAATATTTCACCACATGAGTCTCTACAATCAACTGTGTAAAACGCAATTCTCTGTGGGCTCTTGCGACATTTTTCATTGATCAGTTTCTGAGACAGGAGAAAATAAAGCCAGGAAAATTGTAAAGATTAATATTTCCATATTCATAAGTATGAAATATGCTATGTCAATGATAAGATTTAGAGGTGTTGAATAACTCCACAGTAATTTCATAAGATTATTGTTGATTATGAAGTATATTACAAAGCAAAAGCCAAAAGGAAAATCATACTTTTGTTTTAAGGTTGCACCCACTAACAACAACAACGCTGAACTTGTTGTAGAAATCTCCATCAAAGCTTGATAAATCACCTGTAGTGACAATTGACAAAAGACCAAACTTGGTTACCTCTCCTAATTTGACAGTTGACACTAAACATCCATGAATGAAGGCACGGGGATCAATTTGTCCCATAGGGCTAGCCATCCGCATGTAGCATTAACAATTAACCTTCCAGAGCTTGAACAGTCATCCATACACTTCTAGAAAGAGGTTTGTATGGTGGCATAATTAAATATTTTATTGTTAAGTTTAAGATGTTTCTTTCACATAGATACTAAAATGTACACATGGTCTGACCTTTTTGTACTGAAACATGGACCATAGGATTGAACTCCTTCAAAGCATCACAGCAAACTTCAGCAAGAGATCTTCCACTGAATTCGTTTACATCAGGAGGAATCAAGAAGTTTGCTGAAAGCGCTTCCTCTGTGACCATCTGATCGTCCATCAAGGTCAAACTGCCAACTCCAGCAAGAACTATATTCTTGCAAAACTGAAAAAACGTCAACAAATTCTTTTAAGCATATGATCCATTCTAAACAAATTCTTTTATGCCTTGACGCCTCAAATTGAGGTTGCACTAAGCCTCACACCACATGCATGAAGATGTATATTCTATCAGTATGTGATAGGAAAGTGATCAGATAAGAAGAATATGTAAGAAATGTTGAAGATGGGATCACAATAGTGAGCCTGATCGCTTTCCTGTTACATGATGTTTTAATAACATTTTCATCAATTTCTTTTACATATATATATAGAGAGAGATAGACTTATGCCTCAATTACATCTTGTGGCTAGCCTCACCATTATAAACACTGATCATAATAAACCCTTTGTTACTCAAGCATATTTCTTCCACTGTAGCTGAAGTTCTTGACATTGCAATAAAAAACACTTCACTCCAAAACAACAACTTTTAGCTTAGACTACCGCAAATGTTAACTGAAATAACATTAAACCTAACCCTCATAAAGGTTCTGTGTCAACGGAAGGGACTACTTTGCAACATGTACAATCATAAGTGACCAACGTGCTTGATGTTAATAGTATCAATTGGGTATTGTATCATAATAATACAGATAATACATCTTAGCTTCGATCAAATGCTGAGAGTCCAAATATGCAATTTTCAATTGACACTAACTTCAAGATAAAAATTCAAACAATTCCTATTTGGAATGCCATACAAACGACCTGTTCTTCACACTTGTTGCGCCACTAATGTAGAAACAGCATGAAATTAAAACTTCAAAAAAAAAAATTTCAATTGAAACACAAACTAGTTCTAAATTACCTCAACCGATGTGCCTTTCATGCCGCTTACCAACACATGTGCCTTGCTCAACCTACATAATCAACTCGACCGATTAATTTCAAATCACAGTAAAAAAATTCTCAAACCTGTCTTTGCTTCCAATTGAACTCACAAATACAAATGTAAAGTAACAAAGTGCAAAAAAAAAAAAAAAATTACCTCCTTTGGGCGTCTACGCCCCAAACACGAATTTGGCGATCGTATAAGGCAGTTTCTTGCTCTGTTAACTCCTCGCCGTCCATTCTCAAACGCAACCTGAGAAGAATGTAAAGTAATGAGTTACACTGAAACGAAATCGAAACCCTAAAAGTTTATAAAAATGGTTTCAAAGCTGAATCGAAGAAGAGAAAACGAAACCCTAAAAGCGATTTGAAGAAGCAGAGTAGACTTTTCGCTGTGTTGCTTTTTGATTTTGGGGAGTTTTTTTTAGTCTTCACAGTTGAAGAAGAGTAGTACCAAGAACTACTGTTCTTACACCCAAAATTTATAAACGCACCCATGCTAACATTTTCAAACAACAAAAACCTCTTTTTTACTGTTTACTGGTATTGGTCAAGGATCGTGATTTCGTTTTTCGAGTTAATTTCGGTCATCTGATTTAAAAAAATATTTTGGTGTGCAAAGAAAAATATAAAAAATTTAAAGATACGTAAAATATATAAATGAATTTCGATGATATATCAAATTTTGCAACCAAGTACTGAAACAAACATGAAATCAATATATAACTAGAAAATCGAGAGTGATTTCAAAAATTAATATATAAATAAAATAAATGATAATTAGAAAATCAAGAGAGTATTTTTAAAATCAATAAATAATTAGAAGAAATAATAATTAAAAAAAATATTGAATTTTACATTAAAAATACCCTTAAAAAATGTAACTTTTTTGTAGATATTTTGTATTTTTACGTAATTTTCAAAAAAACCTTCAAAATTTTTCAAAATAACCCTAAAAAATGTAATTTTTTCTTTTCATAATTTAAAAAACATGGAAAATTTTACGAAAACACAATCCTATTCCTTAGCACGGTAACAAAAATTAAAGTCCACAAACGGGATTTTAGAGTGTTGTCAATAGTTGGAAATAATAGCAAGCAAGAAAGAGACCTTGATCCGTTAGTGTTACTCTACAACAAATTAGAGACATCAATAAAGGTTAATTTGATGTCTTTACTCATGAAACATGGTGACAATAAGGCTTTCGTTCCTTGAGATGAAATGGCGATTGTGTGTCTTGTCTTCTTTGTTGTATAACAATGCTCGCAGTCCTGATAAACACATAAACAAATAAACAATAAAACAAATGTATCTCAAGTATTCAGAAAACAGTAATCAGTTGCCGATAAAATCATATCATCAAGTCCTTACCGAGGTTGTTCTCATTATGTTTACGTTTCAATTTTTCAAAATTTTCCATTGCTTGAACTGACCTGGGCACCTGGAGTTGATGAATTGCAGATTGAGAAAGTCCTGCTAGTCCTTTGATCCTACTTCCCCTTTCCTTCTGTTCAGTAAGAAATAATGGAGTAGAAACAAGAGTTATAGAAGAGTCCAAATGCCAACTAAAAGGACTCCATTAATGGAAAACATCAAATGAGGTAGTGATCATTTAATGGCTTATATGTACAACTTGTTGTATAGGTGGTTTACATTAAATACATCATTGAATTCATGGGATCCCTTGAAGCAACTAATTAAGCAACCTTATATATTCTTGAAACTGATCATTTGAATGGTTATTAGCTCAATTCAAGATTGGTCATAATCCAGTGCAACCAATTAAACTATTAAAGGATGATGAGACATTGAGACTAGACACCAAACCGTGAAGTCCAAGCACAAGTGTTCCACCCATGAGGCTGTAGTGATGGTGGTCGTGGTGTTGGTGTTGGTGTTGGTCCATTACGATGAGTTAGTAGTGTTGGTTTGGCATAGTGATGTGGTTCTAGAGTTGTCATGGTGAGAGTAAAAAATTAGGAAAATCCTGAAAAATCAGCATCCCTTTAGTAAACACTAAAAAATTTAAATTCTAAAAATAAAACATTTCGGAAAATAATTCTTCATGAAATAAACACAGCCCAAGTGATTTATTAGAGAACCGTAAACAAATTGAATATTATTCCAAAAAGGAATGTTGGCTACCTTTTTCAATTATGAGTGACTTTTTGACACCACCATTTGAAATCGTTGACTCGTATATTAGAAATTTTTATTGCACTTTGACCTACCATGTGACCACAAATAAGAGGAGAAGATTGGTTTTTTTTTTTTTTTTTTTTTTTTCACTCCTCTCATTTTTTCTCTCCCCTTGCTATCAACAAGACTTAACATCAACAACACAAATGCATCCTACGTTACGAGTTTGAGCAATGTTCTCACACAATTCTAAAAAATCATCGAGACACGACACCTCTTGAGAGATATTACATCAACATTGCAACTTAAGTCGTGAGATTTGTGTATATTTTTGCCAGAATACCAACTACTTTCTAACATCAAAAACCATCAACAAACCAAATAAAAGGTTTAAGGTTAAATTCGCAACACAAAACCTTAATAAAAGTGCATTTATGGATCTTAAGGCGTGTGTTGGTTGTATGAAATCCTAGGCCATGAGAATTCGTGAGGGGACCCTGTATTTTATGTTAATTCGAGGTATCACTCCACATCTATTGTTTGATTTTGTGATCAATTGTGGTAATGAAAGTCCATAAACATAAGAATCACATGCATTGGATGACACAAAAGTGTGAATTTCATGTTCATGGGACTCTCATTTCCATCATTTATCACAAATCAAATAGTAAATGTGAAATGATGCATTAATTTAACCTAACATGTAGAAATCCTCTCATGAATTTCTATAGCATAAAATTCCATGCAACCAAACACATCCTTAGTGGATCCAAATTTCCACTTTCGTGTCTCATTGATGACATTTATCAACCTTATTGAACCATGCACATGAATCTTTCATGTCCACATCGTGTTGGTATATACAAAACAAGCAGGCAAATCAATTGCCTTGAGGGGTTCGATTGAACATCGGTTATATTATTTTGATGAATGGTTCCTTCAGTTCCTATGACGGGAAAACTCCATTCAAACGGTGGCAAAAAATTTCACAAGCTATGCTGTGAAATCATGATTCTTGCAAGACATGCAGCAAAATTGGGTTCGACTCCCGCAATACATGTAGCGAAATTGAGCAATATATGCAGTGAAATTGAACACGTTTCTTGTAGGTTATGTCGCGAAATAGAAAAAAAATGGTTATCACCTATTTTGGGGATAGCCCTTTTTTATTTTTCCAATTTTGTAGATATTGTGTAGGTCAAATGGGCCAAGGGAGGGGTGTGAGAAAGCAGATGAAAAATGACGAAGGGATGCATGGAGCTGGTGTTTTTGCAATATGTATTATTGTTGGACAATTGGTGCTAGCCAACATATTACTTAGGTTGTATTGTCTTGAAGGTGGGCTCTCATTCACTTCGTGATATTATTAGATAAATTCTCTTCACCCCACATGTTGCAAATCTCGAGGCATGTGAATCGAAATAAGTTAAAACTTAGACGCATTGTTTATGTTGTTATTAGTTTATAAATTTATAAAAAATTCCACCTTTAATGATACAATATTCATTTAGTCATGCATACTCTGAGTCCTTAGTTTAGATAAGAAAAAAAATTGAAGGGAGTCCTCATGGGTTATAAAAAATTCCATTTTTTTTGTCCAAAATGTATCAATTCCTTAAAATGATTATTTTTGTAGATATTATATACTTATACAATTCATATTATAATTGGAACATATTTGCCCAAATCCGAATCAAATCCGCTAAGAATTTGAGTTTGAATTTAAAAATCTAAATCGGAGAAAATGAAATCAGAATCTAAAATTTTTCGGATCGAATCAGATCGGTTTTCAAATAAAACCCGGTCCATGGACCGTCTTTTTATCAAATAGGTGTCTCATTGGATTCAGAAAATCTAAGGCAGCCTGTACATTTTTGCCCCTCCTATTTAAACACTGTTTTTGTACATTTCGCCCCTTAGTGAGCAACCAGGCCAGCAGACCCAGGCCAACCTGCCTCTCCCACCCGAACCCGAATTCCAAAGGCGGGGAACACAAGTATTTCCCGCCAATAAATCCAAGAACCCAAAACACTCTCTATCTCATTCGCCTCTAACGAAAAAAAATGGAAATTATCGGTGGTTCTCAGAGGAAAACTTCACCTTCGAAACCGTCAGTTGAATCATCACTCCCTCTCTACCGATCCGCCCCTGCTGTCGAAGTGCGTCTCGAAGATTTTGAGCTCTACGCCATCGATCGGTTGCGAGGTAATATAATAACACAAATCTAGGGTTTCATTTTTTCTCAGAAACTATTCGCAAATTCCGATATTGATTTCGTAATTTTCACATCTAGGGTTCAATTTCATCCAACATTTCAAGTTTCTTGCATCGTGGTTGAGATCTTGGATGTTGATTTACTAGTAGCTAATGTGTGTTGATGTAGTTCTCATCGAGGGTTCAAATTCTTCAAAGATTTTGAGTTCTTGCACTGTGTGTGTGCGAGTCCTTGATTGTTGATTTTGTGGTCACTATGTTTGTTGTAGTTCTCAAAGGGATCTCAGATGCATTATCTCGAGGCAAGAAACCCGAGGATGTGAAGAAATTGGTAATTTGCATTTCTTGGTTTTGTTTCTCTTTGGTTTAGTGTGAAATTGGGGGAATTTAATCGAGTGTTTGAAATTTTTATGATATTGGTGTTGATAGGTAGATGAGCTTTGGAGGGCACACATGAGGCATCCGGACCACTCTGAAATGATTAAGAAAGACATAATTTCTCACTTTGTGTTGCGTCTTGTTTATTGTAGAACGTAAGAACACCTTTGATTTACGTTATTCTTATTTTAATGCAATATCAGTGGTTCGAAATTGACCTAGTCGTGACGTTGTGGCAGTGAGGAGCTGAGAAAGTGGTTTCTTTCTATGGAGACTACTCTATTTCGCTATCGTTTTCAGCTTAAAACAACTGAGACTCAAGTTAGTTTTTATTAATTTTATCACATTTATGGAAAGTTATCTCAATCTTGCTGATATGGAAAAGATTACTTGTTGAATCAACAGAGGGCGCTGATGGCAGAATTTGACCTACCATACAAGGCAGTCAGCAATTGGAACTTGAGGTATCTTCGCCCCCATCTCATTACTAGCCTCAAGACAATTTTCATCCAGAATACATAGGTTCTGGCGGAAGAAACCTGTTATTAAGGCTGTGTTTTTAGCTGAATCTGAGTGTTTCTATATCTGTTATCAATGCCCCATTCATGCATTATATATATTTTAAATTTCTTAAGCATTTATCGTAATTTGTAATTCTCGTTTCTTTTCATTCCAAAGGGACAATCATCGGAAATGTCCTTCCACTAGTGTATCACTTGTTGGCCTTACTGTCTAACTCATGCAAGTCTCATAAGTTATCACATTAAACAGTGTAATATTTGGCTCACCAATCTCAACATCCTCATATATGCTACATCATTTTGTAAACATTTTATTTTGTGATCAAGCAATAGAAAAGCACAGTGAATTTTTCTAGTTATAGCTATTTGTACAATATCATCATCTAGCTACATGTGTGTGCACTTAAGTAGCTAAATTTTAATGATAGATAGTTACTTGTACTATGTTATTAATATTATTGCAATCCTACTTATTATTGTTATTATTATCACATTAGAGGTACCCCCCCCCCCCCCCCCCAAAAAAAAAAAAAAAAAAAAAAGCCTCGTGGTTTTCTTTCTTGAAAGAGATTGCTCAAAATTGGAAGTAGAAAAAAAACCCGTTGTAGTCGGATGAGTCGCGCTTTGGTCCTCTTGGGTGAGAACTATCAAGTACTCAATAGAATGATTCTATTTGAGTCAGTTTTTTGCTTCCTTTTAAGTTTGTGTCATGTCCAACACTGAATCCAGTTTGTATCTTGATAGTTTTTACAATAAGTGTACCCCACCCACACACTATACACACACCAAAAAATAGAAAATTTGGAGCAATTGACCATGGTGTAGTCACATTGCTGAACCACTCAGAGGTCCTTGTATTCACGTGTGGTTGTCAATTTATTTTTTCCTTCGACGAGGCTTGAAATGATCAGAGTTCTTGAATTAGTACACTTGTTCAAATGGTTGGAGAGTGAATGTTGACTTAAATTGGTTCCGTTTGCACAACACTACTACAGTATTGCTATATCATAGGTCCAAGTAACATGTACACGTGGAGCACCTTCTGAAAATAAGCAACCTCATCATATAAAACCTTACAAAACTGTAGTTGGGACATAATTTGGTCACCATAGCAGCTTCTTAATGCTCTCTGTTTTATAGTGAATGTCATCTTGGCACTCATCGAATTAGATACCAATTGCATTAACTCTCTAGTTACTTAGAACATATCCTGTTTCATCGTTTCTCTTTGATTTATCTTACTTTACAGTCTCAATAACTATAGTGCATAACACAACATGGTGATAATTTAAGCTGAAGGACTGGATGAAACTCACCGAGCACTGCCAATAGGCTTGCACATTGCTTCATGGACTACTAGACAGCGTTGCCTTTAGCCCATAAAATTGACTAAGTCAGCTGTGGGTTTGCTTCCCAGTAAATGCAATAATTTGGTTGTACTTCTTTTCTTTTCCAGACTGTCAGAGATAAATTGAGCCAAGTAGCACGTTCTACCAGCCAGTCTATACCTGCTGGTAAAAAAGGATCACTTACTGTTCTCTAGGATAGTTCACTTAATTAGCTAGACCACCTCTCTCTATTGCCATATCTGATATGACATTTGTTCTGTTTAATTTTGCAGCTCAGACGATATTCTTCAAGGTTTGTTTCCTTCAATTTAATAGTTTCCTTTAATGCAGCAAGTAAACTTTTATAATTCCCAATATCACCAGAGGAAATTTGTAGTTGGAGTTGGAGAGGTACATAAGCAACCCTCCTTTTCAATATCCCATTTGTTGTACACAATTATGTTGTTTGTGGTTTTATATCTACGGTCTTGAAACTTATTATGATGGTAATAGAAAATTGTCCCGCAATGGGTGCTTGTGGATTATCTGCTTCAGTAGTTGGGTTCAACTGAGCTTCTTTGCAGGGGCGGAGCTACATATCTGTAGGGTAAGGCAAGTGCCCCATCCCAAATTGCCAACTCCAGCCTATTGGTTGGTCAGCTTCAACAAAAACTCGTGCCTGGTCTCCTTAGATGTGAGACTATTTTAAGAAACTAAATGGATTCTTTGTGTGGTGGGACACCATTTCACTCATCATTGGACCAAGTAGTAAATCATAACTGGAATAAAAGAAAAGAAAATGAGTCGGATATATATGAGACTGGGGCACCATTGGTTTGATATTATTGTGGTGAGTGTTGTACCAATTTTTTTCATAGGTATGTATTATGGATTGTTCAATAATGAAAGAAGTTACGGTGGGTTTCATACTTGGTGAATTTATGGAGTAAATTTTATATTCTTTTCTGTTATTTTATGAACAATTCTTAAAGAAGTATTTAGTCCAATACCCTCCCATCTCCAACAATAATATTCTAGTTCAATAAACATTTTAAAAATAAAGTTTGTCCTAGAATGATATTAATTCATGATTTATACGTTAATATGGTAAAAAGACCTTTTTTTTAAAAGTAGTGCCCCACTCCAGCAAAATTGCTGGCTCCGCCCCTGCTTGTCTGGAAACATCATTACAACAGCATGAACATGGCTGCTTCTTCCTCCACACCTTAAGCAAGCATTTTCTTTCTTGCATTTTTTAGTTCTTAGGATCTGATGTAATGTGATTTGGTTTGTATGAAGGTACCATTTGAAGAAGTTCCCGAACTTGTTGCAAGTCGTAGAGTATATCTTCAAAAAGGTTTTGCTTATGTTGGTATGACTCAGGTGAATGTCAATTGTTTTAGCTGTCATTTCATTTCATAATTTGAAGTATAACTTTACATGCCAGTCACACATATATGATATGATTAAGCTTCTCTTGTTTTCTTTAGGTGGTTTCGGTTGTTGTCACCCAGTTCCGTAGCAATTTATCAAAAGCACTTGTGCTGACAAACAGGTTTTGAAAACCCCCTTATACTTCTGTCTTATTATCTGATTTTTCCTAGTACCCAAGTTCTGCCTCTCTGGTTATGTTAACTTTGTTTAGCAGTCACTTAGGGGGTCACCATGGCAATTTATGCACTATTACATGCTCATGTTATATTTTAATGTTAGCAAGTTGACGATGACATGCTGCATTGTTTGCCTTAAAATTCTTTGAACACCATTTATTCTTGTTGATCCCATGAGACATGGATAGAAACCTGTGTATAGTCTCAAATGTTATTGCATTCAATCTCTTATATTCCATGTGTGTGTAATTGGAGGTGTTTGCCATACTCTTAATATTTGCGTTTTGCTTGTAGAAAATGGACATCCAGCATCAGAGAGCAGGAAAAGGATCGTTTGACCCCTGTGAGAATTAATTCATACTAAATGTTAACATAATTTCAGTTCCAATATCTAGTTACTAGTATTTGATCACATCCTCCCAATTTAGATTGTTGAAGCACTGAGCACAAGCTATCTGGGTCCTGACTATTCTCAGGTACATCAGTTCATATTGCTTGCATCTCTTTCTCTTATTTTAAGAGCATTAAAAAAGGTGTGATTGTTGCAACTGTTTTTGCAGCCTAAGGAATTCGGAGAGATATCATTAACGGACATTGCTAAATTGGCAGATAGTTCCTTTCCACTTTGTATGCGGCATCTGTTTGATACGGTAAGGTAGTTGCTAATAGAAATATTTGCTTATTTGTTTTGGAAGAGTTATGGAATAGAGATGTAGAAGCAGTCAGTTCTCTCTGCTTATAGACTTATTGCCTTCTAATTTATTTTCTCTTGCTTTATCTCTTTTATCATGTTACCAATTTGGACTAACGATGCTATTTGCTTGTAGCTTAGGGAGGATCACCATTTAAAGCACGAAGGAAGGATGCAACTAGGTCTTTTTCTGAAGGTAATACTTTATTCACATCCTTGTAGGTATATGTACACATGCCATTAATCCATGAATACAGTGAGAGATGTATGTGTATATTTCTTCAGTTCTATTAACAGTTGTATCTACTTTTTGTTTGAAAAAATGCACTTGGAAAAGAATCATAGAAAACTATTGCTTGTTCTCTGGTGATGGATATATTCCTTTCTAAAGAAATTTCTTCTTTTGACTTGGTGGTTAAATTGTTTTAATTCAACTTTTCCAACATGCACAGGGTGTTGGCTTGAAGATGGAAGATGCTCTTGCGTTCTGGAAAGCAGAGTTTTCTCAAAAGGTTAGCATACTAGACAGGCTGTCAACATCTATATGGCTACTTTTATTGAAAACCTTTTGTAAGCAAGCTGTTCAACTTGTGAGCTAAAATGATTCACTTCTAAGAACCTCAATGGTTCTTTTGCCCTTAGTTACTTATGGATCATCCATCACATGAACTAAATCACTCACTTATACAACAATAAGTATCATCTGCAATGTCGATACAATGATGCGTCAAATGGCTAACATTTGGCACCGTCAGTCAATACCTTGGACATGTTTTTGACTGATTGACCTCTGAAGCAATGATAAATGGTCTTGGTCCTGCATAACGTGGAACTGTCCTGTGCTACTGTTGTATTTACATTTATATGGTGTGAGTGTCACCTTCACACAATGATTGAATTGCTTGTCATAGGTCGGTACTGAGAGATTTGATAAGGAATATGCATACAGTATCCGACATAACTATGGAAAGGAAGGAAAGAGAATGGTATTTATCTTCAACTGGAAATCTTTTATTGGCCTATCAGATCCTGGATTGAAGTATACATCTTCTGTATGCTGCAGGATTACTCGCCCTATTCTTGTCAAAAGATCATCTCAAAAACTCCTGGTGTTGGCGATCATCATGGCTGTCCATACCGTCATTTCAGGTTGAGTATCTAACTCAAATTTCTCCATTTTTTATTTTATAATTTTGTTTCAGGAAAACACAGGTTACATTAATTAAAAACTAGGAAATCACAAACAAAGAGATCAAGGAGCTGATAAAACAGAAAACTAAGACTAGTCAGAGAAGAGATTCCAAGAGATGCTCCATTGCCATGGTCAGTTTGATACTCTTATAGTTTTGGTCCATGCTTGCTTTTCTCCTCAAAGACTAGCATTTCACTCTATCCAAATAGCCCAGAAATGCTAATAAGGAGGCAAAAATCTGGCATTCCAGTGTTCAAATTACTAATTCTGACGAAGCATGTTAACTTGAATAATTATTGGAATTGTGAGTCAACATATATAGCATTGTATGCTTTTTCCAACAACGCATCAAAAACATGTCGCGACCTTTTAGAGTTTGTCGCATCTGTTTAGAATGGGAGATAGAAGGTAACCTCTTAGGCTAAGAACGCGCCTTCGTCGCTGGAGTTGGCTGGGTGCACCTTTAGATAAACTATTGCAAGTTTGCAACTAGACCTGTCATCCAACTATGGATAACTTTCTTTACCTATTTATCATTATTATTGGTAATATTATTATTTTCATTGCTATTTGTTACTACTATCATTTTTGTGTTGTTATTTAGTTCTAACAATAAATCATGGGTTCTTAAAGCATCATGGAACTCAAAGGGTGCTGTTACATTGCAAGTCTTTGAACTTGACACAACAAAACTCTAGGAGGGGGAATAAATCGTTGATTCCTTGAGGACGAAGAAAAGGATAAGGACATTCTAAGATTTTATTAATATATATTTAAAACAATTACAAAGAGTGGAATTTATAGATTGCTGGTTTCTTGGGGGTAGTGTAATCTACTAAACTTCATCTAAGATATCCTAAAACAAAAGATAAACAATACTTAAATTTTCATTCAATCAATCACCAATTACAACCTAATTCTCAAGCATTTTTTATAAGCTTATAGCTTATTAGCTTCTTTGGCAAACAATCTAACCCTAAACCTAATATGGTTAATGTCCTCTTTAGTATGGGCTTTAATTACCCAACCCAATTAACAAATAACTAACATACTAATACTATCCAATTACCCAATTACATTATGGAGACTTTCACTTGTTTCTCTCGTTCATGTAGATTGAGCTAGGGTACCGACATCATTCTCCTCGTCCCAATTTTGTGATAGGAAAATCAAACGTACGGAGTGAGAGTTGTCTTCTCAATCCTTGTTGACATCTTTGGAAGCAATAAAGTATGAATGCCGACTGTAGAAGGGTTATTTATGCAGCGATTAATCGCCGATTTAGTGTAAATAAGGGGTAGACCGATCCGAACTAGGTATTTAGTGGTTGGGTCTAATGGTCAACGATTAATCGGTGAGTCACCAAAAAATTGGTGAGTGATCGGTGATAAATCGAGATTGTTCTGTCGGTTGGTGGTTGTCATCCTGTTGGGTGGTGGTGTTGCTCTATAATGTGTGATGTTTTGGACATGGTTACATAATTTGCTCAATAATCTGACTTTTGTTGCTCTATAATACTTGTTTTATTAATCTTTATTATCAATATATGCTATTTATTATAATTTACATTAGTGAGGGTATAAAAATACATACTTTGAAAAAGTACATTAAACCTGATTAATTCGCTTAATCTTAAATCGATCCTGGACTTCAAAGGGTCTATTTGCGCATTTACTACATAGTGCAGAAGTTGGCTTCCCATCACAACACCACCAATTACAAAAGGTTAATTATTTATTTATCATGGTGGGTGGCATCTATATCAAATTGCGAGAACATCAAACATAAACTTTCATTCTGTATTCTTGATCAAGAATGAAATTTGACATTAAGTCCAATATCAAAGGTGCAATACCACAACCAGTTGTGAACCAACCAAAATAGTACAATGCAGTTTGAGGAGTAACAAACAATCAAGCTTCTTCACTAGACGGTAGAAACTTCATTTTTGTACATCCTCTATCAATGAGCAAGTTATAAACCTTATCTTATACAAGGCACCTTGTTTAAAAGATAGTGTTGTTAGAAGGGTAAGTGCTAAGTGGTAAAAAACTGAAAATCTGAGTTTTCTACATAGAATATTATCGTCATCTCAGTTGTCCAAAGTATCCTCAATATCTATAGAACAAATCACTAAGAGCTACACGATTTTGCCAATTTTTTGCATCAGTTATGCAATCATGGACAAATTTTCCTTCACAAATTTCTATTAAGATGCACGAGTTTCTTTCATAAATATCTATTTAGAATATTACACAATTATTAGGTATCAGTTTATTATTTATGCAAGTCCAAGTAAGAGTGAGTCTAGCCTAGTTTAGGTCAAGGTCCATGATAAGCCTACAACCACGTAATGTCCAAGCCCGAACAAGTCAGCACAAAAGCAAGCCCAAGCCGCATTTGTGGGGACAATCCCCAACACACTAAAGCTATGTCACTTGAAGCTCCACCATGGTGGCGTTTCATCTCACCAAGGGTTGTTTAAAGCGCCTAAAAATGCCTTGGGTTGTCTTGGCGAGCCACAGTGCCTTGTTTGTCGATTATAAAGCAACTATGACTACAAAGTTGGTTCATGTTATTACTATTATTAATTTTTTTTTATCGAAGTACATGTAAAAATACGAAGCTTGCTATTTTAGGTAATGTATGTATGTTATGTGCATACTGTTGTTGTTGTTGGCACTCCAGGGCCTCGTTCCGCTTTGCCCTCAGACAACCTAGCACTAAAACTGCCAACCCCCTATCAATGTACAATTTCGAAATATTCCAAAATCATCAAGGAACTTTGGTTGAAACTTCATGAGTTTGTTAAACTCAAACCTAGTAACAATTTCACCGTTATAGCCAACATAATTTATAATTTGATATGTCACTATCACATTTCAGAGCTTTTGGACCCCAAATCTTAATATCTTGTGTATAGCTTACATGCTTCGTGGGCAAACTTGCATAAGAATCAATACATTGCAAACACATGTAAGCCGTTGTGGCACTTTTATGACAGTAAAATCCATTTGGGCACTTTTCTTTCCATGTTTTATAAATTTTACCTATTGGGTGTGGGCCCATGTATTAAAACAAGATATTGATCAAGAAAATAAGAATAACTTCAATATTATTGTAATTAATCTAAAGATTACATGTTTTGCAAGGAAGTTTGTTAACTTTGTACTTAAAAAAAAATGACATATTCCCTATCACCTACTCAACATAAACTATTAAGAAATATTTAATCATTTTAGTTATCAACATTTATTAAAAACCCTGGACTAAAAAGAAAAAAAAATGTTATGGTTGAGTGCCCCACCCACCATAAATTTCGGGCTCCGCCCTTGGATATCATTCATGACACACTGTATCCATATTTGATGTATTTATCGAGTGAATCTAGAGAGCTAGGCCTTGACGCCAGGAGAGCTCGCGTATCGTTTAGATATTCTGTAATCAATCATCTCCACTTCCTCATTCCCTCCCCATATCTTTTAGATATTCTGTAATCAAAGTAGGAACTTCTTTTCCATTGCTACCATCGAGAGCCAAAGTCAACTCAAACAAAGGAAGAAGATGAATGATTGTTTAGAATCATAACAACCGAATACTTCATTGAGGCATATGGATATCATCGTTTCTCCGTAGTTTCTACATCCCTAACGCACCCTTCTAGCTACTCTTGTATTTGAGTTAATGCTCTAAAGTCAACTAGTGATGATGTCATCAAGCAACTATTACCAATTCTACAAGAATCTGCAGAGCAGTTGATGCTACAACTCATTGATCCTGATCTCCGTGAGAAGTCCCTCCTTGATCTTTCCAAGGTGAGGGCTTTCCTCCTTTTTATGGTAATTTTGATCCAAATCGCTATGTTTGAAAAAGCGATGGCTCGATCTTTCCAAGGTGAGGGCTTTCTTGCTTCAAGCTTTGTATCATATAAGCTTGAGTCTCTGCTTTCTTACCCTCTTCATTTTGTTGCTCAAACACCTCGCAAAATGTATCCCACTGCCAATGTTTTAAAAAACGTTTTTAAGCCTCGAGGCGGTCAAGCTTTTTTTGAGGTGAAGCGTAGCCTCGAGGCATAGCGAGGCATTTTTTTTGTAAAAATGATGAAAAATATATATAAAAAATTACAATTAAATAAAGAAAAACAAAATCAATCATCAAGTGAAATAACATTATATTGAAAGAAATTAATGGGTTGAATCCAAGATGTAGTACAGTCGACGAGCCCAAAATACAACCCAACCCAACCAAGATACGAAGCCCTAAAACAACAAACCAGAAAACCCATTTAAAAGATGAAGAAATCAAGAAAATGAAACCCTAGCCCCTACCTTACCACTCTCTCCACTAGCAACAACAAGCATGGGGCGAGTTCACACAAAGATAGTGAAAAAGTCGTGGCGTCAGGTAATCGAGCGCTACTACTTGCGCATGACGCTTAACTTCCACATGAACAAGAAGATCCTCGAAAAAGTTGCAATCATCCCCTCGAACCGCCTTCGCAACAAGATCGTCGGCTTCTCAACCCTTTTTCTCTTCTTCTACTCTTTTTTGTCTGCAAAGAAAAGAATGAGAATCGGTCAAGTTAGGTTTTATGAAAAAATCTTAAGTTCAGCCGTTGGATCTGTCTAAAGATCTGAACAGATCTGATGAATCCCAATAGGTTGGAAGCATATGCCTCATTACGCCTCAAAGCGTGCGCCTCATAACAGTAAGGTGAACGCCTTGAAATGGCATCCCGACTCGTACCCTTAGAGGTGTTTTGTTGGCGCCACGCCTCGACTCCCGCCTCAAGGCGTACGCCCCAATTGCTTTTTAAAATCATGCCCACTGCATCTCTGACATATCTGGACTGCCTCACGGAATCCCACCAATTCTCTTCAAAAGAAACAAGTTGCACGATGTTACTTGTTATTTCTTCTGGGCATGAGGATTGCAATTTTGTTTTTCGAGTTAATTTTAATGCTCTAATTTTAAGAAATACTTCATTTTGTGAAGCTTGACAATACTTTTTCAGAAAATTCATACAACCTAAGACTGATTTTTTTTGCCATTCAGGAAAATAAGTGAATCATCAACATATAAAAGGTGTGTGACCTCCTCAATCAGTTTCTCTCTCCCTTACTATCACAATAAGATCCAATCTTAACTCCAAATCAATATCTTTTCCTTTTTTCATCTCAAGCCCCCACCTTGATGAACCACCACCAGCTAATTTTGCCAAAAAAATAAATAAAAAAAATCTTACTTTGAAGATTGAATAAACTCCTTGAAGAATCAATAAATGGGGGAAATGAGTTTGAGACTGATTTATGGAGAAAGGGGCCTTGCCAATCATTACATGGGATGGAATGGGTGAAAGAGATCTTCGTAATGGGAAGACATTTTTGCCACATGCATGTTTACCGGTCACTTGTTTTGGTAACAAATTTCAGAAACTAGAGGTTGAAGGGGACATTTCATGGATTACATTAGATATTGAGGGTTCATGAGCTAGAAGATTAACAAGTGTTGAAAGTTTTTGAGGGCTCTCTTCATTATCTGCTACTTGTAAGTTTTTGTGTGTTTTAGGTGGAGGAAATAAAGTGCTACTTGTAAGTTTTTGTGTGTTTTAGGTGGAGGAAACAAAGTAAGGAGAGAAAGATTAAAAAAAATAAAAAATAAAAAAAGCCATAACAACAAAACCCAAACCCTTTCCTCAACACGTGTTGGACAGCAGGCCTGGCTCTCTAGACTTGTTGGCAATGATGCACGGACTCAGATATGCGTGTCGTGTCAGACACGAATATGACACGGCGACTCGGCAATCACCATACTCTGGAGGCTACTTTTAATGTCTTTCAACCTCTTGAGCATAATTATGCTTGAAGCAAAGCGTGTCTCTGCTATGAAAAACAACGTCAATCTTGAGTGCTCATTAATCATATGAAACCTCATGGAATAGTTCATGATAAAATTCTTGATCAGCACACATCAATAATTCAACTACACAAACTATAGGCCTTTTCATTTGCAGGTGTGTTCTTTGGAGCGCATGTGTTTTTCAAGGCAAGGTTGAAAGTGTGGACTACACAAGGTGTCCAGTACACCCGCAGCCTTACAAACTGGAGCATTGTCGGTTATGACTTGGACCACATTACTTGGCCCAACGTCACGTACGACTTCCTTGATCAAACCAGTAATGAAGAATTTGTCTTTGTACTCCCCTTCACAGTTCACAACCTTCAAGAACATTGGACCACCCTCATTAATCACTATGAAATTAATGAGAGGCCTCCTTTGAGCATTAGTCCACCCATCACAAACAATGGTTGCTCATTTGGTAACCCATGTGAACTTTGTTGCCTCCAACAACCTTTGAATGTTACCCCTTTCATTTTGAAGCAATGTCGTCCTCAATGCATTATACCCAGGGGTCTTGTAACCACTAATGGACTTTGCTTTATTCATTGCATAGGTGAAATCCTTGCAATCAAAGTATCCAACTCTTGTCGCTCACTTATATTGAAAGCATTTGCAATAGGATTATTATTGGTTTCCTGCTTCCTTTGTTCAATATATGGAACTAAAGAACTAGCGCCACTACTTGAACCCGGGTGTGGGTGACTACTTGAGCCCACCGAAGGAGGTAAAGGAACACTTTGCAGCCTTGAACTTTCTGCTATCAGTGCAGCTTTTTCAACAAATTGTTGCACCTCTCTAAGTTGTAGGGGGAGATTTTGGCACAAATAACTATCCCATGGCTTGTTATCTTCAACAAGTGGTCCTTCAATCTAGTATGAGATCCTGTATACTCTTTCTGGCAAAAGTTACACTGCCATCTAAGATTTCCCCCACCTTCATTTGGTCTTCTTATTATTGTCACATGCTTCCAAAGATCATCTCCAATTACTTGGCCTAAAGGAAACATTAAGAGAAAGGACAATTACAATGTTAGACTCCAATGTTGATATTCAGGCTCCAATGCTTGACATAAAGTATAATCAGAAGTGCCTTTGAAAGATATCATAAAGTATAAAGAATATGAGCATATAAAAAATAAAGAAAGATATGAGCATATAAAACTCTCACTGGATCAGAAAGAATATAAGCATATAAAACTCTCACTGGATCAGAAAGAATATAAGCATATAAAACTCTCACTGGATCAGAAAGAATATGAGCATAAAGTATAAAGAATATGAGCATATAAAGAATATTAGACATAAAGTATAATCATAAAGTATAAAGAATATGAGCATATAAAACTATCTCCCTACTTGAAGAAATATTAGACATAAAGATAATCATAAAGTATCAGAAAGAGATGAGCATATAATTAGAAAAATATCTCCCTACTTGAAGAAAACCATATAGAAAGGCTCTAAACTCTTACTGGATTGAGATGAATCAGAACAGTGAGAGCAAAATCGCAGAAAACAAAAAACAAAAACAAAAAACAAAAAACAAAAACAAAAAACAAAAAACAAAAACAAAAAACAAAAACAAAAAAACAAAAAACAAAAAACAAAAAACAAATGAATGAAGGTACCTGCTGATGCTGAGGACGACATGATGTTCCTGCAAGCTCCCTCTCTCTCTAGCTCCGTTCAGCAAACACTCTCGCAGCTTCGTTCTCTCTCTGTCTCTGGCTCGATCTCTCAATCACTGGATCGATTCTCCCTCTCTCTAGCTCCGTCCAACAAACAATTGTCCTCTTCGATCGATCTCTCCCTCTCTCTGGTTCGATTGATCTCAGCCCTTTTTTCTCCCCTATTTTCTCTGTTATCTCTGAATTTGAAATTTCTAATTAGGGTTTGAATGGCTTGATCGATCGAAGAGGAAAACAATCGAGGTTATTTGCACCATTTGCAACCACGTGTCGGGATCGTGTCCATGGCGTGTCGGTGCCAGTCAACAAATTTTGACTGTTGACCACGTGTCAAATACATGTCGGACGCGTGTCAGGCGCGTGTCCGTGTCCAACAAGTATTTGACACTTGATACGAGGTTTTTTCGGAGAGTCGGTGCATCAGAGCTTGTTGGGATCCATCTCCTTTGGATTCATATCGGATTTGGGTCTTAATTGTGAAGCACATGTCAAACTTGGTCCATTTGGATTCAGATCCAATATCTTTATTGGACTATTGCTTTCTATGTAATGGATTAGATTTGGCTAAAAAGTATGTCTATGTAATTTTTAGTATGAAAAGAAAATGAAAAAAAAAATGCATATTCAAACCTTATTGGATCTAACGGTTGATCCATATTGGATCATATAATCTGTCATGTATCCTATATGCCTTACAATACTTGGATTGTTGTTAATTTAGATGTAGAAATATGGCGATTGTATACGCTAATTTTGGGTGTGTTTGGTTGGATGGAATCCTATTCCATGGGAATCCATGAGGGAATCACTACATTTAAGTCTAAACTGAGGTAACACACATGATCCATCATTAATTTTATGATCAATAGTGGAAAGTCTCATGAACATGAGAATCATGCTCCTTGGTCCCCCCAAAGTATGTGATTTCTATGAGACTTTCATTCCTACCATTGATCACAAAATCTAATGGTGGATTAATGAGTGAACCTCAATTAGCTTAGATGTAGGTTGTGAGACCCTAAGTGGGCGGACCTGAGGTAAGGGTGAGGGTTGGAGCCCAATAGGCCGAAAAATGTTGGACGAGCTACAAGGGGAATCATAGTCCCATATCGCCTGGGTAGGGAAGGAGGATGATCCTTATATGTGCGGGGTCAGCTCCCCATTGTATCGAGGCCTTTTAAATCCGTGAGGGCCGGATGGTAGCCCAAAGCGGACAATATCGGTACAGTGTGGGAGGGGGTCGTCACAGTTTGGTATCAGAGTCTAACTCAGCCGGAAGTATGTCACGTGGGAGTGGACCCTCGGGCAACGTGGACGTTGTGCTTGTGTAGCCAACGAGGACGTTGGGCCTTAAAGGGGGTGGATTGTCAGACCCTAAGTGGGCGGACCTGAGGTGAGGGTGAGGGTTGGAGCCCAATAGGCCCAACAAGCCGGGAGAGGTTGGACAAGCTACAAGGGGAATCATAGTCCCATATCGCCTGGGTAGGGAAGGATGATGATCCTTATATGTACGGGGTCAGCTCCCCATTGTATCGAGGCTTTTTAAAGCCGTGAGGGCCGGATGGTAGCCCAAAGCAGACAATATCGATATAGTGCGGGAGGGGGTCGTCACATAAGTGGTCCCTCATGGATTCCTATGGAATAGAATTCCATGCAACCAAAAACACCCTTAGATTGTAACATAGATCAAATTCTAGATAAAGTGTGTCCCAACACTCCCATTGGATGCCCTTTAGGCATCCCATGGAAATTGTATACATCTAAAATATAACAAATATTTAGACTGTACAAGACAAACAACATCAATTTTATTCTTTCTTGCATGTAATAAATATTTGATTTTAGAGAATCTATTGACCATCATAACCATTGAGGCCTTCGCTTGCTAGGTTCTAGGATTCCAATTGAAGGTTTTGTATTGGCATTGGCAACAACCCATGATTGAGAGATCATACAATGGAGCGGATATGGATTTTTAATTTTGTTAAATTCACATTAAGTTTGACTGAAAATTTGGTCCGACAAGTTATATGCCGACAAGATTCGTCTGCTTCAGTTACTAATGTACTATTGGATGCAAAGAACTTGTTCAGATGCGAAAAGAGCCGGATGAACCCTACTGTTTGACAGAGTCCCTCCAGCTTTTTGAGGAAGTTAAGGGCATACTCGATTTTCGACTTCTGAGCCATTTGATTTGTGTGACTTCTTTTCCATTTTTTAGCAAACATAGGATGTTCATAAAGTGAGTGACTAATTATGTTGATCCATATTGAGACATTTTGTGGGGCACAAGCTTATGTGCAAGTGCCTTATCAGGTTTCTTGCAACTTTTGGTTCTTTGAGTCACCTTGTTTTCTCTCTTTGTTGGTTTATCTGTTTTTCGCAAGTGTGTATTGTGGCAAGTTTCAGGGTCGACTAATTCAAGTGCACTTCGCCTTGTTGCTTGTGCTCATCGGACTTCTTCGACTTCAAGCTTAAGGACAAACTTCTTCAACCCGAGGAGGTTGATGTAAACATGTTCTTTTAATAATATTTATTGTAATTGGGCCTACTTAGTAGCAACCCATAACAATTAGGGCATTAGTTTCCAATTAAGTTTAGGGTTAGAGTTAGTTGTTAGAGAAGTCAAAACAATTATAAATAATGCGTAGATTGTTCATTTTTACACAATTGATTGAATAAGAGAATATTTATTTGTTTACGTGTTTTTCAATTTGGGTTGTCGTAAATTTTTTTCAATCCGTATTTTGTATTTCAGTTCTTGTTTATTTATAGTTTTAATTCTATCATTTTCACACAAATGGATAGGATGGTATTGGTATATGACTTGGGAAGTTGCAGAATGGTCTTAATGGTAAAAACATGGACATCAGCCTATTTGTTCTTAGCCTACTTTTAAAATGCCTTTTGTTTGCAATTTATAGTCAGGATAATTTAAGAGCTGCACTTGGTAAAATGGGAGTCAGTGGTCGTATAATGGAGGACGTGTTGGATAAAGCTCGAAACCGACATTATCAGGTTTGTGATTTCTATATATTGCTCAGACATATTCCAAGGGCATTTGATTATTTATTTTTCAATAACTTCATTTTCATGTTTCATGTACAATGGAAAACACATGCAGTTGGCATGCACTTTAACTTTTGAGGCTCTATATGGTTCCTCCTGTGATACTGGGATCAACCATCCAAATCAATACTTCATTGAGAGTCAAAAGATCCTTCAACAAAAGGTAAATGCATTATGTTTTATGTCAACATTGACCTGCCTCTTACATAGGTATATATATCTGGAATCCAGATCCAAATTTGACCGTGCATGTGGTTCCATGCAAGTGTGGATATGCCAATAATATTTTTTTGCTAATGGTAACCGAACCTTTCAAACTTGATTAGTGATCTTGATAGTCAATTATATGTTCTTTTAAATGAACGGAAAAGAATACTCCCAATGTTGACATTTTACAAGATCTCCTGACTGTTACCCACAAGGTTGGTCCTGTATCCATTGCCTGTCAGCAATTGTTGCAATCTGTGAAACTTCAGAGGTCATGATGTTAGTTCTTTTAAAATTTATTAGACAAGAAAATCCATTTTAGATTCTAATTAATTTCTGCTTTGCAGACCAATCCCGAGACTTAAACATCAGCTTCTTCTGATATGACAAGGAACCGTATCAATTGCTACCAGAACCAGGTTCAAGTCTTGTAGCTTTCTAATCTTATCATTTTCTGATAGACAAGTTGGGAAACTGTGACCAAGATCACAAAGCAGCAAAATAACTTCTTGTGGCATTTTTATTTTGCTCCCCACTACAAAATACTGGCAAACCTCCTTTCCTAATTCTAGATTCTGCTTCCTCTTACCCTTCAAATATGCTCTTCTTGTCAAGAACTTTGAAATCAGCTTTTGAGTTTTGACCACAGCTGTGGACTGCTGAAACCATATCTCCATTATGTGTAACTGGTAGACCAACCTCTGGGAATGAAGTATTATCCAGTTCATTTCTCACACAACCTATTATACTTAATTATTTTCTCCATACACGCCCTTGTTTCAACACAACTCGCTTGCCCACCATTCTTGTAAAACAGTGAATTGATGGTTATTCCTAAATCGTAACGAAAGGTGTAACCAGAAATAATTGATGGGACCAAAACATCCACACACCTATCGTTTTTGTGATAGGTTCTACTGCTTTTTTTATTTTAGTTTTTAAATCAGATGGTGACATTGGTTGTCCTCTCATGATTGTCATGATTGCCTAGTTGTTAATATTGAAATCAATGCTGAATGGATGATGAAACTATTATCTTTTCAGGTATTCATACACGGCGGTTTTGCATGACACCACAGGCTGTACGATAAGAATGGACAAGGAAAATTCAAGTCCACTGTTGGCATCTATATTTACATCCTATGCATGTATTTATAAAAAGGGTATAATATATAGAATGTTATATCTATTGCGATGAGAACTTAATGATCTCTCCCAGATCTTTCTAATGAAATAGTTTGATCCATTTGATTCACAACCCTTTAGACTTTCACTGCATGAACTTATACCTCTTCTCCATGTTAGCTGAACATACTACACTGAAGGTACTTGTGCTGCAAACCCTAGTCCCATTGTTTTCAAAATTGCAGAAAAAAAGGAGAAAAAGGCAAGAGATACATACACCGTACTACCTTGTTCATTTATTTATTATATGCTCTTTTTGTTCTGACCTTATTTCTTAAACATCCCAAATAAAGGAGTTCATCTAGGCCCAGAGGCCCTATTCTTATTTATTAAGCCTCTTATCTCTTCTTTTTTTGACAGAAACTGAGTGATGGACAAGACTTTTGCGCCCCATGACCATAGTAGTTTTGTTAACAGGTAAGTAGTAGCCTTTACATCATAGCAATTTTTTGTGGTTCTTGGTACTTTGGTCCCCAGAGGATGAAAAAAAAGAGATTGGATCTTCCCATGCATGAGCATTATCACCTCTACACATTTAGCAAATTTCCTATGATTTCCTTTTTGGAAAAAGCCATGGGATATAATAAGTGGTAGGGTCCTTGAGAGAAAGTAAGGGATTTGCCAAGATTTTCTCTGTCCCACCAATGTGTTTTATTGGAGACTGGCTTAGTAGGAATTCTTGCAGCCTTTGTGCTGGAATGCTTTGCTCTCCTCTTAATGCTTTCACTTTATTAACTGAACCCAACCAATTACCTTGGATATTGCTACACCACTGATGAAGCTTTGCCATGTGTTGCATGATAATGTTCCCGGTTGTTGAGTCCCTATGGTCTTTGGAAGATAATTGAGAGCCCAATCCATTTTTTTAGACACCCTAGAAATTTTTTGCATCCTGCAACTACAAACTTTGAAGTGGAGTTTGCATCATCCTTTTTTCTAACCTTGAACCCTGGGTCCCCCAAAATTGGCATTTCTGTTTGTTGCATGCCACACCAGTCTAAAAAGATGGAGCTAAAACAATACACGTCTTCTTTTCTTGTTTTTCAAGCTAACATGGTATGCAAAGTGGAGGTTGTGTTGTGGACTTTGTGCCTGGAAGTTTTTCTTATGGTTGATGCCTGCCACTTTTTTATTTGGGAGGGAACCTACTTGGGTTAATAGTGAAATGGTTAACTACACTTGTACTTCTTCCTATTCGTGATCAACTCTGCCCAACGAATCTTTGATATTAAGCAACCTATGAAGCAATAAAAGGTAAACACAGCACCCTATATTTTGAAAGATTATATTTGGAATAACTTCCATAGCTTTTTATTATATCTAATGTAGTATCTTTTGCACCCTAAAAGTGAGACCCAAAATAAAAACAGCAATGGGGAGCAAGTACAGATTAATCCACATATTGTGAGCATCCTTGTTCTCGTTTCTTTGGTTGCTTATGTACTAATTATATATGGTTTATTATTCTATAAAATCAACATAATTAGCTTACATACCTCACTTCTTAGTTGACATCATTGTGTATGTATATATTCACATGAAAAATTACTAATGTCTTTTTTAGCAAATGTATATTTCCTTTTCTTTCTGGAGCGCATTTTTATTATCTTGTTTTAAGCTTGTTATCACGGTAGGTGGCTATCGATATTTTGGCGTCTAGTTCAAAATTTTCAAAAGCATGGGGTGGGAGTCACCCTTTTACCCCACCTCCACCGTTGAACAAACATCTTGGTATCAATTCATCATTTGGTTTTGAAATCATTGATTTACATTTATGTTCTTTTTCAGATTTTTGTGTTTAAAGCTAACTTGGGATGACCAAACAAGGAAAAGATGTCTCAAATGTTGAAACTATCTTCTCCATTTATAATCTAATCTCATCACAAAAAGAAAGCAATTCAAGGGTTATACTCATTACCATGAAGTCTTTCATTTAAGCCATGATATAAAGATTTTTTTTTTTAAAAGATAAAGAAGCCATGATATAAAGATTTCAAGTCAGGCATTACATCTACTTTATTTCATGTTGTGTTATAAATAGCACTTCCAAAGTTCCACCTGCATCAAGTGGGATCCAATGACTTGACATCTCATTTCATAGTGGTTGAATCATTCAAGTTTTTATTGGCTGCACATGAACCATCTACCATGATCATCTAACACTTCACAGCCTACTGTAGTGATGACTAGTCGCACCAATCATTTAGTTCTCATATCTATTAGTTTGATCTATCATTGGTTACCTTTAAAAAAAAATAAAATTTTGGGTCATTGATTTTTTTATTTATTAATCTATGCTTGAACTTACGGCCTCTCACAAAGAAATTGTGTGAGACAACTGCGCTACAATTGGTGGACATCATTGTTACCTTGAGTTGTGATCTTTGTATGGATCCATTGGATACACTACCATTTGTCATTTGAAATCTAGGGTATGTTATGTTTGTCTATATTTTGACAAAGAGTAACCTATTTCAAAAATTTTTAATTTTTTTATTATTATTTTTTATTAAACGGCAACCTTTGGTCTTTGATCGTCGTCAAAACTCATTCCTAATATTCTCATGAAACCTTTGATCTTAGATAAAATAGAAAAATACAAGTCTTGCGTGTCACATGGCAAACATTGTTCAACAAAGATAGATCAAACAATTGGAAACTTTGATTTTGAAGTCTTTCAGCATTCCTTTCGAGGGGATGGATGGTTACACCCATCCATCGCTCTCTCTCCTCACACGTTTCTTCAAAAATAACAAAAAAATAGGGATTTGTCTAAACAGCGAGGGAATGGGCGAGGAAACCAGCGAGGGAGGGGGTGAAGCCGTTTACCTCCTTCAAGATGCATAAAGTGCCTCGAAACACGAACTTACATGCATCTCGAGAAATAAACGGCTTCACTCCTCCCCCTCGCTGGTTCCCTCGACATTAAGAATTTCCTACAAAAAAAAAGACTTTCAGCCATGAATACAACGTCTCGGATATTGAAAAATTATGATTTGTAAATCATTTTTAACTCGAACAGCTGTTATTTCAAGTTCCAATACACTTATTAAAACTAACCTATATTTAGACTAGACTCTTGTTTTTTGTCTTGGTTTATTCTAAAATGTTCCTTTTTTTCTGGCTTTTTAACAAACGTATTATTCGTACTTTGCTGCAACACTCGACAATTTCTGATTCATTCATCAAATACTAATATACTATGCATTCAATTAGCCATGTGAGACTGGTGTTAAACTTGGGGTTAAACAAAGAACACCATTTTGAAACGAATAGCTTCAAATCATTCAAAGAACCTTCTTTATTATGTGGCATTTCCACCTGTACTAATGAAAACATAACTCTCGTTATTAGTATTAAGCGTGATTTTAAGGACGAAACTTTCTTATAATATGAACTTAGCTTAGTTTTCTATGTATGTTTTGTTTTGTTTTGTTTTTTAAGAATATAACTGTACTGGTTAAATAGATAACCACCGACGTCTATTTGTTTCTTAAAACGGTAACATTTACCTTAATATAATCAAACTTAAATCAGAGTAATATAATAGTCAGAATCAAGTGCAATTAAAAATGTATTATGGGAAGATAAGTAGGTTTAATTAATAATTAGTTGTGGAGAGGATACGATATCTCTCAACAAGGGGAATTCTAAATATCGTGAAAATAAGCAAGGAAACCAGCGAGGGGAGTGAGGTGGAGGGAGGAGAACCATTCCCTCTCCTTGAGATGTGTTGCAAGAAAATTTAACGCGCGCATTCGGAGGGGAGGAAATGGTTCCCCTCCCTCCACCTCACTCCCCTCGTTGGTTTCCTCGCCATCTAGCCTCACTCCTCTCAACAATTTTTATTTCTTGTCAAAGTAACGTCATGGCTTATGACATGTTCATGATGTAACCTTTACTTTCGTAAATTATAGAAAAGAATGGGTAATAGTGAAGGGGTCCACTTCAAATTATATGAAATCTATGGGTTGGGACCGATAAAATCCTCTTCCCTCAACTACTCATTTCTCTTGAGGTCCCTTGTCTGTCTGTGTGTCAACCTCAAACCCTAAATCACATGAATTCAGATCACCTACACTAAGGTCAGTACAACTCCATTTCTCCAAGCTCACATCACATGGAATTAAGGCATGGACTTGGTCCAGGTTGATCAATGAGTTAGCCTCCGTGTTGATAAACTTGTGGCAGATAATATCAAATGTTTGATTTGAACTTTGACACCGCATATTATAGTTCTGACTTCTGAGAACTTGAACAACATTAGCGGCGCCATTGTTACAAAGCAACCTCCAAGGAAGATTTAAGGCATAAACTTTAGAGATGCTCTAAAATACCTAATGTAGTTCAAAATCTGTTGGGCGCAACATGGCAAAAATGAGAAAATAATAATATCATCAGGGGATGAAGATTCTAATTTACTTTGGTTTTGTTAAGACCTTTTCATTGTGCAGTGGGGTAACCACAAGTGTCTTTCAATCTCTTTAGTAACATTTGACCTTGTGGCATTCTTTTTGCACTTCTACTTTATTAGTTGTTACAGATTGATTTAGGCCACAGGTTGAGATAAAATATATCGAACAAACTACTACGCCATGAAATGTCTGCTAACCTAAACCCCAAACCATTGTCATACACTTTGATTCTTCTTATATATATATATATATATATATTAAACCATGTATTTTGAACAAGACAAAGTAGAACAGTTGCGAGATGATGAGTCTCAGTGTCTCACACATATAACACAACTGAACACACATCCTAAATTGGTCGATTTCATATCATTCCCTACTTATAAATCGTATTCCATTATCACTACTCTTAGGTTTCCATAAGCTCATTATAAATAAATCTTTGTAGAAAATCAGATTCTTTACCAACTGCAATGCACATGGAATCAAGTAATTAACACACCCAAGTCAAAGACTAATTGTTTTAAAAGCTTAAGTTTCCATGTCCTCTATGACTTAAAACTTGATATTAATGTGGATATAAAAGTCCAAATTAATGGTCCAAGCTTTGTATATGTTGTATTTGTATCATAATTCATTAATTCCGGGGTTTGGTGTGTGCATGGGTCACTTTCAATTCTCATGCTTCGAGGTGAAAGTCTTCTTCTTGTACATGCAGAATGCTATAATGAAATCATTCAATTATGTTTGTTTTTCTGTTTTTTTTTTCCGACTACAAAACTTACGGATTTGCGATATAATAGAATTATTAGATCATAAACCACTTATCTCATGAACTTCATCAAAGAAAAATTAAGCAAGGGATTGAAGAGGAATATAAAGACTAATCAAAACTGGTAAAAATGAGCTCAGTTGCATGGCTCATGAAAAGTTCTGGCCAGAAAAAAGGAGAGGATATTCCCTCTGCTATTCTCAACCAAAACAAAATCGATTTGGAGAGTTGGAAAGGAATATTTTCTTTCTTTTTTGTAATGTAAAATTAATCGTAAGTGGTGATTCGACATGTTCATGGGTTTGAGTGGATCGGACGGTAAGTATTGATTTCAGTTTTAGACAGTTTGTTCTGGCAAAGTACAAAGAAAAAAGAGTGCAGACTGTTGTCTGTCAATCAATTATTACTGGAAAGGGGACAACTACAGCTGCCAAACTTCCCTCCATCCATCTCACCACAGTGATTCAAAATTGTGCTTGGATTTTGAGTCGACAGCGACTTTTCACGCCACCAATTTCGCTATAAATATCATTATTTTTCTACCTTTTTTTTAAGCACATCACCTATTGATCAGATAGATAGATAGTATCGCCTCTGGAAAAACACTATTAATATAAACAAAAAATTCATTATTATCTATTCTCTCTCCGTGAACAACACCCACTACATCATCTCGCCTCACCACTACCACCACCACCACCGCATTACCTCGCCCGCCATCAACACCCTGCTCGGCTGCAATAAAGGAAAGTTCGTGCAGCCCGGGGTCAAGAAGGGTGATATGGTCGGCGACGGGGTGATGGTAGTGGTTATTGTTCCAGAGATAAAATAGATGAATATAAAATAAACAGTTGTGAGAGGGATTTACATTGGTAGCGTCCTTTGACATATAAAAAAATGGACAAAGTGTCTTTCAACGAAATTGATGGTATTAAAAAATCACCTTGGACCAATCTTTCGATCCTGATATATCCACATCACCATTTTATATATATGCTCACTCTAAGGGTGGGTAAACCCTATTGACCAAACGCGGAGTTTGAGATTCTAGTAGAATTGGCAAAACCCAGTTTAGCCGAATGGCGTTGTAACAATCCAATTTGGGCCTAACCATTCTCGCGGCTTTAAAACGCATCATATCAATGTGGCACAATGACAATGCTTATAGTATGATATTGTTTGCTTCAGACTCTTGGGCTCTAGAACCTTACCCACATCATCATCTTTTGGTATCAAGTTGAATCCAGTTGAAATATTAGGATTTTCAAAGGGGTAGATTGTAATACTCTTGTGTAGACAACTGTCACGATCCAATCTACAAAGTATTATATTATCCGCTTTGGGCCTACGTTCTGCACAACTTTAAAATGCATAGTACTTTATAAATCCAACCCTATAAGTACATCACCCTCCCACACCCAGGCGATGTGAGACTATGATATCTTCATTTGTAACTTGTCAACCCTCTTGGGATTTATAGGCTTTTGAGTTTCTCCCTCACCCTCCCCCTCAGGTCTGCTCACATAAGGGTATCACGATCCACCCCTCTTGAGAGCCCAACGTCCTCGTTAGCACACTTCCAATTGAGTCAGACTCTGATATCATTCTTGAATATCCTCTTGATATGATGCATTTTAAAGTCGTAAAACCGTAGATATGGTTAGGCTCAAAATAGACAATGTCATAATTGGTTATTATGGTCTGATCGTTATCATTAGTTGCTTTGAGTCATCCGTATTCTTTGAGGTCAGAGACAAACTACTTCAGTGTAGTCCAACAGGAGAATATCAATTTGTGTTCAAGTGATTATATCCTGGTCGTATAAAATATGAATCACAAAAAATTTGGACTTTGCAGTAGACTTGTTGTTGGAATAGCTCGAGCTTCCACACCCATGTGTGATCTTAGGTCTAGTTGGTGCAAGTACAATGTATGATTTTTTTTATGAGAGTGACTAGTTTACACCACTATAAGTATTTTCTCACACCATCTATTTTTTTTTCACCCCACCATACTTTCTCACACCACTTATATAAACAAAAAACTAATATTTTTCCCTCCCCATTCAAATCGAAACGCGATTCCTCTCTCCCCATTATCTTTTCTTTCCCACATTCAAATTTCTTTACTCTCCCTCAAAAATCTCTTTACGCTCCCTCAAAATCGAAACCCTTAAAAATTGAACCCCAAATCGCAAACTCTCAATTTTTTTTTCAGAAAAACAAAGTAATATCATGAAAACTTCAAAAAAAAATTAGAAATTTTTTCAATCACAAAAACAAAGTAAACTTAAAAAATCACAAAAAAAATTGTTCTGGGCGAATAGCAAAAAAAAAACTCGCATTGTTCTGAGCGAATATAAAATTTCAGCAAAATTTTTGGACAGATTTGTGCGACGTTAGTAAAATGACCATAACTTGCTCATTTCAAAACATTTTCAAGTGATTCAAGTTGTGTTTATTAAATAACTCAGAGTACTACAACTTTTGTTTTGATTAACTTGATAATCGGTCTTGATCGAGCACATAAATTGGCCGAAAGTCAAGGGCATTATCCCATTTTCATTGCGAGACAAATTTGCGCGACTTTAGTAAAATAACCATAAGTTGCTCATTTCAAAACATTTTCAAGTGATTCAAGTTGTGTTTATTAGATTACTCAGAGTACTATAATTTTTGTGTTTGATCAAGTTGAGAATTGGTATCGGTCAATGCACATAAGTTGGCGAAAGTCAGAGACACTTTCCCATTTTCACTGCGAGACATATTTGCGTGATTTTAGTAAAATGACCATAATTTACTCATTTCAAAACATTTTCAACTGATTCAAGTTGTGTTTATTAGATAACTTAGAGTACTACAATTTTCATGTTTTGAGGAACTTGAGAATCACTCTCAATTGAATATTTAAATTAGTCGAAAGTTATCATGTTTTACATTTTTTTTTTCATTTTGAGTTTGGGTTTCTCTATTAAATTATGCATATTTACTGGTGGTGCAAGTAAATAAGGAAAAAAAAAAAAAACTCATAGTGGTGTATAAACACATTTTTGATGGTTTGAAATAGTCGTTGCCTTTATTTATTTAATGTGAACTAGAATTTGGTGGCAAAATGAAAAAATTAAAAGAATGTTTCTTGCTTAGAGCATCTATAGTCGTTAGTACACGCAATGATTTTGCATCACAACAATTCAATACTACTGCTATATAATTATGAGTTGGTAAAAATCAGATAAATGCCGCACCCCACACAAAACAAGAAATATTTGTCCTTGTTTGTGAAAATTAAAATAAAAAATCAGAGAAAATACAATTAATAATAGGGAAAACAGGAGTGTGGGTTTATATAGGGAGAAAAACGAGGAGGTGAGAGATAGTTTGTCAGATTTTCGCAAATTTTTTAAACAAGAATTTTGTATCCAACTTGAAGCATGTTCTCATCCTCCAAATTTCTCTTGTTGGACATTGTCTCTTAATTCTACACTCAGTAAGTTTAAGCAGTCAGTGAAATCAGCAGTACGTAGGGTTTTTATAGTATTCTAGAACCCATAAAAATGTCGTAAGTTGGGATTGAACTCATAACTTAATAATACCATTTATCAAGTTCTATCCATTGAACTGTCATATCATTGACAGGCTACCTAAAATTGATATTCTACACTGCAATCATTTTTTTGAGTTGTTGGCTCACATTTGCTAACTACTAGCGAAAGCTTTTACAGTATTTTCATTCATTCAAAAATAATAAAAATCAAACACCCCCTAAAACTTCGTACATATCACATTTCTACACAAGTGGTATTGTATTCTGTCTCCCTACTAGGCGCGTACTAAATACCAGCAAAAATTATTTATGAAATCAACACATAATCGACAGTTTTGGGCTGGACTGTCAAGTGTTCATGTGAAGGATTTCATATACCCACTTATAGTAATTGTTAGGTTACTGTGCCCAAATTAAGTATTAGTGGGACTGTGTTCCAGCCATTGAAAATGGCTCCAACAGGAACAACACAACAAAGTGTTCTTCAATGAAGAAGATAAAAAATGATTTCGCTTGTTGAGTAAAAATTCTTTCGAAAATGTTAGGAAATCAGGTTTTTACAATCATGTTTCACAATTAAGGTGACGTGACATGATCTTGAAAGAATGATAAAATCTCTAAAGTATTTATATGTATTTCGAGATTGTAAAAAAATACTTCTAATAAAACACATCATCTAGGTTGCAAGTGCACACTACACAAACTAAAAAACTAAAAAAATAATGACAAATAGATAAAAATATACAAATTTGTTAGATAAAAAACAAACAATACTATACAAATGTGTGTAATAAACCTTCCACTTTCGAATGGTGAACAATATTGTCCTGTCACGTAGGTACGATGTTTATGATTATTAAGGTCCGGTACACTCGCATATCATCTTAATTTTCCCTATAGTTAAGAATGTATAAGCTTCGCAACTAATAATACGTGTACATAACATTATTAGCCAAGTTAGGAGACGCAATACTGGGCTACCTTTATGAGGAGCAAATAATGGCTACGAGACGTTGCTTTGATTAGTCAACCTGTGAAAGGTGGGTCTTCTCCTTTCTTTAAAGAGATCATGCTTGTGCGACCTTTTCTTTTGCGTAACTCGCTTTGGCGTATTGGCATGGGGGATATCAGTTTCTTTGGCGAAAATTGGAACATGGTCGCTTCTTTCAGGAGATCGGCGGCTCTGGTTAATCATGGTCTTTGGCCTTCCGTTAGCGAAGTAATTTTGACAAATTTTGAACTGGTCCATCCCGATCTCAGAAACTTGGCGCGTGACCTTTTTGCTGATAGATTAAGTGGTGAGGCTCATGAGGAAGACACGTGTGTGTGGGTTCCCAACCAGAATGGGCTCTTTTCCCTTCATTCGGCCTACGAACTGTTACGTAAACATGGGTAGGTCAATGAGTTGAGTCCAAAGCTTTGGCACAACATTCTTCCTTCAAGAATCTCAGTCTTTGTTTGAAAATTACTCCATAAATGAGTACCAGTGGATGGGAAATTATACAGATGTGGTTTGAGTCTGGCCTCTAGATGCCTTTGTTGTAATTTGCCAAAGCACAAATCTTTGAAACATCTCTTTTTAGACGGGGAATTGGCGATGCAGGTGTGGAGTCATTTTGACAGGATTTTTGAAGTGCATATACGGCGACCAGCAGAAATCTCAACGGTGCTAGTTATTTGGTTCAAGAGCGCAAAACGAAATTCTCAGGCAGGTGTGTTATTCTTTCTTACTCCTATGTTCATTTTATGGGAAATTTGGAAACAGAGATGCAAATGTGTGTATGAAAATACGTCCCCAAATTCGGCCTTTGCAATTTTGAACATTAGGCATCAGTTGCGATTGGCAAATAATTTTATGATCCCCAAGCAAGTTAGCAGCAATAAGGCACCTTTACGGGCTTTGGGGTTGGAGGTGCTACCCGTTAGATGAAAGTGTGTTTGATTTGTTTATTGGCATTCCCCACCCATAGATTTTGTTGCGCTAAATGTGGATGGATCTTCCCGAAAGGGCAAGGCATCCGGTGGTGTGCTTATTCGAGACTTTCAGGGTCATTGTGTTGTGGGAAAACAATTTTTTTTGGTGCAGGAACCAACAATAAAACGGAAATGTTTGCTCTTGTAGAGGGACTCCGCCTTTGTCTTGATTGGGGTTTCAAAAAGGTGGTAGTCCAAACGGACTCAGCACTTGTTTGTGGTTGGCTCAAGGATATTTTGAAAATCCCATGGCATTTGGAGAATATTTTGAAAGAAATTAAGTTGTTGGCAGCGACAATGACGTTAGATTGCCAAAATATTTATAGAGAGGCCAATCCGGTGACGGATGCGTTGGCAGATAGAGCACAACGAGATCATAGGACTGTTTCTTTCGATGAGACTGATTTTCCTAGCAGAGTGGCAGACTTAATCATGCTTGACAGAGTGCATACGGCATACATTCGTCATGGGGATGCGTAGTGAGTGTTTCTTCGGGCATTCGTGGCTCTATATAGGCTGGGAGAAATGTAGCATGTTGCATAGCGGACTGCGGTTTGGCTGGACTGCAGACGCGCGTAACAGTCTGCACTCTGCATCACAGACAGCAGTGTGGTCTGCGTTGAAGACATAGTGCGATGCTTGCTTTTGTTGTATATGCTGTTTCAGGCGTCGCGGGGCGAAGATTGATGTCTGCTGGGAGGCAGGTTTGTTTCGATTGCAGGACCCCAAGACAGGGTGCGATGAATTTCTAGCTTGGCAGCCAGAATGCGCTGATGACAGAGTCAGCGTTCTGCTGTGCGCCGGTTTTTACATTGCTGCTACTCAGAGTTCGTGCGGATAAGGCTAGCATGCTGCGTATCGGACTGCGGTTTGGCTGGACTGCAGACGCGCGTAACAGTCCGCACTCTGCAACACAGACAGCAGTGTGGTCTGCGTAGATAGAGTGCGATGCTTGCTTCTGCTGTACGTTTCAGGTGTAGTGGGGCAGAGATTGACGTCTGCTGGGAGGCATGTTTGGTTCGATTGCAGGACCCCAAGATAGGATACAATGAATTTTCAGCATGGCAACCAGAGTACGCTGCTGACAGAGTCAGTGTTCTGCTGTACGCGCTGTTACAACGCCGATTTTTGGTTTCTACATTGCTGCGACTCAGAGTTTCGTGCGGATAATGTGGGTGTTGTCCATGATCCTGGGCGCTGGCTATTTGGGATGATTTTGTTTGGTGCTTTAAATATGCAATGGACTTTACGACAGGTTTTGCTTTTAATTTTTTCTGTGTCTCATACGAGTAAAATCGTCACGTACCCCCGTCGTGGTTGTAAGTCGATTTTTGGATAAGTAATAAAGGTCTGACATTCCATAGTTGCCCCCTCCCCCACTCGAGGTTAATTAAAAAAAAAAAAAAGGAGACCCAATCATTAGTTAAGAGTACAACCCTCTAAAAAAATATTTATACCTATATCTCTCTCACCCCAAATGCGGATGGCAGGATTCAAAACCTGAAATTATAATTTCATCCGCTGCATACATACCAATGAGCTGATACTGGCAACCTCCATATATGACTTCTGCCAAATCCCCATTAACACTGATACATGTATCTGTTGATGTTGCGACCATAAGGTCGAAATAAGCAGGTTTTGGATATAATCAATGCCCCTGCATTTGCCCATGTTCTCATTTAATATGAATTGCCCCCCTGCCTGTGTTTTCTCTATCACACAAAGCTTAATTGGTGAAGTAAAGTAGTTGTATATATACATCAATGCTATGCATCTATGCACCGTGTCATTCATATTCTTTGTTGCTTCTTTTGTTGCTCTCATTTTAAATAGGCAATTTGTCGTATTGTCAATGGTAGTCTGATTGGATGGTTAAAGCTGTAGTGATTTAACTTTTATGTTTGAGTTTTATATTCACTAGCGACACGCTTGCCTTTCAATTTTATTTTTTGTCAGTCATCTTACACTGTATTTAGTTAATAATATCACATTCCCTCTATGTGATACTTAATTGTGGATTGATTATATTTTGTAAAAATTAGATTGTTCAATAGAATATTGGTCTAACAAAATTATTCTGAATTTAATTGTGCGTAAGGTCCTTTTTTAGTTTATACATAATTGGGAGGTCTTAAATAAATAATGTCGAGGCTTGAATCTAATTTATCGATGTTATTGGTTTTAATTATAAAATATATCAAATATGAAGGGCAAAATAGAAAAGCTAAAAATTAGGTTGAAGACGTCACTATTCATCCAAGGCTTCGTGAGTTATATAGTACAAATATTCTACAAATGAATAGATCAATCTATCTATTCAAAACACATTTGATAAGTTTGATGATATAAAATGGGGTTAGAGTTTTGTAATGTTATTAGTGTCAACTAGGAATTAAATGTGAAAATTTATGAATGATCTAAAATATACACAATTAGGATAACTCCCAGCCTTTGGATTGAAACGATTTAGGGTATTTTCCGTGCTTTCAACAATTTTTAACTTTGGCCAGAGGTATTTCAGCCAAACACCCTCCATATCATTTCTTTTTCAACTTATACCTTAGCTTACATTTTCACCACACTCATAATTGATCCCCCCATTTTTTTTTTCTACTTTTTTTTGTTAAAAAACTTTTTTCTAGTGTTAGCTTACACTTACATTTTCACCACACTCATAATTGATCCCCATTTTTTTTTTTTACTTCTTTTGTTAAAATTTTTTTTTCTAGTGCATGTGAACCCAAATATATCTTTGTAGACCCTTCCAAACTACTAGGGTTGAGGGAGCATATTTGGGTGTGGCACTAAATTCTGGGCCCATAAGTCTCATAAATATGGGATCAACCTCCCCAAGATGAGTGTTGTGTTGCTGTGAGATGGTAGAGAATCAATAAAGAAATGAAGTGGAAAGGAGAAAAAACCCAAACCAATGAAGTGTAAGTGAAGAGAAGAGAAGAAGAAAAACATGTCATCTAATGTGAAGCACAATACCATATGCCCTTAATCTTCACATCTGTACTTCCCTCTTCACTTAAAAAGTTGAAAGAAAGCAACAACACCCTGTCTCTTTCCTTACCACTCATTTCACTCTCCATCTCTATCTTCTTCTTCTTTATAACCAAAAATCAACAAAAAAACACTATAAAATAGAGAAAACAAAACCCAACAAAATAATTCCCACTTCATTACTCTTCTTCAATCCTTCTCCTTTCTTTTGTTTGTTGTTATATTAATTGTTCTTGAAAAAAAAAGAGCTTGAAAATTATATTATCTTAAAATAAAATGGCCTTGTCAATCACTTACAATGTCCTTTGAAGTCTTTGTGATCCTTCCAGCCATCTATTACAAGGAACAAAGGAGAGTTGTTCTTCTTAACCTAGACTCCTAACCCTCCCCTCCCTCTCCTCACCTGTTTCTCACTTCAACCCTCCTCTGTTTCTCTCTCTTCCTTTTGTTCTGTTGATTGGTTTTTTTTTTTTTTAATGGAATCCATGTCAGGGAATGAATGAATGGAAAGCCTAAGTCAGTCTTCTTCTGCTCCAGCTGTCTGTAAGCACTCTTCTCTTCTTGTCTCTCTGTATACTCTGATAGTTTTTACTAATGGTTGTTGTTTACTTCCTTACTGTTTTTGCTTTGAGTTTTCCTATTTCCTTGAAAGGTTCTCTGCAATTTTAACTATGTAGTTATTGTTCAGACAAGATTTTTGAGTGTGGGTTTTTGATTTCTTGGATTTTCTAAGATACCCATCTTCCCTTTTCAGCTTTTAACCCCACTCAACCTTTCTCTTAGCTTTACTTTGATTTTGTATTAATTTGACTGCATCAAGTTCCTCACTTTGAATTTGTCTGAATTGGGTCTTTTTGATTAGTTTATTTGTCTCTAACTTGGGTTTTCTTCATTGGCTTTGATTGTTTAGTTTGGTAGAATTGTGAAGGATTTGTTGTGTGTGGGGGAGTGACAGAAGTGGGGATAGTAGTAGTGGAAGAAGAAGAAGAAGAAGAGAAAGAGAGGAGTGTTTATGGACTGGGACGTGAAAACACCATCTTGGGATTTTCTGGAATTTGAGAGAGAAGCAACCCCAAACATAGCTTCTCTGGTGGGACCAAGTAGTGGTGGGGGTGAGCAGAATAGAAAGGATTGTTCTGTGGATTTGAAGCTTGGGAGATTGAGTGATTTAGGGGATGGAATGATGAACACTTGTAAGGATCCAAGGGATTCGAAGACAATGTCGGTGGCTTCATCGCCATTGGGGACACTCAAGAGGGCTAGAGTTCCAGGTGGTGGAACACAAACTGTGTCTTGTTTGGTTGATGGATGCACTGCTGACCTTAGCAAATGCAGGGATTATCATAGGCGCCATAAGGTCTGTGAAGATCACTCTAAGACTCCAAGGGTGATGGTTGGCGGCCAGGAACAAAGGTTCTGCCAGCAGTGCAGCAGGTATTAAATTCAACTTGGTTTTTGTTCAAAGCTTCCTTTTTTGCATCCTTAATTGTTTGGATAAGTACTTGTTGAATTGTTTTAGTTCCTCTGCTTTTAATTTGCTTTGAGATGGCATAATGGACTGATTAGTGGTTGTGGTTTAGACACTTTGATTCTTAGCCATAGGTATAATTGATTGGAGAATCTCCAATTCTTTTTTTAATGTTCACGAAAATCTGGATTTAGAAACCACCTAGTGGCGCCACTGATTGGCCTACACAGGATCCGGTTCCATTCGATTGTCATTTTTCATAGAAAGATTTACTTTTCCAAAGAGCAGCTTGTGGATTTTTAAGAAAGTTTGAATTTTGAGCACTATTTTATTCAAACTGTTGGGTATTTTCTGAGGTTGACATGAGTTGTAACAATCACCAATCAAAATCCTAGTTGCTTTTCAAATTTGAAAGCCGTTTTGGATGTTGTCAAACATGAGACTTTTACGTTCGTTTCGTTTGATTTTGGTATCTTCAAAATTAATGAAGTTTTGGAACATTAGTAGTGATTTGATTAGTTCTTGTATACCATTGTGACAAAGTTAATATTTGGTTTGTTTGGTAAGGCTGTTCAAGAAAATACAGGTTGATTCAAGACTAAAATAGTGTCATTTACATAAAAATATATTTGGTAATTGTGTGGAGAATGATTAAAAAAAAGTGGGAAGAAAAGAGAGGGAAGAGAATTGAATGAATGATTGAAAATTTGGAGAAAGTATGAAGTAATTAATTTATTTCGATCAAAAGTTTATTCATGAATGTGTTGATTCAGAAATATTCATAGACATTTTGTAAATTGAAGAATTTGTGATTATTTTGTTTAGTTATTTCAAGTGTTGTCATTTTTGAAGTGCGTTGACATGCATGTTGCTTTGTTCTGCTTGTTTTTAGTCACAGCCAAAAAAATGAAATGAGGGGGAGTTTCGATTTTAGTTAGGTAGTTTCATCCTTTTGGGGTTCCGTATGGAATGTTGAAACTGCTTACGGGGGTAGGGTTTGTTGAGGAAATTGCGTGTCTTATTTTATTTTACGTGATACAGCTTTTATAGAAGCCCAGTGTATATTAAGGTTCAATGGGTTGACAAATCCGTCTTGCATTGAGTAGATTTGAATTAAGCGAGATGTAATTTCTGTTTTTGTTCTCTGACCCGAAAAGTAATTTAGTAAGTTAACTAGCACAGAAATCCAACTGATAACCTATTGGATGTTAGTTTCATTTTTGTTTTTGCAGCTATTACCTTCTGGATCATCCATGAGGGTTGATCCGATATTTAAAGAATGTGGACCAGTGTACATTGCCACTTATTTTGTCATGTTCACCAAAATGATACCATAAGTCAGCCTGATACCGGATGGCAGCAATTGAAATAATTTGTTTTAGTTTCAAGAGTTAAATTTCTGAGATCTACAACAGTACATACTTACGTTCATTACTTTAAATTCTTCATTTTCAACAGAAGTACTTTCTTCCAACCTATTTATAGATTATTCAAGATTTGGTAGTTTAGAAAGTTCTGACAAAAATCATTAACAAAGTTCTGACAAACATTATTAACATCTTCGTTATTGGTTTTGATATTTATTTGTAATCTAACTGCTTTTGAATTATGAAATGCCTTGCATAATTGCTAGTCCCAAGTAGGGTCATTGATCTGCCTTTATCATCTAGGCATACTTTGAAAGTTATAGGATATTGGGTTCAGTATCAAGTTCCTTTCAACATTTCATGTATCCTCCTCGAGAAGTAGTCACTTGCTAGTATAATGCATTCCTATCCATTTTTTTGTTTAGAATTTGAAATTTTGATTTACATTTTACCCATCTTATGAGAGGGTAATTTTTTGTTATACACATGGGCGGATCCATTGCTTGGATAAGAGGGTCAATTGACCCCCTTAGGTTTTGTAAAAAATCCATTAAAGTAGTTGAAATTTCACTATTGCCCCCTTGAAATTTCATATTACTCTCTCTTATATAAAAAAAAAACATCATAGATCCCAAATCGTAAGAGAAACCGAGCCCCTTTTGTGTTTGCGTCTTGCGATATCTTCTTCAGTTCTTCTTCTCCGTCTGAAATAGGTGAGTTTGTTTGATGTTCTTATTTTTCCATCTCCGACTTGTTGATTTTATGCCCTGGTCTTGCAATAAAAATTCTAATGAATTTCTGAAACCTAAATTCCTGAATTTAATATAGTTAAGAGATTCTCCATCTAATATTACAACTAACAAGAAAAAAGAAACAGTGACAAACCTACGTGTCCGGTGAATGTTGTGTCAATCAAAAAAGCAACCGGATCAGCTACTAAAGCCATACTAAAGTCATTGCAGCAGGCAGTACAATATGAAATATCTCCAAGCCAATCTCATCCTTCTTGAAAACAATCTCACAATAAGCCTTAATGATCTTTCTATAAAAGCAAAAAAAATGTCTACATAAAATGTTACTATGCAATCAATCTCACACTCAAAGACAAACACACCCCATACACACCACATGTACACATTCCACACTACATACATAGTGACATACATAGCATGTTTGCAATGTATAGAAAAATTGAAATTTTTATGTTGTATATCTCCATCAGTTAAATAGAACCCAGAAAAAGAAACAAACTTTGATGCCTTTACTAATTTCTTGGAAATTTCTTATACAAAAGACATTTTTTATGCTGTATACCTAGAAAATTTCTTGAAAATGTTACATATTTTTTTGCCCCCCTTTGTCTGCAATCCTGGATCCGCCCCTGGTTATACATCAATGGTACCTTTTAGTTCTTTCTCGTATTCTTTTTAAAGTGAACATTCGGTTTTGGTTTAGTTAAAGAGTATTGATGTTCAATCGTATGATTGGGATTCAATATGTATCGATCATCTATGCCTTCACTGTTATCCGAAATTGTTGTTTACTAAGACTTCTAGTGATTATGAGCAGTTGATCAAGCAATTAAGTTTGGCACGACATGAGTTCCATTCTACTTTCTTCTTTCTGCCATTTTATCATCTGTTATAACTAGTTTCTTATGAAGGTTATATTGCGTCTAAAACTTCATTACTTTTGGTTGTTCTATCCCATTCAGATTTCAAAAATAACCATTAGTAGATCAGTTTGGCTATTCGATATTTCCTGAATAACATGTGATTGTCTAACTACAGCTAACAAGGTGGTTTTTTGGTTTCGTATTAAGAGTATAAGAAAGGACAAGTTTTTAATAAGATTTAACATGTGTATTTTCTACATAGTGAAATTCTTGAGTTTTCTCAGATAGAATCCTTAGTTCAAATTCATAAATTTAGTGTTTATAAAAAACCAATGCTTTCCAGTCACTAAACCTAAAATCACAACTTACCAATTTGATCTCTCTTCACGTAGGTTCCATATGTTGACAGAATTTGATGAAGTGAAGAGAAGCTGTAGGAAACGTCTTGATGGACACAATCGGCGTCGACGCAAGCCTCAGCCAGAATCTTTGTCCATGAACCCTGGAAGTCTTTTCTCCAGTCACCAATGTTTGTTACAATCCAACAAGATCTCATTGCAAGATAATTTTCATTTTTAGTCAGAATTTATAATTTTTCAGCAATTTAATCGATAGCCCTCCTAGGCATCCTTGCGGTAGGGAGATTTGAACCTCCAACTTATGCAAAGTGGAGGGATACACTACCATTATACTTGGCAGAATTTAGAAACATTATGATCTTTTATTTGTTTTGTGTCTAAGTATGTTAAAAGCTACTACGGGATCTTGGACTACGCTCTTAGGTAGATATATGCTATGTTTAGACTTATTACTAGAGAACGTTGCAATAGATTAGATAACCTCCGAGTCTCCAGACTGTTTCAATGATTATCGTCCATTTAGATTCTTAGGGTTATCCGGTTGGTCAATTACAGACTAGAAATCACCTCTATTGTTCTTAAAAGAAAGTCTTGTCATAGGAATTTGCATCTTTGTTTTGTTACAGACGATGATATGGCAGCTTACCTGTCTCTTGTTTAATATGTTCTCTCACAGAATAAGCATATGTTTTTTCCCGTCTACAGGTGCGAGGCTAATACCATTTGCTAATACGCAAGTATCTCCGTCACCTAATGTTGTGAGCTCCACCTGGAAACCTGTTGTCAAAACTGAGGAAGACAGTACGCTTTATAACAGCCATCCATCCTTGCACTATGTCGATCGACATAATCTGTTTTCTGGACCCTACTCTCGCAGTTACAAAGGAGAAAAACAGTTCCCATTTTTGCCAGTCAGTGAATCCTCACTTGGTCATAGAACTGCCTCTGAAGCTTCCATCTGCCAACCACTTATCAATACCATTTCTTCGTCCGAAATTGGTGGCACAGCCAGGAAATTGTTTTCTGATGGAATAAATCAAGTGTTCGACTCTTCTGATCACTGTGCTCTCTCTCTTCTGTCATCACCGCCTACTCAAACTTCAGGGATCACTATGAACCACGTGGTGCAGCCTAATACAGTCCCCATTGCACAGCCCCTAGTACCAGGCCTTCAGTATAGCGGTCTTGGCCGGTACCAATCAGGGGGAATGCAAAGCAATTCAGTGAGCTCGATTTTAGGCTCGAACGTGAATGATGCTGAAATCCATTGTCATGGAATTTTTAATGTAGGGCCTGATGGATCAACCCCCCAAGATGTGGTGCAAGAAACTCTTCCCTTCTCGTGGGAGTAGACAAAGCAGCAGCTTTTGTGGTTCTTTCTTCTTGTAAGATCTCTGAAGAATTCTTCTGAAGTTTTCTAGATTAAATGATTCTGTTCCGAAGATCTTGAATCCCAATGTGTTATATTGTGCCAGATTTTAGCCTTCTCTATTTTCATCTTGCTGTTAGATATTTATATAGCTTTGATGCAAAATCTGCCTGATTCTTTTGTTATCTGTGCCATATATGATCTTCGGCAAGATGAGCTTTGTTTAATGGTTGATCTTTCTGTCACAGTCCTTGTCTGATCCTTTTTTTGAAGCATTCAATGGGCCAACGTGAAGCTATCTCAGAGCTCCAAGTTGGCACCATATGTCTACTTGGTGATTGAATGAAGAAGTGCGACTCCCCACAAATGGAAAATTTTTAGAAGCAGGGATTCAGGGACACAAATGAAATAACTTCATGTTTGTCATGTTAAACGTCTCTGTCCTTCAGCATTTCAAAGACAACACAGCATCAGTGCACCAAATATAAAAGCTGATGGAAGCGGTTTGTGACTTGGGGATATTTCAAGCCCATTTAGTAGCAATTTTAACAGCAACAGGTTGAACTTGTGCAATCTTCGCTTGATGATGCTAATGGTGTGTTTGTTTGCATGGAGTCTAACCCATTTCAAAGGTATTAGTAAGTTGTGATTGTGGTCAACTTCAAGATTTGTGAATCACACTCCCTGAAATATCGATTTTTGGATTCTTTAGGCGAGCAAGGAGTGTGATTTCCATGTAAATGAGAATTGGAATGTCACTTCTTCAACCTCACTGCTCTCTTCCTTTTCTTACCTTATGCAACCCCCTTCATTCCTCTAGGTTGAGGTGGATTCAATGCCATCAATTCTAGGGGTGGGCAAATGGGTTGAGGATCCGCAGGTTCAAACCGAACCGGACCGTTTTGCTCCAAACGATTCGGATTTTAATTTTGTGTTTTTAGATACGGTTTGGATCCGTTATAAAACGGTCCGGTCCCGGTTTCTATTTTTTAAAAAGAAACGGTCCGGGTTGGACCCGTTTCAAATTGCATTTACTAAAACCAATCCAAAACCCCTCTCTCTCTGACTCTCTGTTCCCGTTTCAAAGTAGTAGAAGAAAAGGAAGAGGAGGAGACGTGAAGGAGACTCTTCTCTGTCTCTCTGTCTCGATATAAACCAAAACAAAACCCCCTCTCTCTCTCTCTCTCTCTTGTAAGAAGAAGCAACAGAGAAGATGAGAAGAAGTAGTAGCGATTGGAGATCTCCCTCTCCTCTCTATCTTTGTCTCTGTCTCGAGGAGAAGAAGCAGCAGCGAGACGCTGGGAGCCGAAGAAGAGGAGCAGAAGAAAAGGAAGAGACGTTGGGAGATCTCCCTCTCCTCTCTCTGTCTTTGTCTCGAGAAGGAGATTTCCCTCTCCTCTCCACTCCCTTTCTCTGTCGAAGAAGCAGCAGAGATCAGCGAGAAGAAGCAGAAGAGATCAGAGATCAACAGAAGAAGCAGAAGAAATCAGCGAGATCAACACTCGCTGAAGAAGCAGATCAGCAGAAGAAGCAGATCAACGAGATCAGCGAGAAGAAGCAGCAGAAGAGATCAGCGAGAAGAAGAGATCTAGATGATGGATCGATGATTTTTGGATGATGTTGATCGATGATTTTTGGATGATGTTGATCGATGATTCTGTTGATGGATGATTTCTGGATGTTGATCGATTTTGTATGAATATGATGGATCGAACCAAATTTTTTTTTTTTTTGTTTTTTTTTTTTGAATGCAAATTTTTCTGTTCTTGGATCTCTTATTGTATGAATATGATCGATTTCTGGAAGTTTTGGAACTGTTTTGGAACCGTGGAACCGAACCGTTCTAAACGGTTCGAGTTAGGTTCGGTTCCTATTATCAAAATGAAGGGATCCGGACCGGATCCGTTAAAATGTAAACGGTTCGAGTTAGGTTCCTTCAAATTTGGAACCGATCCGGACCGTGCCCACCCCTAATCAATTCCATTTTAAGTGCTCTATGAAACTACTGTCACTGTAACTTTTTTTTTTTTTGGGACAGTACACTGTAACAGGCACCTACCTATATAAACTTTTCTAGCACCTTGATTTGATTAACGGGATAGATCCTAGCATCATCAATTTTAAGAGGGCTCATTTGGGTATCTTGTCAATCGGATAACCAATAGCGCTATCGGATTTGTATTTAACCTTCTATCGGAATAGATTTCAAACTCATTTCAAGTTTAGCATATGTATTTTTTTAACAAAATCAAAATCCATTCACAATCTTAGTTTCATGTAATTAAAATGACCCTAACAAAAAATATCTAATTTGTTTGAGCTGAATCTCAAGGAAATTATGTATCACAAGGAAAACTCCATGTTAAAAATTTGGCCTGTTTTGACATCTATTCCTTGAGATACGAGTTTAGGTCCATGTCCTTAAATATTTTGATTCTTGATAAACAATGTTTATGGCGTTTAAGGATGGAGGTTTGGAACAATGGGTGCTGGCATGCGTTCAAGGTGGGCTATCACTCGCTTAAAGGATTATAATAGAGAATTCAATCATAATCACATTTTTAATGCGTATCTCAAGACATATGTCAAAATGGGCTGAAATTTTAACACGTTGATTTTGTAATGTTTAAGTGATTAAACTAAACTGGTAGTCAAAACTAGGGGTGGGCATTTAGGACCGAAAGCCCGGACCGATCGGGTCGGTTCGGTTTTTATTAATTATAAATGTTTCGATTTTAAAAGCCCGACCTGACCAGAAGTTTCTGGTCCGGGCCTCGATTTCCATTTCTGTAGTCTGTCAGGTAATCGGCCCGGCCCGGATTAAATAGTTAAAATTTAAAAAGTAAAAACCTTAAAAAGTATTTATAATTACTGATCATTTCTTTCTCTTCCTCAGCTGATTGTTTCAACTTCAACTCTCCCTGACCCTGCGACTCCTCTCCTTCTCGGCTTGGCTACTCCTCTCGGACCTCTCCTCATCCTCGACTCCTTGTGCAACATTGTTTCCACTTCTCTTCAAGGTAGTTTCTCCCTGTAGTGTAGTGAAGTTTATAAACTGTTTTTTCTGTTCAAAGTTCAAACTTATGTAAGCATGATGAAGTTTATAAACCCAACAATGCGATTGCGAAGAGCAACTCTCTGTTGCAAAGCTTTGCACGGTCTCTGTTTTATGAAACAGAGGTTTTGTTTTCAAATGCTCACACTAATATGAGTTTTGTGAAAGAGAGTCTCTGTATTGCAAACCAAAAGCTTACACCAAGCTGATCAACACTCCACCCATTTGAATCTGCCTAACATACTATGATACAAGAACAACTATTTATCTATGATTTCTTAATGACCACCAATGCATACTATTAATTTACTTATTTACTATTGATTAATATGCAACCATATCTAAATGACTAAATGTGATTAGGGGTGGACATTACAATCACAGGCTCACAAACAAATTACTGGCTGGGCATTACAACACAACAATTGGGATTAATTCACTTTTGACTAGGTGTGCTTTATAAATTCAGCACTTTGGACTGAACTTCAAGGACCGAAACCGACCCGAAATTCGGTTAACCGGTCAACTCGGTCCAGTTTCGGGCCTCATAAATACGGGCTTAAATTTTTCGAGCCGATTTTCGGTTTTTACTTTTTGGGCCGGTTACCCGGACCTGCCCAGCCCTACTCACAACAATTACAAATTGGGTTGGGCCCTTTTTAGCCCAATCTCCATTTAAGAATCAGAATTGGAACAGAGAAAATCGGAATCAGAACAACAGTCGTCCTCTTCTCTTCTGTCCAAAACCAAACTGTGCGTTCAAAGCTCTATGGTTTTTAACTCACTCAAAATTTCTATCTTTCAGAACGAGCGAACAGAGAAGAAGAGCAAAGCAAAATTAAACAAACCCCATGGCCTTGACGAACTTCATCCTCACTGTCGCTGGAGTGAGCGCAGTGGTTCTCCTACTGCGCAGCGATGTGAAGCAATCCGCCACCATGTTCAGACGAAACGTTCGTCAGATTCGGCAGTGGCTCGAAGAGGAATCCGCTTCGTCAGCCAAGTAAGAAGCACCAACCCCTTCTTTCCAATCTTGTAATTGGACGAAAAGTGTGAAAATTTGTAGTTTTAGGGTTTAAAAATCAAAACTTTATCGTTTTTGATGATGGGTTTTGTTGATTTGGGCAGTTGAAGTCAGTCACTCACATTAAGTTTAGATTCTATGAGAATTAGGGTTTTTTTTAGGTAATGGGGTTTTTGATTAAATTACAATTGATCACCCAAGTTTAGATTTTTCCAAACTTTTGTAGATAATATGGGTTATTTTGAATGTGATGACCTAGTGAAATTTCTAAGCTTGGGATGTTCTAGGGGATTTCAAGTGAATTTATTGGTTTTGGTAAATTTGTGATTCCTGTAACAAGGTTAAGGTTGGGTGCTCTCTGTGTCGAACACAATCAAAATACTTTTTTTTTTTTTTTTTCTTTTCTTTTTTTCTTGATCATTTGGAATTGAAAGCTACTTCTGTTGCTCCATAACCAGAATAAATATGACAAAAATCCTCTCAAATTAGAGTGCCAAAGCCTTCATTCAACTTTGACATTAAACAATTCCAACTAAACCCCACAAGACATTTCACTTGATTAAGTTTCAGTAAAACTACCCAAATACACAACTTCAAAGTTTTCAATAAAACTACTTTGTAAGTCGCTGAAAGAATGAAGTAGCATTAGACTGAGGATTAATGTTGTCTGGGGCTATCTCAGGTTTAAGTGATATATGGTATCCAATCTAATAATCTGGATCATTTTCCTCAAAGATAAATATTCCAGGTGAAGATGGGGGAGGGGAAGTGGAGGGTGAAGTTGGAGTGAAAGGATGGAAGTGCTCAACAAATTATTGAGTGGGTAGAGGGATAGTCTTTGGTCTTGATCTTATGGGGCTGTGATCTATATAGCCCTCATTTTGGGAAAAGGGATATCTTAGGCTTCCTCAATTTCTCCTTGAGGGGCTGATGTTAGGGGTTATCTTCTCTTGTAGTTTAAGGTAATAAGGAAAATGTGTTTAGGTTTGCAATTGTAACAAAAGTTTCAATGAAGGACTTGGGAGTGGGATATTCATGACATATTTTTTTAAGCATGATATTCCCCATTAAGGTCAACAGGAGAATGCAGCACTGAAGAAAACTGATTTTTTAATGGACAAGTTTATAAGCATGCGCTCTCCTACATGTCTCCGTTCTTCAACTTTTCACTGGTTTTACCAATTTGATTGAAATGATGTTGAATTCCAACTTGTTAGCGAAATTGAGTGAACTATTTGCTTGCCAATATTTCCCACGTTGACAGATCATCATTTGCATGGTGCAAATAAGGATATAGAGAGAGGTTCATCTGGCATGAGTATTTAGGGAAGTTTCTGTAATGTGCCTCTTAGATTACTTAATGCAACCTTACATGCGCAAAAACACTAGTAATAGTGCCAAAACCTACACTATAAAGAAGATCGGTGGGGATGAAGAAATTTTCTTGTGTAGTTGAGTTACGACTTGTTTTAGTTGTAGTACAAAATAAATAAATAAATAACTTGATACTGGAGCAAATTTTTTTTACCGAGTGGCCTAAGAAATCATGAATTTTTTTTAAAATAATTTGTTTCTTGTTTTATTTTTTTAATGTACTAAATTATCGAGACTAGAGAAACCAGGGAAACGTGGATTAGCTTAGATCTATCAACTAGGTGTAAAGCTTTCTGTTTCCCCACCTTTCACAATTGGCTTCGTCCCTATCATTTCTATTTCTCTTTTGTTACAAAAAAGGATGAAATGGAAAAAAAAGCATAACTAGGAAAATGGCTATGAGATAGGGTCCTAGTGGCGACTTGCTTGGTGATTTGAAATCGAGAAATGCCAGAATTTTCAAGGGCTTTAAGAAATATGCACAAGCTATTTCCAGAGAGATCGAAATCACTGCTTGGTATTGGCCTATTGGGTTATCACTTGTGGGTGATTACTAATAGCCATTTCATGATTGTGTTTTTTAATTGGGGCAACTTTTTTTAACATGTTTTCTTTTTTGGCAGTCCTGTGATATCCTCGGTCACAGTGACCTGCCCTTTAATCAATATATCATTTCTTTGATTGATTAAAAAAACATTATTACTAATTGTTTAAATAAAAATAATAAATAAAAAAGGAAAAACTTAACTTTTGGGTCTATATATTACTTTAATATATGTCAGTGAGTTCAACAAGTTGACAGCGGAGTGAGAGATAGAGACAGGTGGGAGTTTATCAAGATGTTTACCAATCACAAAGTGCATCGTTGATTAGTACTGGTAATCATTTCAGACTATTAAATTTGATGTTTAAAAAGAGTGGCTAAGTTTTAGTTTTATTCGTTAGAGGTATATTTCATTATTTAAAAATAATTTAAATTAAGTTTAATGAAACTACTGCTAGACATGCCTTGACTAAATACTCAAATTTGACAGACAAATACCAGGTTTTGTAAACATGCTAGAACTAGCATTTAGAATGGAAGTATAATTTCATTAGATACACTAAATGGGTTCTGAATGTTACACGACGATTTAGATATTTTTATTTGTAAGTTCACAAAATTTATTGGCATACTTCCCGTTTTTAGCTTATGTTATGTTTGATCTGGATATCCATACAGGCTCACTGAGAAGGCACCACCAAAGGATGGAGTACCTCCTAAAGATATTCCAAAAGAGAGCAAAGACTGAATTTCAAGGTTGAGTTCTGATATGTGTTTTTGGCACTAGGTTGAGGCCCTGTAATTAGTTAAGGAAAATCTTTTGTAGTGAACTTGTAGTCCCTAACACTTGGCAAATAATTTTAATATGTTTTCTATCTTGTAATTAAAACGCATGGTTGATTTTACTTCTAGCCTATGGTTTTGGTATGATGGAAGAAGCAAGGGCATCTTGTCTTAAACTTTTTTATATTCTGTTATCAGCTATCGAGCATCTCAGCCAGGAGATTATGTATATTTCAGTATTGTGCAGTCTTCAGATAGGCTTTGTGTCGTCTCTCCCAAATGACAGACTAAATTTTTTCATTCAGGGATCAAAAAATGAGAATAGAATACTGCTTTTTAACTAAGCTCCACTCTTTTGGAAATGTTTGACCATAGAATACATGGCAGACTATAAACCAAGCATTGCTTCGGGTGTTCTTTTTCTGATGATAGATATTCTGTTAAACTAAGCAGCTTGTACAAGTACAAAAGTTCACCAGGCCAGCAAGATGTAGATCACGGTGGCCAGATTCACTAAGAGCCTTATTACAAAATACTTATATGATATTGCTCAACAGTATTAATCAAAAGTTCTGAATCTGAGCAAGAGAAGAAATAGATTAGCGCGTCCATGTCTTCCTATTGCTCACCAAGGACCTGAGCTATGCTGCCTTAACTTGCTAATACCACACTTGATGCCAGCGATGATATATACTCCACAGCAGACTGCTTGGGATATTTTGAAACTGTTGTTCACCTCCTTAAATAGTTTGGATGGTTGTTGTAGTGACGATTGTGCTTTTTTTTTACGTGAGGTGATAATTTGAAAGGTTTTGTTTTGGATATAGAGTTCAATAGGAAGTGAAAGTAATGAATGTTACTAAGTTGGTCACACAGATCTGGTGGCTTAAGGTGGTGGCAGTGATGGATGGTAGTAACATGGGATGGTATGTGCAGGTAAGACTGAATTAGTGTTGGTGGTTGTTGTGTGCCAGTGGTGATGGCAACTCGAAAATAGTGCAAGTGCAGACTGCAGACTTTGCAAGCAGGATTGAGGAGTGTGAAAGGTTGGTTATTGGCAGCTTTGAGGGCAAGTGCTTGGAGTATGGATATGTTAAAAATTTCCTGGTTAAGGTCAGGGTAATCCAAAATTTTGAGATGAACATCTATGGAGAAAAGAACTTTATGATTAAGTTTAGAGATGAAGAAGATAGAAGCAAGGTTTCTGGAAATGGGACCGCTGCACATTGCAAGCATGTTGTTCATTCCCAGAACATGGTCTCTGATCATGGATGAAGAAATAGAGGTGTTTACTTCAATATCCAATTGAGTTATGAAAAAGGTTCTGTTATTCCTTTGAAATCCGGACGATATCCAAAGGATTGCTAATGCAGCTGGAGTGCCCATCATGCTTGATAAGGCAACTAAAGAGAAGATAAGATTGTTGTATGCTAGAGTGTGTGTAGAAGTAGATTTACTAGCCAACTACCCAAAGTTATCTCTGTGGTAATCAATGGAGAGAAGAAGATAAACATTGAAGTTGAGTATGCATGGGTTCCAATCAAGTGCAGTACTTGCAGTCTTTTGGTACTCGAAGCAGCACCCCAAGAAGACAACAATTAAGAAGCCATGCCGTATGGCTTGGAAAGCTACAAGAGGGAAGCAACCAATTAAGGAACAAAACTCAGATGCTTGGACAGGAAAACACACATTTAGACCTAAACAAAGTATGCACATTTTGAATGTTAGGGTGAACAAAAACAACTTCATACAAGGGATAAGGCTGGATCGGGATGCAGCGGAAAGTAATGAAACATGCAATAATGCAACCAATATGTTATCTACTCCAATTATAGAAGCACAGGTTGGTGCTCAAAACAATAATCAAATTGGTGAAAGTGACGAAGAAGGAAACATGGAAGAAAATAGTGACTATGAAGAAGATGGGAAAAGTGAAGAAAAAGATAAAAACAACAAAAGAAATGGCACTTACAATGAGCGGGCTGTAGATGTTTAGCTTGGATTGCATAAATACATAGCTTGCAGAAGGAGACAAGAAGAAACTATCCATGGGGAAGAACAAATGAAGTCTCCAAGAACCCCAAATAATTTCCAAATGGTTGCTACCCTTACATCTATGGAAGATATAGATGAACATGAATTCTACATTGACGGTATAGATGGAGGTCCACTAACCTTATCTAAAGTTAAAGATGTTTTAAAAACGTTAGAAGAGTATGAAAATGGGAACAAAGTTAATAATGAAGCAATAGATAAATTCGGCGATGATATATTGAAGAAAGAATTCACATAACTAAAAGCTCTATTGAAAATGGAAGCAATATGGTGGGTCAAAACACTAGTGAAGACGAATGTGAGGTAATCACACCTCAGTCGCCTAAGGAAGGCGCTCCATGAAGATCTTTTTGAATCAGGAAGGAAAACCATATATTCAGGGTATAAACCAAATGATGTGTCAAAAAATCATCCTCCTGTGAGTTTGACTTGCAAAACAGATGTTAGACTGCCAATGACCACCTTTTTGGTGGTCGAAGCCACTCCGATGCTTAAGTCAACAACTCCGTCTGAAGAAGAAAGTAAATCTGGACAAAACTCAGTTAAAGTTGCATACCTGTGTCGAATGTTCCCTTTACCTTTTATAATGGTTCAGGTTAGTTCTCTAAGTGACTTAAGCACATGAGGTGCAACGGAAAGAAATGTTTTCCGTAACAGTCTCCTCCTTGATGGAGATGCGCCTGTGGAGGCGTAACTCATTCCACGACTCTTTTTGGTGCAACATTCATCTTCTTTATGATAACACTCGTGTCGGACCTGGATTTGGGCTTTGATTCGTTCGAGCCTGGATTCGGGTTTTAATTATATCTTCTTATAGTGGGTCTCTGTGGTTGGCCTTATTCTTCTTAGGTTTTACGAGCTGGCCTAGTAGATGGGATGCCAAATCCTCGTGATGGATGTTTTCTGCCACGTGTATGGTCGTGATGATTGGTCTATTTTGATGTATCATCAGCTACTCCCCCATAGTTAATGGGTATGTTCATGTATCCAATAACTGTGCGGCAGTTTTGTTTTCGATTTCAATATTACGACACATTTAGTGCTTTTACTATCTGTTGTTGATGCTGTCTCCTTGATGTTCCGCCCGCCAGCTCATTTTAGCGCGATTTTTGGAATTTCGTGTGACTGTCATATCTTGCACGTTCTCCCAAGAGAGGACATTTCTCTTCTCATTTTTATAAAAGGAGAAGTTGAATGTGTTTTACTTTCTTTTGCACTTCTTCATTTTCCGGTTGTTGATTCATTGATTTCTTGCGTTTGCTCTGCAATCATGTCTAGCTTTAGGGTTTTGAGTGGCAATGTTCTTGATGCTTGTGAAGCTTTCCGCAGGCAACACATGCGACTCTGGATAGTATCCGTCATGATTACTCGTTGCCACCAATTTAGAAATCATTTTCCTCGAAGAAGGCGATAGTCCTCGTTGTCCAAAACATGGGCACATCGCTTTGTACCCTGGTATGTTCCACTCCGGTTTTAGGCTTCCGGCTCCTGCAATCGTCTAGGAGTACTTAGACTTGGTTGGCATTACTTCGGGCCAACTAGTTCCTAACTGTTGGAAGGTGATGATTATGACCTTAGCAAGGGTTACCGTAGCTAGTATCCCTATGAATGCCAGGGTTTTGCATTCTTTGGTGGGGTTAGCATAAACGCCAATCACACCTTTTGCTTTCGCTCTCCTTCTTGTTTCAATAAGGACCTACGAGAGGAGTATGGGGGTTGGTCGAGGTCTTGGTTCTACATGTCCATTTCTTCCAATTACTCCAGATTTCGCGGAAATTGGATTTTGTGGTCATTTCGGTAGCCTAAGTGAGCCAAGTTGTTGTTGTTGTTGGAAGAACAAGAGTTCTGCAGTCGATTTGGAGATCTTCCCTGAGTCTCAGTAGGAGATTTCCTTACTACGGATGCCATTATCCGTAGTGGCTTATATTCGTCGGGTGAAGCAGGTCACGCAGAGCCTATTGTTGGTCATGCTTTGGAGTTGACTGTTGCTCGCATTGGTGATGTGGATGTTGGCCATAAAGAGGGTTCTGCTGATGAGCCTGTAGGCCGAATTTCTCCTGTAGCTGCCCAAGGTTCTGGGAGTACCAGCTCGATTGTTAGGAAAAGGGAAGTTCCTAGGCCTCCCAGCCTTTCCAAGATGTTGGCTGTCAGTTCTGGCCGTGTTTTGAAGTGGAAGAAGCTCGCCTCCTTAGTTCTTGATGCTGCTAGGGCTCCTTCTCATCTTGCTTCTCTCCGAAAAGGAGGTCGTGGTTTGAAGGATGACTCTTCTGCTCGAGAGGACAAGGAAGTAAACCAAGTTCTTGAAAGGAGTAAGAAGGAGGTTTCTGTCTTCTAGATGACCACGAGAAAAATCTTGTTGCTTTTATGGTTTGCCCGTTTCCGCTTTTCTGACGATTGATGACTCTCGCATTATTGAAAGCAAAATGCTTCAGCTTGGTCTTTGACAGTCTAAGAATCCAAAGGGTACTAAGACCTTGGATGACTTTGAGTACGAGACGACAATGGAGGATCGAGTTGCTACTCAGGCTCGAGACTTCAAGCTTCCTATTTCCTCTATCGTGGCTGGGACCTCAGGATCACCTGCTACTCCTGAGCCCCCCTTTCTCCCCGGTCCGCAGAGAAAAATGTAGGATTGGTGCCAACAGTTCATCATGGAAGAAAGGACTCACCGAGCCGGGATCACTAACTAATATAATAGAAAAGAACTGTCTTTTCTGTATACTTCCCCGGTTCTGTTGCTACCGCGGGCTTGGGCCTTACGCAATCGATCGGATCATATAGATATCCCTTCAACACAACATAGGTCATCAAAAGGATCTCGGACGACCCACCAAAGCACGAAAGCCAAGATCTTTCAGACAATGGAGTCCTATTCGAAGAGTGCATTAGTGACTGAGGGGGTCGAAGACCAAGAAGCGAGTTATTTATACCAAGCATCTTCTCGTCCCGCTTTGACTGCGCTCGGGGAGTTATTCTGGCCTTCCGAGGTTGATGTGCAGGACAATGATCGCAACCTCATTGGCGGTTGTCATGGACAATTGGCTAATAGGGCTCTTATGCTTGTACACCCACCACGTCATCATATTGATGAGGGTCTCCAACACCTTATGGAGGGGATGACTCACTTTACTTATGCGGCCGTGATGGGGTCGGATTGTAAGGCTGCTCGTGACTAGGTGGTGCTCATTGAGTGGAAGCTAGCAGGACATATCCTGGTCATTTTTCAAGTTCTCCGCCATTTGATTCATTGAAGGTGCAATGCATAGAATATGCAAGGGCTGTAGATTCTGCACAGACGTCGTTGAGGAAACTCGAGGTCATACGTGACATGTTTGTTTCTGATCTCGAAACGTCTTGAGTTGAATTGAGTAAGTTGAGGTCCCGTCTGGATGTTGTTGAGAAAGAGTTGTTTGACCAAAAGGCTAAACGTGACGAGGCCATTTGTTCTGCTAAGGAATGTTCTGCCAATCTTAAGGCTTCTGCCATTCAAATCGCTTAGTTGAATTTTGAGTTTGTCGAGACCAAGTCTGCGGTTTCAACTAGACTTGCGGTCGTTGATAGAAGATTAACATCATCTGTTACTGAAAGGCCGAATGCGGCAGAGGTCACGGATTGGAAAAGAGCGGTCGATGGTGGCCATGATTTCTTGGAGACGCAAGGTTTAGACATGTCCAAATACTGTTGCTTTGTTGAATAAGAATTCGATGATGTCGAACAAGTCGTTTTGGATTCACTGGGTGATCCGATTGTCGGGGAACCTTCTCAGCACTTGTATGAGCCCATACCTCCTGGAGATGTTGCTAATGTCAATGTTCTTTCTTAATTGTTTCTTTTGTAATCTCATTTTTTCTAGAAGATCAATGGAAATTTTATATTTTGCATTTGTTCCGTCCATATGTCTAGCTTATCAACTTTTTATTTATGACATTTCCTTGCAAATTTCTGACTCGATCGTCCAGATTTTTACAAATGGCTTTGATGTTCGACATTCTAGTTGTGTAGAAGCTCTTTTTACAGAATTTGATTCCATATCTCGATTACGAAGTCATACATTACAGTCGACAAGAAAATGTCCGGCTCTTACGTCCTGGTACTTTGTTATTTTGTGGTTGATTAGGCCATAAGTTTTTTGTTTTTATGTCCGACTCGTTCATTCGGTACATATATTTGTTTTTGCTCTATACTTTAGTCGTGCTGAGTATTTTCATGAGTTGGGTTTTTAATCCAACTTCATTGGCCTAACTGAATTCTTATTGTTTTGAATTCGAAAGTGAAAAATTAATTGATAATATATTTTCAAGTGCTCTACATTCCATGGCCAAGCTAGCATTTTGCACTCTTTGTTTTCCAGCCAGTACGTTCCCAATCTGTTGATTTTTATTACTCTGTATGGTCTTTCCTAATTTGGGTTTAGTTTGCCTGCACCAGGTTCCTTTGTGTTGAGTTAGACTTTTTGTATTACCCAGTCGCCAATGTTAAAAGTGCAGATTCGCACCCTTTTGTTGTAGTATTCGACCATACGCTGTTGGTAGGCTGCTGTTTTGATAGAGGCTGCTTTTCGCTTCTCTTCGAGGAGGTCCAACCCGACTTTTAGCGCTTCGATGTTGTTATCAGCGCGGAACTCTTCGGTTCAGAATGTTGGCATACCGATCTCCATGGGTATCATTGCATCAGATCCGTATGCGAGGGCAAAAAGTGTTTCTCCCGCTGGAGTTTGTTTTATTGTTCTGTTTGCTCAAAGGATGCCAGGTAACTCGGATTCCCACAATCCTTTTGCTACCTCGAACCGTCTTTTGATTGCTCCCAAAATTGTCATGTTGTGACCTCGGCTTGTCTGTTTGCCTGTGGATGAACGGGCGCAGAGAAGTGTTGCTGGATATTCAGGTTTTTGCATAGCTCCTTAACCTTCTTGTGTTCGAATTGCTTCCCATTGTCTGTGACAATTACCTTTGGGATCCCAAATCTGCATATAATGTCTCTCCAAAGAAATTTATTGACTTGGACTTCTCCTATCTTTGCAAGGAGTTATACTTCTACCCACTTAGTGAAGTAATCTACTGCTACAAGAATAAACTTCTTCTTGTCGGACGCAGGGAGTGATCTTACGTATCCATTCCCCATTGTGCGAATGGCCAAGGGCTATTCATCGAGATCAGGTTCTATCCCAGCATGTGAGTGTACGGGTTAAATCTTTGGCATTTGTCACACTTGCGAATGAGCTTTTAAGCACCTGCTTGCATCGTTGGCCAATAATAGCCCAGTGTGAATGCTTTATAGGCCCCTGGGTGATTTCCACATGTACTGTGGTATATTTCTTGCAAAATATGTCCAACATCTTCTGGGGAAGGCATCTTAGCAAGGGTTTCCTGGAGGACCTTCTATAGAGTTTGTCATTGATCATTGTGTATCTTGCTGCTCGATTTTGTAATTTTTGGGCTTCCATCTTATCTGTTGGGAATTATCCGTTTGATACATACGCCAAGATTGGAGATGTCCAGTTATTTTCTTGATTTGTGGTCCAAGCTTCTTCCACCTGGTTTTCAAGTATGGAGCTTCCTTGCATCATGACGAGTGGATTATCATTGTCCTTAGTTGTCAATGCCTCATTTTCTAGTTCATTATTGACTATTTTGTTCTCTAGCCTTGCGCACCGTTGAATGATCGCAATCCGGAAGCCTTCTACTAGTTCTTTGGTTTTCTGGTGGTAAGCTTTCATTCGGGTATCTTTGAATTGAAACTTGTCGTTTAATTGATTGACCACCAGCTTGTTATCAGTAAAGACCCTATTGTCTTTTATTCCCATGTGTTTTGCTTACTGTAGCCCTGCTATCACAACTTCATACTCGATTTCGTTATTGGAAGCTTTAAAGTTGAATTTTATCGTTTTATCCAATGAGATGCCTTCCGAGTTGTACATGATTAGTCCAGCTCTGCTTTCCACTTCGTTGGATGCTATGGAGATGGAATTGTGAGAGCCGATGCTCCTTTCGAAGGGCGGAATCGAAGTATAGTGTTGAGCAAGTAGGGGTAACTGTTGAGTTCTATGGTGGCGAACTTAACGGAGTCAGTTATAGTGATCCTGCAACTGTGAAAAAATATGCTAGACGCGCTCAATTAGGTGAAAATTTTGAATTAGATCGTGATACTTTGAAATCTGATGGTGTTTTTCGTAGTAGTCCGAGGGGTTGGTTCACTTTTGGGCATGTTTCGTTTGCTTTGCTCTTCTTTTTTGGGACACATTTGGCATGGTGCTAGAACCTTGTTCAGAGATGTTTTTGCGGGGATTGATCCAGATTTGGATGCTCAAGTAGAATTTGGAGCATTCCAAAAACTTGGGGATCCAACTACAAGGAGACAGGTAATCTGATAAACATTGATCTGATATGGTATCTTTCGCTTCTATTGGATTTTTTTGATTTCACTTTCTACATAGATTACCAGATCAATTTTGCTGGATTTAAATCGCCCTTTTCTTTGACTCTTGTCTTTATCTGGGAGATGCTCCCAAATGAACAGGTGTGATTGATTTGGATTGTTGTTTTTCGCTCTTACTTTCCGACTGTTGGTTGTTACTTCCTGTGAATTCGGCGAATAAATCTGCTACTGTCTGAGTTTTATAGCGATTTTGGGGGCATAGCTGATCTCGAATTGTCCAAGTTTTATTGCCCATTTCACCATTCTCCCTGATAGATCTGGTTTGTGCAATACCAACTGAAGTGGTTGTTTGGTCATAATTGTGATTAGGTGTGCTTGGAAGTACGATCGTAATTTTCTTGATGACACGACAAAAGCGAGCGTCAATTTTTCTAGGGCTGGATAATTGATTTTTGCATCCACAAGTGTTTTGCTATTGTAGTATAGTGGTTTTTACACACCTTTTTCTTCCCGTACTAACGCAAAGCTTACCGCATGGTTGGACATAGATAAATATAGATACAGTGCTTCCCCGTGTTCGGCTTCCTTAGAAACTCTGTGCTCCCCCATATACGTTTTTAGGCTTTGAAAAGCTTCATCTCATTCGACATTCCACTTAAATGACTTAATTCCCTTTAAAATTCTGAAGAAAGGTAGACATTTGTCTGATGATCTAGAGATGAACCTGTTCAGGGCTGCTATTCTTCCATTAAGGTTTTGTACACCTTTTATGTTTGTTGGTGACTGTAGGTTGAGAAGTGCCTGTATCTGCTTTGGATCAACTGTAATTCCTTTTTGGTTGACCATGTACCCGAAAATTTCTTTGATTTTACTTGAAAGGTGCATTTCTTCGGGTTTAGTTTCATCTTATGCTTTTGCAGTTGGGAGAAGGCTTGTTCGAGATTTTTGACATGGTCTGCTCGGCGTGAACTTTTGACAAGCATGTCATCGATGTAAACTTCCATCATTTTGCCGATTTGATCTTTGAACATTTGTTTACTAGCCGTTGGTACGTTGCTCCTGCGTTATTTAAGCCAAAGGGCATTACTCGATAACAGTATGTACTCCTTTCTGAAATAAAAAATGCTTTTTCTTGGTCGGGAGGGTACATCTGTATCTGATTATATCCGGAGTATCCATCCATGAAACTCACTAGCTCGTGCCAAGCGATTTCATCAACTATCTGATTTATTCGTGAAGTGGTAAATTGTCTTTAGGCAGACCTTGTTCAGATTGGCATAGTCCACATATATCATCCATTTGTCGTTCTTTTTCTTTACCAGCACCGTGTTTGCCAACCAGTCTGGGTAGTGCGTTTTCTTATCATCCATGCATTAAGTAGACGGTGCACTTCTTCGTTTTTTTGTCGAACCGACTTCTTGTTCGGGTTCACTTGTAATCTGTGAGAAATGACATATGGCTCTATTCCTACCATGTCCTTCATCGTCCATGCAAAAACATCTTGGTTATCCTTCAATAGTATTAGTTCCTCGGCGAGTTCGAGATGAATCTTTGTGCCAATCCGGACTGCTTTCTCTGCCTCGTTGTCTAGGTAGACTACGATTATTTCTTTTTGCGGCTGTCTAGTGTTAGGTCGATTTCGTGGGCTAGTTGGAGCCATATTATCATTCGAAAAGTCCAAACTCGTTTGACCATGTTGTTTTGAAAGGTCCTCTGATCGTTGCAGTAATTGCTATTTGTGGGGGGTATTTATTGTTGCAAAATGACATTCACGGGCTGCTGGTTGATCTCATTTGATTCTCCCGATACCATTGTCGGTATGGTACTTTAAGCATTGGTGCATAGTTGAGGAGGCTGCGCTCATTTTGTGTATCCAGGGTCTCCCGAGTAGCATGTTGCACACAAAAGGAACATCAACGATAAGGAAATATGTCAATAATACTCGTTGTTTTCCTGGTTTTCCTCCTTTGACCGGTAGTTGAATCATCCCCAGCGGATGACATTGTTCCCTGCTGAAACCCACCATTAGTTGATTGCTAGGTGAGAACATCTCATTAGTGAACCCGTCCTTCGAAAAGCTGTCAGGTACAAGAGGTTGACCGAGCTGCCAGTGTCGACCAACACCCTTTTAATTCCCATCTAGCTATCATGACCAAGATTACTAAGGCATCATTGTGCGAGAAATTAACCCTGTCTGCATCTTTGTTTGAGAAGGTTATAGTCCTCTACATCGTCTTTGCACGTTGTGCTGATGGCTCTTGGTATCTGATCTTTACTCGCAGGTCTCTGACTACCCGCTTTAGGGATCGGTTGGATTGCTCATTTTCTCCATATGCACCATGCAAAATGTATATTGTTTCCTTTGGTCGTTCCCCCGAGATGATTGTTTCGTCTTCAGGTTTGACGAATTCTCCGAGTCGTCATTATCTGATATGGCATTCAATCTTGTCCTTAAGACTATGACAGTCTTCAATATCGTGGTCGTAGTCATTGTGGAAGAGGCAGTGTTTGTTTTTGTTCCGTTTATCTGGATCTCCTCTCATTTTTGGCGGCCATTTGACATCTTCCCTTCCTATTATAGCTTTAAGGATCTCGCTTTGACTCGCTATCAAGATCGTGGTTGGGTTTCTTTGGTTGTAGTTTTCCAAACTTTCCTTGGTTGAATCCGAAACTGTTATTGACCCGATGCCTCTTAAGCTGGGCAATTCTTCTCAAGGTTTGTTGCCCTCAAGGTCTCGAATGAGTCTATCCACCATTTCGATTACATGGTTCAACTAAGCCATAAGCATCTCTACTCGGGGATTCCACAAACGTCAGAGACATCTGAATTGTTACTTGTTGAAACTCTTTTCTTTCTGGCGCGATTGGTTCGACGGTTGTCGCTGGGTTGATGTTAGGTGACATGTCGTATTGTTCACCCCCAGATTGAAGATTTGTGGAGCGTTCCATTGACCTTGGTAATTGTTTGTTTGTTAACCAAACCTCGGTGAGCTTTGTCACAGAAAATTTTTTTTGGAAAGAAAACTCATCGTTCCCCACAAACGACGTCAAACTGATGCGTCCAAATATCGTTCTCTTGTGAGTTTGACCTACAAAACAGATGTTAGACTGCCAAAGACCACTTTTTGAGTGGTCGAAGGCACTCTGATGCTTAAGTCAGCAACTCTATTTGAAGAAGGAAGTAAATCTGGATAAAACTTAGTTAAAGTTGCATACCTGTGTCGAATGTTCCCTTTACCTTTATAATGATTGCGGTTAATTATCTGCATGTCTTAAGCATATGAGGTGCAACGGAAGGAGATGTTTCTCGTAACAGTCTTCTCTTTGATGGAGATGTGTCTGTGGAGGTGTAACTCCTTCCAACACTCTTTTTGGTGCAACATTCCTCTTCTTATGAGAGAATTGTCTCGGGTCTAAATTTGGGCTTTGATTTATTCAGGCCTAGATTCAGGTTTTGATTATATCTTCTTATAGTAGGTCTTTGTGGTTGGCCTTATTCTTCTTGGGTTTTACGAGCTGGCCAGTAAATGGGATGCCAGATCCTCATGACGGATGTTTTCTGCCACGTGTATGATTGCGATGATTGGTTTATTTTGATGTATCATCACCAAAAAGAGAATTTAAATGAAATTAACATTGGAACCTTTCAAGAACAAGTATTTTCCTAGTTTTTAATTGCTTTATGTTTCGATCCAGGTGCTCATCATTTTGAGCTTTTCTTTTTGTTAGGGAAGGGGCAGAAGAACCTTATCCTCAAGATGATTAAGCAATTTATTGGTGTCTATCAAGATCATGAGCTTAAGCTTGTGCACAAAGGAACAATCTTAACAACAATTCACTTGGTGAGTTTAAACCTTGGCCTAAATCCGATTGATCCATTTAGCTTGTTTGAGGAGTTTACAGATTTTTTTCCCTTAACATTAAACAATAAATGCAGATACCAACTTGATGATACACCAAAACGGTCCCAGCTTTCCACCGTACACGTGTCATGATGATCTCGAGGAAAAGATAATGATAGGCCCAGTGTCAACCTGACACTGATCCGGTCATACGATTCTAAACCCACCTAATACAGTTCACCAAGCGAATCCTAATTCTTATAGCCTGCTAGGCCCACATGTATCACAACTATCCTCAATACCTGTAAGTCATGTTAAGGCAAGTATCTCGAGGATCAGCTTCGAACAGATAATTACAGCGGCTCTTTGCTTCCAACTAGGAAGTATATTCCAGAGTGCGTATCATATATGGAGACTTCCACCTATATAATACTCTCGGAACGAGAACTATCTCCCTCGTATCTAGGAGCACACGGCTAACATGGAAACTTCCCTCCACATCACGAATCCTAATTAGAAAAAGATAGGCCATTGATGACCTGATTGAACCAAGACTCCTGCACTATAACTAAGACATGAGGATAGTAAGCTAAAGTACGCTACAAATTTTCTGTTTACAACATTACACCTTCCTCAGATCCCTGTCTGACTTTAGCAGCGGAGTGCCATCGGTCACCATAACGGTGGTCCGTGGCTCACGTGCATTCCTTGTGCAGGTTTGCAGGTCAAGGTCAGAGCAGGAAGCGAAAAATGACTGCATCACAACCCTTGAACCCTTGATCTACTTGGGAGGTTGAAACTCCTAGCACCAAATCACTTACGAGGAGGGAGGTATTTAAGGAAATTTTCTTTCCTTGATGATGTAGTGAATGATGAAGTAATAATGGAGTGGTGTATATTTGATGCATTTTTATGCACTTGATTTTAATGATAACGTTCGGGAATCCTCAAAATCCCAGTAAAACCCTTTGTTGCAATGCTTGTGGACATGATGGTGTCAGTAGGGCTTGTGGCAGTTTTAGTTGCAGTTGTAACAGTAAAATGGCGGTGGTGATGTTCATTCCATTACCATGAACATTTTTTATCCATGGTGTGTCTTTCTCCCTCTCGGGAATGGGCTTTTGATGATGATGATGTGTCTTTCTCCCCAAATCTTTTACTTTGGGAAAATTTGAATTCAAATGTAAACTGCTCCTATCGGAAATAGTTGATGTTTACTCAAACACGGGATACATTAAAATAATGCCGATATTGATCCAAGCTTCTTCTGAAAATATTGATCCAACATTCTTTTTGATCTACAGCAAGGAAAATATGTACTTTTCTACAACACACTGATGAGCTTGGTCATGATTCAAACAATTATAGCTCTCTACTTATAAAACAACATCTAAGATACTCGTCAAAAGCACCTTTAACTTCTGTAGAATCTCCTCAGAATCCCTGCCTTGCATTCTTGAATTGCGCCAAAAGAAAATTCTCTTTTAGCTGCATAAAGCTGGGTTTAATTTTCATGGAATCAACTGAAGCTTTGGCTCAAAGGAATCTCCTCATTTCCATCTTTTTTGTTGCGCCAAAAGAACATTAGTTTAAGCTGCATAAAGTTCAGCCATGATTTTGGAGATACATCTTGATCAGATCAACCCGTACATCCCTGCTTGGTGATAGAGTTAAAAGTAGCATCATAGAATACTGTATAATCAGAACATTGACTGATCAACATGCTCATCATCATTATCACTGAATACTTACATGTTCTTTATTGCAATGTCTTAAGACAATATGGATGTTGATTACCAACCTGTTGATGGGTTTGGATATTTCTCACATCTATCCATCTTTCATATATTTAATGGGTTTGTTAATATTTCAATGTCTAATTAGTACAAGAGAGCATGTCCGATTTCTCCTTAAATGTTCTTGGAAATCAACATTTCCCAAACTGCTCTGTGACAACCTTTTCATCAAGAAATAACAAAACCATTTACGGGAAAATATTACTTTGGACGTTTAGTTCACAATATTAGCATTTTTTACAACATATATAATATGATAGTTTCGAACCACAACCTTAGTAAACTGATTTCAGGAATAACCCAATACTGTATATTTAAAATTTTCAACTAAACTATATCTCGAATAAGAACAAGTCATTGAAAACTGAATAATAGGTGTGTAGACATGAAATATCAACAGTTATACTTGAAAGTTATATGTATCAGTTCATCAAGTTGATTATATTTATACTGGTCTAGCTAGCAAATCAGTGAAGCAAATAAAATCGAAAAGGTGATATTGGCACGGCTCAATCAGAAGAATGGACCCAAACTTCTGGGAGCTTTTATCTGATTGAGCCATTCCAACATCCCTTTTCATCTAACATGCATCCTTACCAAGTAGTCAATCCAACTCGCATCTCATGATGATGATAATAATGATTTCAGTCTGCTCATATTCATGCTTTTCATGCAGGTATGATCTTATATCGTCCAACCCCGACCCATATTTGTCAACAACAACAACAAGAGGAAGAACATCGATCAACATAAAACCAAGGTCCATATATGTGGAGAAGAAGAAAGACATTGTAGGCCTCTCTACATGGAGAAGAAGAAATATATAGAAGAAAAAAATTTGTCCAAATAGAAGACAAGTTGGAAAATAATGGAGGATTGGTTGAGATGTCCAAATCTTTTCTTCAAAACGAGTAGATACAAATCACTGTATTATATAAATTTATAACTTATAAATATTTTTCAGATTTGGCTTATTTTGTAGTTGTTGATTTCTTGATGACATGGCTTACAGATAGGATTTTGCTATTCTTTTTTTCATTCATTCCTAACCATCTAATAATGCTTACAATGTGTGCCAAAACATGTGATAATTTTTTTAATTACTTATGATTAGTAGCATCATCATTATCCTAAACATTTTAGTTCTCACGAGCTAACTGTTATATTCCTAGTGAGATTCACTTTTCGATACGAATCGAATAAGTTAAGCACAGTGTAACACACGCATGATTATTTTCATAATCAACGTCTTTTTGTCAATCTCGGGCCGGCCACGACAAGAAAAAAAAGAAATAATTTTATGTGTGCATGGACTTTGATCAGGTCCATGGCTCACAAACATCCCTGTTGTTCCAGCTTTCAAAGTTTAGACCTCAAATTGAATAAAACGAATTACAGCCCTAAAAGAGTTTTGTTTAGAAATATAATAAAACTAGATAAGGACATGGAGAAGGCTTAGATTGAATAGATTCGATGGCTCATTTGCTTTATATTGTTAACCTAACATATCTTTTTGGGCTAATTTTTCTTTCATTTTTTCTTGACCAAAAGGTTTTCTTGCCAACTAAGTTTATTAGTTTTGTACGAGGGTTTGGAAAATGCTGCTTTCCATAAAAAGGTTGAATATTTAGGTTTTGGCCGGCAACAAGGAGAATATTTTCTCATTAGGGTTTTGTCCTCTATGTGATTGTGTAATGTGATATATGATTCAAGGTGTCAATTTTTTTCCATGAAAGTGCAAAAGGAAACGGATTTAGCAAAAACAAATATTCATATAATAAAATATTAAGACAGACAACTTATTGGTATTGGTGGTTGATTGTGTATTTAAAGTGGTGGCGGCAACACTGATTGTAATATCACGATGTTGGTGGTTGCAGCGATATGGACATATTGCCTTTTAGGAGCAATATGTCTTCGATGTTTTTTTTTTTTTTTTTTCGTTAAAAGGCCTCTGACTAATAATATTAGATAATACCATTACATAACTGATGTCCAGTAGCAGTAGTTAAAGTGTGTCCCTTAACATTGAGGTCCCGGAAAATAAATTTACAAAATCATTGTTTGGTGTTATTCTAAAAGTCCGTGAATATTCAAAATAAAGGGGCGCCACATTTAACACATGGTTGTGGTTGTCTGGCAATGATTCTCCTGCAAAATAGCGTGTAGTATCCCGGAGTCCCCCAAGAGAAGACATGTGCTCCAGTAGTGAGCCTGAATCAGAAGAAGTGTTGTCTTTGCTACCTGACATTCCGCCATGGTACTTAATGATACACTGAAACATCATCTTTTCTACACCGTACACGTGTCATGATGATCTCTAGGAAACATGGCCAAATATTAGTTTAGCACTGATCCGGCCCAAGAGACATCAAGCCCGCGTAATGCAATCCGCCAGACAGACCCAAATTGCTATGTCCTGCCAAGCCCATACGTCTCACAACCATTCCCAATACTCGTGAGACCTATTGGGATCAGCTTCGGACAGGCAAACCAACTGTACTTTGTCTCCAACTAAGAAGCACATACTAGAGTATACGTCGTACGTGGAAACTTCCACCTATGGACAACGCTCCGATTGGGAATTATCTCCCGCGTATCTAGGAGCACAGGTCTAACATGAAAATATTCCCTCCACAAGACAACTCCTAATTAAGAAGGATCTCTAGGCAGATCTCTTTCCCTAAACTACGTCATCGATGGTCTGGCTGAACCAGAACTCCAATATTATAAATAAGACAGGAAGTTGGTGAATAAACGTACGCTACAAATTTCCTGCTTACAACTTTAAATTTTCCTCAGAGCCCTGTCTGACTTTAGCATCGGAGTGGCATCGACCACCACAATAGTGCAGGTTAGCAGGTCAAGGTAAAGCACGGAGCGAAAATCGACTACATCAGTTTGGCACCGTTCGTTGGGACGACATAGTTCCTAGCAAAGCATTGACATCATCTCTCTTCAAAGTTCAAGAAGATGGTGACCACCAGATCCTGTAATAATATTAATGGAGACCAGGGGGACACATCGAACACTCAGACTGACACTATCACACCACTTCCAGCGGTACCGGTGACATAGGGGGAACAAGCTCGCACCCACGTGCCAACAACATCGGCGACAGACCCCAGGATGGATTTGCTATCATACCTGATACAACAGATCACTAAAACAATGAAGATCCTTACTCAGCAGAACCCTCCACCCGCTGATGGAGATCGGGAACAACATAGACCTCAATATCCAGACGACAACAGAGAGCAGGCGCAAGAAAGTCAAGCCCCTGCCAGCTCTCATTGGACTATAGGTGGTGGGGTGGTCAACAAAGATCTAACTTTCAGGGCTGACCGGGGATGGAACCGATGACCCGTTTGATTACTTGCGCTATTATCAGCATGTGATGGCGCTCAAAGAAGGTTCTAATTAGTGTTGTGCAAAACGTTCCAAGCAGCCTGGGGAAGTCAATGCTGACATGGTTCCATAGCCTTCTGCCAAAGTCAATCGACTCATTCAAGACACTGGCCAAAACATTCCTTACACGCTTTGTTGGCAGCTAACGGATCAGGAAGGGTTCGCACTATATACTCTCCCTGAAGCAGAAGTCAAATGAAACACTAAGGGAATACGTCACACGCTTCAATGATGAGCTGACGCTCATTGACGGTTGTGACGATGATACCTCCGTTACGATTTTTACTGCGGGGCTAAGAGAGGGAAAGTTTTACTACTTCCTCACCCTGGAACACCCCCCATTGATATGGTAGAGCTCCTGAAAAGCGCCCAGAGGTACATCACCTTACAGGAAATAAGAATGGCCAAGAAGGAAATTGAAACAGAAAAGAAACCCTCCGGTTATAGAGACAAAAATGAGGAAAAAAGATGAGAAGACAAAGATATAAACAAATGAAAGCGCAACGACGACATGTCGGACTATGGCCGTGCCAAGCTAGAAAAATCTTCCAACTATGTCGGATCCAAGACCATAACCCCTCAACTCTAGCTTGACAGACGTCCTTAATTCCATGAAGAATAGGGATGATCTAAAATGCCCCCCCCCCCGAAGTAGTACGGAGACCCTTCCAAAAGCGACAACAACAAGTATTGCTCGTACCACAAGAAGGGTGGCCACGACACCAACATGTAAGAGTCTAAGGTGCTAGATTGAGTACTGGATACAAAAGGGCAAGCTGAAGGAGTTCCTAGATCGAAAAAAGGCAAGACCAGAACAGGGAAAGAGGATAGGCGGTCAAAGAAATAAAAAGGAGGTTTCGGGCATTATATATGTCCCTCACGGAGTTGGACCGGAGGGAGAACAATCAAACAAGTCCCGAAAGCGGACACTCCTTGAGATGCGGATACAACCCACCAGCAAGGACCGATGCGTGTATTACTCGCGAGTACATAGCCCAATCCCGACTTTGACTTTCACAGATAAAGATCTCGAAGGTGTTCTCACACCGCACAATGACGCTCTTATAATTTCAGTCTTTATTGCAAGGTGAGAAGTAAAAATGACCCTGGTTGACACGGGAAGCTCCCTCAATGTTCTATTCTATAATGCATTCCACAACATGGATCTCAAGGAAGAGAACTTAACACCTTCCGACTACCCGCTGATAAGGTTTAGCGGAGAAAAATGCTTCCTGATTGGGAAGATAAAGTTAACAATTGTGGCATGAAGAGCCACAACTGCCGAAGGTACTATTCTAGGACTTCATGGTAACAGACGCACCGTCTACCTATAACCTCATCTTGAGGAGACCCTGGCTTCAATAGATGGAAACAATGGTTTCCATCATTCATTCGTGAGTGAAGTATACCGCCAACCACTCAAGGAACAATTCGCGGAGACCAACTAATGGCACGGGGTTGCCACTATGCCATGCTGATAGATTGTTCTCAGACACAGCTGGTGCCAGCCAAACAAGTTGAGTAGAAGCCAGACGCAGAAACTGGGGAGGAGTCGCTCTTCCTAGATGGGGACAAAGACCTAGCAACAATGGCTCAACTTAGCGACGGAGGACAATCCAACATTACAGGAGTGGTCAGCCCTCTAGCCCGACGGGACGTTTGGCCAAGCGGAGAAGTCATTGCAAACGGGAGCGCAATCCCACAACTGTCAGCGGGTGCAGAAGGACTTTCCCGCCCAAGGTTCACTCTTCAGTAACCTCAACGGCGTCAACGAAACTTGACAATTCGTCGAAGGTACTTACGATCCAAGCAAGGGCCATGCGAATTTACTTCACGACCGGATCAACCTCTCTCCGCCAACAGTCAATTTATCCAGTTGTTTAGCTTTATTTCAGTAGTCAGTTTAGAGGTTTAATTCAGGAACTTAAGTGATTTGCACTTGTTTGAGAAATAAAAGAGAATTACGTAAACACACTCTATTGATTATAGGAAAGATGTTACAATGTTTGCCCAGATGGCTGGTACAAAAGATTACAAACTACATAAGCCTTAGGAAAACCCAAAGCATACTGTTCGAGTGCAAGCATTTGAAGAATGCACTCTGCAGAAGTTAATACCTACAACGATGAAAAAATGTCATTATATAGACATAGTGGCTCACCAAACAGGTGCGTCAGCATCAAGTACCAACATTGAATACCTTATGGGAAACGAGGAGGCGGTGGTTCTCATGAAAACTGCACATGTCCACGTTCAATCAATTAATGACACTGCACACGACCCCATTAATTGGGGGGAGTAACCGATACTTTACCGTCTCGCAATCTACGATGTACATGTGGCACAATAATTATGTGACATGACCTAGTTTTTTCTTATATGGGTCCACCAGCTTGCCTACTATCCGAGCGGTACTCTACCACGTGCACTGATGCGAGCAGTAGAGGTCCTAGTCACTCTTGACACACGGAACACACCTACATATCACCAGCTGATTTAAGGTACCTCTTTTTAAATAACTTTCATTTAGATTAGTGGAAACCAATCCGCACAATGCAATCAATTTCGGAAGTAGGCTCCCACGCCTGTAATAAGCGGAACCCCAACCTAGCCAGGTAAGCTTAGTTAGTTTTGACTGACGACAACGACTTCTGGTTCACCACGACGCCTAGTTAGCTATACGCGAATGTCGATGGCTTAGGAAGTGAGAGTTTAATAAACACTCTCACGTCTGATGACGATGACTTGCCATGGATCATTACCCTTGCAGATGATGTTCGCCAAACCGATCAAGTAAGCCTAGTCAGTGATGACGGCTTTTAGTCAACTCCCAAATCTGTAGCTCGCTCCTCGTGGGTGTAGATGGTTTAGAAGGTGGGAGCCTAGTCAGTTTTGACTGATGTCGACGGATTGCCATAGGACCACTGCTCTTTTACAGACCATGGTCACTGAATTTCCAACTCCCAAATCTGTAGCTTGCTATGCACAGGTGTAGATAGTTTGGAAGATGGGAAACTAGTCAGTTCCGACTGATGTCAACAGCTTGCCACGAGACCACTGCTCTTTTGCATACCATGGTCACCGAATTTTCAACTCCAAAATCTGTAGTTCGCTCCGTGTGGGTGTAAATGGTTTGGAAGGTGGGAATCTAGTCAGTTCTTACTGATGTCGACGGCTTGCCACGGGACCACTACTCTTTACAGACCATGTCGCTGAATTTGCTCATCCTAAGTCTGTAGCTCGCTCCGTGCGAGTGTAAATGGCTTGGAAGGTGGGAACTTAGTCAGGTTCGATTGATGTCAACGGCTTGCCACGGGATCACTGCTCTTCTACAAACCATGGTCGCCGAATTTGCTCATCCCAAATCCGTAACTCACTCTACGCGAATGTAAATGGATTGGAAGGTAGAAGCCTAGTCAGTTCTAACTGATGTTGATGGCTCGCCATGAGACCACCACTCTTCCACAGAACATTGGTCGCCGAGTCTAATTACAGCTCAGTCAACGTCTTCATGCCCGCATGGGCTGACATCTCATTATCTGCAATGGTCATTTGAGCTGACTCGAAAACTAATTCACTAAGCGCAGATGAATGTTACACAGGAGACCAGCCCGAGCTTATGAAACTTAACTTGGGCCAAACACTATTGCTTAACTGTAGACAACAGCGCATGTGCTTGACTATAATAGTTCACTCATGCCAACGATCACAACCGATGGTCCAATATATAACTTGAACCTCTAATGACTTGCCTCAAGGATGAGCTGCATCCTAGGTAAAGTAACCCACTGCCAAACCATCCAGATCGTACAGAATGCTCAATATTGTGCATAACTACACGATAACGACTCTAAGACCTCATGGAAGTACATGTTGAATTACTTGCGGCATAAACAGTCGAGTTCTCAACAACAGATGAACCACGCGGCTCCCTGCTAACCCAACAAAACCTACGTCAAAATAAAACGACAAGGTGAAATGGAAAACATGCAACAGGGGACCAGATAGAACATATACGAAGCATACTCGAAATAGGCCTATTTTCATTAACAGTCTAAACAAAAAGGTACAAATGTGTGAAATTTACTCCTCATCAGGAGAAGGTACAAGTACAGGGGAACTAAGCTTAACAAGAGAAGAAGCAGGAGTTGCGTCTGTACATGCCTCAGCTTGAGCGTCACGATCCGAATTGCCCTTTTCCTCTGACAGCTCAAAAATATCTCCGAAATTTGTGAAGGACACCTTTTTGTAATAGGAAAGGTCCCAGTCCGGATGCTCTTCTTTCATTAGCACCAACAATTCTAACCTCCCATGCACGATCCTGCGAAATTCAAAGGTGCCTTGCGAAGTTCTTCCTTGTGCAACCTTGCTTCAGCAAGCTCACGCTCCAACTTTCCTGTCAGTGCGACAGTTTGAGACTGCTCGGTGATCAAGTTGTCTTTAATTGCACTATGTTCGTTTTGTACTAGGAGGAGTTGTTCCCCAGTTTTTCTTGCTTCCCGAGTGTTAAATTCAACCTTGGCATTTAACTGTTGTTTCTGGACAACCCACTCAGATCATTTCCTAGTATTATCCTCAGTAAGAGCTTGCAACTCAGAGCGCACTTTAGCCGCATTTTCCTATGCAACTTCTAAATCATGGCGGACCAGGTTCAATTCTTTTTTAAATTGGTCCCTTGCAAACACCACCTCTGCTAAATCGAACTCAAGAGCTTCCAAACGAACCCTCCGGGCCTTAGCATCAATGGCTGATTGTTCCAACCTCCTATCTTCAAGCTGTTTTCTCAGCGATTCAATCTCGAAGAGTGCATTAGAATACGACTTCTGCATATTTGAGAAGACGCCTCCATGGTATACACCCTCTCACGAGCCGCCTCAACTACCATCCCAGTGACAACCACTTGGCTTAGATGCAACATCCCCAACATAAGATGTTTCAACCCCTTATCCATACTCTATTCAAGCGCATCCTTCTCTGGCTTCGATGCGCGATTCACTAGCCAACTATAACATTTGCTGATATGTTTCCTTGAAGCATAATCAATATCAACCTCTTGGTGCCAAGTTGGGTTGCTCATTTTTACTACATTCGGAGCAAACAAACTCATCCACACGTTTAGATGAAGTTCTCCCAGATGCAGAATTGCACCAGCTCCGCCCTTTGCAGTTTTCAATGCACCTGGGCCATCTTCCACCGCCTTCCCTTTGACACTAGCAACCGATTCTCTGTTGTGAGTCGGCTTGGTAGAATCCGACGGGAGAGAAGAAAGCGAATTGTCTATCAAACCCTTCGTTATCTTGATATACTACCGATAGCGAGATGGAGGGCAATGCAAACTGCAAGAAGGAGAGTCCACATCGCAGTGACCACTGTCTGACGATCCACTAGCAAAATGAGAAAACTCGGGGGGACACAGACAAATTTTTATCAACACCTTTCAGCAAAACATGCCTGGATTGGTCAATATTAGTAGAAGTCGCCACATCAGCCAACATCAGCTTCGACGCGTCATCAACCCCTGCTAGCTGTATGTGGTCCTCCAAATTAGATGTTACAACCTCCGCTTCATCAAATAGGTCAGAATCATAGTCCTCCATCGACAGAGTGGGGCATCTAGAAGCAGGCTCAGTCCCTGTGCGAGACCTCTTCGAGCTTATGAAATAAGCAAGCATCTCAGAAATACCCATAGGAACCTTAAATTTAGAGGCCTTCCTCTTCTCGGAAGGAGCTTCACCTTCGGACTGAACCTTCGACACTTTGAAAAGAGTAGGAGCCACATGCCAATGGGCCCATAGCCCATAGCCCACTGCGACTAAAATCAAAAGTGCAGATAACATTCTCCACTCTCATTCGAGGCATGCCACAGAATGCCTTCACAGCAGCTTCTTCCTTCAAGGAAAGAGGAGTAGTGGGGAACCTGCCTACAAAGAACACACGTAAATATCATCATACAATTTGCACAGCAAAAGTAAAGGATGAAATTATACTTACAAATTGGCCAGAACTCCCGCTCAAGCGAACGACCATTGAACTTGAAATACTTTGGGTCCGAAAGAGCTAGGAAACAATGTTTCTGCCAGAACTTAAAGTCGTCCGACAGTTTCCCGAAGCAAGCCGACAACTTCATCTCACACACGACGTGATTGTTTAGTCGAGGAGAAGTTAATAACTAAATCACCCTCCGAGTCACTCGGACACCAACGTCCTTCTCCATGATCAATATAAGGAGAACAATCTTGTACCCAGTCGGTACCAACTGGGAATGAGGGATACCAAGGAATTACAAAAGCTCTAGATCTCATCAATCACAGAAAAATGGACACCCATTTGAAGCATGCCATGGTGCAAACAGAAGAATCCATCCGGAGAAAACATTGGTGTCTGATCAGCACTCAATGTGAAGAATTGCAAGTCTTCAAGGACCTCATATGTCTTCCGAATATCAACCAAGCTTGATTCGGAAGCCGACCGATCTTCAAAGAATTTGAGGCCCCTAGCAAGAAGCTCATCGTCAAGTTGATTTTGGCGAGCCATGGAAAAAAGTGAATAAACTTTCAATTAAAAGCTGAGCAGAGTGAAGTTTCTAAAAACGAAGAAATGAAATAGTCAATCTCTGTAGAGAGGGAGATCTAAATAGAGATTGATTTCCCGCCTTTTTTCCACTGAATCGTCACACGCTTAATTAATGGAGCGCGCCGCTGAAGTAATGGTTTAGACTCAATCATCATGAGCGGCTTGTTTTTTCGAGAAGTGACTTAGTGTATCGATACAATGGCCCACTAACTCGGGGGAGCAGCTGATGATACACCGAAACGTCTTATCTTCTACACCGTACATGTGTCATGGTATATCTAGGAATAACAAGCCCAAGCATCAGTCTAGCACTGATATGACCCAAGCGGCATCAAGCCCACGTAGTATAGTCCGTCAGACAGACCCAAATTGCTATGTCCTGCTAAGCCCATATGTCTCACGGCCATCCCCAATATCCATGAGACCTATTGTGGCAAGTATCTCGAGGATTGGCTTTGGATAGGCAAGCCAACAATACTTTGTCTCCAACTAGGAAACAAATACTAAAGTATACGGCATACGTGAAAACTTTCACCCATGGACAACACTCCGATTGGGAACTATCTCCTGCGTATCTAGGAGCACAGGTCTAACAAGGAAAAACTTTCCTCCACAAGATAACTCCTAATTAGATAAGGATCTCCAAACAGATCTCTTTCCTAAACTACGTTTCCGATGGTCTGGCCGAACTAGGACCCAACATTATAAATAAGACAAGAGGTTGGTGAATAAAGGTACGCTACAAATTCTCTGTTTACAGCTTTAAGCCTTCCTCAGAGCCTTGTCTGACTTTAGCATTGAATGCCATCGGCCACCACATTAGTGGTCCGTGGCTCATGTGCGTTCTTTGTGCAGGTCAGCAGGTCAAGGTCAAGTAGGGAGTGAAAATCGACTACATCAGTATTGTTAAGGACCATCCCCAAAATAGGACTCGCTACCTATGCAACACCGTACCATTCAAATCCATTGCATACACACCTACTGCACCTTGTTGAGAAGAAGCATAGAAACTCTCATCATAAGTGACAATCATAGAATCAATGTCTAATTAATTGGGGAGAGATTGCATTCTAGAAGAGGTAGAGTTGAGTTTGTGGTTCCAAGCAGAAAAGAGTTGAACTTGAATAATGTCCAATCGTGTCTGGGTAGCCGTGGTGGCGCTGACCATGGTAATGGGTCCAACCTGTACTGAGATAGGATTGAGAGAAATGATAGTTTTGGCATTAATCAAAACCTGGTGTAGATATGTCATCCCCGCATTTTTGTCCCTTTGGTTATTATCCTTTCCTGAAACAGAAGGGGGGTTCAAGGTGTTGAACCACTACCTGTGCTAAGAGGACCAAATTCGATTGAAGGTGGTGATGAACACTTGAGGAGTGGATTTAGCTTTCTCGAAAGCACAGTTGTTACGAATAATCATATGGTTTGGACTACTACCATAAATTGAGATAACATTTCATCTTTGGTCTCAGGATGGGCCTTGGTTATGTCCCACATGAAAGTAAAAAACCTTGAAATAGAGGGTGGATTAAAATTGGCGTTGAGCCAATCAATTCGCATGGGGGAAAGGTGCCAAAAAATATTGGTGACATGATAGAGGAAGAAAATGTGAGTGACATCCTCCATGTTCTCCTGGCAAAAGATGCAACAATCGTTAATAGGCGCATGAAGCTGACTAGATTGGTCATGGTAGGAAGAATGTTTTGGCTGATTTTTCAGAGGAGGAAAAGAGCACGAGTGGGGGCTTTTATTTTCCACAACTCCCTAAAATGGTTTGCCCGAAAGTGAAGATTAAGAGTATTGAAAGTGGAGCTTTCAAGATGATCATTAGTGAAAACAAGAGTGACACTTTTAACTGAGAAAAACCTTTTTTTGTCGGACAACCAAATGAGTTTGTCCAGGCTCAATGATGATCTGATAGTAATATTCAGGATGTCCCCTAGCCACCGGGCTGGGAAAAATGGACATAATCAAGTATGCATTTCACTATGTTTCCTGGTTAGAAGATGGCAGCCAGAGATCAGGAATGGTCCGGGGGTTTGTCGGGGTTAGGGGTAAAGGTAGGCAGTCAGTAAGGACCACACCTGGCTTGACCCACAATCTCTCCAAAGGTCAATATGTTCGCCCGAAAGAACTTGCCAGATGAGACGACATTTCATTTTTTAGAAAGTGGTCAGATTGCATCTCCAAGCAAAATAGGCGATGGTGGGAGATTTTGAAGGTTGAAAATTGCTATTTTTGTTGAAGTAGAGAGCTCTGAGTTGAAGAACATGAGGATTGCGGGACGAAAAGATCGCCTGCGACAAGTCTTTTGCCATTAAGGCGAGATTTTTATTCCTAGCAGAAGGAATGTTGAGACCTCCTAGATGGCGAGGCAGAGTAATGTGATCCTCGGTACAATATGCTTGGCCTTGCTATCCAACACTCCATTCCCCCAAAAGTCTTGAGCCAGACTGTCTAGTTTGTTGGTGATAGAGCATGGAAGTAGGAAAGTTTGCATTGTATAGACATGTACGAATTAATGACTGCTTTGATCATGACCGTCCTCCCAGCCTAGGACAAGACTTTAGATTTTCAGTTTGAGAGTTTTGTGTTGACTTTATCAAGAAGGAACTAGAAATCTGAAGCTTTCTTCTTTGACAGCAGCAGCGAGGAGCCCAGATACTTCTCTTTAGGATTGTACAACTTTGAACCCCAAGACCTTGTTGATCATTTTGGTGTGTTTCGAGTGAACATTGGAGCTGTAGAAAACAAAAGATTTCTCGTAGTTCACCGCTTGACCCGAGGCAGAGCAGTATTGCTGGAGGATGCCTTTAATTGAGTGGACTTTCATAAGAGGAGCTCGACAAAAAAACACAAGTTCATCAACATATAACAAATGGCTGATAGAGGGGGAATCTAGGAGAAATTAAGTGCATAGATTTTATCGGTTTTCACAAGCAAAATTAGTATGCTTGAGATGCATCGACATGACCAATAGGAGATTTGAACAACATAACAATTTCTTCAAAGCTTACTTCGAGCCAGAAAATCAAGTGACGAAATTATTTTTTAAAAAAAATGTTGGATTATATAAAAATATTGTGGACCAAAATAAGATGCTACGATGTCTAAGGATCTAATGCAGATGGATGTTGGTTTGCACTCTACTTTAGAGTGACCAACTACCCAAACCAGTTTCTTACTTCATGGGTAGATAATCTACACACCATTCAACTCCTGCTGACCTACATGATAGAAAGCCAACCAAGAACCAGCCCCAACTACCTCAAATTTTAAACAATGTAATGTAATCTAAAAGAAATTTGAGATCAAATCTCGACTGTTCTAAAAGAGATACAAATAGAAAGAAAATGGCAGAAGTTTGGGGTTCAATTGACCTAGAAACTTGTTTCTATGATCACATTGCCTCTGCATTTGCTTGAAACTTCCATGGGTTATTTCAAGTCTCAACAACAATATCATATGTATGAAACCAGTCATTCAAAAAGAACTTGTTTGAAGCCTGTTTCAGGCTTATTTACTCGCAACATACACATCTAATTGACTGAAACAACAAACATATACGAGCTTTAGATAGGGATGCCAAAAGAATTCTTCAATTTCTCAACCTCCAAATACACTGTCGAGTAGGGTAAGAACTCTTGGAAATGGCTCTTGCTCAAATCGTTAATTGCAACTGCAAGCTTGGGAATCTCCAAGATTTCTTCATGGGTTAAAGTGCGAACAAATCTTGCGGGGTTCCCAGCCCAGAGCTCACCAGTTGGAATTCTTCTGCCAGGTGGAAGAACAGATCCAGCTTCAAGGATCGAGTGGGTCTCAACCAATGAACCTTCCATAAGAATGGAGTGCTGTCCAATGATGCATTCTGGCTCAATTGTGCAGGACCTCAGAAGACTGTAAGCACCAATTGTCACATACCTTTCGATTGATGTTTCCGCAGGCAGCCCTAAACATGAAATAAAAAGTAAGTGTATGATGTTGACATCATCAGGACTGGAGAAAACTAAAGAAACAAAATTATCCGACGGCAGTGTTTGGTTTTAATGAAAATATTCCAGGAAACAAAGTAACAAAAAAAGGTGAGGGGGAGGACAAATGGAAGGAAACAATTGACAACTTGAGGCAGAAGATTATTATTATTTTTATTTTTCACTTTCCATTGAACATATTCATTGGTCATTGCTCTTCCTCTAATGAAACTAGTTCCACAGTTTTGAGAGAAAGTACAAAGTTTGAGGTTTTATCTTCAACCTCAATTTCTTCGTTCTTTCACCTCTTTCTACTTCATTGTTTTTTTTTCACTGTTCTCTGGAAATTGTCTTTAAAACCAACCACGGTGTAATAGACGAGGAAATTTTCAGTAGTAACTACTAATTAGGTCTACCATAAGTTGGCATACACCAGTGAAAGATCAATTTATAGAGAATATAGCAATCAATGTACTCTTTCAAAAGAATCAGCTCCTTGTTCAGTTCACTCAAAACATCACCTCAACCAATGCCAGACTATCTTATACATGACATGCATAGATTAGTGCTCAATGAGTTTTTTTCAAAAGAAATCAACTCCTTGTTTAACACAAACTATTTTTCACATTCCATTTAAATATTAAGAAATAAATGGCACATTGTTGCGCATCTGGTATAATTTTTTTTTTTTTGCCAACGTGTCCGACACCTCCCTATATATGTGTCGTTGTTACATAGAGTAATTATATACAAGCATACTGTTGTGGCATTAACTGGACTTGCATTGGATAAAAAATGATACCACAAGCACTATCGGACCACCATGACCCATTTAAGTTGAAAACAAGAGGGAAAATCAGATTAGCGCTCAATTAGCTATTTTCCAGACTATAATCACAAACTCTTCCCTCTTTTCCTTCCAAATCATGTTCTGGTTTTCCTTCTAATAGATTCCAAACACAACATAAACTCCAAATACAGACTTTTGCAACCTATTCCACACATCCTTTATGGCAAAGAAGAATTGGCTCAAAATCAAAGAGGTGGCCTAATTTGTGTTGGAGGCATGGTCGTTCCAAATTGGTGGTCTCTTTGCCATATAGGTTATGTGATTTTGAGAGCATGAATAAATGACTTGTTTTGGTTATTCCAAAGAGAGTCAGAGAGTGTCAACGAGGTGAATAAAAAAGGGTTTCCTCTTGTATCTAACGGTGTGGTTTGTTTGCATGAAAAAGGAAAATTTTCTTGAGAAGCGTATTCGCCAACTTTTTTTTTTGTTTTTTTTTAAATTGGATCGTTGACCTTTTTATTTATTTATTAATCCATGCTCCGCACGACTGACCCTATAAGGTTAACCAAACCATGCCCGAAGGCTACAATATTGTTGCCACGTAATATCCTCGTCGTCTCCATTTCGCATGGAGACTTGCTTTCACTCCAGTCTATCACCTTCACCTTGCATGAAGACTTGTTTTCGCTTTGCGACGGTTTAGTCCATCTAAGCAGATGCATTCAATACTCGAAGGTTTATCAACGGCGGAACACGTGCTCCTAATAATCGGGTGAAAACTTACAAAATCCTAATTGATGAGTCTCAAACCCACGACCTCTCATAAGGAGAGTGAATGTCCGACCAACTAGGCTACAATTCGCCAAGTGTTTGGCTACTTGAAAAAAAAAAATCTTGAAGAAAATATTTTCTAGGTGTTTGGATGAAATTTTGAACCTTTTTTGTGTTTCAATATGTGCTTATTTTCCACTTATTGTGTGAAATTTTTTACTTACCTCGCTGGTCGGCAATAATTTGCCTATAGAAATATTTGTCGGACAAAATTTTCTTTTCAAACCAAAATTTTCTTCGACCGAACACACCCTGAGGGCAGACCTTATTTAAACACAAGAAAGAGAACCAATGTTGAGTGGGAAAATGATTGGGAAGTAGATTAAGATCTAAAGGAGAAAAGAGAGTAGTGTATTTGTTTGCCATCTCATTTAATGAAATCAAACTCCAATAGTTTTCCATATTAGATGTAGCCCAATCTTGGGTGAAACAAGTAGGAACCCTTTGTGTTCTTGCTCTTTTATTTCTTGCTCCATTGTGTGTTGCTTTATTATCTTTCTCTACTTCAAAGCTTGTTGCTTTGTCTCTAACATCAACCAAGATCTCATGGTGGTATGTCCACAAGGTATTTGAATAAATGCTTATGCGGGAATGGGCTTCTCAGTGGAGAAACGATGCCTTCTCCAATATGTAGAGGTGGTTGTGATCTAGAATATATGGAAAGAGCAAAACACTCGTATTTCCCAAAGCAAAGAAGATGGACTAGATCCATCCATAAAGAAATAAATCCATCCATAAAGAAATAAAAGCAGTGATTTGGCATTGGGGAAATATTTTGGGTATTTTATATGGGATTGAATTCCAGGTGGGTATTTTTGCTTGAGCAAGTTTATTTAACATGTAATCAATTTTCTTCCTCAATCTTATGATCTTCCAAATTGCAATGACCTATTTTTATATATGTTATGTAGTTAAAACGGAAAACGGACCCTTCGCGGTTCAGGACATCGAGATTAATCGGCCTAATTTTTCAAAGCACACACACATATTATGTAGTGATAAATCGGCGAATTGGACAGGCCGATTCATCGGTGACTTGCCGATTCATCGATAGCCGCTAAACTAAATCACTAAATACCCAATTTGTATCATTCACCCCCCGAGAAACAAGAAAACGATTTCTTGCTGATTTAGCGGCGCCTTAATAACACAACATATATGATTGATAACAAACAAATGCAAAACAAAGATTAAGTGTCATTGTATATCACAACAACAAGACTAATGCAGTGATTGGGAGGAAAAAAATAACAATACATGCATACAAGTTAGAGAATCATAACAGCAAAAGAACAATGATAAAAACCCATATGAGAACAAGTAAAGGCCAGTCTAACATAATGTTGGCAAAAGAAACATCCCATATATGCCAAAATATTCTTACACCCAATAAGCAACTATTGGCAAAAGAAACATCCCTTATATACCAAATAAGCAACTGTCTGCTTTAGACTTTCCATAAGAAAATCTAGCATTTCTTTCCTCCAAACTTTTCATAACTGTATCGGACGTGCTTTAGCAGATTCAATATTCGAAAAGATTAAGATTGACAGCTTTCCAATTCTTCACACAATCCCTAACCTCCCCCAAAATCATCTTACATCTGATTTCTGCTAAGAACTCCACCTGTACATTCTTTGAGAACTCTATCATAACCATTAAATGCTCCATCAACTTCCTTTGTCAAATAGCAAATAATGGTTAGGAATGGTGACACGATTTCTCAGATTGCCCATTGTAAATATTGGAGCATAAACTACAGTACATGAGAAAAAAATGAGGGGAGGCAAAGTATATTTCAGTCAAACCTTCTTGAAATGTTGTACACAAGCAAATTTCTGCTACTAACATTAGAAGCCTAATTCTTCATAGAGAAGTCCAAGGTTTTCCATCTCACAACAAAACATTTTTAGCTTCACTGATGGAATGATGGTGACCTCCATTCTGGGTATTTTTTATTTATTTTTTTCTAATTCCCAATAGTTGAAAGCCCATCTAAGGCACAAGTTACAGCATTGCAATCCTGTCCCCATCCCAAAAATCCTTCACCAAGCCATTATTTTTCCAAAGAGAGATAAAAAAAAAAAACCACCTTTTATGCAGCCCCCACAATACCATTTATCTTCCCAGAACAACACTTCACACGAGTTCGCTTTGACAACTGTAAAATAGAAGACATTGCTGCCCTTCGTGATTATCTTCCAGATTGCACTACCAAATGTTGTATTAGGGTACACACATCCCATTCCCACCTCTTTGCTTCATAATGTCTCTTATTATCTTTTCTCCATGGCAAATTTTTCAGGGATCACTTATTCTTGAAGAAATAACTGTAAATTTCCCAAACAATCAAGATAAATCCACAAGCCATTTCCCCATGAGTGCCTTAACTAAAACTGACGTATATTAATGGAAGTTTAAACTTACAAGGTTGAAAGATCAATTTGTATCTAACTTTACTAATGCTTCTAATCCAGCATCTATCAAATCATTTGCGCTTTAGCAGTAAGAACAACATTATGAATGTCTCCGACAACCTTGGTTAAATAAGTGAGTAAAATATGAGTGTAGAAATGGGATGAAAGGGGTTTGCCTCTTCTTTCTATGGAAATTTTAACCATCTATCCTATCAAAATATCTCATGCTATGAAGAGTATCCTTTTGGGAGTGGTGTGGTGCAACGATGTGATGTTCATCTAAAAATATTTTTTCATAAAGTTCGGGGTGGAACCATATCCTTCCACGAGATGTTTTGATTTGGAGAATGCAAGAGGAGAACTGATACGTTCTTTGCAAATGGGGGGTTGGAATCAAAAGATCATCTTCTCCTTTGGTGCCCCTTCGCCCAAGAAGGGTGGAGTCACATCTTTGATCGTTTGGGTTCTCTTGGGTGATGCCTAGACATTAGCTTGAGATTTTCAGCTCTTGGAGTTGCGAGGCCTTTCCAGACATGGGAGTCTAAAGTTCTTCGGAAGCTCTCTCCTAATGCAATGTGCTACTTCATTTGGATTGCAATGAGGGCCATCATTTTCAAAGGGGAGGATGTGAGTCTTAGAAGTTAAAACCCTATTGGTAGCTGTTATCACAGGTATTCAGAGTTGCACATATATTAAGCAAGTTTCGAAGAAATGGGCTTCCAAGATCCCAACGTAAATTGGTTCATTTTATGGATCTTTACTTTCTTCTTTACGGTCCTTTTAATAGTTGTATCATCTGTCCATGATACATAATTTACCCTTTCTCTCAAAAAGTGAGTAATAAATCTTGCAAATTTTTGATATGCCACCAATCAAGTTGTGTGTAAATTCCCCAAAGTATGGTCCTGGAGTGAGATGTTAGGGCGTTGCGTACCTCTTGGTCCACTATACATAGTAATGATATTGTCTCCAACTTAAAACACCACCATATTGGGTCTTCCATCTTAGCCTAGGTGGTGTGGAGTTTTCTCCAAAAGACCTTGTTGCTATTAGGGAGTGGACAATTCTTTATAAACCTTTTCAAAATTATCAATAGTTTGGTCTTCAAGAAAGACCACATCCCTGCTTGTGATAACCTTCTTGTCGACTGGATCCCATAACCTATACCCAAACTTGTCATCTGCATAACCCAAGAAAATACACTATTTGAATTTATCATCAAGCTTAGATATCTCATCTTTGAAAATATGCACAAATGCCCTGCAACCAAACACCCTTAGGTGATCATAGCGAACTTCTTTTTCACTCCACACCTTCTCAGCAATTTCTACATTCAAAGGCGCTGAAGGAGATAAGTTAATCAAGTAACATGCAGTGCACATTGCCTCCCCCAAAAACTTCTTGGTAATTTTGAGTAAGAAAACATGCATCTAATTCTTTCAACAATGGTGCAGTTCATCCTTTCTGCTACACCATTATGTTGTGGAGTCTTGGATATTGTATGCTCATGTCTGATCTCATGCCTGATGCAATACTTTTCAAACGAGCCAAATACTCTCCCTCATTATCTGTGCGGATGCATCTCAACTACTTCCTTAATTCCCTTTCCACCATGCTATGGAAAGACTTGAAGACATCAAGTAGTTGATCTTTGGTCTTCAAAGCATATGCCCATACTTCTTGGAAGCATCATCTATAAAAGTAACAAAATACAATGCACCACCAAGGGTTTTTGCTTTCATAGGTCCACATATATCAGAGTAAACCAACTCTAAAACATAAGTTTTCCTATTAGGAGAATTTCTATGAAAGGATACTCTATGTTGTTTACCAACAAGACAATGAATGCAATTCTTTAAATGCATACCTTTCATGTTAGGCAAAACTTGCCTTTTGGCGAGGATTTAAAGTCCCTTCTTGCTCATGTGCCGAATCTCCCATGCCACAAATTTGTGGACGATTCACCAGTACATAGATTGACATGTGTCTTGTACAGAGTGCAACACTTTTTACCTCTTGCCACCACCCCTTAGTAAGCTTCCACTACCCATTTCCAAGCTGACTAATGTACCCTTCATATCTAATTTGTCCACAAAAATTAGGTTCAACCGGAGATCTGGTACATGTTTACTATTTTTAGAACTATTGTATATCCAACATTATTCTCAAAGCTCATATCACCCATTCCTACAATTTTTGCAACACCTTTGTTTCTCATCCTCACATCACCAAAGTCACCTGACTTGTAGTTAATGAAGGAATCCTTGCAAGGAGTAGCATGACACGAACCACCTGTGTCAATCACCCAATCTGTGTCTGGGCATGTAACACTAAGAAGTTTCATCATCACAATCTGCAAATATGATGTCACCGTCTGTTGCAATAGTTGTAGAATCACTATCTCGCTTCTCATCACCTTTTTCCTTTCATTTGATCTAGCTTGGCTTTTCGACATTCATTTCTGTAAAGACCCATTTTGCCACAATGGGAATATTTCACATTCGTTCTTAGCCTAGACTTTCCCTTGGAAGCTTCTCTTTTATGAAGTTTCATGCTTTTACTTTTCCCCGCTTTTCTGTGACAAGTGCCTTTGTTTGAGATGAACCTGAAGATTTTCTTCTTACTTTTTCATTCAACAAACTACTTGTTACAAGGTTCATTGCATAACACCATCTAGGGTAGAGTTACTTAGAGACACTACGAAAGTCTCCCAACTGTTTGGCAATGAACTAAGTAACAACGATGTTTGCAAGACTGCAACTCATCATCTAAACTCATCTTCATGGAGAAGAGTTGATTTACAACACTCTGAATTTCATTCAAATGCTCTGCAGCTGAAGTCCCCTTTTTATATTTCAAATTTAAAAGCTTCCTAATCAAGAAAGTTTTGTTCCCTACAGTCTTCCTCTCATACAACCCTTCCAATTTCTTCCAAAGAAAATAGGACTTCTGTAAAAACAAGGTGAAACACACTATCATCTAACCATTGTCAAATATAACCAAGAGTCTTTCGATCAAGTTTCTTCCATTCATCACTCATTTTTTTTTGGATTATTTCCATCGTTAACAATGGGCTCGGAGAGGTCCTTGCAATAAAGTAAGTCCTCCATCTTTGCTTTCCAAATAGTCCAATTGTTTTCATTGAAACTCACCATTCGACTATTATTCTGCTCAATTATTCGCACACGGTTAATCAACCTTGCTTTGATACTACTGGCGCGAATAGTCTCACATCAAGTAAGGACGAATTGTCACAAAGGTTTATAAGGAGTTATCAACTCCCTAATAGTATATATACAATATCGTTGCTATGTATAGGTGCACGACGCCCCTAACATGAGATATTTTGAAGCTGCCATATTACTATGAAACTCTTTGACCACGAAAATCATATCATCATCCATAAAACTACAACGTATCTAGAAGAGAATGGATTTTCATCCAGACTGATTCCTTGACAAAAATAGTTTGATGCAGGCATGCAACTAAAATCTACTGATCGAGAATTCGCATTTGCTTAACTAATCAATGAATTACAAATGACATACCACTACACAATTACAGAAAAGAAAAGAAACTCCTAAAAGATTTCAGAACGCCCGCCCGCCTGAAACATAGTCAGTCTACATGTAACCGTCGCCCTCCCTCGCAACACAAGCAATCATAATCACAACTCACATCCCAATGCAACAACATAGTGATAACCTAATAATACTAGCCACTTTTTCTCTCATCTCCCGCTGCATCAAATAGCAATAAAATTGTTACAATTTTGAAACCGTCAAAGATTTTCGTGCACATAGTTAAACTATATTGGATTGTCTAGTATCCCTTAATCATTTCTCCATGCCAATTCAACTCTAAACCCAACTTCATTGAATTCATAACGGAATATACCTGCATCTAGAGTCTAGAAAAACCTAAAACCACTCAAGTCTAATAAAATGAGTTGAAGGGTTCAGTTCATTTCTGAACATCAACACCCATAATATCCTAATTCATCCATATATATCTTCAAGACAGGTCTACAAAAACTCATCTTGTTAATTCCGCTATTGTCAAAAGACAAAATTTATTTTTCAATAACAAAAAATTATCATCTTTTCTCAGTGTAGGTAATTCTAAAGAAAATTCCTAAAGATTTCATCTTTCTCCAACTTATAGAAGCAACTCCTAAAAATTTCATTTTTAAGCCAATTTCACAACAATGTAATCCAAACAAACACAATGCGAAATCAAAATCGAAATGGAAATCGAACAAACCTGTGGGAGAAGCCCAGGCCGCATGAAGAACGCACCGCTCCTGCACATTAGAGCAGAACCCAACAGTGATCTTATTGAGATCTCCACGAAGAACAGATCCGTTCCACACGGAGGACCCATCAAGGACGGCGACCTGACCAGCAAGAACAACATTTGGGGCAACATATGCATCCACAGCGATCTTGGGAAGCCATTGTCCCAAAGGAATGATCTTCCGCTGCCCTCTGTAATCCCACTTCACTCTGTCGTCTGGGGTTGTTCCTTCTCTTGCTATTCGGGTAGCTGACGGTGGTGGGGTGGATGTTGATGCGGTGGAGAGAGTTCGAGGGAGGAGTATTGATTGGGATGAGTGGATGGATTTTAGGGTTCTGCGTGATAAACGAGTTAGGGTCGCCATGAGAGTGAGTTTCTGTGACTTGGGGAAGAACAAGAGAGAGGTGAAGTGGTGAAAGTGAGTGACTCGGGGAAATTGAGTTTAATTTTGGGGGTTTGGTGAGTTTGACTCAGTGATTGAGTTATAGAAAAAATGGTGTTATTTCAACCCTTTTATGTATTCAGACAACTCAATTTAACTACTATAGTTTACGCAAGATAATTTAATAACTCGAGGCTCAAGAATTAGTGTACGTGCTCTACGTGCGTGGATATTTTGTATTTTTATTTAATTTAAATGTTTATTTATAGTTTATAAATAATTAGAAGAGTTCAATAATTTATTTTATTAAAGGCTTAAATATAATTAATCAATGATTTAGACGAACTGGTTTTGATTGTATAAATATGAAAAATGAATGACTAAATGAAAAATAAAAAATTTAGTTGTAAAAGTCTTTTTATAATTTATAGATAGTTAGAGACTTTAAATAAATAATGTTATGGGCTTAGATATAGTATTAGCTGGTTTGGATTGTAAAAATTATTAAATGTAAAAGGCAAAATAGGAATTTTAAAAAAAATAGTTAGATATAAGTGTCTATTTATAATTTATAGATAGTTTGAAGGCTTCATATAAATTATGTTAAGGATTTAAGTATAATTAATGAATATTGAGAAAACTTCCCACAAAAACCCTATTATCTCATACTATCTTACTTCATAAAAGAAAACACCAGTTACTATTTCAAGTCATGGGCGTCGTCACTGTGAAGTAACCATGTCGCTCGACCGACATCTAGAACCCCCGCTTCACTCATCGTACCTGGTTGTTAATATCTATATGGGACTAAGAGTATTCATGCTCCATAAACCTCAACAAATCACAAATGCCTAATATTTGGTCATGGATAATTGGACACTACCATTGGCTTTGCTATGTGAACCTAACACTAAGTATATCGTCGCACTAATGAGTCCATGTTAAAATGCATAAAAGCCGAGATTACTTACACAAGGTGAAGGCTTCCCCTTAAATCTTGTGATGAGAGTGGCTAGCGGGAGTGAAAATAAGAAAAATAAAGAAATTAAAGTCGCCAATTATCTTTTGTGTAAAATTACATACATACATTTTTATATTTAACTTTTACATTCTTAAATTACCTTTGTTAGGATTGTACTTGTTCTCGTTGATAGGGTTAGTGGTTTCAAACCAAATTAAATCAGTCAATTTGATGAAAATCCAAACTGAACTAAATCGAATGTGTAATGAAACCGAATCGATAACTCCATTTACCAAAACCAAATCAATCGACAAAAACTATGCTAAAACAAACCTAAACCTAATCAAACAATTGATCGGTTTTAAAAGTAAACATAACATATTATCTTTTAGCCTACCTAACTATGTATTATAATTGGTTCGATCAGTTTTGACAATTATTTTCAATTAGAAATAGACAACCAATCTGAATACTTTGGTTTCAAAGTGTTAAAAACTCAACCGAATCGAAATCAAAATAAAATCATACCAAATTGATGGTTCAATTGTTGATTATTGTCCTTTGGAATCCAGGGACATAAATTTGAGACCCAAACTTAAATCCAAAATTTCCCCCAAGTTTTCATTATATATATATTAAAAGTTTAGAAAAGAATTTCGGTTTTATTTTTAACTCAATCACTTGTAAATGGAAATAGGCCAACCTTTAAAAAATTGGTATATGGAAGCTTGAAACTTGTAGTTTTAATTATTTGAAATATTATGTCATAAAAAAAAAAAAAAAAAAAAAAAAAAAAAAAAAAAAAAACATAAATTTAAAGTCTTTTAGAGCATTCAAAATTGCTTGCTATTCGGGTTACTAAAATTCATCAAACCTCAGAAGCCATCACAAACCAACATTAGAAACCTCCATTCTTTCCAACCTTCCAAGCAGAGAAGAACCCTTTTCGCCTATGGAGAAGAGGATATATGGGGTTGCTTTATTATGTATTTTAAAAAAAAATTCAGCAACCCAAATTTTTGGCAATAATAATATAAATAATGTTTTGGAATAGTAATTATTTATCATTGAAATTCCTAAGATACAAAGAAAAATTACTGTCTTATGATAGAAGTTAATGTTAGATGTGAAGCTTTAATGAATAGGTGGCGTTTGTTTTTTTTTGTTCTGATTAAAATTTTGGCTCTGAATAAGAAGTGATTCCACTTTGACAGAGTGTTTGTTTTTACTTCTAATCAAAATTAGAAGTTTTTAATAGGTTTGGAATTCAAAACAATTTAGTAAACACTGAGGAGGTGATCGATTAGCTAGCACTAATAGAATAAATGAATATAGTTCTTTCAAAATATGTCAAATTTAAGGAAGATGATAATATATTTTTCTCTTCAATATCCTTCTAATTCTAGTACATTTTGGATCTTCAAATAATTTGTCTACTTAACCATGACCATGACCAAGACAGTGGCTTTGATGATCAGATGAATATATAATGAAATGATCAAATTTTATTCATCCAAACATTTTCATACTGATCATAAACCTAAGTGAACCTATAATAATTCAATATCCAAATTTGACAGAATGATAATAGTTCTTCGACAGAGATGATCTAAAATTTATTAAGGTAGATAAGAACACCAAAAGTGGTTACTGAAGATTAGCCTTTTGCTCAATGTTGCACTTCCTGATGGTTCCTTCGTTCTGATTGAGTTCGTTCCAGCCGCTCAAGCTTGAACCGCTCTTGAACGCAGGAAATATAACTTGCAGCCTTCATGTCAACACTTTCATCAGCATTACTTCCATCAGCATCACTTCCATCATTTTTCACAAACGAAACCTTCCTCGAAGGAATTACAAACTCATTATCATAAACATAACCAACAGAAGCAGTATTAGAAGTTGAGGTATTAGGCTTAACTTTGCTACTATACTGCGACGAAGAGGTGTCTGGTTTTGGTGCCTTGTAGAAGGTCATGACCAGCTTCCCCTTAATGAACCCTTTACGTTTGTGGTTCGACTCCATTTTGCTACTATGTTTGTTTAAGAGCCTTGTTTGATGATCAGATGATGAGCTCTTGAACATGGAGTACAGTTATTTATATTGCTGTAATGAGTTAAAGATATGCATGAAACCTGTAAATGGTGGAGGTGGTCCATGAGCTATCTAAATATCTAATAGTGTAGCTTCTCAGCTCTCTACATCAGCAGTGTCTCTTAATCATATAGGACTGTTCATTGGTTCCTAGGTGGTCAAATATATTCTCTAATACATTTGCTTTATAGGTATTGAAAGATTGCGAAGATTTGGAACGACTTTTGTGTATACATGCATTCAGATTTCCTTTACACAGAAGATTACATTTGATGAGCAAAAAATGCTACACATTGGATAAGAATAGTGTCATTTTCTCCTTCCACTTTGAGATTGATAGAATAACCAGAAGTTGCCATTTTATCTATGGTTAGTATTCTAAAACTAGTAAGATCACGAAGAGATGGATTGCAAATGGATTTATCGAACGGTTGTGATCGTTACATGTCTTCGTGTTTCATGAAGATGTCTAGATTGGTAGTAGAGACCCAAAGATATGGTATGTCTCCCACTGTAAATCACTTCCAATGTCTCACTCCGGCCTTTTGGTTTGATGGGTGAATCTAGGGTGAAGGATGCAACAGGGGATTGATGGGAATGCAAGTTGGGGTTTGGTTGGACTGGAAAAATACTAAACATACTCAATAAAGTTGAGCTCTTTTAAGTTGTGATTGCATATGGAGATAAAAGATTCTATTTGGTGATAGGTCACATGTCTTTAGGACCAAGTGGATGTTATGGAGATGCGAAAAGGCCCTACAAACAGGAGTTCTGCACAATCAAGCCAAGACCATTGGCCTATGTATTCCTTTTATTTCATGTAGATAACTGATACGAGGTACCGCAAAACACGATGAACTTTAGAGATTGAATACCGAGGTAATGCTAATCTTTTTTTGGATAAAAAAAACTTATTCTTTCATTAGTTAACTATCATGCTCCGAAGTAAAGCCAGAGTTTGTTGCTGTTCTATGGGAATCAACATTTGCCCTCTAGGAACATAAAATAGACGAGAGTTATTACTAGCTAAGAAGCTTTTAGAATTAGTACTGTCAGTCTTTGTAGTACTCTAATCCTTATGGAAAGGGTTAATCCTGTTGTGAGCTTTGTGTCTGAGTAATTTTGTTAGATGCCTATGTTAGGCATAGCATCAGACTGGTGTCATCTAATTGGTCACGACCTCAACCCAAGTCCAACCCAAATTAAGGTCAGGTTCTAAAATCCCAAACTCAAGCCTCGCAAGTTGGGTTTTGCCCAAGTTGTACACTAAAGGTGGGTTAAAAAGTAGATGCAGAGTTATAGTTACCACTTGCCATGCACCCTATTTGGTTTCTTTTGCATCATTCAACATTTTGTTGTCTGGTTTCACTGGATCGATGTTTGACCTGATCTTATCCTTGTTTTCTTTCTTTTCAATTCTGATATGCATAAAGGCATTCCCATTTGCATAAAGGCATTTCCATTTGCTATCGAACATCAACCAGGGATAAGATTAAGGTTCCGTTTAGACAAGAGAAGCATGCACAATCGACCAGATCATGAAGAAAATAGGCCTTTTAGTTGATTAGTGTCTAACAAACACGAAATGTTACGTGTATGAGTTGAGAGTCCCCTGGATCCTTATCTACTTATGTGGGCTTGTCTTAGAAATGTTGGTTCTTGTTTGAAACTGCACATTTTTCTCCTCCCCGTGAACAAGTACTAAGACCATGCAGTTCAGTCTAAAATTGAGATCTTCTACACCATGGTATAAGCCTATAGGGTGCAAACTCTCCATTCTATAAGAAATTCACTTCAAGCAGGACCCAACCATGTATTTGGAGAAACGGCAATTAACCACAAAAAAAAAGAAGCAATATGGCATTTTTCTTTTTTCATACAGAGAATAGGTTGAATTTTTCCACTATACCATGGGGCAGAGGATTCAGAGTATTCGGTTGATTAGGATTCTTACAATTAACAATTCAGAGTATTCGGTTGATTAGTAAGCTTATTATTTGCGCAATTACACTGCCAATTATTGATCCCTGGTCTTATCCGTGTTTTCTTTCTTTTCAATTCTGATATGCATAAAGGCATTCCCATTTGCATAAAGGCATTTCCATTTGCTATCGAACATCAACCAGGGATAAGATTAAGGTTCCGTTTAGACAAGAGAAGCATGCACAATCGACCAGATCATGAAGAAAATAGGCCTTTTAGTTGATTAGTGACTAACAAACACGAAATGTTACGTGTATGAGTTGAGAGTCCCCTGGATCCTTATCTACTTATGTGGGCTTGTCTTAGAAATGTTGGTTCTTGTTTGAAACTGCACATTTTTCTCCTCCCCGTGAACAAGTACTAAGACCATGCAGTTCAGTTTAAAATTGAGATCTTCTACACCATGGTATAGGCCTATAGGGTGCAAACTCTTCATTCTATAAGAAATTCACTTCAAGCAGGACCCAACCATGTATTTGGAGAAACGGCAATTAACCACAAAAAAAAAAAGCAATATGGCATTTTCTTTTTTCATACAGAGAATAGGTTGAATTTTTCCACTATACCATGGGGCAGAGGATTCAGAGTATTCGGTTGATTAGGATTCTTACAATTAACAATTCAGAGTATTCGGTTGATTAGTAAGCTTATTATTTGCGCAATTACACTGCCAATTATTGATCCCAGGGAGATGGACGCCGGTAGAATTGCAAGACAGGATCATATATCTGCAATTACTTTTATTTTGTTGGCTTTCAATCTTACTTTCATTGTTTCTTTGGCCTATATACAAAATCTTGGTTACTTTGCAGAGGATTGTTTTCTACTATGTCTACTACATCACTCCCTTTTTTTACCTACCAATGCGTAGATGCCCAATTTTATAAACTATCGACTCTTGCTTGCATAGTGATGCTCTAATACAATGTACAAATACTGTACAAACCTTTGAATTTTTTTATTTTTATTTTTTTTCCTTCTGAACTAAGTACAATACATGAAGCTAAAAATGCTTTAGTGAAAGCTGTACAATACTCCAATCTACAAATGCTTAAGTGAAAGCTTATTTCATTCGGGGATATTAGGGAAAAGAAGTGAGAAAGGAAAATTTAATGGTCATAAACCATTTATGTGTTACAGTAGTATAGACTACTTCACAACTGTTCATGTATGCTCTAAAATTTGTCAGGAGTTTGAGGAACTTGATGTTCATCCTTGGTATTTGCTATCTATGTCCAGAAACTCAAAATTTTCCGATCCAGTTCATAGTGAGGAACCACCTTTTTCAAGGGTTTTATATCCAAATCAATAAAACACGCCTGCCAAAATGTTAAAGAAGAATACATCAAAATTTAACCAACCCACCTTGTTTGAATTCTAGAAAATATAGAAAACGCAGGAGGATCCACGAGCACTAAAACACCCAGAACATTCCTGCATAGCTGTATGTATATTGTATCTTTTTCTTTAGAAAACGGACGAGTAAAGAAAAAGATGCAAACCTTATAATGGAAGCTCTGATTAGTTGATTCCAGATACACAGAACTGTATTTGGATTCTAAATTCTCGTCTGATCTTGGTTGAAAGCTGATCAGTAGACTACAATCCTTTGCAGTTGCAGCAATAAGATAATTTCTTATGATCTTTGTACTTTCTTCTAATGAAAGAGAATGAATGGAAGAATACTGGTCGAAGAGTTCAGTATCACTCAAATGGCTGCAAGCCATACAAGGCTGAGAAACAAGATTGTAATATGCATGAATTGCCCCTTCTATGTCATACGAGTCGAGCTTCTGAGCTTCCAAGAGCTTGTTTAGTATCTCCGATCTGAATATTATCTCACTTACAACTCCTAATAGGCTCCTCAACCGTTTACCGTGTTCTGCATGAATAACATCCTTGATTAGATCTTCAAAAGATGCTTCTTCTTCAGGTGTCCGATCCACTGCATCATCCATGCTACCTCCCAAGCCCCCGAAAATGAGATGGCCATTGAGAAATATGCGGAAGTAGTTCAGAGGAGCATCGTACAAACATCTGATGGCATAATTTATTCTATCCAATGACCCAGAGAACAGATCCAGTGGATCATATCGACTTGCTTTAGAAACCTGAAATATAAGCTCATTTAGTAGTAGAAATTGCAATACCTGACCAAATGTTAAAGTATTATCATGATCGTAAAATGCATTGAGATGGCTAAATACCACAGTAGACACCACGATTAGTCTCCTACTCTACAGTTACTTTGCCTACTCCAAAAAATTAACATTTTATTTTCTCAACTTGCAAAGAAGAAAACTAAGGACTAATCCTCTATGTTCATATAATCTTTTTGGCATAGGACTGAATCAACACTTTAGAAGGAGGCCCAGTATGGCTACATCAACGTCTTGGATTTCAAGAAGATGTTTATTATTATCATCATCACAGAAGAGGTTATATCAGTACCCTGTACCTTAGCTGATTGGGCAGGAAGCAATCAAAGTTTGTCACTCAACAAATACATCATGAACAAATAGAAGCGCGAATCAAAAACTAAGAAGTAGACACTGTACTTTAGAGTGACATTATGTTGCATATTCATACAATTTGTAAGAACTCAAATAACTTTCAGAGCTCTAAAACCAACAATTTACAACTGCCTTCAAGATTTAGAATACAGAAGATGAGATAAAGAATAAAAATTACCTCGCCATCATGAGCTTTTAAATCCATATGCATTTTAAACCGAGATACCCTCTTCTTAATAGCATGTGCTTCAGGTATGAATTTTGAATTCGGAAGAAAACCACATTTTGGCTGCTCTCTTAAAGGTCAAAAAAAGAAATTAGTGGTGAGGCTACTAGGAGAAGAAAACTTGAAGGAAAATACGAAAGAAAATAAATATAAGAGAAAAAGAAATAGGCTAATCAAAAGATAGCACCTTAATTTCTACGGCTATGCAGGGATCTTTCCCGAGCCCACCTGAAATGGAAAAACTATGACAGAAGATCCGTGTTTTCATGACAAATATAACAAAACAAATAAATACATTAACTGAGCTTCTTTATTCAACGTAAAATTTAAATTTTATTTACAATGAAGGCAAAATTGTAGAAATAGAACGAAAAGCAAAATGCAAGCCTACTGCATAGCAGAGGATGAAAAGAAAGATAGCATCCTAGTGCAAAACACACATTTCATTTCGTACAAGGTCAATTATAATAGACTGATTAGGAGTTTGATTTATGAAACCATGATCTTGAAGAACAGTTTTCGACTGCTAGACAAACACATACGACATATGCTCAGTCTAGTCACTGTTCCATTGTATACCAATTTCATAAGTTGATTTATATTTGGAAATGCTATCACTTTGTAGTTTCTTCATTCAAAGATTCATTTAAGAGATTAATATCTGGAAATTTGTGCAGAATGTCATTAACTTTTATAATTCAAACAACATTTCGGAAAAAACATCCATCTAAGAGCATCCATAGAAGTAATTACATATGCACATAGAAACAATCAGCCCTTACCGTGGGGAAATAGCGTATAATCAGGGATAACAAGTGCAGAATCAGCACTGGTGTTGATTCCAGCAGCATCTGCACGCCAAGCAGGTCTTTTGTCATGTACATTCCTTTCTACCGCCTGCAAGAAATCCCGAGATACTAGGATACGAAGCTGCAATATTATCACAAACATTAGGTTTGAAATCATCAAGATAAAAGTTTCATATGGAAAAAAGCAACATATAACATCAGTAGCCCAGACATAGCTAGTTTAAGACTATATGATGCTATATTTTTCGACTCAAATGCAAGAACTTGTACACAATTCATCTCATGGCCATGGGGATGAAACATACATAACTCAAAAGACGGGTGTCCTTAGGGCGGGCACTTTTTTTCTGTCGAATTTGCAACATATACTTAATCCTAGAAGTTTATCCGAAACTACAATCTATTCAAGTCACATACCCCGGGATCAACATATTCAGAACCCAACAAAGGAGTCATTACATGCCTCACATATAATTGTCCAACGAATTGTTTTGAATCGGTTCCCACAGTTTCTACTAAATCTTTCCATATTAGTCGTTCGTGCTCATTAAACATTGGAACCCTCGATTGAGATTCACTTCTATAAACCTTTTCTAGCCGAATAACTTTTCCAACCTGCAAAACAACAAACCATCAGAATCAATGTAAATAAGTTCCAAATTGGAAAAAAAAAAAATCAAAAAAATAATAGAAATTAATTTCCATTTTTATAAACATTCATCCAATCCAAAATTTTAATTACAAAAAGATACATACAAAATCAGGCTTGGATCCGCAATAGCTCAAGATAAGGTTGGCAGCTCCTTCGGATTTATACGTCCAATCTGTCGCGTCTTTTGCTTGCAAAACCACCTCCATCTATCAGAATTTACCTCAAATCACAGTAATGAAGCTGGAAAATATTTGATAGCAATAGAGAAGAAAAATCTGAGATGGGTGGAAAATGAAATTGAAGGAGGGATTTTAGAGATGGAAAAATAAAGGGAAATGTGAGGATCTCTTTAAGTTTTGGCTCCGCTTTTAAAGAGCGGGAAAAGGGCGCGCACATCTTATTATAATATATTTGGTCTTCTATGGGTCATCTCTCCTTTGACCTTTTAAAGTGGTGGAAAAGGGACTTTAAAAATATAAGAGGGCTAAATTTGTCATTACACATTATCTTCGATAATAACTGATAGGAAATCGATTATTCGTGAGCTTGTTTTCCTACTACTCGTGCAAATCCAAGTTCGAGGGGTGAGCCTCGGAATTGAATTCATGAAAACGATTTCAATTTTTATTTTTGTTTTTCGTGCAACCAAACATACCCTAAAGTTTTTGTTTTTATTTTTATGTCCAGACAAAATTAAAGAGGAAAACGAATTCTAGCTAATAAAATGAAAATATATATATATATATATATATATATATATAAAAGTTAGTCATGTGGCGGTAATGGACTTAAAGAATACAAGAAAAACTCTTCTACGGTACCAGGCATCGTAGAAATGGTGATACAAGAAATGGAATCCACAATGAAAAGGATGTTATCAGTTCAAATAAACAGATGTGATTATGGCGATAAAAAGATACAATCAGATCAAAATGTCTGTTGTTTAAGGAACGGTTCATTTCATAATGAATCAGATGCCGAAAGGCCCATTGACAATGCGCTGCAGTGAAATGATACACGAATTATGCTTCGATGAAAGGTTCTTTAGAATAAAAAAAATAGATAATGATGAGAATTTATGCTCACATAGGATTCTTCTCATTTCATACCTTTTTCTTTACAATTTCATTTTTGTAGCATGGGTTTGACCCTTGTGAATTGGGGAGGTCAGATCATAGTAAACCCATTTCGTCTAATGGTAGCAATTTCACGCGTGACCTGTAAACACCATTCGAATATGGGACTATGAGACTTGGTTATTAAATGGCCAGTTGCATCTAGGTCTGAGTCACCCTTGGCCTAGATCAAGTTTTGGGGCAACCAAGACCTAACCATCCAAAGGAATGTGGACTCATCAAGGTAACTCCAAGGATGTAGATCAAGGACCATCCCGAAAAGAACGATAATTCACCTTTTAGGTACAAAATTCATCATGTGCCACAACCACGCAACTTTTTTTTTTTTTTTTTAGCTACAACCACAATTATTAGTACCATTACCACTCCAAAAACCCTACAAAAATTCATTATAGGTGTTCATATAGTGTACTTTTAATTTAACTCCTTGTGTTTTCCCTTTCTTTGTCCCCTCATATAGTCATGTTACATGTCCTCTCTATGATAAAGACCACTCTTGAAGGAGAACTTTTATTTTCTTGTGTTATATATGTTGTTTGAATTGATAATTGGAATTTTAAAAGAGACGGCATTTTTCGCTAAATTTGATTAGAGGGAAACCTTAGGGTTTCTATATAATAAAAATCATACTTGGCATGGGGAAAGTTTTGGTTCATAAGAGTGCCCATGTTTTGTTACTTATGTTGAAGAATTTTCTTTATGTGAGAAAGTTTGTTTGGATTCTTATAAGGATTTATTGATGGTAGGGTTGGAGAAAGTTGTTGGTACACATGTAGTGTGTACCCAACCTTTGATATTAACAAGGTGATTTGTCAATAGAAACAATCAATAATTACACAAATCAAAAGTCTTAAATTAACAGCTAATTATTATTGAAAATTCGACCTTTTTTTGTCATTACTAATGAAGGTTTGCAATGTTTTTAGACCTTCTGTTAGATGGTGTACGTTGGTTTTTTGTTTTTGTACGAACTTTGGTTCTGAATAAGAAGTAGACCACTTTAACTTGAGTTTGTTTTTCCTTGTAATCTCGGAAGTTCTGAATCTAAAACATTCATATTGAACATAAAAAAAAAAAAAAACCTTATTGTAAATTTTGAATAACCATAACAAAGCTTAGGAAAGCATAACTTAAGACGCACGCGAAAAATGTGCAGAAGATACAATGTACACACACAACAAAGTACATTTGGATGAAAAGCTAAAGGAACAAAAACCAGACAAGGAATTAGGGATGAAAACCAATGCAATGGCTTTTACATCCAATGCACAACTGGAGAACATATCACATGAGGAGAGGAGTACAAGTTTTGATCAAGTGATTCATTCATCATCTTTCGTAGCATTCACATGCCATGTTAACATGAGTACTTAGCATTGAAACTTACTTGTCTTCCTAATCCTGCTCGATAATATTGATGATGAAAAAAATGGGCCTTCGCTATCATTAATTAGACTAATGGACTATGGAGTTCAGATTGTCTGCAACATTGTGTAGATTTTTTGTTTAACATCATCAGAAAAGAATTACCACGGTAGCTTATTATGTGTTTATTGTCTTGTTCACCTAGGCCGATTTTTAGAACATTGATATTATCTTACCACACACATATACTCGTAAAAATGAAATGACACTAAAAGCTTCAAATTTTCAAGTAGGAAGTACCTTGAGTTCATCACAAATCCAATATGGTTCCTACTACATTTAAAGATCAAGAACAGCTATAAATGATCATGGTTCAGTTCCAGTTCTGTGCATTTGAATACTCATTCGCATCCTTATGCATCAAAGTCGTCACCATCAAAATTAGAGAAAGATCAATATAGGCCTTACAAATCCAAATTTGTACTCAATCCATCATTCATTCCTATCATTTCAACGGTCAATTTTGCGCTGATGGTCTCATAACACAGATTGCTAGAAAATTTTGTTTTAGTTGATAGAACTTAGACAATTAGCAAGTGTGGTTCAGGGGATCTTTACTAATAACGCATTAAAATGGCTTCTAATAGCTACTATTATTCCTACTCAATGAGATGGCTTCTAATACTCCCTACACAAATAACCTTATAACAATAAAAATAAAAAAGAAATCTCATCTTCCTTCATGGAAAAAATAAATTATTATAACAGTAATTATGTAACTTGTTGTTAGGGTAAAAGATTCAAGCCTCCTAATACAACCGCAGAGCGTGCACACAAGATTACTAGCCTTGGAATTCCGTAGCCTCTAAACAAGTTGAACTTATGGGTGCGGAGGTTCTTTAAGGCCGAATTGTCAGTGAAAGACACACCCGCGTAATCTAGACATTGAGCCGACCCATAAACCCTACCATAAGAATGATATACTTTGAAATAAGTAAAAACAGGTCAAAATTAACACGGAAATTTCTTAAATGCACTGGTGGTGTGCCTGGTGGCCACTAGGCACCGTCCATTTGCACAACACCAGACACACCACCAGGCACTATAGTAGTGCTCAATTAACATGTTCTAATAAGTAACTTCATAATATCTCCATTTGGTTAAACCCTACCAAAGTTGTGTATAAGTGTGAAAATTAGATAAAAATGAACCCTAGTTCAATGTAAGAAACTAATGCGAGATACCCACTGAATTAGGCATTGGATGCTCACTTGAAATGAATTTCCAGTTCAAAGTTGTCCATTTTAAAAGTTTCAGAGACCTATAAACTACATGGCTACTGACATCGACACAATAATGAGCATTTTGGACCACACAACTATGAAACCAACAATTTAATCTCCCATAACATTGTTTGGTAAAATATAGTTTTCATCACATTCAATATTACTTAATCAGATGTATTTTGTTTTTATTTCAGTTAATTTTATTCTATTTTTACCACATGAGATATGATGTATAATTTGGAGAAGTTGTTATTCAATTTGAGCTTCTTGTTTGTGTATTATTGGACGAGTTATAAATTTATAGTACATTGATTCTAAGTATTAAAAAAAAATGAACCACTTTATGTTGCTTTAGTAGTGGTTTTTGAGAGAATTGGTCGCAAGAAGATGATTACTATACACAAGTACTCTTTAACTTTTTATTTTTTCTTAGATATTTTCTATGATAGATTGAGAGAGCACAAGAAGAAGAAGGAAAGGAATAGAAAAGGATAGTAACAATAATGAAGGTGAAAGTTGGTCAACGGAATGGGTTTGATCATTGTAATGGTAATGACTATTACAACGGTTTAAGTCATGTCTTTGTTTGATTGGGTATAAAAATCGCGAAATGGAAATGACCATTACAAGTTTTTATTGTAATAAGCATTCCTTCTCAAAACCCTATGAATAGCCATTGTTGGAATTGTAATGGTCAGCACAAGCTTTGTCTTATATTTTCCCCTCCTTATCTAACATAGATATCTTCATACTTTCCATAGATCCAGAATCTACAGTTAATAATTGTGGGCATATCGGTAAAAACACAAATCATTCATATTCCCATATCTCCATACTTAACATAGATCCAGAATCCACGGTAAATAATTGAGGGCATATCGGTGAAGACACAAATCATTCTCATTTTCATTCCCATTTCATCGAGTAAAACATAGTATTGTTCCATTCCCATTTCGATTCCCGTTCCCATTCCCATTCCCATTCCATTTCCATCAAGTGATCAACCATAAAATTTGGTATGTGATGTAATGGCATATTTGGATTTATATGGAGGAAGATGAGAGGAGTGATGGGAGAGAAGGTCAGGCTAGTGTGGTGGCCATCTATGTATCCACCATTGAAGTCTTGAAGAACAGTAGAGAGTAGCAAATGAGATTGTGACATTCTTAAAGAGAATTATACCCATAAGAATTCCATGGTCCATCTTCCTTTCCTGGGTTGAGGTTGATAATGTCTGCCCTAAAATGGACACTAAAGTAATTTGACTTATAGGGTTAGCTATTCCAATTTTTCAGAGTTCCACCATCCCACTACTGATACCCTCCTCTCCAATACAACAACTGGTATATCCATATGTATCTTTTCACAGTACTTGTGCAATTTACATTCATGAAATAGGAGAGCTTAGTTGTTTTATTCCATTAATTGGTGCCCCCACATAGAGCATCATGGAAGAAGCTAACATATAACCAGAAACCCTTTTTTTCTTTTCCATGGAAAATCCACTAGTGGAAAAGCTTCTCTCCATTTTTCTTTTTTGAGTTGAGCATAAAAACAATGGCTTTAAAGGGATTTAGACTTTGTGGGGGAAGCCTTTAAAATTTCTCATTGGTGGTTGTCACAAAGTTGTGTATTGATGAGAGGTCATTTCATTTCCCTAATTGTTCCTCATTCTCTAGAGTGGGCTTATATCAAACTCCATCTATAACTTATTTTGTAATCACCCAAAATCATGATCATCACAAATGTATGGAGTTTGTTGGGTTCCTTCAGCTTGAGGGTAATTTTTCAAGTTAATATCTATTTTCGGAGCCAAACTTCAAGACTCGGTTTGCTGTATGTACTGGGGTGTTCATCCCATTAGAGCATCTCCGACGACAAACCCTAAAACTCTGGAAAATAGGGTTTAAATGGCTTATCGCAACTCCAATATTTAAGACCTTAAGAAGAAAATGTTATGATTTAATACAATTTGCCAGTTTGCCTTGGCTAAAGAGTGTTTCTGTTAACTTTTTTTTTTTTTTTTTTTTGTCCAAACACGAAGAGGTTTAGACAAGGGGGACTAAAGGATAGGAATTTCGATTACAAATTTTACGGAACACAATTGTAGAAGTTCCTATAACTTCATAAGAATCTCTAGACTAAAAAAATATAGGAATTGAATCTTTTTACTCAAATATTACACTCTTTACTCGCATAGAAATCATGAAATAAATTAGTTTTTATGCCCATGAAGTATTATAAATAAAACCCACCTTCCCTTAGTCATTTAAAGCTCCATAGAATGAAGTAAACTTAAAACAATTTATATATATATATATATATATATATATATATATATATACATTGGTATTTGACATAAAACTTTTGGCTCAAAGTAGTAACAATCTACAAAAATTTTGATGTTTTCCATCACCCCCATTAAGGCCACTATATCTCAATAAAGACTCAACCAACATAGACCACCCAACATAAAGAAAGTTCATGTCTACAGACACTTATTGATCAATTTTACTGATCTAGTATCATGGTCACATACCCAAGATGAAACCAAACAAAGACTTGGCATTTCTTCTATATCCATTCTCCTATACAGTTCTTTTACTGTATAAATTCCCCTACAAAATATTGGGAAAAATTAAATGAAGTACCAAAAAACTATTCAAATTAGTTGGTTGGTTCTTATGATCTTTCATTTGTACCTCTATAGAGGGTTTTTTTCTTCTTCTGTATTTTAAGTAGAGAATGACAAGAAACTACTCATGTCAACTGTTTCTCCACAAACCCTAATTTGTAACCTTTTGTGACTCTTATTCTTCTCTTGTACTTATTACCCCTTTAATGTCAATTTCAAGTAAAAAAAAAAAGTAAGAAACCCTTCACCTTTCTCTTTGAACATAAACATTATGGCTCTAAATTACCATACATTCTTTATATGGATTGACCGACTTCATTGAATAAAGTAAAAAGAAAAATTCTACTCATGGTACTTATTGCTTGGTTAGTGTTCGAGGAAGGTGTTCAATATGTGAATGCCAAATTTACCCTCTATCGCGCACTCACGTGCTGAACACTCTAGGTTCAAGTAAAAATAAAAAAATAAAAAAATAAAAATAAAAATAAAAAAAATAAAAAAAGAGAGAAAATTTCTTCTTCTTGCATTGATGGGAAGGAAAGCACCAATGTCAATTTTGAGACCCACTAATACAACCTATCATACATCACACAAGCACTGTTACATATGGACAAAGAAATGAATTCTATGGCACACACTCACCAAAAGAGTTGCCTTCAAGCAATCAGTAGGGTTTCTTTTAGAGAGCTTCTACCTGTCGAGGAAGCGAGCGAGGAAATCAGCTAGAGAGGGAGAGAGGGAAGGAGGGGTCGTTGATTTCATCGCTGGTTTCTTCGACATTTAGAATTCATGTTTCTTTTGATAATGCCAATTTTCTTTTATCTTTTAATAATTCTTTGTTATTTGATATTTTTTTTGAAAGACAAGCAGGATTTTTATAGGATCCCAAAATCCATAAAGATGTCACAAGCTGGATTGAATTTATGATCTAGTGGTATCATCCGTTAAGCTTTAACCGTTTAGCTGTCATGTCATTGACCTGTTATTTGATGTTATTATCAAGCTTATCAAAAATTCTTAAGAGTCAAGCCTCTAGCGTTAGATTCGCATTAGGGGAGGCTCCCCTATATGTTTTTTAGTAGAGATCTCCTCAAGATCTCAAAAACTCGTCAAAATCTCTTCTCTCTCCTAAAAATATGCAGAAAAAACCTCTCTTAGTGCTAGGAGTGTGGCTCTCTAGATAAGTTTCAAGCTTATTCAATAAATGCATTTGAGTTTCAATTTCAATAATCATTTAGATATCCAACATGTATACAATAGTTGAAAAAAGTTTTTATCAAATAAGATTAATCTTATGGGGTAAATTGAGTAGATATCATCTAGTCGTCATCACGAGGCTGACAAAACATTAATTGCTTGAAATGTATTATAAAGAAATGAGTTTTTAAGGTAATTATATCATCAAGGTGTTTAAAAAAAACATAAATCTTATATTAAAGCCCTATTTGGTGTAAATATAAATGATTTATTCCTTTAATTCAAAAGTATAATACATAAATACTAGTATTTTGTCTAAAATGAACAAGACTGCAATTGAAATGCCGAATTAAACCAAGTCAATCACTTTGTTTATATTTTTAAACAAAAAACTTAAGAGTGTAAATATAGCAAATAAAAAAAATGCAAATTTTACCTAAAACGAAGCCCTAACTACGGTTTCCGGATAATATAAATTTTGATCACACAAATGAAGAAATAAGTTTATTAGTTTCAGATTTTCAATGCTTCTTCACTCACCAAACAGTCATTTATAAGGTACTAAAGTAGGGAAGGTTTAATGTACTTTACCAAGATTGAATTGTGGATGAATCTTTACTGCCCCAATAACCCATCCATCCAACCCTCTATGTTATTTAGGTCATATAGTTGGAGAATAATCAGAGATTATTATTTTGAGCACATTTTAAGTATCTTCTTAAAGAAAAATATGAAAAAAGAAGAAAGGAATCTTGGGAGGGAAATTATAGTTAAAATTTAAAACTTTTTCCATGATGATCTCATCAAGGAAAATGTGGTGAAGAGACTAAACAAGAAAAAGTTTTGAGTTGAATGAGAGTGAGAGTGAGAGTGAGACTTGAGAGAGAGAGGATGGCAGCTGCTGTGCCTGTGATCATCATCACTTCTTTCTTGTTAAGTGGAAGATATAACTTTTCATTAATGAAATTTAAAGTTTGAATTGACACCAAATGGGTGTATATTTCTTTTAGCCATGGTTACTCTTTTGGTAAGTAAGGGTACATGATAGGAAGTTTCAAAGCTATTTTGATGATATGAATAAAATGCTATAATTAGCATTCTTATCGATGCAACAAGAAGTTGTTTCAAAGTCTTAAGCTAGAAGATCCTTGTCTAATTTCCTCTGTAATGGAGATCGATTGGGTCAATGGTCTACACAATGTTGAATTTGCATAATTATCTTCATTTTATGTTGGTCGATACAAAGAATAATTCTTAAGAGTCAAGCCCCTATTGTCATATTGGCGTCAGGGGAGTCTCAAGACCCTCAATTATCCTATTTTCTTCATTTGTTCTTGTTCTTCATCTTCATCTATTTTCTCCATCTTTATCACGTTCTTGAAATTCCCCTGGCACTGATCTGACGCTAAGGACCTGGCTCTTAAGAATTGTTCATGAATTGGCGCCAAGAGCCTAGCTCGCTCTTAAAAATTGTTCATGAACTGACGCCAGGGCCTGGATCTTAAGAATGGTTCATGAACAAAAGATGACACATTATTAAGAATTGTGAATTCAATCATATATCAAGCTGAAGTGAGAGCGGAGTCGTGGGACTATAACTATATCGGTGGGTACCAATCGTACAACTACACGGTACTACCATGGATAATTTGAGTGGGTTTAATATTCCAACACTCCCCCTCAGCGCAAGCGCGAGGAAAATACTGAAAATTCTCGCAGCGATTGCGCTGGACGAGACTCGAATCCGAACTTGTAGAGAATGTGAATTCAATCATATATCAAGCGGAAGTGAGAGCGAAGTCGTGAGACTATAACTATATCGGTGGGTACCAATCGTACAACTACACTGTAAATTTACACGGTACTACCGTGGATAAACACATGTGCAATTTTAGGCTCATGGATAATTGGAATGAATTTAATATTCCAACAATTTCTTTTTCTTTTTTTAATTTCACCAAATAGATGCGGTGTCGTGTATGTGTGTGTAATGAGCTTGGCTAACTGGCGAGGAAACCAACGAGAAAAACAACTAGGGAGATCTCCCTCCCTCGCTGGTTTCCTCGACAATTAGAGATGGGGTGTGTAATAGAGTATGAATGACAACTAAAGCCGTCGTCCTTTGGAGAAAGCAAAACTTCATAAATTAGATATTTACGGAATTGTACATCACTTTCACGCTCTACACCCAATAAAACAGTAACAAAAAGCTTAGAGCCATTTCGCCATTAACCCATCTCTCTTTTTAGGGTACTATAGTAAATTCGCTAAACTTACTCTTCTTTAAGGTTAGGTCACATGATTGCCCGAAAGCTTACGGACGTCAGAGTCACTCGCTAGTTGATCTTCCGACACGTGGCAGTATCACTTTAATTACCCGCCAGTCACTATGAAGATCAGTTTGATTAAAGTTAAGCTAATAATCATCTGAGTTAATTAATCAAATTAGGGCAGAGTGGTTTTGGTTGTATAAGTACATACCTCCTAAAGAAGAAGAGATCGAAAGTTTTGAGTGATTGTGTTATTGGTTGTATTTTTTCATTTTGATAAAAATGGGAAGAGGTAGAGTGGAGTTGAAGAGGATCGAAAACAAGATCAATCGCCAAGTTACCTTCGCAAAGCGTCGAAACGGACTATTGAAGAAAGCTTACGAGCTTTCTGTTCTTTGTGATGCGGAGGTTGCTCTCATCATCTTCTCTAATAGAGGAAAACTGTACGAGTTCTGCAGCAGCTCCAGGTGAGCAGCTACTACTAAATACTAGCTAAAACATGACATTGTTTTTTCTTAAAAGAAAGAAAGAGGAGAAAAAAAAAAGCAATTCTTGAATCGGCTTTTTATATATTTTTTTTGCCGATTGATCGGTGGTAATTGGTGAAATGAAATTTAGAAGGAAGTAGTGAGTTTTGATTATGGAAACAACTTGCTTGCTGTTACCTGTTTCCGCTTTAGTGTTTGTTTGAGCGTTTTGGTAGTTTTTGGTTTAGTGTGTTCGATTTCTTGTAGATCTGCAACTGGAAATCGTGTTAAATGGTTGATTAACAACTAATTAACATTTCAAGAAAAAAATCTTTTTTTCCCTCTCTTTCTTCACTTCAATTTCTCACTCTATTGGACATGGAGGACTCTCGTTCTTGTTTCAATGTAGCTTTCTTTTTTTGTTCATATTTTTTTTATTGTTTTTTGAAGTGATTGATTTGGTTTGGTTACAAAGATGGTGAAAATAGTGTTTTTATTTTTGTTGCCAATTGAAGAGTTTAATATGTTTTTTTGGATGGTTAGAAATTGAAATAATTTGTTTATACGCCGATTTGAAGAGATTTTAACTTGAAGATCTTTCTTTGGAGGTTTAAAATGGAAATGATTTGCAAAACATTTGAGTTGATCATGAAGTAATTCGTTCTAGGTTGTTCAGAGTTTGATTTCTTTCACTAGAGCTTTTTGAGATATTAGGGTTTTTTAATGGATCTATGTGAGATCTTTGTTTTCGGTGAATTTAGTCACGAAGAAGAGTGGATCTGAATGATAGCATTGCTTCAGATCAATTTATCGTTGTTTTGAGGTTTGGATCTCAATCTTCTTTAGCTTTTTTTATGAGAAATTTCACTGCTAGTTTCGTTTAGTTTGTTTACCTAGCTACGGCTTTAAATCTCTGTAAATGTTCGTTCTTGTTTTAGGGCTTCTCATCTTCTTCTTTTTTTTTACTGATTTTTTCTGCTATTTAATCTTCAAAAAACACCAAAGATTACATTGTATTTAACAAGCTTCTCTCTTGTTTGAATTCTTTTCATTTCACTTGTAAAACTGTTGGATCAAAAACTGCGCTTGCTAATCTTTTTTTCTCTCTTGAACTTTTCTATCTAATCGATATCACATCGCATTTAATTACCTCTCTCTCTGCTTTTCTCTTTTACCCCGGAGATGGAAGACATGGATCTCCTTATTAATCTCAATCCATTTGATAAAAGCAATCACTCTCTGAATCTTTTCTTTATTATATATAAATATATATTTAATGGAGATTTTCTATAGGTTTCTTTCGATAAGTTGCAAATATATCATCAAAGACTATAGATTTACTACAAACTGATTAATATTGTGGTGAAAAATATGATTGTGCATTTAAATGGCTACTTCTAGGGTACTTGATGTTAATATACTGCAATGTTTATATGAATGAAATGAAGAACATGTCAATGGGGTACCAACTCAGCGTAGGGTTGAAAACCGAACCGTCGGTTTGATTTTTCACCTAAACCGTGAACCAACTAAAATTTTCAAATCGAACTGAACCAACCATTAACAAAACCAATTCGAAACCAAACCGAGTCTAATTTATGCAAACCGTAATCGAACCGACTAAAATCTAACAAAAATCGAATCAACTGACTATTTTAAACATATTATATTATGTTTATATAAAATATTATATATATATTAGGTCGGTTTGGTTTGGTCGGTTAAAATCACATAGAAACCGAAAATCAAACCGACCACTTCGGTTTTGAATTTTTTAAAATCAAAACCGATCCGAACCGAATTTAAACTGAACCAATCGGTTTGGTCGATTTTTAGTTCAACCCTAGCTCAGCGGTAGGCTTGTGACGGATGGAATCACAGGTCTAAGGTTCGAACCTGATTTGTATATACAATTAAGATGAATTGTATTTACTATTATTTTTATTATTGTTTTCTTTTATTCAATTGTTGTGGCCTTTCCTAGTTTAATGCTCAGATTATTGGAAGTGTATTGGACTATATCTTGGAGTCAAATTAAATGACCAGGGAATTCTACTTGTTTACTGATGTTGCAATCTTGCCAAATGGTTGTAGTACTTAGGAATATTGGTTTCATTTGAAAGGGCATAGGTACATTCACTAATGAGATTATAAGATTACTGATGATTCTAAAACGAATATACAAAAACTAAATGCACTTGGCGTGCCTAATTCTCTCGTCTCGCTATCATAATTGAAGTAGATCTAACTGAAAATCATGATCAAACTACTAGGAGCTACATCTGATAAAAGAATAATAAATTACCTTAAGGGAAAATGCAAACCCTAGGATTTTCAAAGTGCATAAATGCATAGTTATTATTGCATGTTAGGAAGACAAGCTCACTCTCGTTTGCGCACCTGTAGAGAAAATCCACTTAGATATTGTTTTCCTTGTCATGATAGTATAGAATGTCCTCTTAGCATGATTGTTCATTGAGACTTACGAAGTTACAACAGTGTATCAAGACTTGGTTAGTCTTGGCCTATTGGGGACTGTCACTAAACCGCACTCCATATTGCCCTCTTTATTTTTGTTTACTGGAAGTTTGAACTGCAGGACTTGGTTTTCAGATTCACTTTGCATACTTACAAAAGCAACCGCAGTTTTAACTATTTGTCTAAAAGGCATCAAGAACATAAAATAGCAAACTGTAAGGGGCACCGGTTCCTTTAAAGAACATCCTATATCTTCTTTTAATTGTCAAGACATAAATTCTAGATATGAGTGACATGAACTTCACTTCGGTCCTCAAATTCGTATAGAACTTCTATCTAGATATACTGAAACCCGAATTTCAGACCCATGTTAATAATAAGTGACTTTTTTCTGGTTGGATAAACATTATCATATCAACATTTAAAGATATGCAAAAAAAGAATGGTAAATAAAGAAGGTTAACATATTTGGTGCCAAAGTTTATTAGCTACTAGGAATTTGAGATAGAAAACATATTGATTGTATTCTAATTTATTTGAAGGCTGTTTAATACAGTACATAGATGAAAATCTAAGTTCAAATCCCTGTGGACAAGATTCCGTAAATCATGATTAGACTTACAGTCACTAATACCTAAGTTGGTAAAGTAAATAAGGTTAACAAGTTAAAACATAAAGATGCTCATTTTCTTCTTCCCACACCGAAGTATGTGGAAATAGAGAAGGTCATGATGTCTTATAATAGCTCTAATAGTATAGGAACCATAAACATAACAAAAACTGCTGCAAAAAACTAATTGTAGTTTATGAGTAAATCGTCATTTTATATAGCTTAATAGTAGGTCCTAAGCCAATTTAATTTTATAAATCAAAGCCTCAAAGGAAAACTAGTATTGTTGACAATTGCTTTTCTTTTATCTCCTTTGTTTTTCTCTTTGTATGCTATTTTCTTTCCCACACATTTTTTTTTTCCTTTGATTGAAAAGCCAGTTCAAGAACACTATTCACCTTTGATTTTCAATCTACAAACTTGTTTGTGCTTAAAAAGAACTCATGCGCTTAAAAAAAAACCCATTAGTTTATTGTAACAATTTAGATAATCCTTTGATTTTTTTAAATGGAAGCTATGACTGACCAAATTTTGCATGTAAGATTGTCAAAATGTCTCAAACAATTTTCTATTTTGAACATTTCTTTAACTTCTAATAACACAATATAATTAATAACACAAGTCTCTGTAAATGAATACTTGAGTTGACTATGAAATTCCTCTAATAAGCCTCCCATGCTTCTTTGATAATCTCGAATATAGAATAATATTTATAAAAACTATTTTACATACCCGTTGTCAAATGAAGTGCAATATGTTGTGGCACCCTTCTTCCTATATGTGTGCTACTTTACTTTTGTTTGGCATCATATCGTGATTCGTATATCTCTCCCCAAATTTGTTTAATAAGGACATGTTTACAGGAATACAATGGAATGAAAACAATCATAGTTATCTCAAATATTTTCATCACGTCCACTCTATCCCTAGCTTGTATTTTTTTTAACAAGCTTTCATAAGACTTTTCTGCATCAAAAATTGCAAGGAAACTTAATTTGTTCGAATGAGAACAAAGAGTTTAGGAAGAGAATGCAATGAAAAACCATTTTCTCAAACATATTCATTTAGTTTATCTTGTTAAGCTATGTGACTGTCGTATATATTCTTAAAAGTATTTGTTGTAGTTAACCTTTTGAATTCACCAGTGGAACATAGTTATATACTATATTGACATATAAGCTTTGATTTCATTGATTGGAAAAGAATCCCATGGAGTTAATGCAGATAAAGTTCTTGAAATAGAATGCATCACCCTATGCAGAACCAAATTAGCCACAAATTACTAAAAAAAAGATAATCAACATAAGCCTAGAGCTAGTTATATGAATATCTCCATTCTCTTACTGTACTTCAAACGTTAGCGTTTAGTATTTTAGATGAAGTACGAGATTAGTTGTGTTGGTGAAAGGATTATTGGTTTTCTCTTTCTTTCATTTCCCCAACCCTCTCGTCAAAGAATTCTCGTATATATTGTTCTCCTTTGATGAATAAGATTTTTTGTTACTCGACGGATTGCTATGATAATCAGCAATCTTAATTTTATAATCAGCTTGATGTTATAATATATTTTCTTAACTCATATAGGATGAAATTTTTGCTTACTCAAGAAGGACTGTTATGAATAATCAGCAATCTTGATGCTACAATATATCTTCTCAATTCATATTATCATGGAGAGGTTTTAACCAGAAGTTTTTTTTCCCATTGTGTTATAGCATGCACAAGACACTTGATAGGTATCAGAAATGCAGCTATGGAGGACCAGAGCCAAATGTATCTGCCAGGGAGGCACTGGTAAAGGTTTCTTCTATCCCCCTCTGGAACTTTTTGAACTAGTCTGCCCCATTTCATCTCTAAAGTGTACTTTTTGAATGCTTATACTATGCCTAACTGGATTAAACTAGTCATTAACTGAAGTACCATATATATTTTGCATTGGCAGTGCAATTAATACTTTTGAGTATAAAGATAGAAACTTTAGGCTTAGGGTTTCTAAAAGTTATAAGTGGTATTTATACACTTTCAATACAGTCATCATCCTAATTGTGATTCCCTAACCTCCAGTGCTCCACCATATTCAAGACACCATGAAAATATTTCCTAACTATTGGAAAAGAAAGAATGTGGAAATAAGCGGAAAACTTGCAAGAAACATTACCTACATTCCTGCACATTTTACAATCTTCTCCGTCCTTCAAACATTTGTTGTAGCTGGAGAGTAATAATCCTTGTCACCAATTCTAGGAATTAGGGTTTGTATTGTAATACCTTGACAGAACACATTGTTTCCATTGATGGCTTATCATTGCACTAGAGTGAAATGGGCTTTGGTCAGAGATGATGAATTGTGCATGATCAAACTGACTGATGAGGTGGGACCCATCATAACCCTATCAGAACCCCACAAGAAAAACTTTGTGTTGGAATAGTGAAGCCACTGGAATAACGAACTGCCAGTCTTCTACTTAGGGTTAGCACCCAGTCAGTTTAATGAGACTATAACTTGGATTCGGGACCATGGTTTTTGGTTCATGTAGGACCAATAAGGCTTTGATTTACATGTTCCTTGATTTTTATTTTTTATTTTTAGGGAAACACTCCAGAGGGGAGGGGTTCCGCGAAACCCGATAATTATTTTCTAAAGAAAACAATAAAATGTTAGAGATAAATATCATGTCATAAGGTATATGTTCGACCTAGATTGCCATCAGTCTTATATTTTCTTGATAAAGGATAAAAGTTCATTCAAACAAGACCAGTTATATAATGTCTTTTTAAATAACGATTCAAATTTACAAGGTCTTCAACAAACAGGGCCTGAATGATTTGCCACTTGATATTAGATTATCTCGTTTACCAATAAATTAAGGATCTAGCCAACAAGTAATTGCTCAGTCAGTAAGACTTGTGGCGAACCGTGAATGACATTACAAGACCATGAATTTTTAAACCTCCTAAAGGCACATATCAAGTTCACCAGGTTATATATAAGTGTAAATTGTTTAGACTTTTAACATTATCAACTTTTGTACACGCTATATATATGCCGCTTAGAAGGGTCAAAACCAATGTAGGAATCAAATATCTAGTCTTGATCAAGATTTGATTAGAATTTGTGTTGGGTCTGGACCTCTTTTTTTTAATATCCTACTAGACTCGGATAATAAAGAAATTATTTTATATTATCTTACTAGTTAAGTTGACCCTAATTATTTGTGTTGGGTCTGGACCTCTTATATGATATGAATATCATACTTTGCTACTTTTTGGGTAATAATCATTAAGGAAATGCTAACTGGTGCTCGCCCTTAAATCATTGGAGTACATTTTCTTATGTTGTAGAATTAGATTATCGTTAGTAGTTTGCCAAGATTCAAATATGGAAATAGAAGTTATGGCACTCGTTGTCCATTGTAGAATCTTTTCAAGTTTGAAAACCTTAACTTTACCCGAGTTATAAATTTATAAAGCTATTTGAACAAATGAGAAGAAAAAAAATAATGAAATCACAAACAAGGAACAAAATCGTGTTCCTTATCGAATCATCCACTTTCCGAATTTAAAATATTAAGATTGTTTTCTCAACTAAACTTTTACCTCCATCTAGGGTTATTTGGACATATTGGTTGGGAAGACAACAAATAATCCAAAGGCAATATGCAGATATAGAGGGCATGTTATGGAGAGGGAGACCATACATGAATGACTAGAACCTTGGTGCCGTTACACAACCCTCAATGCCTTAGCAAATTAATTTGGTATACCATAGAACTAAACATACATTCACTCATGCACATTCATTTGCCATATTTGCTTTATGAATATTTAAAAAAAATTCGTTCAAGGCTTGTTATTTTTAAAAGAGGAAACACTTGCAGTCTAATTAGATAAATAAATAAATAAAAAGATAAATGATAAGTCGAGATTTAAAATTCACTGCCACCCTACTTGTCCATCATTGTAACATCAAGATTTTATCAAAGGTTAGATAAAAAAATAACATATGGAACATTGACTACTAGACTATTAAGAAGTCATAACACAATCTTAAGTCTTAACCAGGATACATTACACACCATCATTCCAAAAAGCTTCAGCATGGAGTCAACTAGAACCCACGATTTTAATTCATAAGTCATGGCAAAATAAAATGGAATGGTGTCAAATTTTGGGAAATTTTTTAAATTTATTTATTTATATTTTAACAATTGATGAAGTTGAAGGCTTAAGTATTACATTGTCTCATTACGTATTCCTCAATTAAGCGAGGCATAAGCCTCATTCAAGACTTTGTAAGGCTTAGGCGCAGCCTCAATGCATTTCTTGAGTTGATTTCTATAAGCACGGGTGTGGCTTGTAAGATGCGCTTATAAGTGCAAACAAACATCCTTTCTCTTGCTCGCTAAAGGAATGTAGGGGGTATGTTTCTCTCAATTTTTCCATGAATACTTCTTGTGGAAATGAATATACAAAAGAAGTACTTTTGTTGTTTTAGAAATTTAGTGATCAAATGATCTGAGGTGCTTGAATCTGCTTGATGCTAATTTAGTAGTTCTTTTGACAGTGTAAAACTATGCTATATTTTTTTATGACAAACAAACTACAAAGACATGTTTGTTTGTTTTATTTATTTATTTAACATCCATTGACAAACTTGACTGGGGCAAGATCAGAACATTGCTCTGGTTGAATGACTAAAACCCTAAATTGAAAACTAGTAAAAAAAACAAAGAAACAATAAACAAGCAAAAACATAATCCCCTCTTTTGTCAACTGATCTGTACACCGAAAAGCATAACATTCTTTTTCTCCTCTTGCAATGGAGGGCCCAATGCAATCACAACCTTCTCTTCCTGCTCTTTTTCAACTCTGCTTGTAGCGCTTTCGAGGCTCCCTCGAAAATCCAGGTGTAGCCCCTTAACCCTCCCTGCATACCCAGCAGGCTCTTCAACAGTGCCATTGTTGATATTAGCTGGATTCCTCTCCACATCAATCATGCAGAAAACTTGGTGTTCTTTTGGCATTTCTGGATTTTCACACCTGTAGAAGCTTATAACATCTGTTCTTTTAATCTGCTTCTCTTTAACAAACCTATTCCAACCTCTAGTAAACACAAAACTCTGACTACTCTTCCAATAACAATATCTAAACTTCCATGATTTCATCTCTCTGTCAAAAAATACTAGTTGTATGTTATCCACCCCACCAATATCTTCATCTGCTGAGTTGAATTCAGTAATGGGAGGAAAGTACTTGACAGCATGTTTCTTGGGGATGACAAGTCTATTGAGCTTCCCAACATCGCTATCTGTCAACTCCTTTTGGAACAGCTGTTGACAAGAATATCCGCTGTCATTGCCAAGGCCCTTACCCAGCTTGAGGTCTACGACATTTTCCATCTTGGAACGCCTAGTCCTGAAGAAATCCATGAACTTTGATTGATAGGATCCATCCTTTATCATATTCAGTATGGCTTCTGTACTGTACAACTCCTGGAAGTTTGGCTCTTCAATGGTAAGGTCATTTAAAGGGAAGTTCCGGTGCGAGTCCCCGCTTCGTAGTTTGACCGCAGCGCTGTCATAAGCCATAGCAGCTTCCTTCTCTGATTTGAAAGTTCCCAGCCAGATTCTCTGATGCTTAGCATATATCTGTGCTCCCCAATGTCCATTTTGCTGCAAAACCACTCCTTTGAATCTAGGAGAAGTATCCGAGTTATCCAATCGTTGGCGTTTACTGGCTTGATACAAGTTGCTGCTGCTATTCGAATCCGAACCTTCTTCCTTCACCCTTGAGTTGGAGGTAAACCCAGCCACCATCTCATTCATCATGGCTTCCCTGAAAGAAAAAGAGGATTCAAAACACACCAAAAAAAACAAAAATACTCAATAAACTTCTTATCATCAAGTAAATAAGTAAAATATTTATTATGGTCTGGAGAAAAGGAAGAAGACCCTTACATTGAAAACCAAAATCAACCCAAAATCTTATGTGATAGGCTGGATAAGGAGACTTGATGGAGCTTACAACATACAGAGATAGATTAACCAAAACCTGTAAATGGTTAGTGTTTTAAAGGAAAGGGAAAGAGGTAAGGATTAAACAAAAAGACACATATTTGTTTACATTTAAATTGATGGAGAAAATCTTGTAAATAAAATAAGAAAGATCCTGTTCTGCAAATCAACTGGAAAAAGGTAATTTTTGTTTATTTTTATTTTCTTTCAAGGAAGTAATTAGGTCCAACTTGACAACTATCTTCAAGACACAAATCGAGTGGCACGGCCTTAATTAAGGCAGATTTTTTATGCTGAGTAACTAAAACACCAACTTCTATATTTTGGGGCTTCAGATTCTATTTTTGTGATGTTTTCATTTCTGGGGTTTATAATATAGACATCATTTCAATTTCTTGTTTTCAAGTTGCTGTTTGCATACCTGTACTATCCGAAACCATAGCATTTCCATAATCTCTGTGTAAAAAGTGAAAAAAAAAGTCCCCATTGGCCTTCTAGATTTTGGGTGCCAATGCACCTTTCATGCGCCCAACATGCCCCACATCCTAAATTTTGGGTTGGGTGCTATTTTGGTCAACTAAAAAGTCTGTCAAATCTGATTGCAAAAACCTAGTTTCCTAGTATTTTTGCAAAATTCAAATTAGGAGAACTATTAGTTGTTGTCCATCAGATTTTTCAACCTAATCTCAAACCAATTTCAGAAAATTTCTCTCTCACCAATTAGCATTGTAATTACAGCATTATATTATCAGGGATTTTAATGGATTTTAATATGTACGGAAAATACTTCATCACCAAAATTATCATGTATAGCTGTTTTGATTTTGAATTGGTTAAAATCCATATCACATGATCCATCTGTTACAAATAACAAATTTTGTATTTTATTTCCCAACAAATCATAATATTTACACCATGAAACTTGCATCTGATAACATGAGATTTTAATTTCATTTCCATTTTGACTAAAAAACTTTGTAAATAAAATCAACATGAGATAATTTTACCATATCAAATCCATTCATAATGAGAGCTTTTCTGGCAACTTCTATTAAGTTGGTAATTTTAGTATTTACAGTAAGTTGTTACTTTTAGAAACCCCATCTTTATGGTATGATTGAGTGATTTCCAGAATCATATAGCCTATGCATTGATTGGACAGTCTTAAAAATTCCTCTATATTTTGATTATTTTATTTTAACAAAAATCTATTTGATCATGAAACCTGCAATCTGATTCATGAGATTTTATTTTATTTGATTTCATATTTTGAATTTTTGTTGTTTGGGGAAGTAAAATAACATGAGATAAACTTGATTTTATTATATAGAATCCATTTCAGAATGAGAGCTTTCTTGGCAACTTTTGTTAACTTGGTATTTTTTTTAATTTTGTGGTAATCTGCATCTGGTAATTGAGACTTTATGAAATCGTAGTATGGTATATTGACTGATTTGTCTATTTGGTAACTAGATATCTCTCACATATTTTTTGTTAGAGGTATTTTTGTTTTCCAAGCATTCATATTTCTATCAAGAAAAATATGGAAACTTGCATCTGGTTCACAATAACCTATTTAATATTTTTATCAAGAAAATTTTGAATCTGATTTACCAATTGGTCATACCAATAACTTGCATCTGATTTGCCATAACCTGATTTGTTTTTTCATGTTTTAAATGATTTTTTGTGTCAAAAAATTAAAAAATATAACATAATCAAATTTAAAATGACTAAATAAACTATTTGGAAGGACAAAACAAAACTCTTATACAAAAATACTTAAAATAGAATTTTCTAGACATTGCGATTGTGTGCTTATTGACTGGTTTGCCTATCTGCATTGACCAATTAGCTATTGAGTGGTAACCGATGGAAATGTTGTCAAGTGAACCAAGTATTTGCCGCTTTGACAACTGTACCAAAAACATTCATCCACCAATTGTAGAGATATCACAGGTTTGAGACTCACTAGTCAGGATTTTGTGAGTTTTCGCCCGATTATTAGAAGCACATGTGTTTCATCGTTGATAAACCTTCGGGTATTGAATATACTATGGACCTGAGTGAAAACAAGTCTTCATGCGAGGTGGAGGTGATGGACCGGAGCGTAAGAAAGTCTCTTGTGAGATGGAGGCGACGAGGATATTAAGTGGCAGCAATATTATAGCCTTCGAGCCTGGTTCAGTTAACCCAATAGGGTCAATTATATAGCCTTCGGGCATGAATTAAATAAATAAATAAAATGGGTCAACGACCCTATTTTTTTTTAAAGAAAAAAATCGACTTATATCAACGATTACTTGAAGTGGTCACATTAGAATTTCACACCCAAAAGATACCATCAAGGTGGCAGCAATATACAAAATCAAAACAGATAATGTACAATTAGCTTTGTGATTCAATTTACAATATTGACTAGTATGATTAAGACACAAAGAAGGCAATCATTTAAGCTAAAATGGAGCAATTGAAATAACTCCATCAGAGAGCATGCAATAATACTGGAGTAATGTGCTTGATCATATTTTTAACTTGTTTACTATTGAGAATAATTTGTAAGTTATCCATATCATTGATGTTCTGACCGATTAATGCAGCTTTAGCAGTTTTCACCAATATCAAAGTTTTCTTTTCTTCTGCCTGCAGGAACATAGCAGCCATCAGGAGTATTTGAAACTCAAAGCTCGAGTGGAAGCCTTACAACGATCCCAGAGGTAATCTCACCTTAAAGATATCTGCATTTTTTATACAGCATGAGTTTATAAGAAGTGGAAAAGCAAATCATCTACACCATGATGCCATTGGTTTGTTGTTACCCTAGGAACCTTTTGGGTGAGGATTTGGGACCACTATCTGGAAAGGAGCTTGAGTCACTAGAGAGGCAGCTGGACTCATCATTGAAGCAGATCAGATCTACTCGGGTACATAGTTTAAACGAAACATCTCTTATAGGATGATTAAGCTACAATAATGTGCGTTTTTTAAAGGAAGCATGTTGTTAAGGATTTGTTCTTTACGTTCATGTTTGATGTCCCAACTTAGTTCATATTTGACATATGTGATTGCAAATATGCAACTGAGTTGTTTTAGACACCCTTGTAACATGAACATGTATGATTTTTCTGAAATGTAGATGAAAGAAAACTATCATGTGTAATGACTATGATTATATACGTGCCTAAATAGTTACATATCTTCTACTTATTTTGGTTAAATAAGATAGAAATTGAAAAGTGGGTAGGAGAAAGAACAATAACACAGACACCCTAGAGATCACTCCCATCTATCCTAAGAAGTGTAACTTTCAGTTAATTAGTAGAGGCCTTGGACCCTGGTTCTTCATAGTTGCAACATTTAACATAACTTAAAAAGTCTTGATGTTTTTTTTTCAATCTATGAACTTAGAGAGTGCATATTTCAACAATTAAAACTCGAAAGTAATACTATGGAAGTTTGTATTTCACTCGAGTAGTTGAGTAGAACACCATGATGAGTGATGACACAATAAGATAGACCCAGGGTCAAAGTGAAAAATGAGAAATCCTAATGCAAATTAAGTTGAATATGCAAAAGTGTAAAGATGTGGATTCTCTTTTTCATATATAAATTAGATTGCAGCTCCTGATTTTGGTTTAACTTTGAAGAGTTAAATGTTTCGGTTATTCTAAACCACGTAGGTTCAGTAAGGAAAATATTTATCTATATCTACCAATAAACCATGAACAGTTTCCTAAATTCAGATATAAGCTTATGAGATGCTCACATCTTGTTTTTGGTTCGGTGTTCTCAGACCCAGTGCATGCTAGATCAGCTGACCGATCTCCAAAGAAGGGTATTTGTCAGAAACTATGCTTAAGCAATAACATCCCTTTGCCTTTTTTCTCATATCTTCTATACTAAATATATATGTCCTTATTCTTTGTTTGTAGGAACAAATGCTTAGTGAAGCTAACAAGTCCTTGAGAAGAAGGGTAAGTAGTGCTCTTGGCAGAGATGTTCCTCTTAGACTCTTTTTTTTTCACTTTGTTTTATTTAATTTTCATTTTCCCTTTTTTGCCTGTTCAGATAACTCTATGTTATAAGAAACTCTTGTTTTTATATTACAACCCTCCAAAATTATAAGCAATTATATAGTATCAGGGCTCACGGTGTTGAATGTATGCAAAATTCTTACTTCTTCTCCCTGTGTCACTGTAACATAGAATAATGTTACATGGTCTTTTCAGTTGCAACTCAAGGGTCTAGCATTGTAATTATGATTTGCTATCTACAGACAATTCTAACACACTTTAGTTGTAAAGTTGGATAATGCTATGTTTCATTATATCATTCAATAAAGTTGGATAGCACCATTGTAATTATGATTTGCATTAGATGCTTATACATATTAACTAGTAGTGTGACCCAATTCCAACTGGTAAACTCAATGGGTGAAGAATATCAAATTTAGGGGTGGGCAATGTCGGTTCGGTTCGGTTTTAACCCCCAAACCGATTTCGAATCGATTTCATTCGGTTTGCCTAAAACCCAAACCGAAACCGAATTCTGTATTTGTAAACCGATGAATTCGGTTGAACCGGATTTCGGATCGATTCGGTTCAGTTGGGCCGAAATTTAGGGCTCAAACACTTGAAAGACTTTCATTAAAACATGCCCAATTTTTTTACAGGTCCAATTTGTTTACAGACCCAATTTTTAGCCTAAAATTGAAAACTTTGATAAAAGGGGTGATTCAGTGCAACAGGGTGTACTGCAGTGCATTTATTGCACTAATCAGGTATTGACACCTACCTATTATTTAGTTATTTATATATATCTAATTAATTGGTCGGTTCGGTTATAAATCGGCCGGTTCAAAATCGTAAATCAATTTCGAACCGTTTATAATCGGTTCGGTTTAAATTATTTTTTTTCTACTCATATTTCGGTTCGGTTATCGAACCGAATTTGAAAATCAATTCGGTCGGTTAACCGAATTTAAGTCGGTTTTTGCCCACCCCTAGTCAAATTGATCCAGATTTCTGCCCTGTTGAGGCTATGTCAGTCTTCTGAACAGCAGAAAAATTTTCCACAAGGAATCTTAGCTCCATGTTAAGCATATTTATCTTGGAAAATGAGATGTGTTTAGAGTTCCTAATTTAAACAAATACTATACACCTAGAAAATAGGGCCATACGAGAATGATCCACACTGTTTTGCAATTTTACTTGTGTTATTATGCAAAACTGTAACCAGCTCACATAAGTGCGTGTAATTTTTAGTTGGAGGAAGGAAGCCAATTAAATCCACACCAATGGGACCCAAACGTGCATATGGCGTATCAGCGGCAGCCTCAACAAGGACAAGGCGAGGAGTTCTTCCAGCCCATAGAGTGTGAACCTACTCTACAAATGGGGTTAGTTCTTCTGCATTCTCACTATGCAATAATGTGTACTGGTTTGCAACCATTTTCTCATATCTGCCAAAAATATCATATATAAGTGACCATGTCGATTCCTGAGCGTACAACTGACTTATCTCCAGATATCAGAATGATCAAATAGCAGTTGCGGCAGCAGCAGGCCCAAGTATGAACAATTACATGCCAGGATGGTTAGCATGATAGACAGTGCTCATCCACGGTATGTACGCACTGCTTTCTTAAAGTTATGAAGAGGTATTTCGTCGATGGTTGTTTAACAGAAGAAAGAATTGAATGGATACAAGTCACCTAATCTGCTAAGAAACTTCTACTTTCTTTTGTGGCATTGTAAATCTTGTTGTTGTTTGTGTGAACTCTTTTTTGTTCATGTTGTGGATTGTGACTCTGTTAAGGTAACCTACTATCAGGTTGTTTTCTGGATCCTGTTATTTTTAATGATCCATCTTTTGTTCAATAAAAAAACATAGGTAACTTTTTTGTAGTTTATATTTTATTGTAATGACCTTTTTAGTTCAAAAAGTGTTGATATTGTACTAAATTTTATACCTATTATCTATGGTTTTTCTTCTACATCTCATCTCAGTAGCTAGAACTTTGCCATTGTAATGTACCTTAAAACGATTGAATTGAAGAAGTGTGCATATACGAATGGCATGATTACAAAGAATGGCCCCTCAAGAGATGTTAGCTTTGTTAAATTGCCAACTTCTCTAAAAGTTAAGTTAATAAAGAAGACATATCTAGCATATATTAAGCTCGGGGTCTACGGAATGGGTGGAGTGGACTTCTGGTCTCAATTTTCAGCCATTGCGTTGAGGGGGAGTATTGAGACTAGAATTTCACTCCACCCATTCTGTAGACATCGACCTTGATATATGCTACATTTGTCGTCTCTAACAGAGTTGACTTCTAATCTCAATAAGCTTTTCCCTCTAAGGTTCCTTCTTTAGTCAAAGAGTTCAAACAATTATCACAATAACCAAAGACTGATACTTGAGGGATGTTATAGTTGTGCAGTTGGTTTGATGTTGTTTGAAAGGAATCATAGTAATGCCGTATTGTGAACTCAAATGGGTCAAGAGGAAAACAATTTGAAGCACTGAGATGGAGAGGAATTGATCCTCCCATTGGAAGAAAGAACATGCTGATCAAGTAGCTCTTCAGTCGGATCATTAGTCTTGACTGAGAGTTCTTGCTAATAATTTGTTTGATGTCGCTTTTAAAATTCTAAAAAATGTGATGATGATAATGTTATTTATATATTGAGGCTAAAATTTTGCATTCAAAGACCACCCACTTGTGATATATTATAGAATACCATGTCGTTGGCAAGATAGAATTTGTCGTGATATTAGGGTCAAAATTGGTCAAACTTTTAATCAGATGAAATTTTTTATTTCAAACAATGGAAGTGGAGTTCTGATTCTTTGTTTGAATATGCCATGAGAAGCTTTTCTCATTCATTTGAAAAAAGATTGAAAATGCTCATGGCGTGAAATGTATTAGATGTATATATTTTTTTTTAAATGCATATAATGTGAAATACATATTTTAAAATTTTAAGTGTTTGTAATGATCACTGATTTTCTTGGAAAGATTTTTAAAAATGCATTTCAATGATAAGTAGTTTATCAAAATCCGACAATTAAATGGATAGTTACGATAATTTTTATTTCGACAAAAGAAAACACAAAAACTGTCTCTCTCCACCACATCTACATTCCACTTATTTTAAAGTTCATGTCGTCTTTTTCGGCGCATGCATCCCGAGGGAGGTGGACGGTTCCTCCCTCCCCTCCTCATTTCCTCGCCATGTAGAACTTCTCATTCTATTATGGATCTGGACCAATCTGAACTGTTTTTTAATTTACATTTTTAAAGAACCGAACTTATTTGCTCCAAACGATCTGGTTCAGTTTAAATCTACGGTTTCTCAACCGATTTACCCACCCCTAAGTCACAGTTAAAATGAGTCGAGACCATAACTGTTTGAGTCGGATCGGAATTTTTGCCCACCCCTTGCTAAAAGGAGCCTGACACTGGACCATCCCTTGGGATGATTACAACAAGAAGGCAGAATGACAAAGTGGTAGCAATCATCCTCCATGGCTGGCTCGCTGGCAAACTCATCCATTCCGCCTAGAATTTTGGACCACTTTCGCCGCGTCGTCTCCGCTGCAAACGCTTATCCACTCTTTCTTCTCTCATTTATCTAAAAACTCCCACTCTTTGCGGCAAAACAACAAACACCTCTTCCGCAATATATCAAAACTCGAAAACGCAACCCCACATTTATCCATTCAATCCTTCTCCATCTCCAAATACACAGACTTTATCCATTCCCTTCCTCGATTCTCGCTATTCGATTTCATTTTATCCTCTTTTTTTTCTTTTGCTCTCCATCTGTTCTGTGTTCAAGAAACAAAGAAGAAAGAGAAAAGATGATGATGACACGAAGACAAGACGAAAGGGTCTTCAACGAACTCTGTTCTTTGTTTGTCACCCTTCTTGATTCTTCTCCCTCTTCTTCTTCTTCTTCTTCTTCAATCGCTTCGTCAACGACTCGAACGATGACGAGAGTGAGGGAGCAGCTGACTCCAGCTGGGTTTGCCTCTGTTCTTCTTGGGGTTTCTCTCACTTTGATGCTATGTGGGACGGTGACCTTCGTGATTGGGGTCATTTTGATGCCTTGGGTGCTTACTTTGGTCACGCTTTTCTATGTCTATGGCTTGATTTCCACTATATCTGGATTGGGTCGCGCCATTTTTTGCCCTCCAACAAGGAAGACTCATAAAGGTTTGATTTTTATTAAAACAAATTTATTTTCATAATTGGGTTACCATTTCTGAACCTGTTTTAGTCAATAAAGGGATGTTTGATTTTGTTTGAATTTCTTAAAAATTTGAGCTATGTTTTACTCATTTCAGACATCAATTTAGGTTAATTCAGAGGCAGATCAAACAACCCGTGAGTATTATAACAATTATATATATTTTCAATTCATGTCGACCTTGAAAACCCATAAAATCAATGTTGAAGAAGAATTCGACTCTTTGATGAATTATATACCACTACAAAAAAAGTCAATTCAGCAATGGTTAAAAACCGTTGCTAATTGTCAAAAAAACCGTAGCTAAAATGAATTAGCAACGGCTCAACAACCGTCGCAATACTGTGAAAGTTTGCATAGTGGGATAAGGGATACGATTTGTTTTTGGTGCAGTCTTAGTGGTCATTTAAAATATTTTTCTTGACATCACGGCTGCATACTGTATTCGAGTTCAATTGCTTCTTGACATCACGGCTGCATGCTGTATTCGAGTTCAATTGCACTAGGTAAGAAACGGGAATTCTGTTATGCATGAGTCGTATTTATATTAATGGTTCGTTCAAGTTTAGTAAGTAGTGATTAGTTTTGTTGTCAGAGCAGCATTAGCCCCTTGAGTGACATCATCCATTGTAACTTTCATAGATTGATGTTTTATACGTGTCGTGGTTTGAATGGTTACATGGTTTATTCTCACTTCATGCGGCTGCCATTACTGATTTTCATATTCTGGCATCTATAATTGGTTGAGTTGTTTCTCTCACAGTTTGTGTGATTCGCTGGTCAAATTTTGTGACAAGAAACTTACAAAAACCTAGTTAAACTCGTATTGAAGGTGAATAAATGAGTGATTCGTGGTGAAGACAAACTCCAAACCATATGGATTTTGCCCTGGTGCTGAACTGTCCAAATCATAAAACAAACTGAGCTTCTTCATTCTTCAAAGTTAGCTTGTAAAAAGAGTTTTCAGGATATTACAGATGGAAATGATTTGTAAAAAAAGCATAAATTCATCAAGATGTCCATAACAATTGATCACATTGATTTTTCTCTGTTCTAGAATTGTAGAGTATGATATTCTTTATTGTTTACCAGAAATATCCATCTTGAGTGTAACATTTTTATTTTTTATTTTTTCCTGTTGCTTTGTATTCTCTGTTCTGTGTTGTGTATCATGTTGGGAAAAGACCAAGTTAATGACACCCTTGTGTATATTGCTGCAGCTGGGAAAGGGTTTTGAAGCAGAAGCTTGCTAGTTGAAGAACAATAGGGAAGAACAGGCAGTCTACAGCCAGTAGAATTGTGTCGTCAAAGTGGAATACAAGTTGCTGTGAATTTATAGTCATCGCCACCACAGCGGATGAAGATACTAATTTCCTCTTGAGGTTAGGTAGAACTAGAAACTTACAGCTGTTATTTAGAAATTTTGTACTCACTTCTATGACTGCTTCCCTCCTAATATAAGGGAACATGATTAATACAAGCCATGTATACATTTTATTTCATCATGTCTCTCGGGATCTTTCAGTGCCATTTGGGCTATAGAACGACATTTTTGATTAACTTTTAAGGCAGATCAATGATTTCTAGCATTAATTTTTCCAGAAATTTCACCTTGTATGTAAATCACCTTGGAGGCTTGGATCATTTGAGAGGCTTCATTTATTAAATCACCAATATCACTCATGAGGGAATCGTAAATGGCTTTCAATTGAGACACTGATGTATAGAAATCTTAGATTCTATAAGTTGTTTATTAATTGCAAGATATAGCACAACAGATATCACTCCCTTAGAATGTACAGGAAGAGCTCTTTCACTGCATTTCATTGATTCCACTGATCCAAATTCCTCATTAATTTGTCCGAATCGCTTCTTGATTGATTTAGTATTCCCGTTTGGAAAAACATTGTAAGTTTTTTTTTCCCTTTTCAAGAACAGTCTTATATTCTACAAATGGTTTTGTCTGTAAATTGCAATTAGTTTGTCAGAGTGATGGTGGAATCCTAAAGTTAGCCATAAAATAAGAGAAAATGGTAACTAATGAGGAGATATATAACCATACAGACACAAAAACCAAAAACACCGAGAAGATCTAAAAACATAAAAGGAGAGATTGATCATTGAGATTCAATACAAACATCTCATCACTTTCACAATACCATGTAAAGGTAACCAACCATACACAGTGAAATCTTACAACCCCTATGTAAATAATGAGGAAGATGTAATCATACAGATACAAAAAAAAAAAAAAAAAGCAGAGCTGAGAGGGAAATTATCCAGTATAGATATGAACACCAATGGCGATAAGGAAGATAGTGATGAGGCCGAAGTAGATGATGGTGTGGACGAGAATTGAGACCCCACTCGTCTGCATGCTATGGAACGCCACCACTCTGCCCCTCCCAGGTAGCTGGAATAACAGCCCTGGTGTCAACAACACAAACAACACCACTGCTATAAGCACTGGCCCCCAATCTGCCATCTTTTATCGCTATTTCACTCCAACTTAAACAGAGAACTCTTCACTCACACTATAAGAGAACAGGAAACAGGAAACTGCAAGGGGAGGAGAGAAACCAACAGAAGAGTAATGCTATATACTATAGTAGAGCAGACAAGAAGAACAAAGTGAAAAGTGGTCTCTGTCAGTAGAAAAATAAAAATAAAAATAAAAATTTAAAGACTTGACATTTGGGTTGGGGAGACATCGTAATCGTAGAATTCTTTGAAAAAGTAATCATATATCTCAGAGACACCATGAAGGGTGCACTGTAATCTGTATAGTACATCGACTATAGTTATGTAGGAACACTGCAACATGTATAAAGGCTCTTTCTAAAGTGAAAATGTCTAAAAACAGATCTTAGCAACACCGTTATCTTTCGAATAAAGGCTAAGAAGAATGTATCATCCAATTCGCAATCCCCTATATGCTTTTCTTGTTTAGTACACAATTATATGCTTTCTCTTTAGCTTTTAATTCACAACCATGATCAAGCTATCCCTCAAGAAGCAAATTGCATTTAGCAAGTATTCCAAACCCAGTGTTAGCACCAACTCCTTTACAGATGTTGCCATCTTCTTTTCTTTTTTCCATTTTTCCCTCCCCAATAGTTCCACCTTCTTGGATCCTTCAGAAGGCATGAAAGTGAACCCACAAGTGTCCTTTAGTAGTAGCTCAGTTGGAAGCTTCTGATGCAGTATTCAATTGGGATCCTTACTTATACAATAGAGTGCAGATTACGTATTTCATCGAATAAGGTGTTTGAACAGGAGCATTTGATCCTTAACTATACCAATAACTTATTTAAGTGTGAAAACCTCGCTTTTATTCAATCACCTTTGTAACACTGAATCTCTTATGTCTGAGCTCAATACTATGAACATATTACAAACTTGGGAAATTATAAGCTACTTGTGATTTAAGCTGATTCAAACACTAGATGAATGCTACAAAGAATGATATTGCAATGTAAATCGAGATTTACTTTGTATTTTACGTAAACATGGAAAAGATGAAAAGTTTTAAAACAAGATACAAGTTTGCTCTAAGGCTAGAGATGCTCACACACCTCCATTGTCTTCTTGCTTCCCAAGTTTGGCATCCCATCCCCCTTTCAAGGTACATTTCTCCTGCACATGGCTTCTACAAAACTGCATTATATAATCCTTGTTATCTGTTCTTCCATTCTGAAAGTGCCATAAACCTTGTTATTTGCTCTCCTAAAAGAAACAGAGGAAAGGAGAGACGCAGAAACATGTCAGCAGATTGGGGACCAGTTGTTGTGGCTGTGGTGTTGTTCATCCTTTTCTCACCTGGACTCCTGTTCCAGTTACCTGCTAGAACAAGGGTGATCGAGTTCGGTAACATGGGGACAAGTGGCATTGCCATTCTCGTTCATTCCATCATTTTCTTTGGTATACTCACTATCTTGGTCATAGCAGTTGGTGTGCACATACATTCCGACTGATTGATTCATCAAACGACAGAAGATCAAAGTCCTTTATATGGTCTGGATGGAGCTTTTTGTCAATGTCATAATCTTGATGTATTTTGATATTTTTTTCACAGTGAAATTTTCGCTCTCATTGTGCCTTTGAATTCACAATATCATTTGTTTTGTCCGGCTTGAATTACTGCTCACAAACTCAAATGTGTATAAGAAATTTACAATGCAGCGTAAGATAGTTGTGGGGGTTCAACTGTTGTTCTCGATTCAATGTAATTAGCCCAAGTAGATTTGTAGATGGAAAGCCAAGATGATGATGGTGATTACAACAAAGAAGATGGCCTTGAATCCACCAAACTCTGCTTGACGCTCATGGCCTGGCATCTGAAATTATTTGGTGAACTGTTACAGCACAGCATTGATGATATTTTTTTGGATTGTTACAAAACATGTCAATTTAGACTGGCGTTATGTCCAATCCTTTTTCGAATTCAAATATTTTCAAAGATCAATGGATCAATTTGAAGCTATTTGCAATCATCCACTCAGTATGAAGAGTTTATTAAGTGATCCCTCAGCTTGATTTCTGTGTAGATATTATAGCTGTATAATCAATGGAGAATCATATGGTATTGGCTTATTGGGGTGCACTTAACCAATAATGTTTTTATATAAGTCCCATATCAGCTAATTACGCAAGTATAGTCAGATATTTATACCCATCAAACTGTAATATTTAGCACGACCTTACTTGAACAGGATCTGTTCTATAGGCTCGTACCTTTGTATCCTTACCCGCTAAGGAGACAGGAACCAAAGTCTGGCTGATGAATGATGGCCCTGTGATCAGAGCGTGATTAACGGCTGGGGTTCACTCTGATGGAGTTGGGCCCACTAGTTGTAGAGGATCGTTCTCAGCCGCTGATCAGCTCAGTAGCTGAGGTGGTCACACGGTTGTCTGACAGACCCCCTCATTAATTTTTTGCATTTGGCCGAAATCCAACTTCAAGTTTGATTTGCAAATTGAAAAGGTTTATTTTTATTCTCTCAACTTTGTGCATTTTAGGCCAGAATGTGTGTCATCGGGCTTGCTCTCACCAGGCACAGCAATTAATAACTTGATGTATCGATCTTTACTCTTACTTTCTGGATCTCTACTCTTAGCCATGTTAATGGAGCTTTGCAACTTTGAAGATGAGAATCTACCAAAACAAGTTGATATTGTTACTCAGTTCATTTCAAAAGGAATCAATTACAACAAGAACAACACAAATCGGATGAAATTCCCTCTTACATTTGATTGAAAAAAAAAAAAGTAAAGCTAAAAATGAAACCCCATATTTGTAATCTAGGAGGAAGAAGAGGCTTTAGCCAGTGTAGATGTGGATGCGAACAGCCAAGATGAGAATGGTAAAAATCCCAAAGAAAAGGAGTGTGTGAATGAAGATTGCTTTCCCGTTGGTCTTGAACCCTCCAAGATCAACATGCCTGGTGTGCCCAGGCAGCTGGAACAACAGCCCAGGTGACAAGAGGATGAACAGCACCACCCCTACTAATATCGGTGCCCAATCCGCCATCTTTGCTATTCCACCACTATATATTGAGATGTATAGAGAAACAAGAACACAGTGAGATGGAAATCACACAACAAACACTTCACAGTCTGTTTGAGAGTAGGGAATGGAGGAGAGTTACTTAAAAAGAAATTGAGTGTGGAAAACCTATATTTGTGGACGATGATATTTGATGGACGTTTAAATAAAAAGAGATGCACCGGCCTTCTTTCCTTCCTTCGAAAAAGCATTTCAGTGCAGCAAATGGTAAACGATTCCTTGCCTCATGGGAATGCATACTTAAAGCTTTTTACTTTATTAAATTAGAGAGTAATTATTCTATTAGAAATGTGGATGATGCTTTGATTGTTCTATTAGAGAGTAAATTAGAGAGTAATTGAAATGTGGATGATGCTTTGATTGTTCCACACTTCAGAAATCTAGGATTCCAATCTCTCTTATCTAAGGAAGTGATCCAACTCCTGGTCCAGCAATAGTATCTAACTCTGCATTGTGCCCAAGCATTTCAGATTAATCACTGATCCACATTTGTAGTCATCGTCATGTAGGTATAGTAACAAGTAGGATAATCTAGGAGTCCAATGCGGCAGAACTTTTCAGCAGCATGTACTCCAGGGTGGCCCTGTCTAGGATGTTGACCTGTTTAATGGTCTTCCCTGGATCCACCTATTGTTTACCATGGTAGCGATTTATTCATACAGTAGTGCATATTATATCATGATCAGTTGAGATTATCATGTAATGCATTTCCAATCTGGTGAACCTATGAATATTGCACAGTAAACTAGAATGCATATTACAAGGAACTCTCAAATTTACGGAGGATAGTGATACTAAAAAAAGAAAAGGAATTAAACAAATCAGCAACAGGATTTTCAAAGCACACAATGACCGTACTATAAGATGCGCGGGGGACAAAAACTTGATCCATTTTTGCAGCCAAATCGATTGAAATGTTATTTTATGAATAGTATTCTCTAATAGTTTAATAAGCATCAACGATGCTCCCTAGAAAATCTCTTGTGGACTTGCAGTAAAATATTATAACAAAACGATAGCACCCTAAAACATCTGATTCAACTGCATCAGTTAAAAACAGTCCTTACGGGTAAGACAACTACTAAGATTTGAACCACACCAAACCCTCCAGGTAACTATGCAAGTGCGCATTCACTTCTAAACACATACAACAGTGACTATATTCCATTACCCATAAACACTAGAAGAGCACCAACATAAGAATTCGTTTTACAACAACCTTAATGCATGTCATGTGCAATGCATCAAACAAGCAATCAAGAAATTGGAAGGCAACAATCTCAAATTTGAAACTCCATTGCATACTAACATTTGCAGGCAATGATTTTACACCGCAACAATTATGCAAAACTAAGAATACGAATGGGACTGTGAATAAGGTAAACTTTCATATACAACAGTCTCTCATCAGATCTTCCATGTGTATTGTTTAAGTATCTACACCAAAAAACATTTGCAATTTTAGTACTACTCAAACCTTTTTCAAGTAGTGTAATCCTCCTGAATATTCTAATATGGTACATTTCGTTAGGCATAACCACATTAAAAACTGGACTCCACAACCGTTTCTTGTGATAAATTATGATAACCCAGATGCCTCTCTTCTCTACCCTGTCCAAAAGCTTGACATATGATTAAGCTTCTTCAAACTCATCATGGACAAGCCACAAAATGAGGGATGTAGTTTGAAAACAGGCAAGTGCATTATGCATAGTTTGTAAAAATGGCGGTAAGTGTGATGAACCCCAGCTGTATCATAACATTTTTCTATCTACATCGATCATTCATTAATTAGTACAATACTAATGTACAAGAGAATTCAACTTAAAAAAGGTTATGCCTAACGAAAATGTAATCCTCCTACAAGTATATCACCCTGGCAGATTGATAATCAGTGTCACACAACAAACAGTGGGATCGAAGTCATTGAACCCAAAAAATTTCCCACCGGCATATGTAATTAGCTAGCTAAATAACATCATTCCATGAATCTGAAAAGACCCCCACATTGCTTCAACTTCAAACCACTAACCATATCTACCATTAGAATAAGTACTTAATTGGCATTCCAACACTAGGGTTCCTTACTCTAATTGTGCCCAAGTAAAATAGTAAGGGTGGGTGTGTTTGGTTTACTATTTTCCTTGGAAAAGGAAATTGTTACGCATATTTTCAACAATTCTAACAAGCCATGTTTGCTATTTTTTTTTTTTTATCTTTTTTGGATTTATGATTGTGTTTTAAACAGTGTTCTAAAAAAGGGCCTAGGCGGTAGAGAAACGTCCAGATTTATGGTTGAGCGGATGAAAAATTGGGTAGGCGCCTTGGCGGGTCTAAGCGGATTTTTTTTAATAAGGCTGATTATGTTTTTATTTTATTTTTCTTTCCCATTTTTTGGAAATAAACAATTTAATTATTTTTTATACAGTATATGTTTGAATGTAGCAATGGATAATTACTTAATGGAATTCTCAAAAGATCTGCTTAGTAATGTAAATTTTATTAAACATGACTGAGGTCATTCATGCAATTTAAAGAAAAATAAAAGATTGTGTTTGAATATTTGTCCACAAATTCAACTTTGTATAAAGTACTCATCATGACCAACTTCAGTCATTTGAGTTTTAATAAATTTTGTTCATGATTATTAATTTTTATGTTTATAAATTTTGCATATGTATCTTGACATTAAATTGGATGTAATTGATAATGTATTATGTTTACTTTTGTAAATTATTAAAGATATAATTTAAAACCGCTTAGGCCCGAGCGATCGCCCTAGCGCTTTTTAAAACACTGGTTTTAAAGATAAAGGGATAAAAATTGTAAAAACACAAGAACAAAGCAAAAAAACTAGCCTAGACTTGCTCACAGATTTTTGTTGTTTAATTATCTAACTACTGACAGGAAATTAATTCTACATGAGACTGTTTTCCCGTTACTAATGAAATCCAAATCCCAGTAAAAACGGTTTCAATTTCTACGTCCATTTTTTGTGCAACCAAGCAAACCCTAAAAAAGATACAAATTTTCAAAGAATTGAACCTAATCACACAAGGAATAACTACAGTCTAATCACTGAACAACACAGAGATCATAAATCCTTATAAATGAAACTGAAGAAATTTTCTAAAGTTGTATGAGAATCACAAATTATACTTCACTAACATTGAACAATTCATAGAACATTACTACAACATTCCAAAAAAAAAAAAAAAAACTAGATTTGTTGATTTTAACCAAGGTAAACATGGACCCCAATAGCTAACAAGAAGATACACATGAGAGCGAAATAGAGAATGGCGTGAACAAGAATCGATACCCCACTCGTATGAAAGTTTCCGAACTCAACAAACCGGTTCTTCCCAGGGACTTGTATCAGCAACCCTGGTGACAGCAGTATGAAGAGCACCACCGCCACGAACACTGGGCCCCAGTCCGACATTTTGATTTCTCCCTTTCTTTCTCTATTGATTTGGTGTTGGTGTTGGTGTTGGTGTTGCAGAGGTGGTGAAGATGAAGAGATAATGGGGAAGTTTGGTTGAGATGGGTGCTTTTATAAAGGTGGTGGTGGTGGGAAGTTAATTTTGTCAAGAAGGAATGACAAAGGAAAAAGTGAGGAAAGTGAGAGAATGGGTAATGTGTCAAGTCACTGAGATTCTTTGTTTCTTGCGTTCCCGCCGACCCATATGTGATGCTTCTTTCGGGCACGTGACATCACTCTCTAACTATGGGATTGAGGGGGCTCATGTCCACTATGCACATGACCTAGTCACCTATTTTATCCGTCGAATTCAGGTGATGGCAATTTAGAGAAATTCTAAATGTCGAGGGAATGAGCGAGGGAAATGAGGTGGCGAGGTGAAAGTCGTTCATTTTCCTCGAAATGTGTGTGCTGACTTTTCTCGCGCGCATCTCGAGGGAAATGAACGGCCTTCACCTCGCCACCTTATTTCCCTCGCTCGTTTCCTCGCTCATTCCCTCGACATTTAGAATCTCTCGGCAATTTAACAGTTCTCTCTCTTCTATCCTTTTATTAAATTATTATAAATTAAATCACAAATCAATCATTATAAATTAAATGTCATTTTTCACTTCTTCTTTTCACCAAAATCTACATGATTCAATTTACATCTTGAGAAAAATTAAATGGGTCAAATTTAATAGAACATACGTCTCTAGGTAAATCTAACTGTTCAAATTTAATATTCACTAATCTCGAGAAAAATATAATATTTCAAATTTAATGAAACACTCATATTAAGGTAAATCTAACGGTTCAAATTTAATAGTACAAACATCTCGATCCAATTTTAATTATGCACTTGTCTCGAGAAAAAAAATTATGATTCAACAAGTACCTCAAGAAAATCTATCGGTTCTGCACGCATCTCGAGAAAAAATATGGTTCACCACTCCTTCGAGAAAAAATAAATGATCCAAATTTAATATAACACACATCTCTAAGTAAATCTAACGGTCCAAATTTAATAGTTCACACGTCTCTAGGTAAATATAATCGTTAGATTTTGGTGAAAGATCAAATTGTTGGATTGTCCTCGATTAAATTTGGACCATTATATTTTTCTCGATGTTAGTGTAATATTAAATTTGGACCGTTAGATTTACCTATAGATATGTGTTCTATTAATTTTTGACTATTTGATTTTTCTCAAGATGTGTGTTGAATTGTGTAGATTTTGGTGAAAAAAAAAGTGAAAATGTGATTTAATTTGTAATAATTTAGTGGAGATAGAGTGAGAGAGGAAAAACATTAGATTTTTTACCTGAATCCGACAGATGGAATAGGTGTGCATGATGAGGTCACGTGCATAGTACGCATGAGCCCCTCTCAATCCCTAATTGTGTGCATACTCCATTCCCGTTTTGGGTTTGGGGGTGAAAAAATTGGAACTTGGATTGGAAATTAGGTGGGATAAGATTTTGTTTATACAACTAGGATTGGAATCGATTAGTTAGAAGGTCAGGCAGTAATAGATAATTAATGATGATTTAATAATTAATTAATTTTATATATTTTTAAAAAAGTTTAACAATACATAAATAATTATACAAAAGTATCAATTGCTAAACAAAACTTCATCTAGTTTATAGGGGGGGGGGGGGAATTGATTCAAACAAGCTACTTTGTAGGAGCACAAAAGATAAACAAAAATTGATCCAAACAAGCATCATTCCATTCGTAATCCCTTGCTCTATCAAAACGCCGTACCTCTAAATTCTCATAAGGCCCCCCTGGAATTCGTTCAAGAGCTTGTTGAATAATTTTTATAGATTTCGTCATTTCACTAATTCGAACTAAATAACGAGCTAATGAATCTCCTTCTTTTTGCCATTGTACTTCCCAATCAAATTCGTCATAACACTCATAACGATCAACTTTACGAAAATCCCATGGAATTCCGGAAGCTCATAGCATGGGTCCGGATAAGCCCCAATTTATTGCTTCCTCTCCACTAATAAAGCCCACTCCTTCAACTCGTTCCAAAAATATAGGATTTTGCGTAATAATATTTTGATATTCAATATATGGGTGGACAAATCAAATTGGTATATAAAGTTTAAGGGACAAAAATAATTTTAAATGTAAAATTATATATTTAGACAAAAAATTGAAATATTTGTGATTTATCCCACTATAAAAAAAATAGATAATTAAAGGTTATCCCAACATTAATCACTATTGCAGTATTTTCCAGGATTAGTAGTCAATTTGAGTTGATTGTCGAAAGGCTCATGTTGATTACCAAAATGTTCTTTAAACAATAACTCACAGATGAACTTCGAGATACAAACATGTATCTTGAGGAAAAACTAATGGGTCAAATTTTCATTTATCTCCAAAATTTATACGAATAAAATACAAAATTAGACATCGATATATGAATTCATCTCGAGAAAATACTTAAAAATTTTTTTTCATCAAAGCAGACAAAGTGAGGTTGGAGTTGTTGGTAGCTGGGGGCAATGGTGAAAAAGGAAAATAAATCAAACACGGATGGAGGGAGAGGAGGAAAGGAAGAGGCGGAATAGTTGTTAGTATCGCAGTAAACATATAATGAAAACAGAAAATAAGAAAGGGGTGGAACGTGATAGTCGATGTCGCAATGAACAAATAGAGAAAAGAATGGGTGGGGTCAGGGGCAGATCTATGTGTTGGATAAAGGGGTCAATTGCCCCCCTTATATTTTTGAAAAATTCCATTAAGTTACTTGTATGTTTTATCTTGCCCCCTTTAAATTTTATATTGTCCCTCTTTATATACAATATTGGCTATTGACTCCAGATCATTTAAAACAAAGGGTTTTGTTTTATATTTTTTAAACTCCACCTTCACCAATCCCAATCTCACTCCATCTATTTCTCTTTTATGATATCTCTCTTTCTTTTTCTAATTCCCATATATCCACCCACCATCTCTCTTTTTCATTTAGAATTCTTTTTTTAATCTCTCTCTATTTTAATTCCCACTATTAATTGAGTTGGGGACCAGGGAAGGGAAATTATACATTTTAAATATTTTTTTAATTTATATCTATTAATCTATTTATTTTAGATTAAACAATTATAAATTTAAGATTTCAAAAGTTGTTGTTTGTCTGCTTCGTTTGAGCTAATCCAAAAGGAGAAATCTCTCCATCCAGTCTAGTTCAGAGAATAGACACTACCTAGGCTACTGCTGCTACTACTACTTGGACTTAGATTGTACTGTTATGCTTGCCTCAACGCCAAAAAATTAGAAATAAAATAGAGGTATGCTTCTTCCCAACTCTCATCTTATACCACCACGCTTAATTTTGTTTTCTCCAATTAAAAAATGAAAACTCTTTCATTTGCTAGCATAGTTGAATTAATCATGTCATGTATATTTGTCCAGTTGAATAGTTGTATAATAAAATAGTTGTATATTATTTGCCCCCATTTGTCTGCAATCTTAGATCCACCCCTGGGTAGGGTGGGGTGGGATAGCGTATTTGGCATCGCAGGTTGGGCAAATCACAAATAACCAATTTTTTTTAAAAGTCAGTGGGGCAAGTGCCTCACCTAGATCCGTGCCCGATGACAGTTAAAGGTGATGTTTTGCACGCTTTGGCAATCGTCATCCGAGTGATAATTATTAAGTTGGACTTGCACTCTTATAATATTGAGGATTTATTAGCATAACGATAAACGTTACGTGGGAGGATATCATAGGCTAGAGATTTGATATCTCTATTAGTTCTAATTTGTTGGATAACTATTTGATCAAAAAATTTCAGATATACGCGGAGCGGTTAAGTGGGGACAATGTTAGTAGAGACAAATGAGTTGTTAGGACAACTTGTTCAAGATTGCACCTCAAAAATTGGTTGCCACTAGGCCTATACTCTGGGCCGAGCTTAGAACAAATTTATATAGCATAATTTATGTCTACTATTTTCTCCTAACGACGATTTTTTGACATCATTATTTTTTTTTGAATGACCCAATCCCTTTTTTAGTGTGATGTGCTGAAGAATGCCACCACTATAAATTATCTTACACAATACTCATATTATTTTCCACGTTCTTTAATTTATCTATTCGCAACAATTGACAAAACATCACCACCCTCGCCATCGCCTTATTATTCTTCACTTCATTTCCTCTTATTCTCTCATCCTTTGATTTTTTTTTCCTGCCATTGAGCAGATTTGTGTGAGACTTATATGCAAGTGGGGGAGGGGGGGGGGGGGGGGTTCCCAACTTGCAAGAGCCAAAGTTTTTTTGCCCTCACACAGGTTCTTACGAATGGGGAACCCCTACTTGCACAAACCAGTTTGAGGGAAGAAAAAAAAAAACCAGATGAAAATAGAAGAAAAAGAAGATAATAAGATAGGAGAAAAAGAAGAACATAAAGAACCGAATGAGAGGAAACGAATAATAGAGGATAAGAAGAAAAAAGAAAAAAAAAACAGAGAAGAAAAAAGAAAAACAAGAAGAACAAGAAAAGAATATACAAGAAGAATATAAAAAGGTGGTCGAGCGGGGGGGTGGTAAGTGGCGGACTCAGGATTTTAGTCAAGGGGGGCGAAATGGCAAAATAAATAAATTCTATCCAAGTTAGTAAAATAAGAAAAATACAACTATAAAAATATACTGTATATACCAAATTGAATTAAGTGTAATTCAATTTTAAGTAAAATAAAGTTACAATATTAATGACCTTAGCAAGAGGCAAACGAGCGTAATAACTATAATATATAAATAAAATCACAAAATAAATAGGATAAATATCTAATTGAAGTTGAAAAAAATCTCAAATTTACGAACATAATAAGAAACTAATACATTTCATTTGAAAATGTTTATACGAGGCTCAAATTTTGTACGAGTTGGGTTGTGACATATATTTTCATTGAATTCTGTAGTTATTATTTTAGATATTAATTTCAAATAATTTTTTTGTTGAAGATATTAAATTTCAACTACTACACCAATAAAAAGATGTAAACCTACATGAATAAACAATTTACATATTGTATTATATATGATAAAATTATTTTTTAATGGTTAAGTATATAATAAAAATATTTAAAAGTTGAGGGAGGGAGGGCAGCTGCCCCCCTCACTCCTTAGTAAGTCCGCCCCTGGCGGTGGTGGTGGTGAGGAGAAACAATGTTGTTTTTTTGAGAGAAAAGAAATGTGATGACATTTTTTTTTTTTTTTTTTTTTTGAAAATTGATAGTGTCATTCAATAGATAGTGATAAAAAGATAGTGATAAAAAGAGATGATATCCTTTCGTAAATGTGACGGTGTAAAAAACAGTCGTTACTTTTCTCCCACTTCGGACCAAGGCATATTGAAAGCTACATTGAAAAGCAGAGTAAGAAAACTTGGCGTTCATGCAAAGCGATTCACATGAAGACAACAACATGAGAGGGTTCGAATCGATACAGATTTGGTCCTGTAACCGTCATTTCTAATTTTAAGACATCATTTCCAATTGTATCCAAGTGGGATATGAAATAAAGAGGAGTCCTCAGATTTCTTAAACTTTTACGACCTTTTTCTTTGTGTTAGATTAATTATTCACCAAACATGATTAATTCAACAGTTGGGCAATATTAATTAAGAAATAAACCTACCATAGTCTTTGTTTAAGACCATAATTTTGCACGCCAAAAAAACGACCAGATTCAATTTGATACCACATGGTTTACAAAATTATTTTACTAAAGGTTAGGGAAATAATTATATCCTCAAAGCTTAAATAATTACACCTCTGATTATGGACAAACAAAATGGCAGATACAAAAGATAAATAGCTAATGTTTTGGCAACTTGTAACCAAGGATTATGATTTCATTTTTTGAGGTAATTTCGGTAAGTTCATTCTAATAAATGTTTCGTTGTGTATAGAAAAAACCTAAAAAATTTAGGTTATTAACTTTGAAATTATCAATATAATTTGAGCATTTAAAATTTTGAGCACTACTACGATGCCTGGCTTGTGTTACATCGGAATAGGTGTAACACTCATTTTCAGGCAAGATCAATGGTGTCTGACACCTACCATGCATAGGGCTAGACATCTTAGAATTTTTGTTAAACTTTTACATATTATCTAAAGAGTACCAAAAGACTCATAATGTCATACAACTACATATTAAATAAACATTACTTATATAACAAAAATTTAATACTAAACTAAAATTATAACGAGTTAAAATGTATGAAAATTGAGATTGACGTAACGAAAAACATAAATATTTCAAATTTCAACTAAAATTTCCGTAATAAAAAAAAATATAACTGTATTGTTGAGATGGCCAATCTGGCATCATGATTTACACGTTTGGAATTAAAATATAACCTTGACGTTGAATATATGACATAGCTTTTCTTGCTGTCGAGGTTTTGGGCGAGGAAATGAGCGAGGGGAGGGAGGTGGCGGGTGGGAGCCGTTCACATCTCTCAGGATGCGCGCACGAAAAATCAACGCACGTATCTCGAAGAAATTGAACGGCTTCCACCCCTCCACCTCATTTCCGTCGCTGGTTCCTCGCCCAAAACCTCGACATTTAGAATTTCTATATATGACAGCATTACACAGTTGAAAATGTAAAATTGGTTTCCAGTTTACGTGCAAGGAGGGTATTGGATGGTCTTTTTCGTCCATTCAATCTCATCACCCTTCCCTCTTCTCTCCTCTCTCTCTAGGGTTTATTTGCTCCTAGACACCCCTTCTCCTTTAACGGTCGGTTTTTCTTCCCGGAACTAAAACTTCCGATAAAGAATTCCGATCGCGGATCCTACCGTCGGTCGATTCTTCTCTTCCACTGGGCCGGTAACATCCTTCTCCTTTAACCTTCAATCGTGTTTTTATGCGTTAATTTAAAAAAAAAAATTTAAAACAAAATGTTTCGAATTGATCATTTCGATTCATTCGTTCTTGAACTTGTTTAGATTGATTGTTTAGGATGTTTTGGTTGTATAGGAGGATCAGTCGTCTTGATTGAAAGGCAATCGATAAAAGATGAATGGAGGAGGTCCTTCGAGGAAGAGTTTGGCTCTAACAAGCTCGCCTCTGCAGACTAAGAAGAAAACTTCAGATAATAATAATGGCATTATTGAGTCTGGAAGGAGACCTTCTATGTCCTCTCGCAACAACGCGTAAGCTATCGCTTATTTTTCATCGATTTTTTGTAAGAAGATTTTGATTTTGAAAATTTGTGGTCAATATCAGAATTACATTTGTAGCAGAGTAGATTATTTCATGAAGGGCACTGATAAAAAATGGAGGGAGGAGGGAGGATCAGCAAAGATAACCTTGTCAAAATAGAAAGTTTTGGTATTGTTATGCAAGATTGGATCTATAGTGTATACCAGCAGTCGAGACAATTAAATACAAGCACATACACTCTTAGATTCCTTCCTGTATCTTTTTTTTTCCTTTTATGATTGTTTTTTTAGAACGTCTTCAGTAGAACTTAAAATGCAAAACTTCTAGTTGTAATTCCCTTGTATTCTTTTCATCTCTAACAGAGGATTCAGTGGCGAGCGGACAGTAAAACGATTGCGTCTTTCAAGGGCACTGACAATTTCTGAAAGTACAACTATCTATGAGGCATGCCGCCGCATGGCTGCTCGTAAAGTTGATGCCTTGCTACTAACTGACTCAAATGCTTTACTTAGCGGAATCCTAACCGATAAGGTATGCTGTTTTGTGCCACCATGGTAGCAATATTAATGATCCTCAATAAAATTTTTTTTTTAAATTTTAATTTTATGGTATGCTGTTTTTGATACTTATTCTTATTTAGGACATAGCGATGCGAGTGATTGCTCGTGATATTAATCCTGAGGATACACCTGTTTCCAAAGTCATGACACGGAATCCTGTTTTTGTTCTTTCAGACACATTAGCTGTAGAAGCCCTGCAGAAGATGGTGCAAGGTTGGTAACAGAGTTCATTTCTATATACTTTTTCTGTGAACCTCCTTCTCTTACTTTCCTATGTAATTTTTGTTCAATTATTTATGCAGGTAAATTCAGACATTTGCCTGTTGTGGAAAATGGGGAGGTCATTGCATTACTCGATATTGCAAAGTGTCTTTATGATGCTATTGCCCGCATGGAAAGAGCGGCTGAGAAAGGAAAAGCCATTGCAGCAGCTGTTGAAGGAGTGGAAAAACATTGGGGGACTGCATCTGGTTGGTATTATCGCAAATACTTGTTTGTTTGCTTGCCATTTCTTAGATAATTTCTAATTATGAATCTGTGAAATCAGTGCTTTATTAATCTATGCTCGTAAGAAACAGAGGGTTCGATGCCGTGCTTCTTTTGTGTTGACTGTGCAGGTCCTAACACATTCATTGAAAATCTTCGAGAGCGGATGTTTAAACCCTCCTTGTCTACTATAATTCCAGAAAATTCAAAGTAGGTAATATCCTTTTTGTTGTTATTGTTGTTTATGTTTTACGAAGGGTACAACCTAACATTTGTTTGATTAACTTGGAAATTGCAATTTTCAGGATTGTAACGGTCTCACCAACTGATTCAGTCTTAACTGCTGCCAAAAAGATGCTAGAGTTGCAATTAAACTCGGCTGTTGTTACAGTTGAGGACAAACCACAGGGAATACTAACGTGAGGAACTTTCTAGTTTTATTTGGTCACGTTTGCTCTATTTTTCCACATAAATTTCCTATTATTATGAAGTTATTGTAATACTCGTGATAATAACATATTAACATCTATTTCATGATTTTATTTCAGATCAAAGGACATCTTGATGCGAGTGATTGCTCTTAATCTTTCTCCTGCATCAACACTTGTTGAGAAGGTATGTTTTGTAACACCACTGCCTTTTCTTTTAGGCTACCATTTCTGAAGCTAAAATCTTGTTCTTGTGCAACCTCCAGCTTTGACACTTTCAAAACTTTTCCATGTCTTTTTTATTGCATGTTATATATATATATATATATATTTTTTTTTTCTAATGAAGAAATTTACATGATCCCTAAGCAAGTACCTGCTTTAATATCTAGGTCATGACTCCAAATCCAGAATGTGCAACAGTTGATACACCTATCGTTGATGCCCTACAGACAATGCATGATGGGAAGTTCTTACACCTTCCCATTGTAAACAAAGGTAGCTTTGCATTCCCCTCAAAATGGGATGTAGTAAATAGATATTCAGGGTATTCTCCTTGTTTAATCAGTTTGTAATTTTTTATTTTTAACAGATGGAACGGTTGTCTCTGTTCTTGATGTAATCCATATTACCCACGCCGCTGTAGCCACGGTAAGTTATCTTAAAATTCTTGTGTCAATTTATGTTCCAATCAAGCAGTCCATCTTTTATGCTTTAAGTTATAGGAAACATGCAAGAAAGTCATTGGTTCTTCAGGTTATTGACATAAATTTATGACATATAAAGTGTGAAGGATATAGGTAGAGTATAGAGTTAAATTTGAAGTATGACATATATATATTATATATTTTTTCCTGAAAAATTGTCATACCATTATTGATGAAAATACCTTATAACTTTCGTTGTAGTGTTATGAATTTTGATTAATATCTATTACTAATCTTAATGAGATATTAATACAGAATTGCAATTTTCCTTTAGGAAAGAAGTACGTTATCATTTCTTAATAAATCACGGGGTCAATTCTACCAGGCATTGTGGATTTAGCGAGTTTCAATTTTATTCTTACTTTTTTTTTGAGATATATAAGACACAAACCTCGTATTTGAGTATGCTATCAAGAACCTTAGCTGTTGTTTTTACGTGATTCTATTTCATGGAGGTGTTGATGGATAGCTGTTGTAAGTTAAACTTTGGTAAAATGTGTCCAATTCTTCGACACCTAGGTAGCAAATATAACTTAGACATAATCAACTAGTTATGTAGATTTTTACTCAAGAGATTGAGGTTCAACCTGTTACTTGATGATGGTTATGTGAAACTTGGTTCAGTTTCAAATTGTGTAAAACAAATAGACATAAGAAAACCTTTAGTGGTTTGATACCGATCAATCCTTCTCATTAAGAAAACCTTACTTGTTGAACTGTTTTGTTCTCAATACTAATGTAGGCCTTAGTTTTCTTATTTTCTCTGTTGAGAATGGTGATGTCTTTGGAATGAGAAGTTTAGAAGTTGGTTTGACCAACAATGGTATCTCATTAACTAGGTTGGAAATACTGGAGTTGGAAATAATGAGGCAGCAAGCACTATGATCCAAAAGTTCTGGGATTCTGCAATGACATTGGGACCTTTGAGCGATGACGATGATACACAAAGGTATACCCCTTTGTTTAACTGGTTTGAAGCATGACTGATTCTGATACTTTTATTATTTTATCCTGCTAATATGGTACTGTTTACTTCTCAGTGAGGGGTCCTTGAAAATGGCTTCTGATGGGACTGAACCGAGGAGACCATCTAGTTTTGCACCGACGGGAATGCCTTCTGATGTGATTGAACCGGGGAGATCATCTAGTTTTGCACCGGCTGGAATGCCTTACACATTTGGCTTCAAGATTGAAGATAAAAAGGGTCGGATGCACAGATTCAACTGTGGTATGGACCATTTTTATTTATTTTATCTTAGGGGAGCAAGACTTTTAATGAATTTCTGAATCATATAAATCAATTACATGATTAGCCAACTAGGCACTCTTTCACTACCATCTCCTATGGCGAGGAGGGTTGCCAGCTGAGCTACACTTAGTCGCTATGTAGTTAATGGATAACGGACCCATAACAGTCCAGGAGTATTATATGTTATAATGAGATATAACGTTATATTTAACATTTTGTTTCATATATTTTTAACACTCCTACAAAGTATTGATGTATTATAGAAAAGTAAATAATGTTCATAACATTAAATTCAAAAAATAAAAATTAATAAAAAACTCTTCCCTTCGTATGAGAGTGAGATTGTAATAGAGAGTGCGATCGACTCTTCGTCTTCTTATCTCGTTCTCTACCAATTGGCGAGGTCTGATTTTTTGTCGAACGGCGACGATAAGCTTTGGTCCTTATTTGATCGAGAATGAATGGGGTGATTTTTTATATATTAAAAAAAAAGTTAAAACGTCGTTATTGAAAAAAAAACGTTATCTCAATAACGGTCATAGAACGACGTTATCTTGGAGTCATGATACAAAAACGTGATAATCTCATAACGTAACGGCTCACCCCAGTTAAGGGTTATATCGACGTTATAATGTTGTTTTAACTGCACAGCTCAGTTAACGCAATTGTTAATTAGTTGTATTTCACCGACATCTTAAGGAATCAACCAGTTTAGCATCAACTTATCGGTCTTGGGCGCGCTACTGATAGATCCTTATCTGTCTAGGATCCTTACTGAGAAATCAACCACTTTAGCATCAACTTATATATGTTTGGTTGTTTGAACTAATTATTTAATTAATTGAGTGTCTGGATTGGTTATTGCCACTGAATACACTTGATCTACCTAGCAGATCTATAGGGCCAAAAACATTTCAGTATCACTAGGAGCAGACCTACTAAGGGGCGAGGGGGGCATGTTCCCCTCTATCAACTTTAAAAATAATTTTATTATATACTTAGCCTTTAAAAAAATCAATTATATAATGTATAATACAATATGAAAATTATTCATTCAACTATTTCGACATCTTTCTATTGGTGAAGTGGTTGGAAGTTTGCAATTTTTTCTAAATAACCCGAGTTCGATACTCTTTGAGCGCATATATTTTTTATGGCTATTCACTATAATTTTTATGGTTATTGATAATTACAATTTTTCATCATTGTTACTCGCCTAATTTTTTTTAAATATTTTTAATACAATTTTATTAGTAATTGCAAACTTAAAAAAATTGTTTAGTTTAATAAAAAAATTATTTTCGGTCCTCTCGGAGCGTATGGTTTCTTTATGTCTATACAATTTTTCATTGTGAAACATTTTCCTAATTTTTATAAATTTTTATTTTTTTATTTTTATTTTCAACGCAATTTTATATGTAATTCCAAACATTAAAGAAATGAATTCTTGTTCACAAGTGATGTAAAACCTCCAATCAAAAAAATATTTGAAATTAATATCTAAAATAATAACTATAGAATTCAATGAAAATATATGCCATTAGCCAGCTCGTACAAAATTTGAGCTTCATATAAATCATTTTTCGATGAAATTGTATTAGGATCTTATTATGTTCGTAAATTTTCGATTTTTTTTTAGCTTCAACTGATAATTATCCTAATTATTTTGTAATTTTAGTTATATATTCTAGTTATTACACTCGTTTGCCCTTTGTTAAGGTTATTGATATTGTGATCTTATTTTGGCTTAAAATTGGATTACACTTGAATCAATTTGGTATATGCAATGTATTTTTAGAGTTGTATTTTTCTTATTTTACTAGCTCAGGTAGAGTTTTTTTTTCTTGCCATTTCGTCCCCCTTGACTAAAATCTTGGGTCCGCCACTGAGTATCACCCTTGCTGAGGTGATGAAAAATATGTTGTTTCCACAGTTTCTAAAGAATAGAAGAAACTTACATGGTGCCACATAAATTATACAGATTTTGGAATTCCGAATTCAAAATTTTTATGATTCTTGTTTTTGTCGAGAATATAACTTATTTATTGCTTTTGATGCTGAGTTCAGATACCCAGAGTTTGAGTGACCTTATAACTTCTATTCTTCAGAGGGTCGGTGATGATATCGATCGGAACCATCTGCCACATATTATGGTAGACTGAAACACGTCCATTGTTTCCTGTAATAGCTGCTAAGATTTTCCTCATTTCCAGATATTTATTCTCCTTCTCTGATCATGTTTTGTAGTATGAGGATGAAGACCACGATAAAGTTGTGCTTGCATCCGACAGTGACCTTTCAGCAGCTGTGGACCATGCCAGACAAGTTGGTTGGAAGGTATGGTGGTAATCTAAAGCTTTTGGGTTTGTCTACACAGCGGAAGGGGAGGGGGGTGCAGCCATTCACCTCCTCGAGATGTGCGAAAGGACCTTGAGATACACACTTTCACACATCTCGAGGCTCGCCCGTTTCCTTGTTCCTTTCCTCGTCATTTAGAATTTCCCAAAGCTCTTACAATAATTTTCTTTTTATCCTTTTGAGAATAATGTAAATCCTCATTTGTGAAACGCTCTGAAGGAACTCTAAACTGGCTTTCTTTGATAGGGTCTTAGGCTGCATTTAGATTATCCAGCATCTGCTACTAATAAGAGGGGCAGCACTTCTGGAAGTCTGGATTATGCACCAAGAGATGCCTGGGTTGCTGCCTACAGCTCTGTTGCTGCCGGGGCTGCGGTTGTAGCCGGGCTTGGTGTTTTGGCTTACTTAAAAAGATCCTCGTAATTGGTCTTAGATGTCACATCAATTTGTTGCTTAAGTGATGCTTGGTTCTAAGAGAGTGGAAGTTTGCAAGGAAAGGCTGTAAGTATCGATGCCATTACTCGTTGAGTTAATTATCAGCCTTGTAAAATGTGAGGTCGATGAGTTTCATGAAGGAAGAGAAGGCCAAAAGTGGGATCTGATGGGCAAACATACATGAAGAGACACCATCCTGCCTATAACTTACTGTATTGTCCTGCTAATGTTGGCTTTGCTCCTATAAAATAGCAAGAACAGACATTGGCAATTTGCTTTGCATACATGATGTCTCTTCAAGCTTTGTGCTGTTCACAAAGAATCATACAGTAGACAGTTTTGATATGGTCTGGTAATTCTGACTAACTATACTTAGATTTTATGCAACTGATACTGTTTTCAGCAGACATCACACGGAAAATTCTCCTGCTTATTGTTCCATTCTTCGTTTAAGCAATGGTGTACACATTATTATTGGAGGATCCTTCTACTTAAGAATCTATATTTTCTCTGTAAAACCTTTTGTTTTATTTACGTCATGCAAAGATTCATAATATGTTGCCCCTGAAAGAATGTTAAATATGGCATTTTACGAGCCACCCGGAGCTGTTCACAAGCAGAATTAAGACAACCACTGTACACAACTAGGAGGATAGATAGGGTGAGTCGAAGGTTTTCTGAATTCATATGGTGCAACTTTTTGGATGAAATTGACAGGAAACTATCTTCAACGGAAACAGAACAAACTTACATTTTGTAGTTTTGAGCATTCAAATTGAAAGACTTGTTCAATTAAAATGAAGTTTATCGAAGTTGCGAATATCACAAACGCAAATTCAGTTTTGAGTTGCATGTAGTTTCGTGTTTAAGTTGGTGTTTGTTTTCCTATAGAAATTAGTAACAAGAGTTGTGATAATTTCTTGAAATTTGCTTATACCACCACATTGCCTATTTGGATTGGATTATGAATTTTTGACACTACCACACTATTTTTTTTTTTTTAATGCGCTGAAAGACACCACCAATATAAACTCATCTTTCACCAATGTTCCCATTTTCTCCTCTCTTAGGAACAACAACCATCACCACCGCACCGCCCTGCTACCAGCCGCATCACCCCTCTTGATGACGTGCCGCACCACCCCGCCACCACCTTTCCTCATCTCCTTTGTAGTTGTTGTCTTCTTTTTCTTTGTTTTTTTTTTCTCCTTTCTTCCTCTTCTCTTCTCTTCTTCTCACTACCGACTGTACCACCCGCTTCCTCTTCTCTTTCTTTCTTCCTCTTTTTCTCCTTGATTTTTTTTGCCCTCGAGGCAGAAAAAAAAAGATCTAGGAGAAGAGAAGAAGAAGAATAGAGGAAGAGAAAATGGGGCATGGGCGGAGTGGTGCCGCCGTCGGTGGAGAAGAAAAGATGATAAAAGTTGAAGAACAGAGGAGAAGAACTCAAAGAATAAGAAGTGAGGATGAAAAGTGTGACTGAGGGGCGGGTGGTGGCGGTGGGGCAAGGTAGCGCAATGGTGTTTTGCCCTGAGAAAGAAGAGAAGTGGTGGTGGTTTTTATTTATATTGATAGTTTCAATTGGTGGTGGTGTGCTTCAAAAAGTAGTAAGAAGTTGTGGTGTATTTCAGCGAAATTGGTGGTGTAAAAAGTCGCTGTCATTTGGATTACTTCCCCCCAAATTGGTTTCCCAAGGGAGTTAAACGAAGTTGCAAATACTACCCCACGTGCCACTCACGTGAAATACCTAAACTTAACTGCTCTCTGTTCCTTTGTGTTCTCTCTGCCCTCCAATTTTTGTTCTTCGGCAAAGGGTTTTGAAGTTGGTGGTAATTCTGCAATCTCCTTGTAAGATTCTGAGTTCAATCCATTTTTGTCTCTCCCTCCTCTCCCTCTTGCAGCGCCAAGGACTACAATGGCTTCAAATGCCCTAGTTGAGTACCAAGCCCCTGCTCCTAAAGAAGAAGAAGACCTTGAGGTGAAGCTCCGAAGGATCCTCGATAATGTACCTGTTCGCGTCAATAACACCTCCGGCAGTTCTGCCGGTTCTGGTTCTGGTGACTTCCATCAGGTATTTTGCAAGAAACTTCTTGAAATTTGTATTCTGCTTGTAAAATTTCGCGTGCCTCTGTTAGAAATTAAAGGGTTTTATGTCGTTATGTTATTAAAAGGCTAAATCAAATCAGGAATAGCTTGTACTTTAATGAAATTAGAGAAGTTGGGTACTTGGGTTGGATGGTTTCTTCTTCATTAACATGATGATCACTGGCAAATCCTTACTCAGAAGTGTGTGCTGGACGATAAAGTTCCCAACTTTAGTTTTCATTTTGGCATAATTCGAGTCAAAACACCAATAGATCTCTTTGGATTGAGAGTGAGTAGCTCCCGATGTGATACACTGAAGGCATCCGATCAAAGGAAAACTCGCCTACAACATTACTGTAGCCGTCTTGAGTCGTCCGGTACACACAAGGTACATGAGACTGATGATAGCTTTTTGAACCTAAAATTTTGCATTTCATTATTTTTCGGAGAAGATGCTATTTGAAATAAAAGTTTTCCATCTTTCAAATGAGTTTTTTATTGTTACGAAAGCAGGTTAGGTTTCAAAGTTGCGTTATTTAACCTTTCATACCATTCAAGATTTAAAAACAATTTTGGAAGTCAAAAATGAAGTTTTAGGAGTTGTTGAACTATTAATATTTTTTATTTATTCATTTTCCCAATTCAAGTGGCAAGAAAGAGAGTGAGAGAGAGGAATGGACAAGTCCTTCTTCCATATTGAACCGAAGAAGACATAATGACTAGTGGCCATTTGGCTGTTAGGGAAACAATAGAACTTCCAAGGGAGATTTACCGGTTATCTATTGGAGATTTAGGTTTTGTATGGTTTGATTTGGATATAAGAGAAGAAACCAGGATTGCGAAGTGGAAGTGCTGAACCACATTGCCTTGAGTTTTTGGGTGTTCAATTTTGCTTCTCTTGTGACTTGGATAACATTTTTTAGCATTCAGCTTCTGGTCATCCTTCGAGTATGATAGAGATTTTAAAGGATGGTAAGGAAGTTGTTGGGTTTCATATGTCACATGTTGAGAGGTTTTTGAAAAGAAAGAAATAAGTGGATTTAAAACAAAAGAAAAAATGAGCTGGTGAGAAGGATAATCTATGATGAATACTTTTGGGGGTTTCTTGTTCATTACAGGGTTTCATGTATCCTGAGGCACTTATAGTTTGTTTTTATAGTAGCATCACTATGGGTTATGATATATACATGGACCTACTTTAAATTGGTTGTGCAGCTATGGAGATTTCATAAAGAAACTTATGTAAACATGACTGCATTTGTAATATCTCTACCTTTAAAGCTAGTAGGGCATCACCACAATCTTTTACTGATCTGAATGTTATATTTGATTAACTATTCCTTCAAATCACCAAACCTTGTGCATACAAAACCCACTTTCACATTTCTTGTGCCGTGTTACGGAGCATAGACACTAGCAAACCCCTTGTCGTTTAAAATATATAAGAAAATTCAAAGTTGAACCTCCAAATTGCATTCACTACAGTAGCAATGCTTACCGTGCATGTCCTAGTGGGGTGCGAAACTACTATCTGTGCAGTAAAATCCAGACACTTGTATGGAAAACTATACACAAAGAAGGGCTTTTTAACCATTGGGAAAAGTAGAAAATAAAAATGAAATAACAAAAATTTGAAGTAAGTGCGAGTAGTAGTCTGCATATGGACTACCCTTGTGGTAAGATGTAGAGATCGATTGTTAGTTTTGGTCCTTTTGGACTTCTAATGAAAGTGTACTGCACTATTAGTAGACTACGACTGTGCAAGTACACAGGGTCTAACCTTAGCTTTTTTGCCATTAATGTGGATGCTCTTAATTGTTGAAGTATGTTTTTAACAAAGCTAGAATTGGAGTGAACGGATCTTTTGAAGGATGATCTCCCTGGTGAGATCTCGTCACCCGTTTCTGCTGCTGCAGAGCGGAGTTAGTCAGTCTTTTGAATCACCATATATCTTCTATTATATACAATGACTAAAATATTCCAATGTTAATTGGATCATATCAAGTACATATGTCATTGAATTTGCACATATGCCATTGGCATATTCAGAAACTAGCTCATATACTGGAAGGGACAATGATTCCTGCATGTGTTTATGTATGAGCAAGATTGGTAGCTTTTTTTTTGTAAATTTAAATTCTCGTGTGGGGTAATATTTTGTGACACATCATTCTAGTTTGTTTCCTAAACTTCTTTGTATGTAACAGTATCGACAAATGAGAAGAAAAGAACAAGATCGGCTTGCAAGGATGGATGTTCATTATCATCAAGAAAAGGAGCGGGAAGAGTTTAACATGAGAAGACTAGAAAGGTTGAAGGCTGCAGAAGAGCGAACTGCAAAGAAAAGATTGAAACGCCAGAAGAAGAAGGAGAGAAAGAAACATAAGAATAGCACATTGAATTCCAGTGGAGGAGAGCAACAGAAAGAAGATTCCTCTGAAGGCGACGAGTCAGATGATGATAAAGAGTCGAACTTAGCTTTATTTATTCGTCTTCATTGGTGAGCTGTGGTTAATGATTGACTTCCGCTCCACTACAAAGCTTAGGATTTTGGTTGTCCCGCTCCACTACAAAGGTTAAGATTTTGGTTGCCTGACAGTACAGTCGTCAACAACTTGCAATTTGTATCAGTTGGGACTTCATGCTTCCTATGTAACATTATCAACTGAAATAGTATTTGTAAGTTTTGCATTTACTATTGTCAAGAGAATTTGAGCTGACTGTTTTCATCAATTTTTTTAGACATTCAATTTAGTCCCATCTGTTTGGCTTCAATCTTCACATCTTATCTTGGTTAGAGGAGATTGATGTTCTAGAATGATAAAACTTGGACTAGAATCACTCCTTGGTGGATGATATTTTTATTAAAAGTTTGTGGACTTTAAGTTTTAGATATTTTTTTAAAATGCTTTTGGGGATTTGATACTATTTTTTTGGCACCGCCACTTTACTGAAGGACACCATTACCTTTTTTGGATGTGCTTAAGGACACCACTAATAAAATTGGTCTTTCATCATCTTATCTCTCATGAACAACCACCACCATCATACCACCCCACCGCCAGCCACACCACCCCTTCTGATGTCGAGCCTCGCCACCCCGGCGTTTTCCAGTAAATGGTGGTGTGCTTCTGAAAGCAAGGGTTGCGTTTTCATGAAATATTTCGTTTTTTTAAAATTGCAAGAAGAAAAAAAAACGATTTTTTTTAAAATTTTGAGGTTTTTTGGAAAAAATTTCGAGGTTTTTTTTTTCTTCTAATTATTTATTAATTTTTGAAATCACCTTCTATTTTCTAATTATCATTTCTTCTACTTATATATCGATTTTTGAAACCATCCCTTGGTTTTCTTCTTATATATTAATTTCATGTTCATGTTTATTTCTTAGTATTTTGGCTTTGTTTAATGTCTTTAATAGATTTATCTACTTGTATTCTTTTTAACATATTTCATATACCCTAACAAATAATTATATATATGTCATAGTAATCTCTATTTTTTTTACAAGCCCTTCTTGGGAGCGAAGCAAGGAGCAAGGGATGGGTGTAAACACCAATCTCCCTCGAGATAAGCAATGTTGCGCATCTCAAAGCAAATTCTCTTATCTTGAGGGGGATACACCCATCCCTAACTCCGTAGAATTTTTGTTTTTTTACACTCCTAATACTTCTCAAAAGAGCCCTTCTTATTGTCGAGGAAATGGGTCACACATCTCGAAGGGCCCTCGCCCGTTTCCTCGACAATAAGAAAAAGCGTTCTCAAAATATTCAAAATTCTAGGTAGCGAGGGGCTTTCTCCCTAGAAGGTCTCCAAATATTTGTTAAAATCAGATGACCGAAATTACAGAAATTCTAAATGGCGAGGAAACCAGCGAGGGGGAGGGTGTGAGGGGATGAGTGGTAAAACCCCTACCGTGACCCCTTTCTTCGACAATAAGGAAGGTTCCGAAATTAACACAAAAAGACGAAACCACGATCATTGTCAAAAAGTGGCTGCCAGCTTCCAAACTACTTTTGTGTGGATTAAACAAACAACTCCATTTCATGTTTTGCACGTTTACCTGGATATTCAAATAGATATTTGTCTGACCCCAACTTGGATCCCTATATATTATCCAAGTGAGATGAACAAATCGCCCCTCGTAATCTTAAACGTTAATGGTTAGTTTAGTTGTGGGCTCTATCTTTGATAATTTCAGTTTGATTTTTCAATCTTGTGGTTGGATTTCTTACATCAGTGATTACGCAACCTACAAGATATAAGATTTTGTTAGTTTACAAAGGTAACCCATGGCTTACACCACATTGTTGTCTAATGTCTACTTGTCTCTCAGCTTGAAATATTCTACGTGAACTTTCACTCTAATTTCGTAGTTAGTCAATTCTGCTCAGCTGTCATTCTTGGGTTTTCTCTACATTTTGATTTTATGATAAAAATCTAAACTTTACTTGGCTACACTTTGGCCCTCATGCAATGGTTTTCGAAGTTTTGATTTCAGATTTCAATCATCATAACTGAAGAAGAAGAAGAAGAAGAAGAAGAAGAAGTCATCATCATCCAGTTGCCACCAGCTGTAGAAATCAAAGAAGATAGGATGCAGCAAACTACCGGTATGATTAGAATCTCAGTTATATAACTATTTGATTTGATTGTTCTTTTTCACTTTCAAGAATTTAGGGTTGTTGTTAAGTTCAATTCAAGTTTTTAAACTACCCCTTTAGTTATTTATCAATTGATTGTTCTGCATTTTGAACAATATGTGGGTTACTTGGTTTGAGTTTGCATTGCCTAGGCTAGGAACCAAAAAACCCCACACCTTTCTTCAGTAATTTCTTGGTTTGGTTATCTAAATATAATGAACTCCAAGAGATGACTGAGTTTTTTTTTTTTTTGTTCCTTCTTCATTCCCATACCAACTCAGACCAAATTGCTGACTATAAACGGAATGGGGGATTACAATTTAGAAAAATTCGTTATCAAGTACGTTGCTTGTAGGAGTCCTAATTTAAATTTGGAGATGGGTATTCTTAATTCATTTTGGGGTTCCCTGTTACAACAGTTTTTGGTGGGAAGTCTGGATATTTCTTCTTATTTATGTGCCACTCTACGACTATCAGTCTAAGTGTAATGGTTATCAGAGGATTGTGATAAATGGCTACAGAGATCAGAAATTGATGGAGAGCTGTCTCTATTTGGGGTTAATTGGGCACGAGGAAAGTTGATTCCACCAAGGGTTTCATTCAGTATGGATGATGATTCATCCCTACTAGGGAGGTTTTATTTCACAGGGGAACGGATGTCAGCACATCATGTGTTGTATGCGGAGAGGAGATTGAGACTGCATTTTCTTGTTTGTTTTTGGGTTAGAGAGACTAGGCTTCATTTACTCAACTGGTTCGGGTACTTTCTTGTTCTATTGAAACTCTTTTGAGACGTTGAATACATTGGATTACGCCCTATGTTATTGAAAACTATGAAGTTGGAATGATATCTGATAGGATTGTAGGAATGTACACATCTTGGACAAACAAACTTTGGGTGTTTAAGATCTCCTTTAGCATTAGTCTTGAACGAATAATATGATGAGGGTAGAGTTTTTTAAAATCTCTTTCTAAAATGGGATTATATTGTTAGATAGCCTTAATCTCTCATTATTATTGGCCTCATGTTGTATAAGCTTTTTTTGTAATTAACAAAACTAAAATTCAATAACAGTAATAGGAATTATAATGAATAAAATAAATAAATAACATGGTTACTGGCTGTTTCTGACTGCTCTGTTCTTCTTAGGATATGATTTAAAAGAGCTCGTTCAAAAAGCTCAATATCGTTGGCTGAAGCCTGCAGAAGTTCTCTTCATTTTACAGAATCATGAGAACCACCAACTGACAGAGGCGGCCCCTCAGAAACCACCTAGTAACTTGAACACTTTCTCTATCTTGTAGGATTTTGTTATAGCACATAACATTGGCTTATTCTTGTCAAGTCTATGGCAGGATTTGTTTATTTGTTCACTATTGTGAGATGGTATTAGGGCATTGAGTATAACATTGTGTTTGTTAACTGGATCTTTGATAGGTGGGTCTTTGTTCCTTTTCAACAAAAGGGTTCTCCGTTTCTTCAGGAAAGATGGCCATATTTGGCGAAAAAAGAAGGATGGAAAAACTGTGGGGGAAGCACATGAAAGACTCAAGGTTTGCCAAAGATGTTACACTTTTTTTTTTTTTTGAAAGGCGAGCGGGTTTTTTTTTAAATGCATCTGTAGTTCAAGGAAGGGATTTTTAATTTAATTTATTTCTTTAAAAAATCTACTACATGAGAAACAATATTATATCACTCGTACTTATCACCTGAAATTCTACCTTCCTCACCGTTTCAAATGGTTTCAGTAGCGGAAATGAGTTATTTTATTTTGTTTTCCCTAGAATAGGATTACAGTAGACCAGTACCTTTTTTGTGATCAACTTATATGGTATTTTTGTTATTCCTGGAACTTTTTTACCTTATTCTCTTCTGAGCCTAAGTTTTATGATGAGAGGATTGTTAATGAGTGCAATTTCATGGGAATATAAATGCTTCTATCAATGTGTTAGTTTACTCAAGTTGGTTGATTATGAACAACTAGATTTCTCAGAATGTAAATTGTATATTCTCCGTTGAAAATGCACCTCTATGTCATTAAGTTCAGAATTTCATGTGTTTCTAGGTTCGGAATGTTGAAGCTTTGAACTGTTATTATGCCCATGGAGAATTGAATCCTAATTTTCAGAGGCGAAGCTACTGGATATTAGACCCGTAAGTTAATGTGTTTTTCCTTTGTTGTTTTGCAGAAGAAAATGTTTGTTTTTCCTCAAACCATGTATAACTTTCTTAGTTTACTTCTATACCACATTGTTCTACTTATTTCTGCAATTTTATTTTCACGTTATGCTGGTTGTCTATGGTTTAGAAACATACTTGTTATCCACAGTCTGCAAAATGTTTGTTCCATCCAACTCTTTAGGTGGACTTATTAAGTTGTACAGACAACTACATGAGCTCTAGAGGGTTTTCGAACAAATATACACGCACTAAGTTATCAAAATGAGAAACAAATATACCTGGATCACAACTGGATGATGTCCAATTTTGAAAAAGTGACTAAAGTGAAGTACTCAAGTAACGTGTAACGTCGATTAGGATTGTGAACTGTGAAGATATCTGCAGGAGAATGAGGTAGTCATGATGTAAAGCAGATTGGATTAAAGTGTCGAAGGCACATGAAATGGTTTGTTGGAGGGATTTGAAGTAGAGTGCTGAGGAGATGTCTGTTGGAGTAGATGCCAAAGACACTTGGACTAGAATGGATTGCCAAAGTGACGGTGGAGGAGTTAGTTGGAATGCCAAGTGTCTTCATGGAATGCTACACTGATGTAATTGGGTATTTAATTAGTAGTTAACTTAATAGCAGTATTTGGGCCGGGCTCACTAAGGTCTATAATAGAATTAGACTGGCCATAATTAGGGTTAGGTTAGTTAATTGTTTGCTAGGTAAGTTATTGGCAATATAAATAAGGCATAAAGTCATTATTGTTATGTGGTTGAATGATTATGAAGAATTAAGTTATTAGTTTCATAGATCTAGTTTTATTCTTTTTATTTTCTAGGTTAGATTTCATCATAAACACTTAAGGTGGAGCACCAGAGACAACAATTAATATACATGTTTGTCAAAACTTGAAGGTACTGCTGATAGGTACGTCTGTTATCTATCTGTATGTGTTTATACATGATGACGTGTATTTTGTAGTGACATATACCATTAGGTCCCTCCCAATTGGACTCATGCAATTATTGTATGTGCACAGTGAAAGCACAGTGTATTAAAGCCTGTTAAATGAAAAATTGACTGGAGAACATGATTTATACTTTGGACATCCATTTTAGTCTTCAATTTGAGCCAGTTTTAATGTACGAGTCTTAGCATGTTAATGTTTTTCTGAGTTCCTATATTGCATGAGATGCATTAAAATATGCCACATGTATATTTTGAAGGTTCAGATTGAGATACTTATGATTTTTCTTTTGCAGGGCATATGAGCACATTGTTCTTGTTCACTATAGAGAAATCAATGAGGTGTGTTACTGATATTTTGAACTAATGTCAATACATTTTCTCAGTTATTCGTTTTCCACTGAAAACAGAAATTAGATGAAGCAATTGCGGCCTATATGTTCCTTGTTTACAGTGCATGGTTGACTTGAAGGTGAAGAAGATTTTAACTTATCAAGCTTTATATACTTCAGGTAAGGCATGGCGTCGGATCAATTTCACACGGTTCACCAGGATCCGCTTATACTCCTAGTCAGAGCCCCAGCTTTAGTACTGCCCAACCTCCAAGCTCCACTTCTGCAGTTAGCGAATATCAGGCTTCATTTAGTCCTGGCTCTGTGGAAGTGAGTTCTAATATTTTGACAAGGAATAATGGGGTGGTTCATTTGGATGCTAATGACCAATCAGGGAATTTTAGTAGTTCACCAGAGGAAGATGTTAGCCAAGCACTGCGTAAGCTTGAGGAACAGTTGAGTTTGAATGAAAATGATATGGCAGATCTTTCGAGTTACTACAATCAGAGTGAGAAATTGGAGGATTCAAGAGTTTTAGAAGTTGACAGGTTGAATAGGTATGAGTTTGGACCCCTGCAATGCCTTCCAAAACATTGTGAAAGTGCTGGGGTACAAGATGGTTCAAAGAACAACATGTTTCTACCAAAGTCAGGTATATATATGTGTTTTCTCTTAGCAATTAGTATTATTGTTTTTTTTTTTTATTTCTTCCTTTTTTTAATTGTGATCAGTAAAGATTATTGCACTATTCTGAGAAAAAGCTGCAGGCTATGCTGAGATAGCCTTTAAGGGAAAAAAGAGAGAGTTACATGTAAATTCTTCCAATTGACTATTTAGTCATAAAATGAGGCATTTTTGAACTCCAAAGCACTCTGCACCAGCAGGGGAAAGTTTTTGTATCCCAAACTACTCGATCCACTTCATACCAAGTCTCCTTAAAGACTGCCATTACGCTTTAACTATATTGCCCATAAGATGGTAAAAAAGAAAACTCCAAAGCTTCTCACCTTTGGATGAAGTTGATCCAATTCTTCATGATAAAACAGCTCTCGCCTGACGTGGTATCCCAACAAGAAAAAAAGAGAAAAACTTACAAGAGAATAGACAATGAACAAAAAGCTCCTCGTCTGATTAGGTACTCATGTAGACAGCAGATGATAACTCAAATCGATGTAGGAAAATACGAGCTTTCATAGGACCATTAGATACTCATGTAGAAGTCAGTAAACTAAAGTGTAATACTCTACCTCTTACTTGAAATATTAAGCAGCAAAAATGAATCAGTTAACTAAAGTATTTTACTAATTTTTAAAAAGAAAACTCCAGGTAAAACTTCGGAAGTTCACAGATTTTGTGAGCATTGTCTCTTCTCCATGTATATCACTCTCACAAAAATTCAAGTCATTTTGATATACAAACCCAATGAAAGTGATTTTATTGGTTGAAGAATCACAGACTATCCATTTCACCATTAACTTCGTGTAAGACTTGATGGGGCTGAAAATTTCAGAAATGATCAATTTATTAAGGTGATCCATATTATCATCAAATCAGTAGGAATGGATTAATGAGTCTTTTACATAGAAACTTTAGTCAACGATCCCCTCCCATGAGTAACATAGTCTTTATATTCTGTGTGCATGGTAGGAAACTAGTAGGTTGATGTGACACCTTTTCCAATGGTATTAGAGTCTATGATATGCAATTTATGTCTGCTCTGTCCTTTGCGAAGTGGTAAGTGGCAAAAATTTGTATTCTTATTCACGAAAAGTTATTTTTAATTTATTATTATTATTATTATTATTATTGTTATTAATTGCACAAGGATAGAGCGGACCTAACCTAGGATGAAGAGACTAGCACAATGTATGATATACTACTATCCCAATCTTGCAAAGATTTGGAAAAAGAGTCATTCCCCCTATTGTCACAGTCTGATGTCCGATGTGGAACATACTCTGTTAGAGTTTGATGTGGAACATACTCTGTTAGAGTTTGATGTGGAACAAACTCCACTAAGGGTGTGTTTGGTTGCATGAAGTTCTATGCCATGAGAATCCATGAGGGGACCCCTACATTTAAGGCTAAATTGATGTATCACTCCACATCCACCATTAGATTTTGTGATCAATGGTGGGAATAGAAGTCTCATGAACATGAGAATTGGGCGGCATAGGATTTCATGCAACCAAACACACCCTAAGTGTCATCAGTCATGTAATATACCTTGCAAACTTTTAAGTAGAAAATACTCTTAAAACTAGGGGTGTGAACAGAGCGGGTTTTGGATCCAGATAAGTAAAAATTTGCATAATCAAAATCCTTATGTATCCATTGACATCCCTACCGAAACCCACACCTAGTTATGTCATTTACTCTTGTTTTAGTTTAGATGATGAAGTGTTTATCTGAGATTTCTACAATGGATCTAAAACCTTAGTTGGAAAACTGTTGCCATCACAAAATGACTGCCTTTTGCCAAGGAAGTATATCTTGAGGACGTTCTCAATTAGTGAGCGCTTCGTAATAGTCCCATCTAAAGCATCAAGTATAATGGGTGGGACTATCCATTAAAAAAGAGCGGTATTGTTCCTAAAGCTATGTAACAATGATACGGATACGGGCATCGGTATCCGACACGGGTATGGGCATCGATATCCGACACGGATACGAAGCGTCAGACATGGTCAGAAAAAATACGATACAAGATACGCTAGGTGACATACTTGTACATTTATTTACTTTTCAGCAATAAGTTTTGAGCTATTACTCATAGGGGTGGGCACGGTCCAGATCGGTTCCAAATTTGGAGGAACCTAACTCGAACCATTTAAAATTAACGAATTCGGTCCGGATCCCCTCATTTTGAACATTGGAACCGAACCTAACTCGAACCGTTTGGAACGGTCTGGTTCCTACGGTTCCAAATCTAAGTTGAAATCAAATAACTTTTCAAGCAATTTCTACAAACAGTGTTTGTTCAAAGAGGAATTTCGTCAAACAGAAATGGTGCATCCAGTAAGAGAGGCGAGCTAACAGAGCCATTTAAAAGCAGGCCAAGAAACACCAAAAGAACAAATAAAAAAGCCATTAAAACAAGTAAAAAATCTCTTACACATGATGATGATCATGAAAAACAAGACTACTAAAAAAGGGTAGAGAGAAACCTGTTGGATGTGATCAGTGGTGACATTGCCGGGGTTATATGAAGCCATGATGGGCTGCATTTGCATGAGATGTTATTGTTGTTGCTACTGTTGTTGGTGTTGATGATGTTGATGTTGCATTCCTCCTTTATTACCTCTGATGAAGATGTTATTGATCCAGTTTCCTATTTGGAATTGCAAAACCTTAGTCTTCCGCTCCTCCCAACTTAGCTTCTCCTCTTCAAAATCTCCACTCCTCAACTCATCAATGAGGGTCTTTGACTTCGAAGCAAGATGAAGCCTCCATCTCGGATTGGTCAATGCAGACGCTTGACCTGACAAAGACATCAAAGACGAAGGTGGCGGTGGCAGAGGAAAAAAGGCCTGGAGGGAGACAAAGACATCGAAGAAGGCAGTGAAGGTTGCTCAAACAACATCAAGTGCGGTAGTGGTCGACGGAGAGGCTGCCAGCTGCAAGGAAGAAGCTGAGGACAAAGAGGCTGTGGCAGTGGCTGCTTCACTTATTGTCTGAGAGACCAAAAACCAAAAACATAAAAATCACGTCAAAATCGTCTCCTCGATTCGATCTGTTCAATCAGTATGGAGATGCAAAGTGAGAGCGATGAAGCAAAGGAGATATGAGCAGCAAGAGATCCTCCCTGACTGCGGGTGCTCACTTTCTCTTCTCCTCTTCGGCTGCAGGTGCGGCTAAAGAGTCTTTACTTTACTTCCATATTTAGGTTTTTAGTAAATGTGATTTGAAACGGGTCCAACCCGGACCGTTTCTTTTTTAAAAATAAGAACCGGGACCAAACCGTTTTATAACGGACCCGGACCGTATCTAAAACACAAAATTAAAATCCGGACCGTTTAGAGCAAAACGGTCCGGTTCGGTTTGAACCCGCAGATTCTCGACCCGTTTGCCCACCCCTAATTACTCATATTATTCACTTGTACGTCAATATTGTTACTCGAGTACTACTAACTTGCCATAACATGCTTGTAACATTAGTATGGAATTGAAAAGATATGTGAAAAAGTTGATGACATAAGCATAGAGTGTCCGTGAGTGTCCACATGTGTTTTTTTTGTTTTGTTTTGTAAAAATATAGTGTCATTGTTACATAGCTAAAAGGGATATAATTGTGATGTTATTAGTAAACTACTAGTTGGGGTCCTTGCTCATAATGACATCCTCCTTTGGGGATGGATAGTGTTGACTTCGTATCCTAGGATAACCACTATCAGAGGTAGCTTCTTGTTTTCAGTGAAAAGAAGCCCCATTTTTATTACAGAATTCAAGGACATGGAAAAAAAACCAGGAGGAAAAATGGAGTAGCCCTACTTTTATTCCCTATTGTTCTCAAGGAAAGGAAAGGAAAGGAAAGGAAGAGGAAGAGGAAGACTCTAAAATACATTATATTTTGTGCAGGTGATGTAAAGAAGCGAAATCAACAGTCAGGTCATGAATATACAATTGAGAGGAAAGAATCTCCATGTTGGAAAGAGATGCAGGAGTTGTGTTCTGGTTCAAATTGGATGGGTTTACAAGAGAAAACTTCTAACACATTTGAAGTAAGTTAAGGAACTCAAAATTATTTATTGTTGATCTCTTGTTTTCTCTTTTTCCCCTTTTATCTGTTTAAACCCTTTCTTTGTCTCTCTCAAAAAAAGAAAAAGAAAAAAGAATACTAATAATAAATTAATAAGTAAATGATGGTTAAAAACCAAAATAACGGCAGAAACAGAAATAATAGCAAAATAAATTAATGTTCCTTCTATTAATTGTTTGAAATCTCACAAAATAATGATTGTCTGTTATTGAAAAAGGAAGGTTATTATATAGAGCTATTAATTTTGAAAAAATGTAAAAAAAAAAAAATAATTAAAAGAAGATTCATCTAAATAGTGCTATACAGAAATAATGTGTCTACTTTTGTTATAATGGTTATTATGAATTTTTTCAGACATTACCAATCTATACCAATGTTGACATTTGTACAGGAGAAGCCATTTCGCTCAGAAGTTGGGAAGTTATTGACCAACCTTGCTGAGCAGCGTGAGAACTGGAACCATCAAGGGGCATATGTAAGTGAAAATTTAGCACACAAGAGTACCTCAAATCCAACACCAGACAGTAATTTGAGTCTGCACCTATCAGCAGCTAGAGAATTTCTATTGGGCTCTGACAACCTTCTTGAATCACCAACATCCGAGTTGCTGTCTCAAAATGTTGAAATACCTGGATTTTCTGCCCACTCTTCAGAAATAAGTACATCTGATGTCAATACTGACTACTTCACATTGTGGTTTGATCAAGAGACTCAGCTTGCAAACTCTCTTAGATCGGATACGAATTTAACTCTTGCAGAAAGTCAGAGGTTTAGCATTCGAGAAATATCCCCAGAACAGGGATATGCCACTGAGAATACGAAGGTAATACTAGTCATATGTGTTATGCTGATTTCCTCAAGCATGCATTGCATGCACGCCTTTATTCTTTAGTAGCCGGTGTAGACGGTATTCCAAATCAGTAGCTTGAATTTTGAGGTTTGATAGCAAATATGAGCTAAGCTGATCCATCAACTTGAATTAATCATATCTCTTTAAGGTAGCATTTGGACTCATATTTTGAATGTAATACTATTTAAATAACATTCCATTTGGAGTTATAGCCACCCCTCACCTTGCATCAATACTGTCCTCAATTTAACCACCCAAGACCTTGGGTGTGGTTTTTATTTTACAAGACCTCGGTGCACTTAAAAGAGCAGCCAACTTAATGTTTTTGATGATAAGTTTAAACCTAACCTACATTGGGGAGTAGTTTGATCCACATTTCCCACTATTTTTATCTCAGAGATCTGATGTAAATTTTCTCTCCTCTTTTGGTAACCAAGCTCTTGACCTTTTAAACTACATAGGAATGGGGAATTTGATGATGTTTTTTAAGGAGTTTCAAAGCAGCAATTTATGCCAAAAACAATAGTATGTTGATCTCTCTCTCTACAACTGATCTAAACCTTGAATATCTTGGCATGATATGACTTTCCTTGGCTTTTAAGTCCTCGCTCCCTGATTCAAAATTTTCTTCTGCCATGCTACTATGTTTTCATTTACAGTTTTGAAGACTCTGAATGCTAAACCATTCCATGCAGGTCATCATTACTGGATCTTTTCTTTGTGATCCCTCGGAATGTGCATGGGCATGTATGTTTGGCGACATTGAAGTTCCTGTAGAAATCATTCAAGAAGGTGTTTTTCGTTGCCAGGCTCCTCAAAATGTTCCTGGAAAGGTCACTCTCTGTATTACATCTGGCAACAGGGTATCTTGTAGTGAAGTAAGAGAGTTTGAGTACCTTATTAAGCCAGGCAGTGATGGCTACTACAATTCACTTGAAATGGAGCCCAGAAAAAGCAGGGAAGAATTGTTGTTGCTTGTCAGATTTGCACAGATGCTCATTACAGACACAGAGGTTCAAGGTAGAGATAATGTTCAATTAGGAGCCACTGGATCAAGAAAGTCAAAGATGGATGAAGAAATCTGGGGACATATGATCGAGGAGCTTTTAGTTGGCAGTGCGACTCCATATAGTACTATGGATTGGCTTCTGCAAGAACTTCTAAAAGAGAAGATGCAGCAGTGGCTTATGTCCAAGAATCAGGAAGGAGACACGCCAGGTTGTTCGCTCTCAAGGAAAGAGCAAGGCATGATACACATGGTAGGTGGATTGGGCTTTGAGTGGGCCTTAAACCCAATTCTTTGTTCTGGGGTCAGCGTAAACTTCCGTGATGCTAACGGATGGACTGCCCTTCATTGGGCCGCGCATTTTGGAAGGTGAGTAAATGCCTCTCTATGTTTCAGGTTTGAACATTAATTTATTTTAATTGTATTGGCAGTATTGCATCTTTTGAAACTAGCACGAGGAACACATAGACTAAGGCAAAAAAAAAAATAAAATAAATAATAATAATAATAATAATAATAATAAAATGTTTGAGTTAGAGGTAATTTCTAAGTAGTTGTGTTGGAAAATGTTTGTTTATGCTCTAGTTAGAGCCTCTAACTCATGTAAATGACGGTTGTACTCTTATAATTTTATAGGCCAATTTATGAGTATAAAATGAGCTATGAGTTTTTTTTTTTATGTGCATCATTATAAAATTTCAATTCATTATTTACAATTTAGCACAAAATAGCAACAAACATTGGAAGAGACATCATCATTATCAAGCTCATTGGAAGAGACATAAAGGAAAAAAAATAAAAGACATGTCAAAATGTATGCCATAGTATGATAGTAGGCATAATTGATACATATAAGCCCATGCAAAAGGCACTCTTTAATTTCATAGTAATAGTTGGTTGACTATTCATATTACATATTACATGATTTTTCTATTTAGATTACATGGTTCAAATTGTTATTTTAACTCTGCTCCATAATTTAAAAAGTTTTTTTTTTTTTTTGGAAAAGCAAGCTGGGATTTTGAGGATCCCCAAACCTTATCATTAAAAACAAGAGCATAAAAATGCATCAAATCTACACCACTCAATTATCCCTTCATCATCACAGGGAAATCAATTTTTGTTAAACTCCTCAAACAAGCTATAATATGGAACAATGGGGTTTAGGCTAAGGGCTAAATTCACCAAGTGAATTATTGTCAAGAATCAAGATGGTTCCTTGGTGCACAAGCTTAAACTCGTGATCTTGGTAGGCCCCAATCAATTACTTAATCATCTCGAGGATAAGGTTTTTCATCCCTTTCCCTAACAAATAGAAAATGTCAAAATGATGATCTTACTCGAAAAGTAAAACAATTAATTACTAGGAATATACTAGTTCTTGAAAGATTTCAACAGTTGATGTTGATTTCATCTAACTTTTTTTTGGTTTATACCTTGAATTTAGGGTTTACCTTCTTGATTTGAAAAGATATTCAAGGAGCATCTCCCTTAGGTGACTGAGTTGTGGTTATCTCACATTCATGATTCATCTTCAATAATGTTTTGACCCACCATAGTTGCTTCCTTTTCCAATAGAATTAGTTTCAGTGAAATTTTGTTTCAATATATCCCCGTCGAATCTCTCAATTGCTTCCTTTACTTCCATGTTAACCTTGTTCCCATTGTCATATTATTCTAACATTTTCAAAACATTTTAAACCTTAGATAAGGTTAATGGACCTCCATCTATACCATCCAAGTAGAATTCATGTTTATCCATAGATGTTGAGGTATCAACCATTTGGATGTTGTTTGGGGTTTAGAGACTTCGTTTATTTTTCCCCCTGTCTTCCAGCAGTCATCTCTTCATTGCTTCTTGTGTTGCTGTTATATTTTTCTTGGATTGCCTCAGCATCATCTACTCCCGTAATGCTAGTGTCACAACCCGATCCACATGATACAATATTGTCTGCTCTGAACCCAACCTAACTACCCGTACAACTTTAAAACATGTTGTGTCATATGGATCCAAACTCGCACATATCTTTCCCTCACCCAGGCGATGTGGGACTATAATCCCCTAGTAGCTTGCCAGCCTCTGACCTCGCTCACACAAGGTAGCCTGCTAGTTCTGAGCCGACCCACACATGGAGTTGCCAGCCTAGAGCCAACCCACATGGTGTTACAATCCATCCCCTTAGGGCCCAACGTCCTCGTTGGCACACTTATGGCTGGGGCCCGGCTCTGATACCATTCTGTCACGACCGATCCACATGATAATATTGTTCTCTCTGGGCCCAACCTAACTACCCGCACGGCTTTAACTTGCATATATATAACACATATCCTTCCCTCACCCAGACAATGTAGGATTTTAAACCCCTAGTAGCCTGCCAGCATATGAGCCCACCCACACAATGTAGCCTGCCAGTTCAGAGCCCGCCCACACATGGAGCTACTAGCCTTAGAGCTCGCTCACACAAGATAGCCTTCCAGCCTCAAAGCCCACCCACACATGAAGCAGCGAGCCTCAGAGTCCGCCCACATAAGGTGTTACAACTAGTCTCCACTGCACAGGAGAACTAGATTTGCAGATGTGTTTCCTCGTCTTGCTCTACAATAGTCTCCAACATAAAAAGTTATGCGCATGGAAAATGCTTGAGTTGATATAACGTATGACTTAGATGATACAAGTTTCTCTATAAAAAACCCATAGGTCATACAGTTTGTTCTCACTTCTCACATAGTACGGAAAGTCAAAGAGAGAAGATTCTTGTTTTAACCACGGGACAAAAGTAGTAAAATTGTAATATTGTAGGGGTAAATTGGAAAACAATATAAATTAGAGGGTGTTCAGACTTTTATTGATGTCTAACTGAAGTCAGAGACCAATGTCCGAGTCAGACATTTAACCAAGCAGCTCAGTCAGATGCATGCATTTTTTAAATGCTCAGACAAACGTGTAAACAAACAGCCCCTAAGACTATACGTTCATAGACTAATGTCAGAAATCGAAGATTCCAGTCTTAATATTTGACCTGACGTGATCAGATGATTGTAAATCCTGGTTATATACATTCCTCATGAAAAGTAGGCATCCAGAATCCCCCACTGAGTGGGATGTCAATGTTGTGGATGTTCATCTTCATCAAAAGCCTTGTATGCTAACATGAAGTAAGATTGAATTGGCGCTTCCGCTCTTCTTCACACCTACACGTACCATATCTTATATCAGGCCAATAAGTATGCTGCCGATGTGATAGAGAACTAAGTTGTTTCAAAGAAAAATCTTCCTACTGAATTAAAATTCAAATGATTAACTTTTCAATGAGCTCTTTTTGAGTTTGGACTATCATTTTACATGGTTACAGAGAGAAAATGGTTGCTTCACTTGTAGCTGCTGGTGCATCAGCTTTGGCAGTTACAGATCCAACTCCACTAGATCCAGCAGGTAAAACCCCAGGATTGATTGCTGCTGCCAGTGGGCATAAGGGATTAGCAGGGTATCTGTCAGAGCTGGCACTTACCAGCCACTTGTCTTCCCTTAAACTGGCAGAAAGTGAAATTTCTAAAGGCTCTGCAGCCGTGGAGGCTGAGAGAACTGTTGAGATCATTTCAAATAAATGCCTTGGATCCACTGAGGACCAACTTTCGCTCAAAGATTCCTTGGCTGCAGTCCGAAATGCTGCTCAGGCTGCTGCACGCATACAATCTGCTTTCCGCACACATTCTTTCAGGAGAAGGCAACAGAAAGAGGCCGCTAGTACTAGTTGTGATGAGTATGGTATTGCTCCATATCAGATTCATGGGCTTTCAGCTGCATCAAAGTTGGCCTTCCGCAACCAACGTGATCACAAGTTAGATAATGCAGCATTGTCGATTCAGAAGAAATACCGTGGCTGGAAAAGGCGAAAGGACTTTTTATCCATGAGACAGAATGTAGTAAAGATACAGGTATTTCACCTAAATTTGATTATTCGTAATACCATTTCTGAAAATTGTTCTTTCTTTCTGAAACAGGTATTTACTCAAGTAATGTGTAGCATCACCTGTTACAAACAATCTATTTCTGTTGTACTCTGAAACTAGATCACATCTTTGGGTCTTTCTGTTGTGCCCGTTTTGCAATGACTGTCACCTTTATCTTCTTCCAAATCAAAAGCCCATCCGTAAACACTGTTGGTTAGTCAGTAAACAGAGTTCCACATCTTATGATCAAGGTCAAAAAGGGAGAAGACATATCCTTTCAGAAGGATGCTCCTTTCTCCCTTCTACACATCTATTGCTAGTGATTGTGAATGCTCTAATGTCCAACAATGTGGAACACCAGTATTTTTGATATTTTATAAATCATATAGAAGGTGTCTGTTTAGAAATTAGAAGTTGACATCTCATGGTTGTAAGAGATGGATCATCCTGTCATTGCTGTCATTTAGTAGGAAAAGACAATCAGGCCTTAGGAAAGATTTTCGGAATATATGCCACAATGAAGTAATATTACTTGATTCATTTCCTGATTTGGGGATTAAATATAAAGTTGAACCCTCGATCGAACCAATTGATGTGTAAAGATCTCTCCATGTTTTGGCAGGCTCATGTGCGTGGTCATCAAGTCAGGAAGAAGTATGTTTTTCTTTGGGCTGTTGGTGTTCTAGATAAAGTTGTGTTGCGGTGGCGGCGTAGAGGAGCCGGTTTAAGGGGATTCCGGCATGAGTCAGAGGCTACTGATGATGCTGAAGATGAGGACACCCTCAAGGCGTTCAGGAAACAGAAAGTGGATTTGGCTGTTGAGGAGGCTGTTTCACAGGTTCTTTCCATGGTTGAGTCTCCTGATGCACGCCAGCAATACAGGCGCATGCTTGAAACTTACCGAAAGGCTGCCGCTAAGGTAATTTTTAATTTTAATTTTTTGGAAAATTAAGCACCATATTGAAGATGTGTTAGGTTCTCAAATATCACTGTTTGAGATGCTTTTAGTGGTTGCTGAATTCATTAGGTTTTCAGGAAAAAATGTAGTTTCCTTTATCATTCTCTTACCACCTGCTCAACAGTTTACACAAATTGATTAATTATGGATGAATCTTCTGCAGGAAGAATCACATAATATCTCAAGTGAAACAGGATCAACTTCTCAAGGAAACATCGACAACATGGAAGATGAGAACAATGAATTGTACATGTTTGCATAGTAGTGAACCTGGGAAGCACACAATGTTTTATTCCTTAGCAATTTTTTTGAAAGGCCTGATAAAGATGCCACAAGCTGAGTTCAAACCCAAGACCAAGTGGTACCATCCACCAATTAGCCCTGCAGCACATTGGACTGATTCTTAATCCACTAGTAGTGATTGAAGAGTGTTGTTGAGAGATTTATGCGTCCGATTTAGTGGACACGTTTGTTGCAAGTCTTGTACATAATTAGCAGTGTTCTAAAAATTGCTAGGCGCTGGGCGGGCGGCGAGCGGGTGCCTAGGCGGTCTTAGGTTTTGTATTATAACTTTAATAATTTACAAAAGTTAAGCATAATACCTTATCAATTACATCCAATTTAATGTCAATATATATATGCAAAATTTAAAAACATGAAAAATTAACATTCGTGAACAAAATTTATTAAAACTCAAATGACTGAAGTTGGTCATGATGGGTACTTTATATAAATTTGAATTTGTGTACTCTTTTATTTTTCTTCAAATTGCATGAATAACCTCAATTATGTTTGATAAAATCTACATTAGTAAAATTGGTACCGGCAGATCCTTTGAGAATTTCATTAAGTAATCAACCTTCGCTACATTTAGACATATCATCATCAAAGCTCATTCCCGAGATTTTCTAAAAAAATAATTAAATATTTTATTTCTAAAAAATAGGAAAGAAAAATAAAATAAGAACACAATCAACCTTATTAAAAAAAAAAAAAAAAAAAAATCTCCCAGACCGCCTAGACCCCGCCTAGACTCCGCCCAGACCCGCCCAGACGACCCAGACCGCCCAGACAGCCGCCCAGGCATTAATCTGGGCGGTTTTTCACCTTCTAGCGCCTAGGCGCCGCCTAGACCGATTTTTAGAACACTGATAATTAGAATAGGAAACAAACTGTGTCTTGGCCTCCACTTTGTTTTTGTAATATAAATAGAGCTTCAGTTTTATTCTTTTGATATTTCTTTCTCTTGTTGGCCCGTTCCTATAGAATAATAGTCTTTTTTTTTTTTAAAGACAAGCATGATTTTTATAGAATCCCAGACCATTGAGCTGTCATGCCATTGGCCATAGAATAATAGTTATTAAAGTCTGCTTATACAAAACTGGTATTAGAATGATCATGGAAGTGGCTATCTAGTTGGATATTGATGGAGCAAGTATTCCCCTTTGATGGATATTTGATCTTTTTATGCTAAATGTATGCATTAGCGCACCCTGAGTATATTAAATAGTCAGTTATAGATCCATCCTTCATTACCAAAGTTATATTTTACAAATCGTCGGTTGTAGATTCATCCTTCATTACCAAAGTTATATTTTGTTTTTAAACAAAAGAAAATACAGGAACAGTTAAGGTGTGGAAAATTGGAGATTTATGTCACTGTAATTTATGAATTCCTCCGATAAGTTGAAAATGATTACCATTATTGCACAAAGAAGTTTCCAAGCAGAACAACTTTAGGGTTGCTCATTGCGATTTATCTTTCTTTTAGACGTGAAGAATGGGTGGAAAACATCGAAAGGCAAAGTTAATTGGATCTATCTCATCTACCTTTGTCAATGGTTGAACGTCTCTATATTTATCTATTTGCCATCACCTTCGCGGAGATTTTTAGTATGAATATAACAAGCTTGAGCTCATGGCAGCTTTTGTGAACTTCAGACAAGCTGGCTGGCTAGAAGCCTAGAACCAGTTCTACACTATAGAAATTACCTTGGGAGAAAAGTTGAGGTTGAAGAAGGTGACTTTTTAGAATCTCAAGTTTTTCTCCTTATTTCCTAGCAGTCTCTTCAATTTCAAAACAAACTATGCAAAATGCCTTTGTTGCAAGTCTTCCTTAATGTCATCCTAAACTTTGTGTTCTACACCTACACCTTTTGATTTTTCTCAAAAACATTTTACTGATTTCTCTCTTTGCTAACTTATGTGACTTCACAAGTCAAGTTCAACTCTTCATTTTCATCCATTTGCAAACTCACTTCTTATTTTTCTCCCAATTAATATATATATATATTACAAGTGCAAGTCCAGCCTACATCCCACAAATCATCACAATACCATCATCCTTTAGACATCACATTATCTTTCTTTTTTTCTTCAATCCCTTGTCTCTTACCATTATCTTTATATTAGTAAATCGCATGCCACGTTTTAAGGATCCACAAACCTTTATATTAATAAAAATGATGACCAAAATCTCATCTTATTAACATATCGAGAACGTTTTATAAATTCAATTATTAACTTTTTATTTTTTTTATTTTTACTTTCTTTGAATTTCTTCAATTTTTCTGAAGAACAATAGATAAAGGAAAGGAAAAAAAATAATAAATTATAGGTTGTCATTGGCAGCTCAACAGTTGTAGGAAGTATTAGTAGCACATATCAAGAGAAATATCGTTTATATTTATTGTTGGCACGTCTTTTTTAGAATGTTCTTGGACGCGATCAATCACATATCCTGTTTGGCTTTTGCTCTCTTCAAGAGTAGGGGAAGTTTCGGAAAAAAATGTTATTAGCTAGGAAGCACCAACACACCAAAAAATTAACGTATCCATGTCAAATACACTCTCAGTATAAAATTGATATGTTCAAGAGAAAAAGAGAAAAAAAAATTGATTGAGTAGATTGATGTAGATTAGAGTCTTCATATATAGATCGTGAACAGGTATATGAAAAATTCAAAATTTTTAAATGAAACATTCTCATAAATTTTAAGAAAATAGTTTTTGACTATATTTTTTTAATGTATGATTATTTAATGAGAATATTAAAATTCAAGTTCTAAAAATATAGCTAACATTAACCTTGTTAGTTGGCTAAAGCTGTGGTGGTTTGACTCCACAACTTGGATTCAATACCCACCATAGGCATTCTAGCCAATCTTGGTTCCTAGACACTTTAATGTAATTTTAATTGAAGTCGAGGACAATTTATTTATCATATAAATTAAAAACAAAATTAATGATTCAAGAATCTAAATAGTAAAAAGCACAACCGATTTATTATATAAACTTAATAAAAAGAGAGAATGACGAAATAACTAAAAAAAACATATAAAAGAGATAGAAACAAGCAAAACTTTCACTCCTATGATACGGCCAAATCTATTTCTTCTACAATATATATATATATCCCTTCCATTGCAAAGGGCACTGGTAGGGTTCTAATCCTAGACTCGTGATTTTATCTGCCACAAGTTTTTTAGTCATTCTCTTCAATTCTCCTGCATCAATTTCACATGCTACCTGTAAAAAGGAATTCCTTAATTAGATATGATAGTTCGATTTTCCAATAAGAATCGATTTGGTTCAAATCAAACATATAAAATAAACTAATTAATTGTAAGACACATTAAACCACTACCATTTAGATAGTAATGAATCAATTCAACATTCGGGCAAGGCCAACCCTAGGAATTTAGAAGTTCGATTTCAAAGTTGAAAAACTGTAGCTCAAGTTTTGTTTGGGCCTATCCACATACATGTCACGTGCCGCTTGTATCGAATGGAATTTGAGTTTTTCAATCAAACCAATTTGGTTTAGATCCAAATATGCAAATTAAAACAATTATGTACTTGTAAAATAGTGTATCTGATGATGCAATGTTGATAAACTGAGTCAAATTGTCGTGCGCATAATACATATTTTAGAGGCCCGATTCAAACTCGAAAAAGTGGCCGAAGTATATTAAACTTTATTTATTTGTTTTTGTATTTTTATTTTTATATTTAACAAAAAATGGGAGCCTCATAGTTGTGTCTTCTGGAATAGTCCGTCTAGAGAGCCAGGCTAGGCGCGTCAGGGAGCCTCAATACACTCCATCATCTTAGAAATCTTCATAAATCCACAAATCGAACACAAACACACAGATAGAGAATATCCCTGATGCCGATTTGGCGCTAGGGGCTTAACTCTCTAGAATTAGGGCTTTCTGAAAACCTGAATCGAAGCATCTATGTTGGGCCAATTTTGATTATAAAATGAGTCCTACTTTGACATCTTGTTTTTACTCGCCGTCACTTTTACATTCTGACATTGCTAGTGGCCAGATTTTATCTTATTATTCGACATTTATAGATTTACAAAAGTCACATCCACATTCTTAAAAACTAAGTGTAGATTAACCTATGAGAAATGTCACATTACTGGCCATGCCATAATGGAAAAGGAGCACTACTACAGTGTCTGGTGCCACCAGACACCGTCCATATGCTTAGAGATATGAAATAATTCATATCTCGAGGTAGATGGATGGTGCCTGGTGGTCACCAGGCATACCACCAGGCAATTTAGAATTTTCCATGGAAAAGTGAGTAAAAGTTAGACATCAAAGTACAAATTTTCTTATACAATGCAAATAATTCAATCTTGAAAAAACCTATAAATTTTACCAAGTAATCAAATACTACCCACTAGGGGTGTTAATCTGGTCTTGAAAACCGATCGAACTAAATCGAAAATCCCGAACTAAACTGAATTCAACTTGGATTTCAGTTTTTTTTTCTACACCGAAATAACTGAACCAACTGACATAATACATCAATTATACTATTTAATTTATTGCAACACTTCAATTCTATTATTTTATTTCAACAAACCACTTACTAAAACACATGAATATTATTTTATTTTAACACTTATTGCAACACATCAATTATATATATATATATATTTTATTTCTAATAACCTACTTATTGAAACACATCTCTACTAGTTCTCCGAATAAATAGTGAAAAATGTATGTCTTCAATTGTAACTTTACTTTTCAATTTGCCCTCTCATGTTCTTAATAATTACATGTCAAATCAAAGACCAATGAATAGTTTCAGGGGCATTTGTGTTTTTAATTAAAAATTACTATTACATTTTTAAAATACTTTTTCCCTCCCAAATTTAATTTATTTATAATTAAACTCAGCCACTTTCAATATTCATTAATTACACCTAAACTCCTAATATAATTTATTTTAAACCCTTCAATTATCTATAAATTATAAATAAACCCTTACAAATGAAAAATGTTATTACACGTTTTTACAAATTACTAAATCATTTATAATCTCTCTTTCATTCTATATTTATTCAATTCAAGAACATAAGATAGAGAGAGAGAAACGAGGTTGGGTTGTGTTGAGACGAGTCGAGTTAGATCGCCCTCCTTGTATCAGAAGTCGCTGCTCACCACCTCGCCAATTGCCACAACCAACTCGATCGACCTCACTAGCACGGATCGACCCATTCCTTAGCCATAGTAGCTGTACGACCCAACTTTTCCAGCCGCACAACCGATCGTCCTTCTCGCCAACACATAGGAGGTCGATCACACATGCATTCCCCTCTCTCGCAGCCACACTACAACATCCTCTTCACAGTCACACCACCAGTCGATTGCCGAGCTTTCTCACACACTGCCATGGCTAGCAGATCACCCCCTTCCCTGACGCCAGCCACAACACAACGCAGATTGTGATGGAAAAAAGAAAAAAAAAAAGAAAACCGAAAAAACTGAAGCCAAAACTGAGCTGATTGGTTCAGTTTCGGTTATCTGTTTGAAAAATAAAAAACCGAACAGATAACAAATCCCTGTACGGTTCGGTTCTGATCCTATTTTGAACCAACCAAACCGATTAACACCCAAACTACCCAACTTAAGACTTATGGGAAATTATATATTATAATTTATAGCAGAGACATGTTATAGCTCTAGAATCCATAAATGCCCTCAACGAACATCTTTAGGGTTGAAAATCAAACCGTCGGTTTTTTGCCTAAATCGTGAATCGAACCGACTTTGGTCGGTTTGAAAATTTTCAAACCAAACCCGAATCGACCATTAACAAAATTGATTCGAAATCGAATCGATTCTAATTTATGCAAACCATAACTGAACCGACTTAAATCGAACCAAAATCGAAATAAAACCGAACTGACCGACTATTTTAAACATATTTTATTATTTTTATATATAACATATATTATTTATTATATATATTTCGGTTAAAATCACAAAGAAACCAAAAACCGAACCGACTACATCGGTTTTGAATTTTTTAAAACCAAACCGATCCGAACCGAATTTAGACCGAACCAATCGGTTTTGATTGGTTTGGTCAGTTTTTTGTTCAACCCTAAACATCTTTGCAAAAGGAAAAATTGTAATGAATAAACTTCTATAAATGTAAAAAATTGTTGCTCGATCTATAGCATTGCAGGCTAGTTTTATTTTACATGTTAGTATTTATGGTTTGTTTGGTTCAATTCTTATAAAAATAGCGAAGAGTAAGAGGGGTGAGGGGGGAAACATAAGAAAGAGGAAGAGAATCGAGAACATGAACTTGATGAGCATCTCTATTCTCTTGTTTTCTTCCCCCAAAATATGCATGATTTGATGATGAAATAAATTGGGTCTTACCTAAATTGAGGTGATACTCTTGCCACCCTTCTTAACAAAGTGCACATATAGTGAAACAACTGAAACCAGCGAGAAAAGTAGACAGGGAACCCACTTCAAGTAGCTTGGAAACACTACACCAAATTTGCACTTTTGTAACAACTCTCAAAACAATTTCAAGTTAAAACTAAATTTAGTCAAAAAATGAAAAACAGTAAAAAAAAAAATATGATACAATAAGTTGGATCACCATGAATAGTATCACTTTTATAATCATACTCTTCATGGTGATACAATTATTGTATCATTTTGTTTTGTGAAAATGTGTAAAATTATTAGGTGGATTGTTACATTTCAAAAGTGATACTGTTTTGGGGGTTGTTACAAAAATGCCAATTTGGTATAGTGAAATAGAACCCAGAGAAACACATAGAAAGCAATCATCAAACAACCAAATGCAAATACTGCTAAGTATTTACTAGTTCTTTTATGCACACTGTGAAGCCAGAACCCAGCCACAGAAACTGTGAAGCCTAATGCATCCAACATGTTAAAAAGCTCGAAGAGATGTGGGTTGGATTGAAAGAGCTTGACAGGCACAAGATTACCCTCAACATAGTCATATGTAACACCAAATAGCGCAATTGGCACACCAAATGACAAGCCCAATAGTATCTCATACCATGCAAAGCGGAAATGAACCATGACCCATTTCACCGGGGTTGGGGCCTCTGAAATATCAGTAGATGAGAACAATGTTGAGGAAGATGGCGACGAATGGGATGCAGAGGCACCAGAATGATGGGTTGATGTAGTAAGATTTCTGGGCTGATGATCTAGGGAAGGGGGGATTGAGAGTACTCTGTTGACGATATTATTTTGAAGAGGTCCTCTACTAGGGCATGGTGGGATTGACAGAGGTATCCATTTTTGTGATTTTGAGATCAATAAGTTTTTAACCTTCCTCATAATTAAGACTAATGATCAGAAGAAGAGCTAAAGTTCTTAGAAATAAATGTTGATGCAAAGATTGGAAATTAATGCGCGACGCAGTGGTGAGTTATATAGTGTATGAAGTCAATGTGGAAAATCAGTTACAATGTGAAGTTCTTGGAAGTAGCCAGTGAAAAATGTGATCCACCCTCTCATGCTCACAATGTGGTACACTTCCCAGGTGATTTTCCTTTGCAAGTTTTTCCAGTAAATCAATGATTTTACCTTTCGGTCTCCACTGTCCATGCAACCCCTGGGGGGCCAATGAAGGCTAAAAACACAGACCAGTTGCTTCCTTCCGAGAGACCTCCTTTTTGTAACCTTGTGTTGGATCATGATGTCCATCACGAAGTAAATTGGTCTGCAGATGAGACGGTCCAATAAGGAATTAATTTCTCGGGTATTTTACCATGAGCTGAAAATTTTGAAATTGATTATGTTGAGAATTTTGTGACCTATATTTAGTATTTGAGTATTTCCAAGTGATTGTATATATAGTTATGTGTTTATTGTAACTTACACGACGTAGGATGTTCTGTAAGCAAGCTACGTCAACAAAATTGTTTCTTAAAAGAAATACACATTCATTAACATGTTGTGTAAGCAAGGGTACATCAACAAATTATTTCTTTCTTCTTAATCAAAGGTGTGTTTGAATATTAACTAGTTTTTTTTTGGGGGTGGGGGTGGCGTCTCTTGTTGTCAATTGACCATCCAGTTAACCATTATCTTATGCATAACATGATAAAAAAATACCCAAACCACTCTTACTTGAGGGATGGGGATAGAGAGAAATTCAACATGGACAATCCTCTCTCAAATTTTTTACAAGTAATTGTATGTAGAGCAAAGGCAATCAGGATCCCACAAATGTTGACAAATCTTTTGGAAATTTAGTTTGATATTTCTCTGTTGAACTAAGAAAAAAAACCTTGAAACCCAATAGCAAAAAGCAGAGAAGAGGAAGTCAGTAAAGCATATTTTCTATGCAAGACGAATAAAGGTCTAAAATGGACACATTCTTTCTTTAGGGTCAAATTAATTTTCTTCAAAGTCAATAGCTATAATTTCCTATAATGATTGTGTATTGCTTTGTCAATTTTTATCATCTCATCCAATTATTTCATGCGGTTACCGCCCCAACAAAACCCCACCCCCCAACGACATTTATTTGACCAATTTTACTAATATGGTGCTGTGCAAGTTCATCTTATTGAAGAATCGAATTAATTAGTTTTTGTTCATCTTGGCTGTCCCAAAGTCCGCAATGATGTTTGCATACCTCCAACATCTTACCTCCTGCATGGTTTGCATAGTTAGAGGTTTAAAAAAGATCGATCAGTTCCACTTCCATGGGGTAGTATGTTTTCAGCATTTAGATCACTAACACAAAAATTCATCTCACTAAACTATTCTCAAGTTTAAGGTAAGAAGTGAAAAAAAAATAAATCTCGGACATATTGGCAACTTCATGTTCAGTTGTGTTTTGAATCTGCTGATCTCTTCATCAGTCACATATAGTATTGTTTATATATATATAACTGTTTATTATGCATTTGTTGAATTTTAGGATCTTCAACATAGAACTGCAAAAGAGGAGAATAAGTGAGAATAGTTGAAATCAACTTTGTCTTAGTGCAATGAAGCCAAATACCACAATATCAACATGATGTGGAACATAGTAGAAAATAAAGGGAAATGCCACACTTTCAGCCACACTTTGGAGAAAAAAACCAGTTATGTAAGGACACAACATGCACACGTTCTATATCTGTATCTGCATACAACAATTGACATCAGTTTTTTCTGAAAGTTTGGCATTTTAATATGTGGTTTTCATCTTAGTCGTCCACCTAGTAAAATCAGATTTTAGTTGTCAAGGCATGTCTTGAATAAAATACATAGATGTGATGAGGACATGTAGGCAAACTCTCATGATGAGCAGAGCACACGCCCCGCGTATGACATCATATCTTTGTTGCTCCTTCATTCTCATGTGATAACCAGGTTTTGATGAACACTGCCAACCTAGTTTTCTATGAACGCATTAAACATATCGAGATAGACTACCATCTTGCCCCTATGTAGATCCATGCCTGCCTGCATGCAACCAAATGTATACTTATATATTTGGAAATTTCTAAGTGTTTGTGAAAATTTTAACTCAGCCCGATATTGATGGATTAATAGTGTGAATAATGTAAGGCTTCTAAATGCGTCTGAACTTCTCCTTCAGCTCGGTGAGGTGTTCACTATTGGTGACCCTGAAGTAGTAGTCAGGGTAATCGGCCTGGTAGACACATGAGTTGGACAGATTTGCGGTACCAATGGCAAGAACTGTGGCTGGACCATTGGCTCTTTGGGCATTCTGGATTTCCTCAACCGAAACCCTAAGTCACTCACTAGCTACAGGGAAATTGAAAGGTTGTTGCATAACTATGAAGTGTTGAGTGATGTATGACATTTAGATAGGCCCCACCTTGCCGTATCAATGCGATGATGTTTATTGTGCCATAATCACATGGGAAGAAAAGCACAGTGGTTACCCTGAAATTAAAAAAAAAAAAAAAAATCGAAATTGTGGGTTAAAGATTTTTAAAATAAGAAAATTTGGCCATGGGGGTACCAGCTCAGTTAATAGGCTTGTCGTAGATGATATCACAAGTCCAGCGTTCGAACCCTGCTGGCGGCATGCATTTGGGATGGGGAAGGGTTGAGGGATTAAAAAAAGGAAAATTTAAATTTTAAGTCTCTAGACTATGATCTATGCGACTGTTTATCTCAGAAGAAAAAAAAAATCAATATTGTCCAAAATTGTGGGTTTTAGTCTTTGAAATCGAGACAAAATTTTGATTTAAAATAAATAAATTTAAAGCTCCAAATAGTATCTATGCGACTATATAATTTATTGTGACGTGAAGAATTGAAATCAGAGAAAAGTTCAGTGGTTATCTCATAAATAAATAAAAAACTTCTGAAATCGTCCAAAGTCATGGTTTCAGCTTTTGAAATTGGGCCAAAAATTTTAGAATATGATCTATGTAACTATGTTTATTATGATGTGAGTTGGGAGTAAAATTCAATGATTGTCTCATAAATAAACAAAAAAAAAAACTTTGAAATCGTCCAAAATCGTGGGTTTTAGCTTCAAAATTTAGATATTTAAAAATAAGAAAAGTTAAATCTTTATTTTATGATTATACGGCAATGTTTATTGTGACATGAGGTATTTAAACGAAAGAAAATTACAGTATTTACCACAGAGATAAATAATAAAAGAAGCCTCACGAAATCTTCCAAATTTTCAATGAGTTAAAGCATTTGAAACGAAGCCAAAATTTTTATTTTTAAAAAACTCAGAAATTTTAAAGCTCTAGACCAGAATCTATGCTACTATGTTTATTGTGACAAGGGTATTAAAATAGGAGTATAAATCCAGTGATTATCTCATAAACAAAAAATAAATTCTAAAATCATCCAAAATCCGAAAATTCTTAAGTGCACCGGGGGTTAGCACATGCTAACCCCCAGTCGAAAATAGATGCGGTCTTGGAGTGGCCCAAACCAATGACCTTACTCGATGTCAGAAGTTTCCATGGATTGACGTCCTTCTACCGTCAGCTCATCAGAAACTTCAGCACTCTGATTGCTCCTATCACAGAGTGACTAAAGGGACGTGATTTCTAGTGGTCCGATGAGGCGGAGGCCAGTTTTCAACTGGTCAAGCAGAAGATGACAGAAGCACTAGTTTTGGCACTTCCTGATTTTGAAAAGATGTTTGAGGTTAATTGTGATCCATCTGGGGTTGGCATTGGTGGTGTTCTGAGTCAGGAAGGGCGTCCAATAGCTTTTTCAGTGAGAAGCTATCAAGATCAAAGAAGAATTATTCTACCTATGATATGGAGTTTTATGCCATAGTTTAGTCCCTGAAGCATTGGCATCACTACCTAGTACAGAGAGAGTTTATTCTTGTCACTGATCATGAGGCCCTGAAATACATCAATGGGCAACACAAGTTGAGTCGACGGCATGCCAAGTGGGTGGCGTACTTGCAGGAGTTCACGTTTGCGCTGAGGCACCAAGCAGGGAGTCTGAATCGTGTCGCAGATGCACTGAGCCATCGTACGTTACTCCTCACCACCATGAGCACTAGAGTTGCAGGATTTGAGGCTTTCTCTGATATGTATGCTGCAGATCCTTCCTTCTGAAGAATAATTCAGGAGGTAACTGATGGTCAACGACATGACTTTATTTTGCATAATGGTTATCTGTTTCGTGGATTACAGTTGTGCATTCCAGATTGTTCACTAAGGCAGCAGATTATTCGTGAACTTCATAATGAGGGTCACTTTGGGCGAGATAAGACGTTGACCTTGATCTCTTCTTCCTATTATTGGCCCAAATTGACCAGTGATGTGGCTCATTATGTGGAGCCTTGCTATGTGTGTCAGCGGTCCAAAAGAGTTCTCACTAATGCGGGTCTGTACACACATTTACATGTACCTGAGGCCCCTTGGTTTGATGTCAGTATGGACTTTGTGTTGGGCTTACCCCATACCCAACGGGCCTGGGATTCTATTTTAGTTGTGGTTGACAAGTTTTCCAAGATGGCCCATTTTGTAGCTTGCAGAAAAACAATGGATGCTGCCCTGATCGCCCATCTTTATTTCAGGGAGATTGTGTGTTTACATGGTGTTCCCCGATCCATTATTTCAGATCGTGACTACAAGTTCATGAGTAATTTTTGGCGGAGTTTATGGGAGAAACTGGGGACGAATTTGAATTTTAGCAGCGCCTACCACCCCAGACGGATGGACAGACCGAGGTGGTAAACGACAGTTTGGGGAACCTTTTGAGGAGTTTGGCAGATACTAAACCAAAACAGTGGGATTTGGCGTTACGTCAGGCAAAATTTGCCTATAACAGGTCGAAGAACAGAACCACCAGAATGAGCCTATTTGAGATTGTCTATGGCCAAAATCCATCCGAGGTGCTCGACTTAGCCCCTATTCCACGTGTGTCGTTTGAACCCCAAGGCAGATGCAATGGCAAAACATCTTTGGGGTATCCATGAGTAGGTGAAGCTGGCTATTCACGAGAGTAATTCCAAGTACAAAGTTCAAGCCGACCGTCACCGTCGTCAGGTACTTTTTGATGTTGGTGATTTTGTTTGGGCGGTATTAACCCGTGATCGTTTTCTTGTTGGAGAGTATAATAATCTTAAGGAGCGAAAGATTGGACCCTGTGAGATCTTGCAGAAGATCAATGATAATGCCTACAGATTGCGTCTCCCCAGTCATTTGAGGACTTCTAATGTCTTTAATGTTAAACACCCGAGTCCTTGTTTTGCAGATCCCGATGATGCTATTGTGAACTCGAGGACGAGTTCTTTCCAACCTGGGGCGACTGATGCAGGAGAATCCGAGTCAGATGATGCTGAACTGTCAGATAGTACGTTATTAGCACTAAGATATGTCGAATTAGCAGATCAACGCAAGAATGGCAGAAAATCATAATTCAATTTCAAATTTGGCAATTTAGGGTGCGTTTTAGTATTTTGGCCATAACTTTGGCTACGAGTATCAGAATCGTGCAAACCACCCCAATTCAGAAATTTTTTTCAACGTGCATGTTGTGGTCAATGAGCTATGCTTTTTGCACATCTTTTCGTGGCCATAATCCACTGTTTCCCCTTTCGAATTCACAAATTTAGTAATTTATTTCCCTTTATAGTAATATTTCAATTATTGTTTAGGAAGTGATTCTGAACCCAATTTGGGCCAAATTTCTGGCAGTATATTTCTTTTATTACGTATTTTGTTTTAGCATGATTATTGGGGTGTTTCCATTTTTGGTAAAATTTCAATATTGATGAGTTTTAGCTATAAAGCCCGGCTTGTGGGCTGATTTTAGAGATACCTTTGATTAAACATTAGAGTTATTTTCTCTGTGTTTTTGGGTAATCTTCTTGTGTTCTTCCCTGTCAATTATCTATTGCTATTAGCCTACAGAATAATCGATATTCTGCCCGGCGTCACCTTGTGTGGGCGAACTTGAGGGGGAGGGTGTGGGAGATGCCTGTGATGGCGAAGCCCAATAGGTCTGTGGATCCCAGGAGGTATTGGGCGAGCTACCAAGGGGAGATCAATGTTCTGAAAAACACTAGGCGGTGGACGGGCGGCGAGCAGGTGCCTAGCGCCCAAAGGCCTAGGCGGGGCACCTAGGCAGTCTTAGGTTTTGTATTATAACTTTAATAATTTACAAAAGTTAAGCATAATACCTTATCAATTACATCCAATTTAATGCCAAGATACATATGCAAAATTTAAAAACATGAAAAATTATCAATCATGAACAAAATTTATTAAAACTCAAATGACTGAAGTTGGTCATGATGGGTGTATGAATTTGAGGACAAATATCCAAACCTACTCTTTTATTTTTCTTCAAATTGCATGAATAACCTCATTCATGTTTGATAAAATCTACATTACTAAAATTGATACCGGCAAATCCTTTGAGAATTCCATTAAGTAATCACCATTTGCTACATTTAAACATATACTGAATAAAATAAAATTAAATTGTTTATTTCTAAAAAAGATGAAAGAAAAATAAAATAAAAACACAATCAACCTTATTAAAAAAAAAAAAAAAACTCGCCCAGACCCCGCCTAAATCGCCCAGAGTGCCCAGAACCCACCAAACCATTAATATGGGCGTTTTTCTACCTTCTAGTGCCTAGGTCGATTTTTAGAACACTGGGAGAGATTATAGTCCCACATCGCCTAGGTGAGGGAAGGGGATGTGTTATATATGTGCGAGTTTGGATCTACAAAGTACTACGTGTTTTAAGGTTGTGCGAGCCTTGGGACCAAAGTGGACAATATAGTACTCTGTGGATCGGGTCGTGACAGCCTGGGTGAGGGAATTATGTGTTATATATGTGCGAGTTTGGATCCCCATGACATAACGCATTTTAAAGCCGTGAAGGCCTTGGGTCCAAAGTGGATTTGGTCGTTACAATTAATTATCGGGTATTAAATCATCGAGGTACTACTGTACTAGTATTATGCTAAGATGTGTATTGTGCATGAGATATTGCAATTGGAGGAAAAATACAGTGGTTAGGATAACTAAAGGAGACTTCGTCCTTCCTCTTTCTGCATCTCTGTCTCCATATGATAGAAGTGTAGATATAGTAACCCAACTGAAATCACAGAGAAAAGTAGACATGGAACCCACTTCAAGTAGCTTGGAAAGAGAACCCAAAGAAACACATAGAAAGCAATCATCAAACAACCAAATGCAAATAACCCTATATATTTGCTTGCCCTGCTATGCACGTCAGCATTGTGAATCCAAAATCCAATCACAGAGGCTGTGAATGAAAAAGCATCCAAGGTGATAAAAACTAAGAAGAGTTTGGGGTTGGATGAAAAGAGTTTGACAGGGACAAGATGACCCTCAACATACTCATATGTAACACTAAACAGTGCTATTGGCACACCGAATGACATGCCCAGTAGCATCTCGTACCATGTAAAGTGCCTACTCTTTTCTGTAGATGTTGGTGAAGGTGAAGATGAAGGTGGTGATGGTGAAGGTGAAGGTGAAGGTGAAAGTGAAGATGAAGATGAAGATGAAGATGAAGGTGAAGGTGACGTTGATGCTAATGATGATGATGATGGCGATGTAGAAGAAAGATATTTGTAACCATTGAATAGACCAACTGATATAGTTGGAATTTTGGTGGGGGTGACAATGGAGTTTTTCGGGACATGGATCCGAGCATCATCAGCAGACGTATCAATTGATGCAGTCGGAATTATGGGGAGCTCTTGGGAGGGTGTCAAGAATTTGGGCAGTGTATTACGCCCCTTTAATTTTGATAACATGTTCTTCATCTTCGTCTTCATGATAACTAAGAATAAAAGGCTAGCTAGAGTTATTAGGGAGTGTTCGTGTCATATAAATCGCCCATTTTATATTAATTGGCCCGAGTCCACTCCATCTACATAACGCGGAAGCATCGATGACTCCTGTTCCATCAAAATTTTTACTTTTCTCTAACGTACATGGCTATTTTTCAAAGGGATACACTAACTTTATGCATCTTTCAAACTTGTCTAATTTTGCATTTGCCCCGTAAATTCATATTCATGAAACTTTGACCGTCCATGCCAAATGACTCCCTTATATTCGTCCCCTAACTATTACAAAATCAAATTTTGGCATCCCTCCAAAGAAGAGTGCAAATCCCTCTAAAAATACCTTGAAATCGTAAGACATATCGTGATGTAATAATAATAATAATAATAATAATAATAATAATATTATTATTATTATTATTATTATTATTATAATTGATGATCTCTAGGAATGACAGGTCCAAGCATCAGTCTAGTGCTGATCCTGCCCAAGTGGCATCAAACCCACCTAGTGCAATCCGCTAGACGGACCCAAATTACTATGTCCCGCTAAGCCCACACGTCTCATAACCATCTCCATTAATACTTGTAAGACCTATTAAGGCAAGTATCTCGGGGATCTGCTTTGGACGGGCTAGCCAGCAGCATTTTGTCTCTAACTAGGAAGCAAATACCAGAGTATACGTCGTACATAGAAACTTCCACCCCTATGAACAACACTCTAATTGGGAACTATCATTCGCGTACCTACGAGCATATATCTAACAGGAAAACTTCCCTCCTCAAGACGACTCATAATTAGATAAGGATCTCCAAGAAGATCTTTTTTCCTAAACTACGCCATCGATGGCTTGGTCGAACCAAAACTCCAACAATATAAATAAGACATGAGGTTGGTAAACATAGGTATGCTACAAATTTGATTTTACAACTTTAAGCCTTCCTCAGAGCCCTATCTAACTTTAGCATCAGAGTGTTATCGACCACTACAACGGTGGACTGTGACTCACGTACGTTCCTTGTGCAGGTTAGCAGATCAAGGTCAAGTAGGGAGTGAAAATCAACTGCATCAATTTGACGCCATCCGTGGGGACGAAAAAGTTCCTAACAAAACATTAACATCATCTCTCTTCAGAGTTCAAGAAGATGGTGATCATTAGATCTCGTAACAACGGAGACCAGGGGGACATCTCAAATGCTCAAACTGGTGCTATACCATAGCTTCCAGTGGTGCCAGCAACACATGGGGAGCAAGCCCACATCCCCATGCCAGCAACGATGGCGACAGACCCTAGGATGGATATGTTATCATCCTAGATACAGCAGATTGCTGAAGCAGTGGAGATCCTCACTCACCAGAACCCTCTACCTGCTGATGGAGATCAGAAGCAGTATAGACCTCAATCTCCAAACAACAACAGAGAGCAGGCGTAGGGGAGTCAAGCCCCCGCCAGTTCTTACTGGACTAGAGGTGGCGACGTGGCCAACAGAGATCCAACTTTCAGGGCAGATAGATTTGCCATGCAGAACCTCCTCCGACGAGGGGTTAATGACCCAGATGTGATGTACAACCTTTATGTTCCCCCATTCATAGACCACATCATGAACAGAGCTCTGCCAAAGATGTTCAGCCTTACGAAGCTTGAGTTCTATGACGGGACCAGTGACTTGTTTGATCACTTGCATCATTATCAGCACGTGATGGCACTCAAAGAAGGTTCTGAATCGGTAATGTGCAAAACATTCCCTACCAGCCTGAAGAATTCAGCGATAACACGGTTCCATAGCCTCTCGCCAAAGTCAATTGACTCATTCAAGACACTGGCCAAAACATTTCTTACACATTTTGTTGGCAGCTAGCGGATCAAGAAGGGCACATACTATATACTCTCCCTGAAGCAGAAGCCAAATGAAATGCTAAGGGAATACGTCATGCACTTCAATTACGAGCTGACACTCATGGACGGCTGCGGTGATGATACCTCCGTTATGGCTTTTACCGTGGGGCTAAGAGAGGGAAAGATTTATGACTTTCTCACCTTGGAACCCCCTATGGATATGGCAAAACTTCTAAAAAGCGCCCAGAGGCACATCACCTTGGAAGAAATGAGAACGACCAAGAAGTAAACTGAAACAGAAAGGAAACCATCTGGTTTTAGAGACAAAAGGAGGGAAAGAGACGAGAAGACAAAGATAGAAACAAACAGAAGCGCAACAACAACAACTTGGACTCTGGAAGTGCCAGGCTAGAAAAATCTTTCAACTATGTCGGGTCCAGGACCATAACCCCCCCAACTCTAGTTTGGCAGACGTCCTTAATTCCATGAAGAATTGAGAGAATCTAAAATGGCTTCCGAAGCAGTGCGGAGACCCCTCCAAATGTGACAACAACAAGTATTGCTTGTACCACAAGGAGGGTGGCCACGACACCAATGACTGTAAGAGTCTAAGGTACGAAATCGAGTATTGGATCCAAAAGGGCGAGCTGAAAGTGTTACTGGGTTCGAAAAAAAGGCAAGACCAGACCAGGGAAAGGGGAGAGGCGGTCAAAAAAATCGAGAAGGAGGCTCCGGACATTATATATGTCCTTCACGGAGTCGGGCCAGAAGAAGAACAATCAAACAAGTCCCGAAAGCAGACACTCCTTGAGATGCGAACACAGCCTACCAGGGAGGATCGACGCATGTATTACTTGCAAGTACATAGTCCAATCCCGACCTTGACTTTCACAGATAAGGACCTCGAAGGTGTCCGCGCACCGCACAATGATGCTCTTGTTATTTCGGTATCTGTTGCAAGGTGGGAAGTAAAAAGGCCCTGGTAGACACAAGAAACCTCCTCAATGTCTTATTCTACAACGCATTCCACAACATGGACCTTAAGGAAGAAAACTTAACACCTTCCAACTACCCGTCGATATGGTTTAGCGGAAAAAAATGCTTCCCAATCGGGAAGATAAAGCTAGCTATGGTGGCAAAAGAGCCACAACTAAGGAAGGTCATGTTCAAGGACTTCATGGTAGTAAACGCACTGTCTACCTATAACCTCATCTTGGGGAGGCCCTAGTTTCACCAGATGAAGCAGTGATCCTCACCCTTCATCAATGCGTGAAGTATACAACCAACCACTCAGAGGGAACAATTCTCAGGGATCAACGAACGACACGGGGTTCCCACTACACCGCGCTAAAGCAGATAGATTGTTCTTAGATACAATTGGATACCGCCAAACAAGTTGAGTAAAAACAAGACGCGGAAACTGGGGATGAGTCGCTCCTCCTAGATAGGAACAAAGACCCATCAACAGTGGCTCAACTTAGCAACAAAGGGCAATCCAACATCACAGCAACGGTCCGTCTTCTAGCTTGACGGGATATCCGGCCAAGCAGGGAAGTCATCACAAATGGGAGCTCAATCCCACAACAGTCAACGGGTACGGAAGCCCCCCTACCCCGTGCGTGCGCCCAAGGTTCACTCTTCAGTAACCTTGACGACGTTGGCGAAACTTGACAATTCACCGAAGGTACTTACAATCCAAGCAAGGGCCATGCGAATTTACTTCAGGATCAGATTAGCCTATCTCCGAGAACAGTTAATCTATCCAATTGTTTAGCTTTCTTCCAGTAGTCAGTTTAATCCTTAGGAACTTATGTGATATGCACTTATTTGAGAAATAAAAGAGAATTGCAAATATCAGCCAAACTTGGGACAAGTATCAGGTTGAAACAGATTGAGTGCACCCTCCCATTGAGGGATGAGAGGGGAGTTTAGGAGTCAATGGCCCACTCCGATAGGCCATATTCAACTTCACTCCGCCCCGCAACTCCGAGTTCCAGAGCAGCGCAAAGTGTCAAGGCTAGATGAGGAGGGAGGAAAACAACCGCTCCAAAGTTGGCTGTTGGTGTTATCTTGGAAATTATGCGGTTTGAAGCGCCGATGGGGCACCAACACATAAATGACAGACTCGTCCAGTGTGGAAAAGTCTGTACTTCTTCTTTGCAATACGAGAAGAAATTACAAGGTCTTAATGAACCAATCGGGTGCTCACCTAGAGCGGGTGGCCACACATAATAGCAAGTAATCTCAAGACTCATTCCTGCAAGTGTCAAAACATTCAAAGACTCAAAGAACAGAAATGCTTTATAAGCTTTTGGAAAACCCAATAGGGGTGGGCAAGAATCCCGGTCCCGAACCGACCGACTCGGACTGATATGGTTATGAACCAGTTCAAACCAAGATGAATTGGTTTATGTTGTTTTTATTCCAGTCCCGGTCCCGGACCGGTTTGAACCGGGACGGAATCGGTTATCACAAATTTTGTCCCGGACCATTCGGTTCATCCTAGTTACTGTAGCAAGCCCAAGCCCACGTACTTTTATCAAGTCAAAAGGCCAAATTTTCACACCCTAATAAATCTTCATTCATAATCAGGGGTTTCATAATCCCAAGTGCCTCCCCCTCATCTCGCCCTCACCTTCGGATCTGACTGCTACTCGTCCTAAGGGTGGTGTTCAAGATCCAGCGAGAGGGTTCGTCCTAAGGGTGGTGTTTGAGATCCAGCAAGGGCATGCCCCAAATCAGATTTGAACAAAAGGGAAGATTGGGGTGAATGAAGAAAAGGGAAAATGCGATTTTACTGTCCATCTGTGGATAAAGCTTCAATGTTGTTTGAATCTTCTAATCTTCATGGTTTGATTCAATGACATAATAGCAAATCAAATCCCTGAGTTTTTTTTTTAGCTGAAAATTTGTGTTAACAAAAAGAGAAAGAAATATCATAGTTTTTTGAACCGGGATCGCATGGTCCCGACCCCGACTGTCCTGGTTCAAAACAGTCCAGTACCAATGGAGCCAGCCCAAAAAAATTGATTTCCCGACCCGTACCGTTCCCATTTCACTGTATCGGGACCGAAACCAGGATTAGCCCAAACCCGGACCTACCCGAATTGTGCCCACCCCTAAAACCCAAAGCATGTTCTTTGAGTAAAAGCATCTGAAGAGTGCACTCTATAGAAGATAATGCCTACAACAGTGAAGAAATGCCATTATATAACGAAGTGGCTCACCAAACAGGTGCGTCAACATTAAAAACCAGCATTGAATACCGTATGGGAGACGAGGAGGCGACGGTTTCCATGAAAACTACACAGGTCCACGATTAATCAATTAATGAAACTGCACAAAACCACATTAATTGGGGGAAGTAACCGATACTCTACCATTTCGCAATCCGCGCCGTGCACATGACACATTAATCCTGCGAAAAGACCTAGTTTTTTCTTATATGGGCCCACCAGCTTTGCCCACTATCCGAACAGTACCCTACCACGTACACTGACGTAAGCAGGAGAGACCATAGTCACCCTTGACACATGTAGTACACCTACATATTGCCAGCTGATTTAAGGTACCTCTTTTTAAATAACTTACATTGAAATTTGTGGAAACTAATCCGCACAATGCAATCCGATTTCAGAAGTACCAAAATAGGCGGAGCCCCAACCTAGCCAGGTAAGCTTAGTCAGCTTCGACTGATGACGACAACTTTTGGTGTTCTCGACGCCTAGTCCATTGCACGTGGATGACGATGGCCTAGGAAGTGGGAGTCTAGTCAACACTCTCACGCCTGATGACGATGCCTCGCCAAGGGATCGTTGCTCTTCTACAAACAATGATCACCGAACTTGACCAGGTAAGATTAGTCAGTTCGCGACTGATGACGAAGGCTTTTGGTGTTCCCAACGCCTAGTCCGCTGTTTGCGGATGACGATGACCTAGGAAGTGAGAGTCTAGTCAGCGCTATCACGCCTGATGACGACTAATCACCAAGGGATCATTGCTCTTTCACAGACAATGATCGTCGAACCTTACTAAGTAAGCTTAGTTAGTTTGCGATTGATGATGACGACTTCTGGTGCTCCCGATGCCTAGTCTGCTGCGCGCGGATGACAATGGCTTAGGAAGTGGGAGTCTAGTCAGCGCTCTCATGCCTGATGATGATGACTCACCAAGTGATCATTGCTCTTCCATAGACAATGATCGCCGAATGATATTCACGTAATTATTACATAATATATCCCTTAATTTATACATGTTAGTGTTTCGATTATTATATCTTATAGTAATTATTTCGTTTTCATGTCTTTGTAGGAATTTGAGCGTGAACGATGAAATCGTATTAAGGCGACAATTTAAGGAATGACAATTAGTCGATTCTAGCGGTGGTACAAAGCAAATGGTCACATATCTAAACCCTTAAACCCAAAATCAAACCAAAACCTAACCCTTAAATCCAAAACCAAGCCCATAACTTAAACCCAAAAACCTAGCCCGTAAACCCAAACCCAATGCCAAGCCCAATCCTACCTCCAAAGAATATTCTCTCATTTATACCTTGATTCACTCCATGAATCATCCCTTTATCTCATCCCTATTCATTTTGATCATTCTCTATAAATACAAGAGAATAGGGTGAGAAAAGGGGAGGAAGAGAAGGGAAGAAAAAAATCATTAGAAAATCAAATCCTCTTCCTTCACAAAAAGGGGAGGAAGAGAAGGGAAAAGAAGAATTGCATATAATCAAACCATCTTTCTCTCAAAGTGATTCTCATCACCATCACCACTCATTCATCCCTCAGTCACTTAGCAATCACCTCCATCCGCCATCAGCCACCTGAGCTCCTCCACAGTCACCGCCACCACCACGAAACAGGGGTCTGACAACCCTGTTTCGCGTCAGAGCCACCTCCATCACCGTCCCCGTCCCCGTCTTTCTTCCTGTCCATCATCCATCAACCTCCATCCGCCATCAACCTCCATCCGCCATCAACCACCATCACCCTGTTTCGCGACAGAACACATCCGCGAGCCACCACAACCACCGCGAAACAGAGCCGCCATTACCGCGACTCTGTTCCGCCTCGCCACAGAGCCAACACCTCGCGAGCCGCCTTCACCGCCCTCTCTTAGTCTCGACCTCCTTCCTGTCTCCATATCTCACGGCCACCATCACAGAGCAGCTCGTCCGCAGCGCACAACCACCGCGACAGCGGAAACAGGGGAGCCTCCTTCCGATTTCTCTCTCTGTTTTTGAGTTTTCTCTCTGTTTCCTCACCTTCCCTCTTCTTTTGCAGGTTCTGGAGACATTTGGTGGACGAGGACCCTCGCGAGGAGCACGGAGGAAGGCGGAGTAGCGCCGCTGCTCCCTGGAGACGAAGGCGGAGGCACTGTTCCATTAGCGGGAGACCGAGTCAAAACTGTTTTTGGCTATTCACACCTCAATTTTTGTTCTGTACCACCACAGTCCAATTGCAACCATTTTCTCGGGATTTGTGTTCGGACCACCTGCTGATCTGTTGAGTACTACCACATCGAGTTTGCGACAAACCATAGGGGTTGCATAATTCATTTTGATTTATTTTACTGAATTGTGTGCTTAATTGTTAATTATAATTTATTTCTGAATTTTTGATAAATTGCTTTCACCTTTCATGTTCAAGAAATTAAACTTGATATGTTTGGTAGTTAGAATTACCCTTTATCAATATTCAAAGCACGTGCTAAAAATATTAAGCTTAAACTTTGATTAAGTGTGCCCTAAAAAGACACTTAATACTTGGTAAGAGCGTATTTGCTTGAAATAATTTATTAATGTTTGATAGAAACATGATATAACTTGAATTGGATTTTAACGATCACATATTTGGTGTAAGTAAGAGATTCTCATCCCTAAAGCTTCTCGTTTAAATTTTCAGTAATTTAGATTTAAATATTTTTGCTAACTCATTAGTGAGTCCAAGCCCACAAAAATCCATTTTTTTCCATCTTTTACTTTTATTTTATTTTTCTTATTTTAATTTATTTTTAGTTTAGTTTTAAAAATGTTGTAACCCCATTTTCTCTAAATTAGTTTAGATAATTTCTAAAATTCAATTTTATCCACCTTCCTCGTGGGATCGACCCGTACTTGTCGTTGTCTACTAGTTAGGCACCGTGCACTTGCGATTATTACAAGTGGGTTAAATTAGCCTATTTATTTAGGTTAGTTAAACCTCTATCACCGAACCTGACCAGGTAAGCTTAGTTAGTTCGCGACTAATGACGACGACCTCTGGTGCTCTCGATGCTTAGTTTGGTACGCGCGGATGATGATGGCCTAGGAAATGGGAGTCTAGTCAGCCTTCTCACGCCTAATGATGATGACTTGCCAAGGGATCATTGCTCTTTTACAAACAATGATCATAAAACCTGACCAGGTAAGCTTAGTCAGTTCGTGACTGATGACGACGACTTCTGGTGTTTCGAACGCCTAGTCCAATGCGCGTGGATGACGATGGCCTAGGAAGTGGGAGTCTAGTCTGCACTCTCATGTCTGATAATGAAAACTCGCCAATGGATCATTGCTCTTCTACAGACAATGATTGTCGAACCCGATCAGGTAAGCTTAGTCAGTTCGTGACTGATGACGACGACTTCTGGTGTTCCCGACGCCTAGTCCGCTGTCTACAGATGACGATGACCTAGGTAGTGAGAGTCTAGTCAGTACTCTCACACCTATTGACGACTACTAGTCAAGGGATCATTGCTCTTCCACACACAATGATCGCCGAGCCTGACTAGGTAAGCTTAGTTAGTTCGCGACTGATGACGATGTCTTCTGGTGCTCCCGATGCCTAGTTCGCTGCGCGCGGATGATGATGGCTTAGGAAGTGGGAGTCTAGTCAATGCTCTCATGCTAGATGATGACACCTTGCCAAGGGATCATTGCTATTCTACAGACAATGATCGCCGAACCTGACTAGGTAAGCTTAGTCAATTCCCGTGGATGACGATGGCCTAGGAAATGGGAGTCTAGTCCGCGTTCTCACTCCTAATGACAACGATTCGCCGAGGGATCATTGTTCTTCTACAGATAATGATCGACGATCGAACCTAACCAGGTAAGCTTAGTCAGTTCGTGACTGATGACAATGACTTCTGGTGTTTATGACACCTAGTCCTCTGCGTGCGGATGACGATGGCCTAGGAAGTGGAAGTCTAGTCAGTACTCTCATGCCTGATAATGACAACTCGCCAAGGGATCATTGTTTTTCTACAGAAAATGACCGCCGAACCTGATCAGGTAAGCCAAGTCAGTGACGACTGACGACTGATGATGATAGCTTCTGGTCAACGCCCAAATCTGTAGCTCGCTCTGCGTGAGTGTAGATGATTGGAAGGTAGGAGCCTAGTCAGTTCCAACTGGTGTCAACGGCTTGCCACGAGACCACTGCTCTTTTACAGACGATGGTCGACGAATTTTCAACTCCCAAATTTGTAGCACGCTTTGTGTGGGTGTAGGTGATTTGGAAGGTGGAAGCCTAGCCAGTTTCGACTGATGTCGACGGCTTGCCACGGGACCACTGCTCTTCTAGAGACCATGGTCGCCAAATTTGATACAGTTCTGTTAGCACTCTTACGCCTAATGATGATGACTCGCCAACAGAAAATATCTCCAAACCTCACCAGGTAAGCTTATTCAGATCCTACTGATGACGACGACTTTTGGAACATCCCAACGCCTAGTCCACTGTGCATGGACAACGATGGCTTAGGGAGTAAGAGTATATGCTGCGGTTCCACGACTCGCGGAGGTGACTCGCTAAGGACCATTACAACTCAACTATAGACAAAGGTTGCCCAACACAGTCAGTTTTGATGCAACTCAACTGACAACACAGACCATCTGCCAGCATGAAGGGCCCAAGAATACTGATTTCATGACCCGCAACATGGGTCGAAAGCTTCTAAGAAATACACAATGGCACGGTAGTATAAGACAAACAAACAGAGTTTCAAAATGTGACTTGCATTAAAAGTTATGTTTTTGTCCTGAGAAAGACATTACAACTATTTTAGAATAGCAGGGGACAAAATGACTTCCTCAACAACCTGTCCCGAAAATCCAGGACTTTCTTCCAACATGATAGTTCCGAAAGCAGTCTTTCTATAATAGGCAAAATTGATGACAAGACCAAGGCGTTCTTCTCTAATAAGCTCTAGAAGTTCTAGCATGCCTTGAACGACCTCTGACGACACCTGCAGCTTCCATCTCGAAGCCCTAAAATCCACCACGCTTACCAATGCAGCATAGTGTGAATGTTTTTCAGGCAATAAGCGTTTTGCTTCACGAACGCGGCGAAGTCCCTGAGCAACTTCTGACTCGAGCTGTCATCGTATAACATCACATTCAGTCTCGACTAACTTTCTCTTAGCAATCTGAGCCTGCAAGATCAGACGACCACTTGTCCACAACACCTTCTAAGCACTTCAACTCAGCACGGGCCCACACCAGTTCAGCCCGGGTAGAAGCCAGATCAAATTTGGTTGACTTCAGTTGAACTTTTACGGCTATCGATTCCGCTTCAGACGTGGACGTCACGGTCCACATGGCCCCCAAGTCCACGACATCACTAGAATCCAGCAGTTGATCGGTCAAAGAATCCACCCGGTGGAGAGCATCTGAATATGACATTCGCAAGTCTGCAAAAGCATTCTCCAAAGCGAGCACTCTCCCACGAGCATCATGATGCAGCTCAATAGAATGATGTGACTCGGTAGCGCGAGCCTTCACCACGGACCCATGGTGACTCAGACGTCAACCTTTGGTCCAGTGCACTCCCCCTCTAAGTCGACAGGGGGACAACAAGATCCAGCGAGAAACTAGGATCCCCTGGGACCACTTCCTGAGCAAACAAAGATAACTTATGTTTTGCAACAGTTGCTTCCTTCTCTAGTAAGGATGGCGGCTCGAAAAAACAAGCAACATGATTAGTGGGCCGCCTCCTCTTAGGAAGAAAGATAGGAAGCATGCCCGTCTCTAACTCAGCCAGCCTTGACGGGCTGGGCATAACTAGGCTCATTTTCTTCGAACGACAACCTCCGACCTCTTTAATCGGTGAGCTGAGTGCAACAAACGCCTCATGGGAACATATGAGCGACCCGTTCCATATGATGTTGCTCGGATTATAACCTCTTCAACGGACATCAATGGGAGTTCATTAAACCCCTTCTCTATCGACTATTTTTCCTCAGTGAGGATCAGGGTCACAAACTTTTCTGAAAAAAAAGAAGAAAAACATCAAGTTAGCGCTAAATCCGAAATCTGGGATGGTAAGACAACAACAAAGAACATACTAAGATCGAACTGGAAGAATCTGGGGACCTGATGTCCTCCCAGCCTGAAGTATGGGAAATTCACTTGAAGTCAGAAACCAATACTTTTGCCAAGGCTCAATATCATCAGCTACAGGATGCAAACAATCAGGAGTGCTCAGCACACAAACACCTCTAGAATCCAATTGAGCGGCGATCAAACGTTGTACTATGGCCGAAGTCAAGCGAAATCCAACATCATGCTCTTTAATGAGGGTCGCAATCAAAATCTTTAACCCGCTTGGAGCAGCTGAGCTGGGGGCATACAGAGGGAAAAGAAGAAATGCCAAATGTCGTCTGGCACTGGGAATCGGAGTTCGGATTCACACATACCCCAGTGCAGTCCTATATACCCCTGTGGGGATGTAACTGGAGTCCGAACCGTGAACTAGGGATGGCAGTGGGGCGGATTTTTGCTGATATCCACCCCACTCGCCCCGTTTGGGGAGGATTTGGTAAAAGGGTCCCTGAATCTTGGGGCGGATGCAGATTTCAAATCTGTGTTCGTTTATTAATTGGGGGGGATACGGATTTGGCCATATCTGCCCCATGGATATCTGTTTAATCGATAAAATTACAAAATTACTCTTCAACTATATAAAGGGATTAAACACTTCACTATGATCTCAAATCTCCACTTATTCTCACTCGACTCACAATCTCCTTCTCACAGCAAAGCCAGCGAAGCTCTCCTTCAGTCCTTCTTCTCTTCAATGAAGCCAACGATCCTCGAAACTCTCCTTCAATCCTTCTTCTCTTCAGTGAAGCCAGGGATCCTCGAAGCTCTCCTTCAGTCCTTCTCCTTCTCAGTTCTCGCGGACACTCCGACACTCGAAGGGCTCAATTCACAGCGAAGGGTCGTCTCCATCCTGACCGCCTCCCTCTCCTCTCCATTAGCGAAGGGTCGTCTCCATCCCAGTCGCCTCCTTTTCCCCTCCATTAGCGAAGCCATCGAAGGGTCGTCTCCATCCCGACTGCCTTCCTCTCTCCTCCCTCCCCGCCTTTCCCTTTTTGCAATCAAAGATCAAAGATCTCAGATATGTGATTTCAGATCTTTGATAGATTTTTTGTAATTTTTTGTTATAATTTTTGTATGGATTACCGGTGTTAATAAATGGAGTATATTTTACATGGATAACCTGATTGAACTGAGATATCTCAACTGATTTACATAATTTTTTTAACGGAGATTTGTGCGGGGTGGAGGTGGTTTTTAAATAAATCTATAAACGGATTGGCGGGGCGGATTTGGGGATCCGTTATTCCTGACGGGGCGGAGATGAATTTGTGCAAATCCGCCCCGTTGCCATCCCTATCGTGAACACGGGAAAAAACTCCAAATCTTTGGGAATGTGATACAGACGCCGAAGCCTACTTAACTCGGTTTCATCAATCGAGCTATCTTTGAAGAGTTTGTGACAAGTGTAAGACAACTCATGTGTGGGAGTAAGATCAAAGAGTAGCCGCCATTGAAGGAAAGTGCAAATCAAACTTTGCAAAAGGACACTCGCACAAAATAAAGCACAAAGCATAGACGAGACAACGCTTTGGGTTCAATCATTACGATGATACAATTACTTTTCAGAGATTTAATGGACCGACTAGACGCCCTACTAACTCGAGGGGAAGCAACTGATGATACACCGAAACGTCCTTTCATCTACTTCGTACACATGTCATGATGATTTCTAGGAATGACAGGCCCAAGCATCAATATAGCGTTGATCCGGCCCAAGCGACATCAAGCCCGCGAAGTGCAGTCCGGCAGACGGACCCAAATTACTATGTCTCACTAAGCCCACACATCTCACAACCATCCCCAATACCTGTAAGACCTATTAAGGTAAGTATCTCGGGGATTAGCTTTGGAGGGGCAAACCAACAATACTTTGTCTCCAACTAGGAAGCAAATACCAGAGTATACGTCATACGAAAATTCCACCTATGGATAACACTCTAATTAGGAACTATATCCCACGTATCTAGGAGCACAGATCTAACAGGAAAACTTTCCTCATCAAGATGACTCCTAGTTAGAGAAGAATCTCCAAGAAGATCTATTTCCCTAAACTACGCCACCGATGGTCTGGTTGAAGCAGGACTCAAGGAATATAAATAAGACAGGAGGTTGGTGAATAAAGGTACGCTACAAATTCCTTGTTTATAGCTTTAAGCCTTCCTCAGAGCCATGTCTGACCTTAGCATCGGAGGCCAACGACCACCACAACGGTGGTCCGTGGCTCATGTGCATTCCTTGTGGAGGTCAAGGTCAAGCAGGGAGCGAAAATCGACTGCATCAATAATAATAATAATAATAATAATAATAATAATAATAATAATAATTTTAACTTCATCTTCCCTGATTGGCAAAGGCAAAAATAACCTTGTGATATCTGCCCTGAATCTCAATGAAATAGAGGAGGATCATGTTTTGAAAAGACGCATGTCGCGTTGTGATAATTGTGCTAGGTTACATTCTACACACTTAGGCATCCGTCCTAGCAATCTTCTTACTTATAAACATGTACTTTACTAGCAACAAGGCATTTGATCAGCTCATTGCTCCTAATACGAATTGTTTAACTAGCAAAGGTTCAATCACCATTGGGACCAATTTGCTGGATAATCGGTTTGAGCTGGAAATCCTTCTCCAAACAAAGTCAAACTTTGTGTGTTCATATTTGTTGGAAAACCCTACCTATGGAGTCTTCCATCTAGTCTCTCTCCAAAGCTTCACTACTTAGATTTTTCTTCTCCTTTTATGGGTTGAAGACGTTTGATTGGTTTCTGAATGCTTTGGATGGTTGACATTTTCGCAAGTGTCGTTTCTTCGAATCAAATAGGGAACTCAGTGACATGAAAGTTGTTTGGGAGCTTGAGATTTGGTGTTTTGATGATTAGATTAGTGAGGATGATGGAGTGATTGAAATGGGAAATGGATTTCTAGAAGGGATAAAAGATAGAAAGGGGAAGAGGGGGATCAGAGATGAGATTGTGATAGTTACTTAACTAGGATCCTAACATTCCACCATGCTTCCAAAGTCGACATCCTCGTCGGCCTACTCTATTGACATTTGCCTGATGGTAACCCTCTGCCTTTGGTAACTTTACTCACCTACCAATATTCAACAACTTAGCATTATGCCCATACCCAATGCTAAATTACATAGTCTAGCCTCTAGGTAGCCCCTCCCAGGAATCGAACCTTGGACATGGGGTTTGTCTCTAATTTTTTTTTAATATTTTCTTCTCCTTCAAAATCTTATTCCTTTTCTACTAATTTCATGTCCTCCCTTGCAGTTATTCAAAAACTTCTAAGGCTTCTAGCTTTGGCTTGTGCCTTTTAATATATATCTTGAATAACCAAGTCAGGTGGCAAGTCTTTATGACTACTTGCACACTGGGGATGTGGAGGTTGTCATTGCACTAATTGTTGAATACAAGTTGCTAAATTTGGAATTTGAGTAGCAAGATTAATAACAATGGTTTCTTACTCATTAAATTGGTTTTCCCAACCAGTAAATCAATTCTCCAAGCAATTGAAATGATAGTTCAATTCTGTAAATCGATCTTCGAAACCAGCAAATTCAACTTTCAGTTCCTTGATCATCACAGTGAAGTAGAAAACACAACAAAGTGGAGGGAAACGGAAAAAAAATTGTGTGGAAAATCTGCTATGATACTAGATGTTAAGAACCAACCAATACTCCTAAAATTCCAAGTTGTCAAGAAGCGGAAAGTTAATTACTTAACTAGGATCCTAACAGGATATGTATAATTTGTATTATAAGTGATGCACCCAAATCCATCCATCATTGCTGATCACGAGCCTGTAAAACGAACAATGGTGAGCTAAGGACCACCGTTGTGGTGGCTGAAGGCACTCCGATGCTTAAGTCAGGTAACTGTGCAAAAAAGAATGAAGACTAGATGTAATTAGAAATGTGTATGCATACCCTTCTTCTTCCTTTTTCTCACCTTAAGTAGCGAGCATTCCCTCCACAATTGTTCCTTCTATCGATGGCGTGATGGATGGAGAAGATCTCACCCAAAATCTTATTTGTGCATGACTGAGTCTGTTCGGCACTTGGCTCTATTTAGGACCCAATGCTTGATTGGGCTAAGAGCTTATTTGTGTGAGTGGGTCTTAGGCCTATGACAGCTCAGAGATTTGTGTTCGGGCCTTATTGTCCTGGGCCAAGCCCTAAGACCCGTGCCACTTGTGATGGTGGGACTTGGGCTTGGGCGCTGACTTACTGGCTGAACAACAGTTTAAGAATGAGTCTGCTTAAAACCACATTGAAACCTTTATCATATTATGGTTGGCTTATGTCATGTGCGGCTGTGATCGAGTGATTGTTCGATATCTCGTCAATAAGCAATAAGGAAAAGGATGCGTAGGGGAGTCATTTTGCATGGCCGGTCAAAATCACTATCCATCCTAAATTAAAGTTGGGAGAAAGGGAGGGGCAAATACAAGATTGGACAAATTTAAGAGGATTTGAGCAATTCTTAGTAGAGAAATTCTAAATGTCGAGGGAAAGGGCGAGGAAATCAGCGAGGGAAATGAGCTGGCGAGGTGAAAGCCGTTCATTTCCCTCGAGATCCGCGTGAAAAAGTCAACGCACGGATCTCGAGGAAAATGAACGGCTTTCACCTCGCCCGCTCATTTCCCTCGCTGATTTCCTCGCCCTTTCCCTCGACATTTAGAATCTCTCTTCTTAGTAATTGATGGATACACATTCTAGAAAATTTTGTTAAGTCTTTGCTTTCTCTAACGAGTGCAAGTGGTTGTGTTTAGCTTGATAGTTGAGAGCCATTTGTTTGTGCATTTAATTATATGGGAACCAACCAAGGAACCAGCCAGGAACCCAGAAACGTTTTTTTCATCTCAGGAAACTAATTAGCATTTGTATGGGGCTGGGGCCATGTTGATGTTGTTACTTATTACGCGGATTGTTGATTTTTTTCAATAGTTCCAAGAGTATGGTTTATGGAATCTACTTTCCAAGAAAATGTTAGAGAAAGTATATATTGTGGAATTTTAGGACGATGGCATGAACAAATATCCAAGGGAAATTGACGTAGAGTTTCGTATCTCTTTCTATGCATATCGGTTCGTCACATTTCACCCTCTTAAACAGAAAAAATACATAGAAACTAGCGCTTCCTACACGCTAGGTTGCACACAAGCCTTTTTTTTTTTTTTTTGCTTACATATTTTTGCTTGTTGTTAATTTTATTTTAGTGACACTTGAAATTTTTTTTTTATTACTCTTACATCTTGTTTGGACCTGGGCAGGGAACCTGAACCAAAATTCATTGGCCAGTCTTGGGCCTACAACAGTTTAGAGGTCCCATTCAAACTCAAAAAGAATTGTAGCCTAGATATACAACACTAGAACTTTTTTTCTTCTTCTTCAGGAAGTGAACATTAAGGGTATGTTTGATAGTCTGAAAATTTTGGCTGGAAAATGATTTCTCAGATAAAATCTTATTTTCTAGCGTTTGATTAATCATGAAAGTAGTAAAATAGTTTTTCAGATCCACTTGATTTTCCTTAATTTTCCAGTTTTTGGATCCACTTCATTTTCCTCATTTCTTTGCCGACCTCCCCCACTAAGAAAACTATTTTTCCGGTAAGCATGGAAAATATACAAAAATATAAAAACCCTCAAACACATACAAGACAACCTAATTCAAGAGTAAATTTTGTAAAAATGAAATACTCATAAATATTAATTTCAAGTATAATTTTCTGGGTGCAATTAAACATTCTGATTATGTTGTATAATTTTATTTGTGAGTAGCTAGTGAAAAATATGATCCACATAACCCTCTGTGTTTTTTTTTTTTTTTCAGTAATCCAAAATCCATAGCAGCCGTCCATGCAAGCGTAGGGGCCAATAACAATTTGCTTCCTAGTCAGTGTCATTTGGAATATTAATATATATCGTCAAGATGCCCAAAAATTGTTGTTCCATTTTTGGAGAACATCTTTTGTTTAAATGTCTTCAAATCCAGACCTCATTGGCACTTTTTACACTACATATTATTGGACTTTTCGAATATCAGCTGTTGGAGATGCCCACTCTCAGTTCCAGTAGCTGAATTCAATAAGTTTTCAGGGAAAACTTGTACCGTCCTTTATCATTCTCTTACTACTTGCTCGAGTTTATGGAAACATTGACTTGGCTATTAATTTTCTTTAGTGAATAGCATCTCAAATGAAATGAGATTAACTTCTCAAGGAAACGTGGAAAGCATAGAAGATGCGACGATGAACTGTACTTGTTTGCATTGGATAGGAGTGAACCTTGGAATTACTTCCTGGTTCATCAGCTCAGTTGATATATTACACCTTGGCAATAATTTACAATAGTGTTCATAAGCCCCTACAGCCAATGCGCATTGGCCTCTTGATTCCAAAGTAGTGATTGAAGATTGTTGTTGATAGATTTATGCGTCGGAGTCAGTGTACATGTTTGTTGTAATTTACAAGTCTTGTACTTCATTTGAGTTGGACTTGTAATATGCTGGTTGTTTGAACCCTGTGTTTTGCCACTTTGCCTCCCTTCTCCTGTTATAAAAAATTTAAAAAAAAAAATGCAATCATCAAACAAGCACATGCAAACACTGCTAGACATGTACTAGTCCTTTCATGCACACTGTGAAGCCAAAATCCAATCACTAAAGCTGTGAATGCCAAAGCTTCCAACATGTTAATTAAAAACGTCGAAGAGATTTGGGTTGGACTTAAAGAGCTTGACAGGCACAAGATGACCCCCAACATACTCATACGCAACACTAAATAATGCAATTGGCACACCAAATGACATACCCAAGAGTTTTTCATACCATGGAAAGCGCGACTGAGCCAATACCCGCTTCACTGGGCCTCTGAAACATCAGTAGACGATGACAATGATGAAGAAGATGGTGATGAAAGAGGCGTGGAGCTAACAGAAGATTGGTTGATGTAACAGGATTTGAGGATTGATCTGGGCATAGGGGGTTTGTTGGTTATATTGTTGGAAATTCGGTTTTTTAAAAAGAAAAACAAATAAGTGTTTTCCTGGATTTGAACCCTAGACCTCTCCCCTGGTTTGATCTTTGAATCACAATCAATTGGATAGTCCCATATCAACTATATATCTCTTTGAGGAAGAGTATATAAGAAGATAGTTAGGACTTGGGTTTGGACCCCTTGGGGGTACCACTCTTTTATGAGGAAGGGAGAGATAGGCCCTCGCACCCGCCACCGCCGCCGTCCATCCAATCGAATCAAATCGTTTAGAAAGCAAAACATCTTTTTGCTGAAATTTTTATTTAAACGAAAAATCATTTTCTAAAGAGGATTGAGTCCAAACGGTTTCTCAAGACCACGTCTTGGCTCCTGTGATTTTTGGCGAAAAATCCGCTACCATATCTTCTCCACAACCCACGACTTGATCTGGCTAATGTATCTAGTCCTTATTTCGATTTTCGTTTGTATGATAAATGCCATTTTTCGGTTCAGGGTAAAGATATAAAAAGAAGAATTAAGAGGAACATTAATAGTTTCAGAAATAGTTTTGCTTGAATCCAGTTCTAGCAACAGTCTTGGATCTTCGAGTGTTCTTCAAGATTTTACAAAACAGAGAAAGTGTTTTTTATCTTTCAGTTCTTCCCAAAACGAATTACAGTTCATTTGAGACCTCCTTCCAAATCTGCTTTTTAACAGAGTGATTACAAAACAGAAAAACAGTTCTTGCAAAATTAATATAGCTTCCAGTTTTTGCAATTGCTTCATCCAGCTTATACAGAAACAGTTCTTGAACTTCTTCAAAATCTGAAGCAGTTCTTGCATCCAGTTCATTTGTGAGCATCTGAAACAGTTCTACGAAATCAGAGTTTGCTTATACGAAATCAGAGTTTTACTTCTACGAGTTTTGAATTAGTTCTTTCAAATCAGAGTGTTTTTTGCGAAAAACAGTCCATGGTTTTGTATCTGTTTTTAGTTGATTTATTTCAACGAAATTATGATTCCGAGCAAATAAGAAGAGGTGATATGTATTCCGTTCATAAACTATGCAATTTGTGAACGAGACAGAGAAGATTCTGGGCTGTTTTATCCTGGGGACGGCGGGGCTATGAAACTGCTAGCACAATCTTGGGCAGAGCCGCGAAACGTCTTAAAGAGAGCGACCTAGTCCGCGACTCAACCCAAGAAATACTGGTATTAACTATTTATTGGATTTCTTTACAGCGTTGAATCTTATACAGAAGTTACGACAAACAGGTATGTGAATTATGAATTTACTTCATAGATTATATGTGTTTGTCAAAGAATGTTTGATTACATGAGTATGCTTATGAGTATTTGCTATTGATAGTATGCTTAATGTTTGGATGAATATTATGCTTAATATTTGCATATTGAAATTGACTTGAGTAGAACATCCTATACATTAACTGCAAACTACTTAGAAATGTTTTACTATGACATTATAGGTGCTGATCACATAAATTGTCCCAACAATTTTAAGACGAGTTCTTTCTGCCATGATTACAAATACTGAATTTGCTAAACAAAGTTTACATGTATTTGTAATACAAGAATGCACACATGTGATCACACATACGATTTGAGTTAATTGTTAAGAAGTGAATCATATATAGTTGGATATATATTGATTAGCGATGAACAGTTAATATTCTGAACTCAATGCTTTTTGTTAGCATAAAAATTCTGAGTCAGGAATTTAGGCTTCTTTTAGAAATTGATCCAACTGTTGGTAACAAAAATATGTCTTTGATCTATATGCTTCATTTCCTACAAAGTAATGCACACTAGAAGTGAAGTTGAGTTATGATACTAACTTTAGCTATGGACTATTCCTTGATTCAAAGGGATCCAAGGATAGGTTGACAAACATTACTTTGATATTAGTAGAAGTTGTGATCTATAAGCTTATTGGCATACTATTTTGTTATGCAAGGATGATTATGTGTATTTTGATTTTGACTCTTATTCATGGTTATAGAATAAGTTATATCCTCATGATTCTCATGTATTAGTTATACGCTCGTTGATTGGAAAAATCCTTCAATTGAGTTTGAGAATCTTTCCTTGTTATGTAACAAACATAAAAATGGAGTTGCAACCATGTTTATGAAGGCCATAAATGAGGATATGTATGTTTATATGAAAGCTTTGAAATATTGCTTTGGAAGAGTCAAACAAAATATATGATTGGGTTGCATTCCTTGTTTTGTACAAGTTGGACTATTCAAGGAAGTGTATGTTATTGCCATGTTGCTTCAATGTGTCTGTATGTTATGGATCCCATTTGCCTAAACAAAATTTGTTCAAGGATTGAAGTTTAGTTTTGTTTGCACTATGCTGCTTTAATGTATCCTTGGGTAATAGTGTTTTGTTGTGAAATTGGGATGGAAGCAAGTTTCTCCATTTATTTATTTTATAAATTGGTTATGGTAGAAACTATGCAAGGACACAATCCATGGTAATATTTGAAAAGTTTGGAAAGAGGATTATATTTAAAGATCCACATGATTTAGAGTTTACAACTACGTTTTCAATTTCAGATATCTTTATCTATAATGGTGGTTTACCATGTTGTGTATTTTTTAAAGATATTTTTATGGTGACTTTACTACCATATTGAAATCATATTAATTATGATTAACGTAGTTAGAGATTGACATACATATACACATGATGACATGTAAAATGTAGTCTAAACTCTAAAACCTTGGAGGAATAGAACACCATGGTTTAAAATTAAATTTCACAGAAATTTAACTATGAAATTGCTGCTATTTTAGGCTTTCTGAGTTGGAATATCATGAAATCTGAATCACTAAATTCCATTTGAACATTTCGTGAGAAGTGCATAATATCATCTATGCATGTTACTCTTTAGATAATGAATATGCAATTATATGATAATTATGTTATGCATGTTGGAAGATTCAGTCTATTTTGGTGAGAACAATAATTGATCTATTATGCAATATAGAATGCCTCTAATAATCAATACAATTGATGGAAAGAAAAACCATGTGTTTAATAGTTGATGTTTGATGTTAAGCTGAGATAAGGAGGTTATAAGGAATCATTTATATACAGATTGACTTGTAGATTTTGTTCTTGATGTCAATACATAAATGATTTTGTTCAGACCATAAGTTGGTCAGACTTCCACATGAGGACATGTATTCGTATGGAAATGATAAGTTCTCATGATGATGATGTTAATGACAATATAGATCAATTGAAGCTATTGCTTGATTTTGTTGCGGAACTTTGTTATCAAAGTTTGCAACTAAATTCTCAGAGGCTAAACAAATATAGTTTGATGTTTACATCAAAGCCTGAAAAATTCAGAAGTTGAATTTAAGGTACGTGTTCTAATGATATTCTTATTTGATCCTTGAACTTAAAAGAAAAAATGAGAATAGCGAGATGAATAGTATGGGTATTTTATTCGATATTCTCTTTTTATGGGTCCTTAAGAGTTGAATGCATGGTCATCTTCAGATAGCAAGAAGACCGTCATTTAATATGCATTCAAAAAGGTAGCTAAACCTGTTTTGACAATAGTAAGAAGGACCAAAGTTCAAAAGTTCCTTAATGGGAAGCTTACGTATATTTTTATACATGCTAAGAATAATTTTGTGAATTCTGATTTTTCGTGAAAAAGATTTTTTGTGTTTCTCAAGGATTTTTTCATGAAAAGATAAATTGCATTTATAGTGGGGGTTATTTCGAGGAATAGTGGGGGTATATCCTCAAATAACATGCCTATGATAAGAATGCATGAAACTGATAAAGTCATAGAATCTGAGCCTAGGAGAAGTAAACGGAAATGAACTTCTTGGCCTCGATTACTATGTATTATCAGTAAAGAAGGTTTTCCTTAGTTTTCAAGGAGCCTAATAGATACAATTGAAAAGGTCATGAGGTACCTTAAGAGGATTACGAACCACGGATTACAGAAGGTTTCCGCTGTCCTTGAAGGATATAGCGATGCTGATTGGAACACCCTTTCAGATGACTCCAAAGCCACCAGTGGCTATATTTTCAATATAGCTGGTGAAGCTGTTTCTTGGAAGTCAAAGAAACAGACCATTTTGGCACAGTCCATGATGGAGTCAGAGATTAAAGCATTAGCTACGGCTAGTGAAGAAGCAGGTTGGTTGAGAACCCTGCTAGCAGAGATCCTGTGTGGGAAAAACTGATTCCAGTTGTCTTGATCCAGTGCGATAGTACCGCGGCTATTGCGAGAAATACAGAACCGTTTTTATAACGGCAAGAAACGACAAATACGTCGTAAGCACAGTACGGTTAGAGAATTCTATGTACTGGTGTTGAGATATCGGATCAAGTACGAACTGAGGTGAACTCGGTTAATTCTTTGACGAAAGGATTAGCTAGAGAAAAGGTTTTCAAAAACCTCGAAAGGAATGGGACTAAAGCCCTTAGATGGATGAGTCATTCATGATGGTAACCCAACCTATAGACTGGAGATCCCAAGAAATAGGTTCAATGGGTAATAACAAGTTATGAATGATATGATGTGAATCATGCTGACAAAATAACAATCTCATTCCTAGATTAAAGCATGAATTCCTGAAGCGATAGTAGGATGAGTTAAAAAACTCTTAATGAGATCTATACTCTATGTGGAGTGGAGTACCTAGCTACAGGAGTACTCTTGATAGACTCACCTAAGTGATTGTGGAAGTTTGGCCGCTTCCTATGGAATTTGTGGGCAAAATTCCTAGAGCCTTCACTTACTGGGATATACGTGCATGGCCGTAAAGCACGAGCTTTTTAGTTTTCACCCAGGAAAAGGTTGTGCGTGTAATTTCTGTTAGAGATAGAGTTCAAAACTACGAGTTACTCTAGTATATTCTAAAGCATGAACACTACGCAAGAGTTCAAGTCGAAAGACACTTTTGTTTATGCACAATCTTATATGTTACAGATTGCTCGATGAAAATTGTTTTTTCAATCCAAGTGGGGATTGTAAAATTGTTTTTAAAAATCCAAGTGGGGGATTGTTGGAAATTTGGTTTTTTAAAAAGAAAAACAAATAAGTGTTTTCCTGGATTTGAACCCTAGACCTCTCCCCTGGTTTGATCTTTGAATCACAATCAATTGGATAGTCTCATATCAACTATATATCTCTTTGAGGAAGAGTATATAAGAAGATAGTTAGGACTTGGGTTTGGACCCCTTGGGGGTACCACTCTTTTATGAGGAGGGGAGAGATAGGCCCTCGCACCGGCCACCGCCGCCGTCCGTCCAATCGGATCGGATCGTTTAGAAAGCAAAACATCTTTTTGCTGAAATTTTTATTTAAACGAAAAATCATTTTCTAAAGAGGATTGAGTCCAAACGGTTTCTCAAGACCACGTCTTGGCTCCCGTGATTTTTGGCGAAAAATCCGCAACCATAACTTCTCCACAACCCACGACTTGATCTGGCTAATGTATCTAGTCCTTATTTCGGTTTTCGTTTGTATGATAAATGCCATTTTTCGGTTTTCAGGGTAAAGATATAAAAAGAAGAATTAAGAGGAACATTAATAGTTTCAGAAATAGTTTTGCTTGAATCCAGTTCTAGCAACAGTCTTGGATCTTCGAGTGTTCTTCAAGATTTTACAAAACAGAGAAAGTGTTTTTTATCTTTCAGTTCTTCCCAAAACGAATTACAGTTCATTTGAGACCTCCTTCCAAATCTGCTTTTTAACAGAGTGATTACAAAACAGAAAAACAGTTCTTGCAAAATTAATATAGCTTCCAGTTTTTGCAATTGCTTCATCCAGCTTATACAGAAACAGTTCTTGAACTTCTTCAAAATCTGAAGCAGTTCTTGCATCCAGTTCATTTGTGAGCATCTGAAACAGTTCTACGAAATCAGAGTTTGCTTATACGAAATCAGAGTTTTACTTCTACGAGTTTTGAATTAGTTCTTTCAAATCAGAGTGTTTTTTGCGAAAAACAGTCCATGGTTTTGTATCTGTTTTTAGTTGATTTATTTCAACGAAATTATGATTCCGAGCAAATAAGAAGAGGTGATATGTATTCCGTTCATAAACTATGCAATTTGTGAACGAGACAGAGAAGATTCTGGGCTGTTTTATCCTGGGGACGGCGGGGCTATGAAACTGCTAGCACAATCTTGGGCAGAGCCGCGAAACGTCTTAAAGAGAGCGACCTAGTCCGCGACTCAACCCAAGAAATACTGGTATTAACTATTTATTGGATTTCTTTACAGCGTTGAATCTTATACAGAAGTTACGACAAACAGGTATGTGAATTATGAATTTACTTCATAGATTATATGTGTTTGTCAAAGAATGTTTGATTACATGAGTATGCTTATGAGTATTTGCTATTGATAGTATGCTTAATGTTTGGATGGATATTATGCTTAATATTTGCATATTGAAATTGACTTGAGTAGAACATCCTATACATTAACTGCAAACTACTTAGAAATGTTTTACTATGACATTATAGGTGCTGATCACATAAATTGTCCCAACAATATTTTGATATGCTCGTTGCGATGTCCACGGCTTGGTTTTCAGTGACGAAACTACTAAGGGGCGAGGGGGCAGCTGCCCCCCTCAACTTTCAAAATATTTTTACTATATAATAATATTAGTCTTACAAAAAAATTAATTTATATACTGTATAATACAATATTAGAATTGTTTATTCAATTATTTAAACATATCTCTGTTGGTGTAGTGGTAAAAGTTTATTAGTTTTAGTAAATGACCCGAATTTGATACTCTTTGAGCGTAATATGTTTTTTTTCAATGCAACTTTTTAGTAATTGCAAACATTAAAAATTGTTTAGTTTAATACAAACTTATTTTCGGTCATCTTGGTGCGTATGATTTATGACTATTCACAATTACTACTTTTGTCATTGTGACCTGCTCCTACTTTTTTTTTTTTTTCAACGCAATTTTATGTAATTGTAAATAGTAAATTAATGAATTGCTTGTTCACAAGCGGTATAAAACCTCCAACAAAAAATATTTAAAATTAATATCTAAAATAATAACTATAGAATTCAAATGAAAATATATACCATTAGCAAACTCGTACAAATTTTGAGCCTTATATAAACCATTTTCTATGAAATTGTTTTAAGATCATATTATATTCGCAAATTTTAGATTTTTTTTTTTGCTTCAACTAGATACTTATCATAATTATTTGGTGATTTTAGTTGTATATTCTAGTCATTACGCCCATTTGCCCATTGCTAATGTTATAGATATTGCGATCCTATTTTGGCTTAAAATTGGATTACACTAGATTCAATTTGGTAATATATTTTTTATTAGTTACTAGATCAGGTAGAAATTTTTTTTTGACTCCACCTTGAAAACTACTATTATCGACTAATAATTATTTGTCATTTTGCCCCCCTTTAAATTCCTAGGTCTGCCATTGTCGGTCCCCTGCCCTTTTTCTCTTTTTGTTCTCCCTCCCTGTTCCAACCCTCTCCTCTCTTCTACTCCCTCTCTCTGTTTACTGCGACATCGTGCCCCGCCACCTACTTTCTTCCTTTCCCTCCCTCTTTGCTTGATTTAATTCTTTTTCTTACCATCGTGATGCAGGAGGATCCGAGTCAGATGATGCTGAGTTGTCAGATAGCACATTATTGACACTGAGATACCTTGAGTTGGCAGATCAACGCAAAGATGGCAGGTAATCATGATCTTTGCCTATTTGGGGCAATTTTGAGTGCGTTTCGGTATTTTGGTCATAACTTTGGCTACGGGTATCAGAATCGCACATATGACCCCAATTCAGAAAACTCTTTTCGGCGCGCACGTCATGGTCATGGAGCTATGCTAGGTGCACATCTTTTCAGATGTCAAAATCCATTGTTTTCCCTTCCGAATCCACAATTTTAGTCATTTTTTTCCTTTTATGGTAATATTTCATTTATTGTTTAGGAAGTGATTTTGAACCCAATTTGGGCCATATTTTTGGAAGATTACTTCTTTTATTATTATTTTTATTTTAGCATGATTATTGGGATTTTTCTATTTTTGGTAAAATTCTGAGAATGGCGATTTTTAGCTATAAAACCTGGCTTGTGGGGACTTTCGAAGTACTCTTTGATTTGAATAATTTTGAATTGAACAACAGAGTGTTTCTCTATGTTTTGAGTGATTTTCTTGTGTCTTTCCCTGTGATTTATATGTTGAAACTAACATGCAGAATAATCACTATTCTTTCTGGTGTCACATCGCTATCAATCACCAACAACACCAACCTCTCTTTCCTGCTTTGAGGAAGGAGAATGTTTTTTAATGTATTTTCTCGAAATGAATTCGCATTAAGGTTCATTTTTGTATTTTATTCGTAGGATTTTTCTGGAAATGCATGAAATTTTGATCCATTAAATTTTCTTCAAGATACATGTTTGTATCTCGAGGTTCATCTGTGGGTTATTGTTTGAAGGCATTTTGATAATCAACGTGAACTTTTTGACAGTCAATGCACGTTGACCGCTAATCCGGGAAAGACTGTAATAGTGATTAATGATGGGGTAATCTCTAGTTAGTTATTTATGATAAGGTGGTGAATCGCAAATAACCCAATTTTTGTGTCCACTTCTAATTTTACATTTGAAATTAATTCTTGCCCATTAACTTTACATATCAATTTGATTTATCCCTCATATATTTATCATTTGTGCTTCTTACAATGTAGCTTGTTGGATTCATTTTTTTCCTATAGATTAAATGGAGTTTTGTTTAGCAGATGGTTTTTTTTATAATTCTTTATGTATTGTTCAAATTAAAATTTTTTTGTTAAAGTAATTAATTAATATATTTCATTAATTAACTATGACTCGTCACTCTGCCCCCCTCATCCAAAATCCTGGCTCCATCACCGACCACATCTCGACGTTTTTAACATGTATTTGACCAATATTAGAAAACCAATATTGGCAGTGTTAGGCATACAAGCTCATCATAAATTCAACAAGAGGTGCATAGTTGGTTTCACTATAATACTGACGCCAGGCATAATAGCGATTATCCTGCAGGCTAGATTCAACAGATAACTAACAGGGAAGAACACAAGAGAATTGCCCAAAACACAAATAAATAACTCTAATGTCAATTAAATTACTCAAATCAAAGGTCTACTACAATATTGAGGAAAAACTCTATTTATAGTGTTCAAATAACATAAATAATAAGCAGCCTATTCCTAAAAGAAAAATTAGAATTAAAACTAAAATAACAAGCAGTCAATTCCTAAAAGAAAAAGTAAGGCATAATCTTAAAAGGAAACTAAAATATTCCTAATTAAATTGAAAGATTACTCAAAGTTATTTAGTGGGAGAAAATTAGGATCCCTAGAAACCCAAATTAGGATCTCTAGGAACCCTAGAAACCCTCCTACATTAGTCACCCTGGGTTGGAAAGAACTCATCCTTGAGTTCACAATAGCTTTCTCGGAATTCACAATAGCTTCAGGAGGCAGTCTAGGAGCAAGGTCCTCTTGCATTAGGTTAGAAAACTCGGCTAGCAGCGGTTGCACCTCCGCTGGCAAATCTGGAATCACTAGTCTCACAAGGCAGCAGAGCATAGACCACGTCTTCACGCTCAATCTTATCTAAAAACATGGACCTAGAAAGCAGGTTTGAATTATTGGCTGTCGGGGTGTGGTTCCTTCCCGACGAGGTGCCAACACAATTTTCTTTCCTTTAATGCTAAGGGAATATGTATTTTTCTGCCCATCATGAATAACACGGCGATCATACTGCCAAGGTCTGCTTAACAATATATGACAAGCATCCATAGACACAACATCACACCAAGCATTATCAAAATATTTCCTACCAATTGAAAAAGACACTAGGCATGGCCTATTTATTGTTACCTCACTGCTTTTATTCAACCATGACAATTTGTACGGCTTGGGATGACGATCTGTGTTCAACTGCAATTTCTGGACAGCCTCCTCAGACACTACGTTCTCACAACTGTCACTGTCAATGATCATCTTGTAGACTTTATCTGCAACTGTGCATGTTGTGCGAAAAATATTGGTTCTCAACCAATCATCCCTGAATTGCCCTTGGGAATCAGTAGGCACTTACGAACAATCAGATTCTCATGGCCATCCTCATACAACATATCTCCATCGTCATCAGTGTCATATACAGGCTCTCCAAGCTCCTTATTTTCGTCTTCCACGTCTTCCTCAAGCTCCTCATTGTCATACACAGGCTCTCCAAGCTCCTCACCATCATACACATGCTCTCCATGCTCCCATAATTAACAGGGAAGAACACAAGAGATACTACTACAAATATTAGCTTAGGTAACGCCACTTAGATAGCGCTTTTTTAAAGAGCTATCCAAGTGGGCGCTAGGATAGCGCTTATTTGTCTTTAAAAAAAAAAAATGCTACAATAGCGCTTTTAAATTTTTTTTTCAGTTAAGCGCTATCTTAATTATGTCTTAGATAGCGCTTTAAAAAACGCTATGTAGAAAAACGTTACCAAAACTACCATAGCGCTTTTAAAGTGCTTGCATAGCGCTTTTAAAGCGCTATGCAACTTACCTCTTGTATAGCGCTTTATCCTATAGCCTAATAATTAAAAAAAATCAAATATCAAATGAAATCTCATTTTTTCAGATCTTGATACGATCGGACGGTTAAGATCACAAGCCCTAATAAAAACCTAAATCTCGACAACATCTTTTTGGTTTTGCTTTTGCCATTTTTTCAAACACACAGAGAGGAACCAGATCGAGGAGGCACGGAACCGAGGCGAGGAGGAGAGGAACCAGATCGAGGAGGCGAGGCGAGGAGGAGAGGAACCAGAACGAGGAGGCGAGGCGAGGCGAGGAGGAGAGGAACCAGAACGAGGAGGCGAGGCGAGGAACCAGATCGAGGAGGCGAGGCGAGGAACCAGAGGAACCGAGGAGGCGAGGAACCGAGGAAGGAGGCGAGGAACCAGAGGAGGCGAGGAACCGAGGAAGGAGGAGACTCAGGCGAGGAACCAGAGGAGGCGAGGAACCGAGGAGTCGCAGGGTAAGGACCAGGTTCGTCTCTCTCGCTCGACTCTCACTCAGTCATTTGGTGTTTTGTGTTTTGTTGGCAAAAAAAAAATCTCAATGACTGCGACAAAATGAGATGGAGAAGTGAGCATCTAATGTTCGTCTCTCCATCTCATTTCGTCTCTCTTGCTTCTTCTTGCTTTTTTTTTTTTTTTTTTTGTGTGTTTTGTGTGTGATTCACTGATTATTAGCCTATTTTTTGTCTACTGAGGAAGTGAGCATCTAATGCATATTTTTATTGTTTTTGAGTTATAGGCATATAGCTTTATGTTAAAAATGTTGTCATATTAGTGTTTCATGTGTAGTATCTAATGGAATATGTGTAGTATCTAATAGAATGGAATGAATGTGTTATTAAAAATGTGTAGAAGGGCCAAAGGAGATGTAATAAAGGTGAATTGGAATGAAATGGGCCAACCAATTGGCAAACAGTCAATGACCTTAGCTCACTTTGTTGGATCTTGCTGTAGACGAACTTTTCCAATCACGATTACCAATTGGCGTAAGGATGATTTGTTGCCATTGAAAGAACAACTTTGGGATGAAGTCAAGGTATATTTGCTATCTCAATCTGCGTTTAAATTTTAGTAATTGGTGTGGTTGTTTGTTTGGATGTACATATTGTCTTCCTGTTATGTTCTTAAAATCATATGTTTTTAATCATGCTGTACAACACTTTTCGTTCTAGTTTTGGATCTTTTCTCATAATAAAACACAGTTTATATTTGTATCAACGATTTTTGAATTGCAGAAATTAGCCAAGCATGGAAAAGTGTTGAAGTTTTACTTATTTACATTATGGGCTAAAGTTTTTTTTTATTTTTTAGTAATAGGCACTACTACAAATATAGGCTTGCATAGCGCTTAAAAATAGGCTTAGATAGCGCTCAAAAAAGCGCTATGCAAGTCGCGTACTTGAATAGCGCTTCGTTAGATAGCGCTTAATAAAGCGCTATCTAAGCGTTTTTTTTTTAATTAACTTACATAGCGCTTTAAAAAGCGCTATTTAAGTTCGGTGAATTTTTTTTTTAAATTAGCTTGAATAGCGCTTTTATGAGCGCTATTTAATTTTGTTGATTTTTTTTTAATTTTTTTTTGAATTTTTTTAATTAGCTTCTAAAGCGCTATTTAATTTCGGTGAATTTTTTTATTAACTACCATATAATATTTTTTTATATAATATTTAATATAATAATGACAACGTTCAATCAATCAATAAAGACACAACATGATAACTAACTGTTTCTCATTCATTCAAAATATAATTTAAGCATTCATACAAAATTGTTAATATGCTATCATATATATACACCAGCTTTTTTGGCCACGAAATGAAATGGCCAACAGCTTCTCCTATAGTCCTAACTTCGTCTGTACATTGCGGCACCGCTGAATGTTTCTCAGATTCTACCGCCACTTCAAATTGTATCCTCGCATAACCTGAAATTGCATCATGGCATTGTATAAGTATAACAATACACACACACACTAAGTCGGTATATAAATCTTAACCTGAAATACAAGAACACACCTAAAAAAACAGTGGTTGTTAGAACTTACATATTTTTTACAAAATATCTTTATGAGCATCATAAATAAGGATTTAACTTTAACCACAGTGATGTAGAGGGAAGGAAATGCAGACACGGAAAAATGAATAGCATACGTACAATAGAAGAAGTCAAACCTGACATCTGCATCATTTTCTGCCTCCCCAATTTCCAGTGGCAAGAGAATACTTAAGGCCACTTGTAATTGTTTTGGCATTGATTGCCATTCGCAGGTCAACATCTTTTCCCTTGTCAAGACACTATTTATTCACATAAATAAATTAGCTACAAGAAAACCTATATTACAAATAGGAACATCTTCGTTCATGCATTCATGTAGTGGTAGAGGGTAGAAAGGGAGGGAGAGAGTCAGCACCTTCTGAATGGATGATTTAACATCCCTTGTCAACTTTCTAAACAGCTGCATTCATAGACAACGAAGTCACACATGTAGTTAAACATCATAAAAGTCTGAATATCTCCAAAGACTTCACGATAAACAAACCATTCGGAATAGGCCTCCAAGTAATGGGCCAGCAAGATCCAGCCTCTTGTTTCCGTAATGATCCCTGTCATCTTCGAGTCTTCGGCCAAGAGCACAGAGTAAAAGTCGGTGGATGATATATCTGGAAGCAATACCAAAACTCTCAGATATGCTTTGTGAGACATCATGATCTAAAAAATTAAAAGAGGCCACAACCTACCCAAAATAGTAGCCTTTCTTTGTTTCACAATATTCCCCCACGCCAACATGAGGAAGCATTTCTTTTTGAAGTATCTCTTTAGCATACCTGTACAGATATAGTAAGTAATTCTCACAGTGAATTCAAACATCTTTAAAGAGAAGGATCTATCTGGAGTAAAACAGCATCCTTTCATTCGCATGCATAACATAATTATGAACATAGAACCTACTTAATCCTCTTCTCTTTCGTCACACCTACAGTTGATCCTCTTTTACCAATGTAGTCTAGTGCGACCTACAGAAAAAAAAATTTGAAACAAGAAAGCCACGTGCTTAGATCCTAAGTTACTGAAGTAACATAACTAAATAAATAAATGAGTAATGGAATTACTAAAAATGCAAGGAATCACAGGTTTGCATGCAGGACATTGATTCACACCTTATGCTTCTTTTTTACTGGATCAAAAGAATCAATAATGCCTTCATAAAACCTGCAACCAGAAAAGAGCAATAGAAGCAGAATGATTCGTTAACTGAATACATGAAAAAATTGCCAATATCCAAAATTTGTGACACATCTTAACTAGCTGCAGGCTCAAATTTCTTCATTCCTTTCTTTCCCTATCAGATCGATCTAAACAACAGAAAATGTTGTAACAACTAACAAGGTTATGTGGGTAAATCGACAAGTTCTATGTGGACAAAATAAAATGTGTATCACAACTCTTACTATTTGCACATGTAAATGCACAAATACGCAGAAAAATTCTGATGCTTACATCTTATCCATTGGCCACCAGACTATAACTTTTATACCGACAAGGTTTTCTTCGAAATCCTCAATGAGATGCGCTCCGATAGAAACCTGAAATGTCAAGATAAACAACTCGAAATTGGCATATGGCCACCGGTAAAATAGAAAAACTTAAAGAGGAAGGAGATACAGTAAAATGGAAGGGGGAAACTAATGACATAGGTGAAAAAGGTTGCAGGAATTTAAAAAATCACTGAAGCTCAATAATCCAGAAAGAATGACATTTAGAAATGACAATGATGATCATAACAGTATCAGTGTGGCCATTAGATATGCCAATAACCTATATGCAAACCCCATTTCTTAGGCTGTATCATGAAAAATGTAGGGCAAATTCACCAACACGTAAAGGTGATCCAGAATAATGAAAATTTGCCCCCTCCCCTCAGAAATGGGGGCTCCCAGGTAACAGCACCTTCTAAGGTTCCATTAATTACCACTCCACCAGTAATGAGTCCATAAAGATATAATGAACAGACATTTAAAGATGTTTATCTACAGAAATCATGTCTAAAGTTCCATTTTTAACAAGACTCTAATTGGTACAAGTGTTTATTCAAAGAAGATATATCATCAGCTAAACAAATGTACAATACTTATGAATTTCAGATAACATTCAAAACTAGGGCATTGATTATGAATAAGAAATTCAGAAAATCTTAACAAGATGTAGATCCAAATCAAAAGGAACCTTGACGAAAACAACAATTAAATTGCTGACGGTGGTGGCAGTAAGGAACAAGGAAATTCAATCATACAAGCAATCTGATTCGAACAATCATGAGCAGCTGAGCACAATAAAAAATTTGAAGGTTATAAGGCCCTCTCAGATTATTGCAATTAATTGCTAGGCTTCAATCTTATTGGTACAATATGAGTGTAATTATCAAGCTTCAACATTCAGCTAGTAAGCGAAACAATACTAACCTTATTGTAGGTCACTAGCATTATGAGCTTCTAATTAGGAGATTCTGGGTTAGCACAATAGTTTATAACATGTAAAAAACTTCAGAAAAAAAATGTTGCCAAGTAGTCTACTGACAACCCCTCTGATAGTTGTGAAGTGACATATTTCACCAGCTGCAACAAACCCTTTACCAATTTTTGCCACATTTATCAGCCAAGGAGACAGAGGCATTGTCAATGACCACTGGGGGAGAACGAGGAGGTACATTTATTTCAGCAAAAGCGTTATCCAAATTCTGAAACAGAATGCACAAGAAACATCTGCACTATATCATACATATCAATACTTCAACTTAATATCCACAAGGACCACAAAATGTCAAAGCCCAGCTGAAAAGACAAATAATTTAAGCCTTTTTAAGCACCTTTCACAAATTCTGAGCTAGTATAGAGAAGTTCTCACAATTTTCTATTTGAAAAACTTGAAAGTAGTTCATAAGAAGGGGACAGTAAGAAACAGAAAAAGTTGAAGAGACAGAGTAACAACTGGTAACCTACCAGCTCAGAGTGCCATCTCTGCTTGTAATGCAGCCAGCTCGTCTTCCTCAGCAGTGTTCTTTCGAGGAGCAGGTCGAGTTGGCTGTCTTCCTGCTGGAACATGTATGGGAGCTGCAGGGGCAGTTGTAGCAGGCTGGAGAAGTTGTTCTTCCAACTCCGCACCTTCCAATTCCTCAAGCTCAGCTTCCAATTCATCCTGCAATTCAAGACACATTTAGTGTCCTATACAGAATTTAGTATAGAACAGGGGGAATGAGAACCTTATATGTATTGTCAATACCATGACACAATAAATGCTCGTGCAACTTCAGGACATAGGTAAAAACTCAGGACAACAAATTTCAGAGTTCAATTCCCTGCAAAACAAGATATATCAGGACATAGGTAAAAACTCAGAGTAAAGTAGTCCTTGTCCTTTATAACTAGTCTAGGGAACTGGCTTTGAAATCCAGAAATCACTTGATGAAAGTCTTGTTGAGATTTTATTCAGAAGTACCTGAGCACCAATTGGGATTCCATTCTTCTCAGCTGTAAAAGAAAGGGAAGTGTTTATAAACATTAGTTTTTCAATTGTAAGCTAGAATAATCAGTCAAGTAAAGTTGAATCGCAGAACTTACTAGTGAGTTTAGCACGAGAATCAACTTGATAACTCGGTGGGTTATTAGAAGGAGGAGCATGAGATGCATAGTTTGCAGTGTAGTAGTTTAATCCAATGAAGTCGAATGAACCTTTGACCAATTTGGATAACCCAGTGGTAGAGAGTCACATAAGGCTGCACACCTGGAAGCTTACAAAAGCATAAGATGGATGGAATGCACATTATAGCAGTGAAGAAAACAGAAAAAAAATGGAAGAGGTGGCATTTTATCAGAATGACGACATTTGGATAGGAGCTCGTTGATGAGGTTGTTGTAATAATTGATGCCTTCTTGATTCACTCCGTCCTTTCTCTTCCCATCTAACACAAGAAGTTATCAAGACCCAGTTAAAAAACTATTATTGCAGGGTTTTATTTTGATAGTTTTGTAGAAAATGTATGTTACCAGGATAAAAGTTCCTAAAAATAGATTGAGGTGTAGAAGGGGCCTCTTGGTCATAAATGTCACCACAAAAAGTTACTTTCTTTACGTAAATAAATTCTCACATCCACACTTATAAGTTTCTGTAAAGAGTAAAGACATGGGAAGTTTGGTTCATCATATGCCGAGTGCATATGAAAAATATATTTTCAATTAATAGATATATATTATCGTGAAATGGACAAAGAAAGTGACCAAATGTATTTTATTGAATAACCAACTTATCCACATGACTTGAAAAGTAGGGTTGGAAACATGCTCACTTGGTATAAGTCTTGACCAAGAAATGGAGAACCGATATGTATCCATGTTCATTTTTTTCATGATCTTGACATCTTCCTGAATGGGGAAAAACAAAATTAAAAACATGTAAATAAAAAGTCCACATTCAGAGAACACAAATAACCAATACAGAGAAACAATAACAGAAAGAGATGTTAAAAGTATTAACCTTATAAAGATGATAGGAATCAACTACAACATCGCCATTACTGTGGTCTGTTATCTTCTCTGTGCTGCCAACATATATCATCAGGGAACCATTGGCATATTTATAACTAAAAATGGGATGGTATAAACATCATTACATATAAAACACCGTATTTTTGTTTACCATAAAATATAACATGTATTAGAGGCTTAGAGATGTTTATATATATGTGTGTACACACACACACATATATAATTAAATTCATCCACTGTCATGCATGTTATGTTGTCTTTGATTTTTTTTATTTTTTCATCTATTAATTAATTTGATCTTTGAGCCTAGCGTCCATTGGGAAATTGCAATAGCCAGAATGAAAAGAAAACTAAAACAAAACAGGGAAATGTAGTTTGTAGTTTATTTCTATTACTAACAGCCTGATTTTATTATTGGATTCCCTTATGTGCATAGATTACACAAATCCATATACTGGAGTGTCAGAACAGATAGTAGGAAAATCTGGGTGTTGATGGGTGAAAGTATCCCATATGCTTGGACCTCTACCACCTTCATTAGCTCCACCTTCAATCTACAACATAGACAATAACATCGGAAATGTTAAAAGACTTCTTGAAAAGTTTATGCTATTATACAAACATATGACAATGAAATAAAGAAAATGTACCTGATATGAAGAAGAAGCAGTTCCGAAAACAAAAACTTTAGGAAATCTATATCGATTGAAGGGGACAGAGTCATTATGATCCGCTTGAACAAGTACCATACTAAGAGCCATGGCAAGAATGCCTAAGAAGAGAACAACTCGAATAGCCATGGTAGGTTTGGATCTTAGAGACTCCATGGCTTTTGTATTTATAGTGGTTATTATGCTATATCTGCCATTCTTTGATAAGATATTTAATCTGTATTTTCTATTATAATGGTTAAGTCAACAATCTTTTTTCTTGTTTGAATTTTTTTATTTCTATTTGTTTTTCATACATTTATCTTTTCATGAATCCCGGCAAATAATGCAAAGAGTTGAGAAATAATAATGGAAACCACCACATTCAAATAAAACCAATTACCAGGCCAGTGCCGCCACCGAGTAATTAACTTAATGAAATAAACAGAAACAAATTAGTCAAATTGCCACTATGATTACATGGCAGGTTTTTATGTTCACGTGGTGAGCTCTGATTAGTCACATTTGTTACATAACAAGATTTCAATGTGGAGACCATACATTGTTATTCCTAGCCATTCCTAACCAATCTCAACATTTAGATGATCAGAATATATTACATATAAGCACAGAAATCATGAGATCCGCAATGTAAAGGCATGCTAAAACACATTCAAATTCCTAATCAAGTGTGAGAAAGTTGGGACATTGCTTTTCCATACATTAATGAGCAGAGGATCAGCAGATAGGGTTCCAAAAATAAGTAGAGTTTCATTACCAATTTGATTATTCTAGTGCAAATAACCTTTATGCTGATACTTGCAATTGTAAAACAATCATTTCATTCCTTGGTGATTAAGAGAGTTAGTGGTATATATGCACATGCCAATACACTTATGGGTTATGACTCTCAAACATGACGTGATATTTTTTTTACCGGTCTATTAGAATGTCATATTTTATACGATATACATATAGAGAATACTGACAAGCAAATTACATTCTGATCATCAAATAACTAGTAATTACTCATTTATTCAATATTGGAAACCTTAAAAACAATAATAGTAAATAAATAAATCTTTGTGTGAGGTGAGTACTGGACATCGATACGATATCAATAAGATAAAATACCCAACTAAATCCATAACAAGAAAATAAAACAACTAACATCATAAAATACTATGACTTACGGTTTTTCCTTCATAAGTTGTAATTTCCCACATGCTACGGTCCACCTGAAATACAATAAAACAGTTTATTCATTCATACAGAAGTACACACCATGAATCAGAAGTATCGAACCCAAATCCGAAACAAGCATCACCTTTTCCAGCCGAAACATCTGACCCTTCCCTCGAATCAACCTTATGGCAGTATCAAATGCCTTGCGAGACTGGAACTGCAGAACCCTGAATCCATTCACAATACATGAATTATTCAATCAAACAATGCATCCATGAGATTCAAACTTCAAGTAATTTATTCACATAAGAATACATACATTCCTTGTGGATTGAAATATCGATTGTAATCGACTCGAATGTCCATAGGACTCAAAGCACAGCCTTCAAGCATATCAACAATGTCCGTCTTCAACGTATGCTTCCCAATTCCAGTCAGTTTCCCATAGATCGCTTCTACACAACAAAAGACACAAAAAATTTACATTCCAATCAAAACCCAAAGTTTTTAATTCCCAAATGCAATAAACCCTAACCCTAGTTCGGGTAGAAAGTTACCATTGCTTGAAGATTGAAGAATGGGGTCGATTGCTGAGTCTGGGTATCGATTCTTCTGGTTCTCTGGGTCGGCTAAATCCGTCTTCTGTGGCGGGTTCTCTGGTTCGGTGGAGAACTGTTTCGGAGGTTGACGAAGAAGAAAGGGGAGAGCTTGATTGGTTTTGATTGCTTGCAAAGTGTTTGATCGAGAAAGCCAGTAACAACGCTCCGTCGAGAAAGAGCCAAAGCTCGAATGCGAGAGAGAGTGAGAGCGGTGGAGTGAGGGAGGCAGGGAGAGCAATGGAGAGAGTGAGAGCAATGGAGATAGTGAGCAGGGCGAGAGAGAGGGAGGCAGAGCTATGCACAGAGGGGGACGAGAGAGTGGAGGCGTTGTTCTCCCTTCTAGGTTAGATCGAGAGCGCTATCCTAAATGTAAGTACCATAGCGCTTCGGAAGCGCTATGCAAGCACTTTAAAAGCGCTATGGTAGCTTTGATAACGTTTTTTCCCATAGCGTTTTTTAAAGCGCTATCTAAGACATAACTAAGATAGCGCTTAACTGAAAAAAAAAATTAAAAGCGCTATTGTAGTGTTTTTTTTATTTTTTTTATTTTTTAAGACAAATAAGCGCTATCCTAGTGCCCACTTGGATAGCTCTTTAAAAAAGCGCTATCTAAGTGGCGTTACCTAAGCTAATATTTGTAGTAGTGAGGGTTTTGTTACATTAAAACATTTTGACCCAAAGCCATAAATTGCAGCAAGGCGATGTAAGTAGGGATGGGGGTAATAGCCTACTCTTACATCAGGGTTCTTATTTAGGGATGGGGTTCATAGGCTATGTAAGTAGGAAAGGGGTTGATAGCCTACTACTGGAGGAGTTTAGTTTGTAGTTTTGTTGTCATCTCTTCTTGATCAGATCAAAAGTAAAGAAAGAAAAACCAAAACAAGGGTTTTTCTTGGTGCTATATTTGTTCTCTGTTGTAAGGGTTTTTATGTTCAAAGATGAGGTTTATGCTATATGTAGTTTAGCTTATGCTGGAGAAAAGGGAGTGCTGAAAAAGGGGTGCTAAATTGAAGTAAAAAGGGCACCTAACTGAGTTAATATGTTTTGACTTAATCCAGTCCACCCAAGGCCCACTCCAGAAATGGACTTATGTTCTCTGTTGATGTATTATTTTATGTAAAACACGATGAAATCCCATTTTGATAACCATTAATGTATGAAGAGCACGTCCTCAATAAACCATTCTTATCCGCTTTCCTTTTTTGCGTGATATATGGATCAAGTTCCTCTCTGAATTTGAAGGCGCTTGCCAAATTGTGTTGTGTTTCATTGATAAATATGGCAGTTTGAGGGTTTATTTACAGGGTTGTTTGGGGACGTAATCTGGTTGTTTTTGGACCCGTTTGGGGACTGAAATATGGCTGTTTTGAGTCTATCTTGGGATGCATTTTGATGTTCAAAAGTGGTCGTTTTGGAACTAAATTGGGTTACAATTTAGTCCTCAAATAAGGCTATTTGTGGGGTTGTTCCAGCAGACAGTTAGTGTTGGTTCAGCAGATTTTTGGTGTTATTTCAACAGATTTTTGGGGCTGTTTCTAGCTGAGTTTGTGGGGTTATTTCAGCTGGTTTAGATGGCTGATTCGGCTGTGTTTAGTGGCTATTTTCAGCTAATTTAAGTCTGTTTCAGCTGGGTTTCGATGGCTGAGTTTAGGGGGTGTTTTCAGCTAATTTAAGATCTTTTCTTATTCTTGATAGATGCTTCTGGTGTTACTTAATTTACCTAGTTGTTATCTTATTTCAATGTTTGGTTCTTTAAGTGTGTTATCTTATTTTGGTATACTTAATATCTTTCTTGTCTTTCCTGCAACATTGCTCGCAAAGCCTTCATTATTTCCCTGTGAAAACCAGAGTTTGCAATTAATTGGATGTCGTGCAGGGCTCATCTCTATCGTTCACATGGTAAAATCATTTTTTAGTTGTTGGGTTGTCATGGATGAAGTAATTATATGGTTGGGATATGAGTAATGCGATGTTGAAAAACGTAGAAGATCCTGATGAGCTCCACATCCTAAATGCTTTGTTATATTTATGACCTTATGTTTATTAATGCAAGCTACTTGGCACATATCTTGCTATCATGACTGTGATTTTCTTTTGGGCTTCCTGTGAGACAGATTTCTTCTCAGTAAGTAGTCTCCTGTCCAAAAAACACGTGCAACATCTTATATATCAATTAGTATATATTAATCATACTGATCCTACTCATTGTCTACCAAATGATATAATGTGGAGAAAACATTTGGCGTGAGATCAATCAGGCACAACAACGAAGAACTCACTGCAGCTCTCTATCTCCAAGTGAGCATAGTGAGCCAGGCTCTCATCTTTGTGACCCGATCTCAGAGTTGGTCCTTTGTTGAACGACCAAGCGTGTTGCTTGTTAGTGCCTTCCTTGCCGCTCAATTGGTGAGTATAAATGATGTTTCATGCCATTGAATATATCTGTATTCTCCATTAAAACTGACAATTTATCCATCCATTGTGTTAAGGTGGCTACATTGATAGCTGTTTATGCAAACTGGGACTTTGCAAGGATCCAAGGCATAGGGTGGGGATGGGCAGGAGTGATTTGGTTATACAGCATCATCTTCTACTTCCCTCTTGATGTCCTCAAGTTCTTGATCCGTTACAGTTTGAGTGGCAAAGCTTGGGATACCGTGATTGAGAACAATTTTGTATCTTTATTGAATTTTGTATGAATGCTTAAATTATATTTTGAATGAATGAGAAACAGTTAGTTATCATGTTGTGTCTTTATTGATTGATTGAACGTTGTCATTATTATATTAAATATTATATTTAGCCCAGAAAATCGGTATCGGAAAAATAGAAAAAACAAATCAAATAACTTAGATAGCGCTTATAACTTAGATAGCGTTTAACATATATACTACAATAGCGCTTCTTTTAGCGCTATCTAAGAACAATCTAATTACTTCCATAGCGCTTATTTACGCGCTATCTTAGCAGATAAACAAATCTAATTTAAAAAATTCATTTAAATTAAATAGCGCTTACATAGCGCTTTAGAAGGCGCTATTGAAGTTAATTAAAAAAAAATAAACGCTTAGATAGCGCTTTTTAAAGCGCTATTCAAGTACGCGCCTTGCATAGCGCTTTTTGAGCGCTATCTAAGCCTATTTTTAAGCGCTATGCAAGCCTATATCTGTAGTAGTGAGAATTGCCCAAAACACAGAGAAATAACTATAATGTCAATTAAATTACTCAAATCAAAGGTCTACTACAATATTGAGGAAAAACTCTATTTTTAGTACTCAAATAACTTGAATAATAAGTAACCTATTCCTAAAATAAAAATTAGAATCAAAACCAAAATAACAAGCAGTCTATTCCTAAAAGAAAAAGTAAAGCCTAATCTTAAAAGTAAACTAAAAGATTCTTAATTAAATTTAAAAGATTACTCAAAGCAAATTTAAAAGATTGCCCAATTTAAAAGATTCCTAATTAAATTGAAAGCAAATTAGGAACCCTCCTGCATCAAACACCATGAGTTTGAAGTCAAGAAATGAAATCATTTTGGCTCCTTCATGGTCAGTTAATGTGTGTTGATCTCATAATTATATTGTGTTTTATATTAGTAACATTAGCTGCTAATTATGTATTGCTTTTAGGATCTTCAATTCTTCATCAAGATAAAGATGTAAAAGAGGGGAAAGGTGGGAAAAGTTGCAATCAACTTTGTTCTAGTGCTTGCACAATATTCAGCCAAATACCAGGATGTCTACATGATGTGGAACATAGTTGAAAATAAATAGAAAAGCAACCAGACTTTCACCTACTCTTTGGAGAAAGCAATTATGTGAGGACACTCCAAATATACTTCAATACACAGCATGAAGAGTTCAAGATATCGACTTTTGCTAGCTGATTTTAATATGCATGATGTGGAGTGTGTGGAGTTCGTCTAAACCATTTTACATGGTAAACTGTAAGTTTTTTAGTTATTGAGTGGGCTTGAACAAAATACATGGTTGAACGTGGTTAATGAGTTGTCAGGACATGGGAACGATCAACTTGAACAGCACACACCCCACATCCAATAAGATGTGCATAACAAATATTTTTTGCTTAGTCTCCATCGTCCTCTCTACTTATACGACACCTGAAAATGAAAGTTATACAAATTGAAATAACATTATTGAAAAAACAATAAGAAGAATTGAAATATATAAAAGTGGTTTTACCTAAATTGCTGTGATATTGGTCATCTATATAATCCTTGTTACCTTCGACCAAGTGCACGTATAGCAACACAGATGAAACCAGAAAGAGTAGTACACATGGCACCCATTTCAGGTAGTTTGGGAAGAGGACCCAGAGAAACACATAGAAAGCAACCATCAAACATACAAATGCGAAGACCGCAAGATATTTACTGATCCTTTTGTACACATCGTTAAGCAAAAATCCAGACAGAGAAGCTGTGAATGCTAAAGCATCCAGTATGTTAAAAACATCAAAGAGATGCGGGTTGGATGTATTGAAGGAAAGAATCACAACTGAAGGAAAGAATCACAACTGAAGGAAAGAATCACAATTGATTATATGTAATGGATGTCATTACCTAGAATAGGCTCTAGAATAATGGGTATTCTCATTACAAATTGTATATATATGTTGTAAGACTTTGCACAATAGACAACACAAATAAATCATTCTCATTACAAAAATCCTTCATGGTATCAGAGCAATCGCTCTTGAGAACCTAGAAATTCATACAAGCAAATACCTCATGGTTGGTGACGAAGAGCGGAGACTCATTGAACCTGGAAAAGGCGCGAACTCTTCCAAGACCTCAGAACCATGGGAGAATTCCAATCATCCTCTTTTCCTCCATCATTCGGACCAACCAGGTGTTGTCCTTGTTTCACAACCACTGATGGAAGACAATTATACAACATGGGAGCAGTCAATGAACATGGCACTCACCATCAAAAACAAGAAGGTTTTATTGATGGAACCCTAAAAAGGCCAACTCACAATCCTGATGAACAACTGCAATGGGACCGATGCAATGTCCTTGTCAAGACCTGGTTGCTGGGAGCAATGTCAAAGACATCTCGAGCAGTGTCATCCATTGCAAGGATGCTAGAGGTATGTGGTTAGAGTTGCAAGAAAGATTTTCTCACACTAATACGGTTTCATTGTTCCATATAGAGAATGCCATACATGAATGTGAGCAGGGCACAAACTCAGTCACTTCCTTCTTCACATAGCCTATGCGATGGTACTGCGCCAAGAAAAGCAGGCAGAGACTACTGCTGGCAAGTCCATAGCACCACCAGAATCCTCTGTTTTTTCAGTAAAGAAAGTGACTCATGATTTCCAGTCTGTAGAAGGAGAAGCCAAGTTCTGTGAAAAATGCAACATGACCAACCACAACACAAACAACTGCAGAGCTCATCTCAAATGCACATATTGCAATGGGAAGGGACATACCTATGACTACTGCCGAAGGAGGAAGAATGCTACTAGAAGTGGCCAAGCAAGATCAAAAGCAAATCATGTAGCCCCTCAAGATGATAAAAAGGAAGTTGTGACAGACTTCCCATTTACAAGAGAAGAGTGTCATCAACTTCTCAATCAGCTCCTAACCAAAACGAAGGTTGCTTCAGCCAATTTGGTCGGTAACATTCCCAACTATGAAGAACTTTCAGGTAAACTTTTTGCACAGAGTAGTAAAGAGACAACATGGATATTAGATAGTGGTGCAAGTGATCATATTGTTTGTAATCCCAGCTTGCTTACCTCGTTCAAATCAGTCTCTAATTGTTGGGTCAAGCTTCCTGACGGTACCATAGCACATGTTACTCATGTTGGCACTGTAGCCTTCTCTCCACATTTTGTTCTTCATAACGTCCTATGTGTCCCCTTGTTTTACCCTAACTTGATTTCTGTGAGCAAACTAGCATTCGACTCTTTCCATATTACCATCTTTCTAAGACAAATTTGTGTCATATAGGACCTACAATTGGGGAAGATGATTGGGATGGGAACTGATAAGGAGGGACTTTACCGACTCAATCTACCACGGAAAGGAACATGCAATACGGTACACACCAACTCGGACAGTTTATGGCACCAACGACTTGGTCATCCTTCAAATAAAGCCTCTTCATTATTTTCATTTCTTGCAAATAAAGCTTGTGATTCAAACTCTTGTTCTATTTGTCCTTTAGCCAAACTTACTAGACACTAGACAACCGTTTTCATTAAGTATTACTCGTAGTGCATCTTGTTTTGATTTAATTCACATTGACATTTGGGGAGGTTATCATGTTCCAACTTTTTCTGGTGCACAATATTTTCTAACAATCTTTGATGACCATTCACGAAGCATTTGGGTGTATTTGATGAGACATAAGTCTGAGGCACGCACTCTCCTCATCCATTTTATTCATTTGGCTGCAACTCAGTTTGGTAAAAATGTTAAGGTTGTTAGGAGTGACAACGGTTTGGAGTTTAAGATTCCCCAGTTTTATTCTTCTAAAGGCATTATCCACCAAACTAGTTGCGTCAACACACCACAACAAAATGGTGTTGTTGAACGCAAGCATCGCCACTTGCTAAACATGGAAAGGGCACTTCTTTTCCAAGCCAATCTGCCAAAATCTTTTTGGGGGGATGCCATACTCACAGCAGCTTACTTGATTAATCGAACACCAACTCCAATTCTTCAAGGGAAAACACCTTTTGAAAAACTTTTCCATAAGGAACCTAGTTATTCTCATTTAAGAGTCTTAATTTGGCTGTCAATGCTTTGTATCCACACATCCAACTCGTCCTAGTAAGTTTGATCCTCGATCAACTGAGTGCATCTTCCTTGGCTATCCACACGGCCAAAAGGAGTATAAAGTTTATAACTTGACAACTAAGAAATCCCTAGTTTCAAGGGATGTGGTTTTCTTTGAGAATGTTTTTCCTTTCCAGAAAAATTCGGAGTTTTTTCATCACAAAATAACGAATCACAAAATACCAATTTGTTTCCTTCTCTAACTCGTTTGGCCCACTATGATAATCCTTCAATTCCTACAATTTCTCCTTCGAGTCCCACACATAATTCTTCACCTACAATCTCTCAAAACCTCCCGTCTTCCGCTGAGCATCATCCTAATAATTCTCCTTCCAAATCTATCTCATTTACAGAACCTGTATCTCCTGATATCACCTCTCCTAACCTGGACACCATCTCCTCTTATCACATTCAATCACCTTTGCCTCCAAAACAATTTCCACCACAACCACGCAAGTCTTCTCGCGCTACAAAGCTCCCTACCATATTGCAGGACTTCACATTGATGCGGCCCTCCCTTCACGTCTCGCTTCGTCGTCTTCTTCGAACGAGGTCATAGCTCCTGGTACGACCCATAGTCTCTCACATGTTCTTTCTTATGCCAATCTTTCTTCTCCTCATAGGACTTTTACTGCTAATATTACCCTGCAAAGAGAACCTACTTTTTTTTTTCAAGCAGTTAATGACCCAAAGTAGAGAGAAGCGATGCGGCTAGAGATTCAAACGCTGCAAGCTAACAAAACATGGAGCCTAGTTCCACCACCAGCCCACAAATGGCCAATCGGTTGTAAATGGGTGTACAAAATCAAGTACAACCCCGATGGAACCATTGAACGCTATAAGGCCAGATTAGTGGCCAAGGGTTATAGCCAAGTAGAAGGCCTTGATTATAGGGAAACGTTCGCTCCAGTTGCCAAGCTCACCACAGTTCGAGTCTTGCTCAGTCTCGCAGCTCAGAAAAATTGACATCTCCACCAACTGGATGTGAATAATGCGTTCCTCAATGGATACCTTCATGAAGAAGTGTACATGCAACTTCCTCCTAGCTTCGAACGATAGGGGGAGAATAAGGTCTGTAAGTTACACAAATCATTATACGGCTTGAAGCAAGCTTCCAGGCAATGGTTTTTTAGGCTCTCCTCAGCCCTCAAGTCAGCCAGTTTCAAGCAATCATGATCTGATTATTCCATGTTCATCCGAAGCCATCAAGGTAACTTTACAGCTTTGTTGGTTTATGTGGATGATGTAATTCTCGCAGGCAACAATTTAGATGATATTATGAGGACCAAAAACTTTCTATCAAGCCACTTCAAACTGAAGGATATGGGACAGTTGAAATATTTTCTTGGATTGGAAGTAGCAAGGTCCAAGCATGGCATTGCATTAAGTCAAAGAAAGTATGCACTGGAAATACTTGAAGACACGGGATTCCTTGGTGCAAAACCTTCACATTTTCCAGTTGAGCAAAATATAATCCTCACACAAGAAGATGGAAGATTGTTAGAAGGCGCATCTCAATATCGAAGGCATGTTGGATGCCTAATTTATTTGACAATCACAAGATCGGACCTCGTGTATGCAGTTCATATACTTAGTCAGTTCATGGATAAACCAAGACAACCTCACTTAGATGCAGCTCACAAAGTGTTGAGATACCTCAAGTAGATGCCAGGTCAGGGCATTTTCCTACCTTCAAAAGGGTCATTGGAATTAAGAGCATATTGTGATGCAGACTGGGCGCGCTGCAAAGACACTAGAAGGTCAATGACGGGTTATTTCATCTTTCTCGGACATGATCCCATTTCTTGGAAAACAAAGAAACAGAGTACGGTCTCACGTTCGAGTGTAGAAGCTGAGTATCGTTCTATGGCCACTACTTGTTGTGAGATAACATGGTTGCAATACATTTTGAAAGACTTGAATGTTAAACATTTGCAGCCAGTCAAGCTGTTCTGCGATAACAAGGCCGCAATACACATAGCGTCTAATCCTGTGTTCCACGAAAGAACCAAGCACATAGAAATTGACTGCCATGTTGTCAGAGAGAAAGTGCAAAGAGGATTGATTCAAACAGAACATATAAGAACCAAGGAGCAACCAACAGATATTTTCACGAAGCCCCTGAGTTCAAATCAGTTTTCATTGTTGCTGGACAAGTTAGGTGTGATCAATATCCACTCTAACTTGAGGGGGAGTATTGAAGGAAATAATCACAACTGAAGGAAAGAATCGCAAAGAATCACAACTGAAGGAAAGAATCACAATTGATTATATGTAATTGATGTCATTACCTAGAATAGGCTCTAGAATAATGGATATTCTCATTACAAATTGTATATATATGTTGTAAGACTTTGCAGAATAGACAACACAAAGAAATCATTCTCATTACAAAAATCCTTCATACAAAAGTTTGACAGGTACAAGATGACCCCCAACACCCCCATATGTAACACTAAATAGCGCGATTGGCACACTAAATGACATGCCCAAGAGTATCTCGTACCATGCAAAGTGGGAATATACCATTACCCACTTCACCACCGGAGCTACTGATGCCTTTGAAACATAGTCACTCGATGATGACGGTGGTAGTGGTGTTGGTGGAGTAGGAGAAGAAAGAGATGTGGAATCACTACTAGATTGATGTAAGGGATCTGGGGTAGAGATTTTGGGAACATTGAGCACCTCATGATGATTTTCTCCCTGCAGGCAAGGTGGCATAGATGCAAGGAGTTTCCACTTCTTTAACTTTGATAACAATGTCTTTACCTTCTTCATTATGTGGTAGTAATAAGGTGGCTTTTTGATGTTCAACAAGAAAGGGATGAAAAGAAAATATTTTACAACAAAGTTGTGGTTCATTCAACATCATTTGTAGTAAGTGGGGGCACTACATGCAAATTCATCGATCTTTCTTTGTGGAAAGCTTTGGCTGGCTAGTTTCAATTTTCTTATCACTTTACAATTGTAACTTTGGCTATTTTCAATCTTCTTCTTGGCACTTTACAATGTGTATTTTTTTTCCCCGACTTTCCTTTAACAATTGAGTGTTGTATGTGATTTTTCTGCCATAAACCATATAGTTTTGGGAAATTTGGCTAGTGCTGCCAAGTTTTTTTTTAATTAAAAATCTCTGTTATGGAGAGGCAACTATGGGATGTCAGACCTTAATTACTTGTCCCAAAATTACATTTCTTCATTTTAGATGATCTTCGAGGAAAAACCTTGAAATCTTTGAAGTAGCCGTGATCCAGCGTATTGTCTATTGTCATATTCCTCTTATCGAATCTTTTCATTAATCGTTTGTGGTCTTTCTTTAGACCTGATGATATTTTCATCCAAATCTTCTTCATTCGAACTATTTTCATCCGAATTGTTGGTATCAGACTCCTATTCGTTTTCACTGTTAGCCTGACGAATAACCAAAACCCCTGAACGACCACTTCCAAAGGCCTCCACTAATGGAACCGGAGTCACCGAAATGGCCTGCTTTGACTGAGACCGAACCTTAGGCATATAATTTGCAATAGACGGACTGAACTTCGAATCCTCTTTGTCTAAGAACCCACCCATATTCGCATCCTTACCAATCTCGAGGCCCTTCTTGAACAAATCAACAACTTTAGAATGGCCAAAATTGGCTGCTTCAGTCACTACCACGTCCACCAACGTGTTGCATATTTGTTCTTTCCTCATCTTGTTGTCCCTGCATAACGTCCCCTAACTCTATGTTAGAATCAACTAGTTTTCCCTGCATAACGTCCCCTATCTGTCCCTGCATAATGTCTCCTAGCTTTGTGCTAGGAACAACTGTCACGCCCCGATTTTCGAAGAAAACAAAAATCTCAAAAATCCATGTAGGATTATCCGTTTCTCCCAAAACTCGGGACGTGAAAATTTAATAATAACATAAACAAATAGTAGCAACAACTAAACATGATTTAGATTACTGAAACAAATAAAATTCTAACCCGAGAAGACTGGCATGGCGAGCTCACTAGCGGAACTCCAGTAACGCAGCTCAAAATCTCTAAACCTGAAAGGCTAATCGGCTACATTCCAAAAGGAATGTACCCAAGAAGCAAAAACTCACTTGGGTCAGCAATAAAGCTGATGTGAGAAATCTTCATCCCAAAATCAATAAATCCACACATGACAACATCTAAACAAATAAAACAATAAACAACCACACCCTCAGGTAGTTCCTCAATGAGGCAAAGGTGTCATCATCCTAATAAATAAATATGCATTATTTATTACTAATAAATAAAGTTTATGAATTATCAATCCTCATAAATGCAACAACTATACAATTCATAATCATATTAGACTATTATTGAAGTATTAACAAAACATTTTTTTCTACCTTTAGAAAGACGTGTAGTTCTCATTCAATGGTTGAATGAGCATTTAGTTTCTTCCTTTAAGGTAATCATGCACATACACAAAAATAAATCTCGCTACTTTTCCACAATCGCACTCTTCTCCTATGTCGAACACACCTCACCCAAGTGTGCCTCCCTTGCCTTCGAAACCACTCGGAGCGTACATGTTCCAAGTGGGGTGCCACCTCAAGAAACATGTCATCTCACCCGAAGTTCGATCCATGGCAAACATTTCCTAAATCTACACGTACAACCGAACTCACATGGAACGGTGCACCGATATGCAAGCAAATTTGCATACCCATAATATCACATGTATACAAGCAAGTCTGTATACAAATTTTTTTTTTCTTTTCACATTCTTTTTTTTCGGAGTTGTGGAAAAGAGCACAAAAATAAATAAATCCTCAAAACTCTTTTATGGTGACGCTTTGTCAACCATAAATAAATCAATCACAGTATCCACCATTCTTTTGGTGAACAAGTAATATTTGACATATTGCCAGTTCACATATCTCATCTCTTTGCATCATATGAAAAAACAATATGCATACCAATTCACATAACAATACAAATACTCAAGCTAAAACAAGTGCTCAGTTAAATTCCAGCCAATATCTATTACTAGAAAATTTTCTTCTAATTTATGTTATGCAATTGGGATCAATCTCGCCAGCTATGTAAATAAGTCCAAAGAAATACTCCAAAGATAATATCTTCCAGGTCATGATCAAAAGAGCGTATGACAATGAGATACATTAGGAACGAAACAAAAATGACTCATTTCATTCTTATAAAACTTCCCCAAATCCATCTTCTATTTCATTAAGAAATTTCATCAGACAAATGAGCATTGTATCTATAACCTTTGACAATTAACGAGAAAATATTTATGATAGTGGCACAACACTTTGACAACCAACTTTAATAAACCATATGGACACATATGATGAATTTCAATTTCAACTCGATGGGATTTGACAAATCCAAAACGCACATACACCTACTACCTAAATGTGGTAACATCTGATCTAACCTAGGAGATACAATTTGTCCAAATTTTCTTCATGATAACACTCGGGGGTTCCTTAGTCTCTCTTACACAAACCCTACTCAATCACATGCTTTTCTAATGATGATGATGACCTGAAAAACCCCGAATGCCTTGACAATTGCCTAAAATCAATGTGAACTACAATGGGTATCCATTCATTCATTCAAATCAATTAATCAAAGTAATCAAACCCCATCAATTTAATCTACCAAATTAAGGGCAAAAATCAGGAAGAAATAAAATGGGGGTTTAATCAAAGTAGATTAAACACACAACACATAACCATCACATAAAACAAATTAAAAGGGGTAAAAGAGAACTCATATAGAGAATGAAAGAAGACTCACCATCGTCTTCTTGAAATCGCCTTGTTCTCCTTCCTATCGCCAAAAGCACCGTCACTAATTCTTCTATCTCCATGAGTCTCATATCCATCTATCATCGCATTCCATGTCGCACATCCATCATGTCGAAGAATTTTCGAGCAATGTAGACACCCCCACACTTTGCATACATGTCCCATAGCCGTCATCACAAAAACATTACAAAGCAAGAGCTAATAGTGACTCCATGTATCCATTTTGCTTGACCTAAAACCGATAACTCCTCAAGTGCATAAATGGCACTCACGTTTGTGAAAGAATCTGGCTTTACATTCTCCCTTTGCATCTTTAAGAAGTGACTTAAAGCCTCATTTATACGACCATTCTGTGAATAACCCAAGATTATAGCATTCCATGGTACAAGTGTTTTACCCTTCAAGTTTTTTTTGAATAACAACTCAGCCATGTCTACTTTCTTACACTTAGAATACATGGCAATTAGAGAGTTAGCAATGAAATTATCCGACCCAAGTCTAATTTTATTAGCTAATTCATGAAGATACCTCCTTCATTCAAGAGCACCCAAGTCAGCACAAGCTTACAGCGCACCGATTATAGTAACATCAGCAGGTTCCACCCCTTCACCCATCAACTTCTCAAAAATCTCTATTGCTTCCCCAGAATATCCATGCTCAGCATACCCCATCGATCATAGAATTCCATGAAACCACATTCATTGACCTCATCTTATCAAAAACAAATCTTGCATTCTCAATCACCCCGCATTTGGAGTACATATTCATCCAGGCAGTCGAAACATTCACAAATGGCCCCAAACAGCTCTAATAACATACGCATGAATCCCCCTTCTCTTCCTTTTACTCGAAGAAGATGACCACTCCATCCATTGACTCGACACTGGTCACAGTAAATCGATTTAGACCGAGTCACGTCTTCTTCGATAATATCAAGTGACAACATCCTGTTGCGTGGTCAAATCCTGACCGTCCATCATCATCAGATCTCTGATCCGAAATGAGATCTGCCAAACCATTAGATGAGGAAACAGCGAGCACGGCGGCGGAGGCCTCTCCTCCACCACCACAACCATCGCCGCCTCCGCTTCCGCTCATATCTAACCGCCTCTCCTCGCAACCTACCACAGCCCTCACACACACACAACATCGCCACCACGAAGAGAAAAATCGTTTCACGCAGAGAAAACCCTATCTCTTGCCAATCCATTGTCGCTCTTCACGCCATTACTTCCCCCCTCGAGCTTTCTTTCTCCACTGGCCTCCATCTTCTTCCCATCTTCATCCCCTCGCCAATGTTAGCCGCCATTAAGAAGGAAACGAGAAAGAGAAAAAAAAAAAAAAAACTTAAGGAAAAAGGTTTTGCTTTATATATATATATATATGGTGGGTGGCTATTCGTCCCCACTAAAATTCTAAAGGCAGTTTTCCCTTAATCTTCACAAAATAAAACCTTAATCCTTAGTTTATGAAAGCCCAAATACAATTTAGTAGCAACCCATAACATTAGGGTTTACCAAAGAAAATTTTAAATTTATTTAATTAGGCGGGTGTTACAACAACCATACCCCCTGTTGTATCTAGGGATGGCAATGGGGCGGATTTTCACAGATATCCTCCCCACTCGCCTCGTTTGGGGCGGATTTGGTAAAGGGTCCCTGGATCTTGGGGCGGATACAGATTTGGCCATATCCGCCCCACGGATATCCGTTTATCTGGTAAATTTACAAAAAAACCTCCCCTTATATAAAGGATTAAACCATCTCACACCCTCTCACACGCACACGCAGAGACAGAGCACTCTCAGTCTCGTTTCTCCTCACAGCGAAGTCTTCCCCCTCCCTTCTTCTCTCACAACAAAGGCGGAGGCCGACCCTCGCTTCTCGTCGCCCCTTCTTCTCTCTCACAACGAAGGCGAAGACCCTCGCTTCTTGTCACCCCTCGTTCTCTCTCACAACGAAGGCAGAGACCTTCCCTTCTTCTCTCTCACAGCGAAGGTCGTCTCCTTCTCTTCTCACGGACACTCGAAGAAACCTCAGATCTGAAATCAAAGATATCAGATCTGAAATCAAAGATCTCAGATCTGAGATCAAAGTTTTGACTTCTGAGATCAAGATCGATGTTTTTTTTTGTTATAATTTTTGTATATCTCAGATCTGATATCAGAGATCGATTTTTTTTGTTATAATTTTTGTATATGTATGGAATTTTTGTAATTTCTGTATGGATTTTAGTATCTTTGTAATTTTTTTTTAATTTCTGTAGTTAGATGGATAACCGTAAACGGATTGGCGGATCGGGGCAGATATCCGCCAATCTGCACGGGGCGGTTACGGTTTATAATAAAAATTGTAAATGGATTGGGGGATCCGTTATTCCTAACGGATTGGGGATGGATTTGCTAAAATCCGCCCCAATCCGCCCCGTTTCCATCCCTAGTTGTATCCACTGCAGCATCCGCATTCTCTGAAGTTCTAGTTGCCGCAACCACTGAAATTTTAATCACCAAATGGTTTTTATGATAAAAATGGTAAGTCTGTGTTACATATTTGAGTTTGGTGCAACAAAGTCGAACATCCCAAAATGTCGGTGCAACCGAGCCAAATAATCAGGTACACGTAGCAACTCCCATAAAAAAAGGAAGGCTCATATATCATTGCAGTTTACAGATTTCTCCTTTTTACACTACCTTTTTGTTAAAAATATACTTTTTTTTTGTTAAAGCATTATGCATAAATAGACTAAGAAGATAACATAGTGTGATTTGCCATAATAGAAAAGTTGTGGGCCTCGTAATTGAGGTTCCTAGAAATATACAAACAGTGTCAGTTGCTAAGCAAAAGAAGGAGACGCTTAATATTACAAACAAGGGGGCGCCACACCCAATCTACAACAAAAGGTGAACCAGTACCCTAGGTAGATATGAAATTTGTGGAGTCGCCGAATACCAGACCAGTGTTCCACCTTTACGCTTGAATCAGCATAAGTATTGCCTCTACTGCATAGAATTCAACCATTGTGCTATCCAAGACCTTCCCTTTGATTGGATTAGCCATCGTAGTGAGAACTTTACCTGTCAGATCCATAGCTATGACCCCAACAACACCCAGTTGAGATTGATCAAAGAAGCATGCATCAAAACTAACAATAATTTTCCAATTGAAGGTCTGACTGAAGAGAAGGAGGCATATTGGTGTTATGGTAGTGAGTCGTGGCGAATTCAATTTGGGCCTGAAGTAGGACAGTTCTTGAAGCTACAGGTGAAGAGGCGTCAAGGGAGGGTGACACAGATTGTGGTCAATGCGGGCCGAGCTCACAATGTGTGGGATGGAATTGAGTATCAGTTTTGGGATGACCCACAAGGGGCTGAACTATTGGGATGACCAGGAAAACCAAATGGAATTAACATTTTTGGTGAAAAGCCTGGTATGGAACTTGGTCTTATTAAAAATGATGTCATTCCTGATCGCCAAATGGAAAAAAAAGATATCAGTGGATTGAGAAAGAATTTCCTCTTTAGTGACACTAAATCCAGTCCATCCATATGAACAGGTTTGAACTTCATTTAGTTAAGTGAGGGCTTGATGCATTCACCTTGGAACTTGATGCATTCATTTATTTTAAAGTTATTTATGATTGTCACTAATTAAAATACATGTATTAGTATTAATTAAGGATAAACCTATTCACGGAGGGATGTTCCATGATTCCTATATAAGGTAGTCCCTAAGAATGAAATGACATCTCAGATTGTAAATTCAAAATATATTGTTAGTGAAGAGTGTTCTTAATCCCATACTCTTATCTCTTTGGTGGATTCCATGGAGTGGCGAGTTTTTATCTCTTATCTCTTTGGTGGATTCCTTAGAGTGACAAGATATTTATCATCTTCTTATTCTTATCTCTTGGTGGATTCCTTGAGTGGCGAGTATTTCTTATCATTTCGTATTTGTGAAATTACATCATAACATCTTTCATTTGTCCGGTGTCAGTTTTGGTATCAGAGCAGACTCGGGTCATTATCTACAAATGATTGGTCGTGGTGGTCGAGGAGGACGTGGTAGTCATGGTGAACATTACAATGAAGAACCTTCAGTACACGAAATGGAGCTTTGCGATATTGAGGTCGAGAAATTAAGAAGGCAAGTGTAGCAGCTTCATGAACGACTTTCTCGGGTTGAAACTCGGGAACATGAAGTATCTCAACATGATTATAATGAAGAATCTTCGAAAGAGGAAGATGTTAATATTTTTTTATTATGCACATGACCACGGATCCAGTAAAGATGAGCGTCCGAAGCATCAAGGAAGAATCATCATTACCAACATCGAGGTCCCGACATGATAGTGGATATTCTAGAATTTGAATGAAAGATGCAAGCCGAAGAGTTTTTTTTTTTTTTTTTGGAAATCAAGTGGGGTTATTTAGGATCCCCAAACCTAGAAAAGGAATAGATTTTCAATTACATTCTCCAATAGGTTTTCCCTATACTATCTTCAAATACAATGTCTTTCAAGTCTTGTGCAAAGGAACTAGGAATTATTTCCTTGAATTCAGTGGGAAGTTGATTCGCCAGCCTATCTGTTAGTCTCTCTGTAGTCATGGAAAATCTGATAATCCTCGAGCTGACCTAGCATGGTTTTGATCCTGCTGATAATATGTCTTAGATTCCAAGCTGAGTTCATTTCTTTAGACAAATATTGGAACACAGTTGTTGAGTCTATTGAGAGAACTAGTTTTTGGATGTGGTGCAACCTGGCTAGTTTTAGCCCATATTCAACACCGTGAACTTCATGTTTCAGCACAGATTTCCCTGTAGTAGAGCCTGAGCAAGCTGCAACTACGTTATCCCTGCAATCTCTGATCATTGTTCCATAGCCCCCTCTAATGCCCTGCATTGAGTTGATCTTGTGCCAAGTAGCACTCGGTTCTTTCTAGCAACATTTGAGTGGCATCTTAATCTTGTACAAAGCATCCAGATTCCAGCTTTCAAAGATATGTATGTTGGTTGCATTGTCCTCAACAACTAGGTCCTCAGCAGTGAATTTCAATCCGAAGAGTTTGTTGATTGGCTTCATACAGTAGACGGGTTTTGACTACAAAGATATCACGGAGAAACAAAAGGTGAAGTTAGTGGCTATTAAATTAAATTGGTGGGAACATTTGAAGAAACAGAGAATTCATGAAGGAAAGAAACGAATCAAGACTTAAGACAAGATGAAGAAAGAACTGAAGAAAAGTTTCTGCCACATCATTATCTTCAAGACTCTTTCTTGAAGGTTCATAATTTCAAGCAAAGAGATTTATTTGTAGAGGAGTTCACTACAGAATTTGAAAATCTCAGATTGCTCTGTGATCTTGATGAACTAGAAGAACAAATTATTGCACGTTACTTGAGAGGCCTACAAAGTGACATATGCAACATAGTCCAGTTACAATAGTATTGGACCTTCAATGACGTAGTAAAGCTTTCTTTGAAGGTGGAAAGACAATTGAAAGAAGGTCGCAACAGTGGAAGTAGGTCGTAGACCAAAGAGGGCAATGCAAAGGGTGTTTGGGTGTTTCTTCTAACACTACTAGTGTTGCAAAGGGAAATCCTACTTAGCGAGTCAGCATGAAGTCGGATATGGTGTCAAAGTCATTTTGAATACAGATGCAATGGCAAGTTCTAGTCATTCAACTACTGTCTGATGCTTTAAATGCCAGGGGTTTGGTCACATTGCTTCAGAGTGTTCGAATTGGAAAATAATTTCACTCATTGAGAAGGTATAAGAACCTGGTGAAGATGAGTTTTTCCAAGAAGATGGAAATCCAAAGTATGATGACGAGATTACGTATGGTGATGAATGAGAAAGCCTGGTCATTCACCGTAGTTTGAAGTCAACTCTAGTTGAGGAAGGTAATCCGCAGCGGAACAATATTTTCCATTCGAGATGTACCTTCCATGGAAGAGTTTGTGACGTCATCATTGATGGGGGAAGCTGGGAAAACGTAGTTGCTACCACCATGGTGGAGAAACTGAATCTAAAAACTGAAAAACACCCACAACCATACAAGCTTTCTTGGCTATGAAAAGGAAATGAGGTACGAGTTGATAAAAGAATTTTAGTTCAGTTTTCCATTGGAAAGACTTATAAAGATGAAGTGTGGTACGACGTTGTCCCTATGGACGCTTGTCATCTACTACTTGGAAGACTGTGGCAGTATGATTGAAGAGTCATCCATGATGGCTTCAAAAACACTTATTCTTTTGAGAATGATGGTGCGAAGATCATTCTAGGACCTGTAGAAGCAAAGAAAAGTGAAAAACAACTCAAGGAAAAGGAAAATAACTTATTAACTAAGTTTGAATTCCTACCATGGTTTTGATTCTTGTGATGTTGGAGTCAAATCAAAACGCTACCAAAGTCCCACCAGTGTTGCGGAGGCTATTTCAAGAATTCCAAGATGTTGTTACAGAAGACGTTTCAGGAGGGTTGCTCCCAATGAGAGGTATTCAACATCATATTGATTTTGTTCCTGGTGATATTATTCCTAATAAGGCACCTTATCGAATGAATCCCAAGGAGTTTAAGGAGTTGCAGGGGCAGGTGGATAAATTGTTAACCAAGGGATTGATTAGAGAAAGTATGAGTCCTGGTGTTGTACCCGCATTGCGTGTGCCCAAGAAAGATGGTTCGTGGAGAATGTGTGTAGATAGCAGGGCAGTGAACAAAATCACCATCAAGTACCGGTTTCCCATTCATCGACTTGCTGATCTCCTTGATCAACTCCATGGAGCAACAATTTTTCTCAAAAATTGACTTACAAAGTGGATATCATCAAATTCGCATGAGACCTGGAGATGAATGGAAGACTTCTTTTAAAACCAGAGATGGTTTAGATGAATGGATGGTAATGCCCTTTGGGTTATTTAATGCTCCTAGTACTTTTATGCGGCTCATGAATCATATTTTCAAATCTTTTATTAAGAAGTTTGTGGTCGTGTACTTCGATGACATCCTCATCTTCAACAAGGATTAGAAGTCCCATTTGGAGCATTTACACCAAGTGTTTCAGGTGTTACGTGAACAAACGTTAGTTGCGAACCTGAAGAAGTGTGAATTTCTAACCAACAAGTTAACATTTTTGGGTCATGTTGTTTCTAGAAATAGAATTATGGTGGACCCTAATAAGGTTGAAGCTATTACAAGTTGGCCAATTCCCACAACACTTCATGACATTTGAAGTTTCCATGGCTTAGCTTCTTTCTACCAACTTTTCATCATAGGATTCAGTACTATTATCACTCCAATTACAAAGTGCTTAAAGGGAGGAAGTTTTCAATGGAATCTAGAAGCACAGAAGCGTTTTGAATTGATAAAGAAGAAGATGATTGAATCTCCTATTCTTATGCTTCCCGATTTCAACAAAGTGTTCGAAGTGGATTGTGATGCATCGAATGTCGGGATAGGTGTTGTGCTCAGCCAAGAAGGTAAACTTGTTGCCTTTTTCAGTGAAAAATTAAATCATGCTCGCTCAAGGTATTCTATCTATGAAAAAGAATTTTATGCTATTGTTCGAGCCTTGAATTACTGGAGGCATTATCTCATTTATAAAGATTTTATTCTCTTTTTGATCATGAGGCGCTGCGATTTATTAATGGACAACACAAGTTGAACAACAGGCATGCAAAGTGAGTTGAATTCTAGCAAGCCTATACTTTTCACATCAAGCACAAGTCAAGCAAGCTGAATCAAGTAGCAGATGCTTTGAGCGGGCAACATGCTTTCCTAAACACTAGGAAAGTGAAAGTATTAGGGTTTGAAGTGTTGAAAGAATTGTATCAAGATGATCACTTCTTTAAAAAGATTTGGATTGACTGCTCGGATGGATCTTGTGACTCTTATGTTTTGCAAGATAAGGATTTATCTTCATAGGAATATGACTCTGCGTTCCAGAATGTTCATTGAGGGAAGTTATCATTGTAGAGGCTCATGATGGTGGTTTAGCATTACACTTTGGCAAAGACAAAACTCTATCACTGATTGAGGAACATTTTTATTAGCCACGAATGTTTCACGACGTTGCAAAACATGTGGCATGGTGTAGAATTTGTCATATTGCCAAAACTCATGGTCAAAACACCGGATTGTACACTCCACTTCCAGTTCCAATGGCTCCATGGGAAGATGTGAGCATTGACTTTGTGGTTGGACTACCGCGGACACAGAGACACACAGATTCTGTTATGGTTGTTGTAGATAGATTTTCAAAGATGGCTCATGTTGTGTCGTGCAAAATGACTCTAGATGCTACATGCACTATTGATCTTTACTTTAAGGAAATTGTCAAGCTGCATGGAATTCCTAGAACTATCACATCTGATCGAGACCCTAAATTTGTAAGACATTTTTGGAGGACCTTATGGCGAAAGATGGGAACTAAACTACAATTTAGTTCCTCACATCATCCTCAGACTGATGGACAGACCGAAGCTGTGAACCGTAGCTTAGGAAATCCTCTCCGAAGTTTGGTGGGCAAGAACATCCATCATTGGGATCTCACTCTGCCTCAAGCAGAATTTTCCTATAATTGATCTGCATGCCAAACAAGTGGGATGAGTCTTTTTCTAACAATTTATGGTAGGATACCTTTGAGTCCCCTCGACTTAGCTCTACTTGCTGCAAACTATCAACTCAGTGGAGATGCCGCTGAACAAGCCAACCACATCGAGAGACTGCATGAGCAGGTGCGAGGTCACATCATGAAGCAAAATGAGAAGTACCAAAGGCAAACTAATAAGCACATAAAATCGACTATAATCAAATAAGGAGATTTAGTGTGGATTCATCTTCATCATGAATGATTCCCTTGAGGCAAGCATGCAAAGTTAAAACCTCGAGCAGACGGTACGTCCTTTCAAAGTACTTAATCAGATAAGAGAAAATGCTTATAAGATCGAGCTTCCAAAAGATTATTGTGTGTCGACAACATTCAATGTCGCGGATTTTTCTCCATTCGTCAATGACAAGTGCGATGAGAACTCATAGACGAGTTCACACGAAGCGGAAGCGTATGACACCGAATTCAGTCCATCCATATGAACAAGTTTGAACTTCATTTGGTTAAGTGAAAGGCTTGATGCATTCACCTTGGAACTTGATGCATTCATGTATTTTAAAGTTATTTATGATTGTCATTAATTAAAATACATTTATTAGTATTAATTAGGGATGAACCTATTCATGGATGGATGCTCCATGATTCCTATATAAGCTAGTCCCTAAGAATGAAATGGCATTTCAGATTGTAAATTCAAAATATATTGTTAGTGAATATTAGTGTTCTTCCTAATCTCATACTCTTATCTTTTTGCTTACTCTTATCTCTTGGTGGATTCCTTAAGTGGCGAGTATTTCTTATCATTTCGTATCTGCAAAATTACATCATAACATCCTTTCATTTGTTCGGTGTCATTCAGGAACAATATGGGGTTGGGTGAGGGATGGAGCCAGTGGAGCGGGATAGGGGAAATGAGCCAAGACAACTATTTGACAGGGCAAAGAAAGAAGAGTTGTAGAATTTCTTCTAAATGGTCGTGGCAAAAGATGGATTGATTATCAATAGGTACATGGATCGTAGCCAGATAAAAAGCGGTAGGAAGAAAGTTTTGACAAACTTTCCACATAAAAAAAATGGTGTTGAGGAGTTTTAATGCACCAGAGATCACAGAGAAGCTTCGGTTCTATAGAAGGGACAAGTCTCAAAGAAGAACCTGCATCCTAAAAATATGCAAACTCGCGGGTGGCACTTTTGACAGAGAAGACTCATTTTTATTCCCATTCCAAATGAGGGTATTTGGAGTAGTAGTGGCTTGAAGACAAATGTTGGAGATATCCTGAATCACAGGCATGGGGAATAAGAAGTTGAAAAGAGGAATGTTCCAGGATAGCAAGGATGAAGAAGGGGCAGTCCAAAGGTCAGGAATACCACGCGGGAAGTCAGAATTTGAGGGATTCAGTACACAATCTGCCAATAACAGTTCTAGCTTGACCCACGCGTCGTGCCAAAAATCAATTTGGCTCCCCCAAAGCACTTGCCAGTGAACCAATTTTCTCATAAGCACAAGTGCTTTAAAAGTGCCCCTCCATTCAAAAGAAGCAATTGTAGGGACCCGAACCAGTTGGGACAAGGATTTAGCAGGGTGTTAAGGAAGGTGTGTGTTGTTTACACTAGGATATAATTAAGGACCGCTTTGATCATGATCGTGCGGCCAGCCTGGGAAAAGACTTTTGATTTCCAAGAAGCCAAGCGGTTGGAGATTTTCTCAAAGAGGTAGTGGATGTAGGGGTGGGCATACCATCCCGCGATCCCGAACCCGTCCCAATTTTTTCAGGTCCTTTGGAATTGATCAAACCCATCCTGATCATGTCTCGTCCCGATCTAGAGTGGGATGGGATCGTGATGGACATTTTCAATCTCGTCTCGTCCCGTCCCGAATTTATTTATTTAATATTTATTATTACTAATTTTAATCAAAATACTCTTCTAAATTAAAGTTTAGGTTGTGTTGAAATTAAATCAATGTGAGATGAAATTTTATATGAAATATAAATGAAACAAGTCATGAATTCTAAATGAAGTTTAATATTTATTTTCTTTCCAAAAAAAAAGTTTAATATGTATTTATTCAATATCTATTATTATTTATGATGAAAGTTATATTTATATAAATTTGAGATTTTTGGTGTTTAAGTAATGTGAGTTGAAGCTCTTTTTGTTAATTTTTATTGGAGGACTATTTAGTATGTGTTCATCCCGTCCCAAACGGGATGAGGTCTATCCCGTCTCGATCCCGAATGCATGGGATGGGATAGGGATGAGGTCCATCCCGTCCCATGCCTACCCCTAAGTGGAAGTCTTTGGCTTTATTCTTGGAAAGTAACAGGTGAGAGTCGAGGTACTTGTCTTTTGGGTTGAAGACTTTCGATACAAGTAATCATCTTGGCATGTCGAGGGTGGACATTAGAACTGAAGAAGACTGATGATTTGTCAAAATTCACTGCTTGACCAGAAGTCGTGCAATATTTGTGGAGGATGTCTTTAACCGAGTGCGCTTCAGCTAAAGACACAGAAAAATAGAAGGATATCATCAGCATAGAGAAGATGGCTAATTGAGGGGGCGTGGCATCTGAGTTGGATCCATTTTAGGTTCCCAGAAGCTTCAGCCTGGGTCAGGAGTAGGGAAAGACCTTCCGCCACCAAAATAAAAAGATAGGGGGACAACGAGTCACTTTGTCTGATACCTCGAGATGGCTTAAAGCGAGGCAATAGGGAGCCGTTTAGAAGAACTTGAAGGGAGGAGGTGGATATATATTGTTCGTTCATAGCAATCCAGTCCTTCGAGAATCCCAATTGTCTAAAGAGTTGAAGAATGAATGACCATTCCACCCTATCATAGCAATTTTAATGGCCATCAAGCCATGAGTTTTTAGGTTAAAATGTTTCATTTGAAAGAAAGTCTCATGGGCAATGATGACATTATCCGAAATGGATCGTCCTTTAAGGAAGGCTCATTGATTAGGGAAACTATGTTATGTTGCAAGAACTTTTGAGATTACCTTATAGATAACATTGCAAATACCAATGGGACGAATTTTATCAGGAGACACCGGATTACTGATTTTTGGGATGAGAGCAATAACAGTTTCGCTCAGTGTGGGGTCCATCTTTTTGGACAAGAAGAAGTTACGCACTACTAAAATCACATTAGGACCCACAATATCCCAATATTATTTAAAGAAGAACGCATGGAAGCCATCTGGTCATGGGGCTTTGTGACTTCCAATAGAAAATATTGTATCTCTGATGACTTCGCCACTAGGGATGCTAAGTAAGGAGGCATTGTCCTCTGCAGAGATGACCGGTTGAAAGAGCTGAAAGATTGATTGATCACTCGTAGGATTTAAGGTGGTGAACATATCCGAGAAATATTGTGACATGCCCACTGGGTTGGACTGCCATTGATTATTATGATCCCTAAGGCGCAATATAGGATTGGATTTACATCTCATCAGGGTAGAGAGGTGAAAGAATCTCGTATTCCTGTCAGCCAAGAAATTTCATATTTGTTATGCCAAAAAAGTTCTTCCCTAATGAGGAGTTCCTCAAGTCGAGATTCAAGAATTGCAATGGCCTCCGTATTGTCCTCAGAAGGAGAAACATTTTGAAGCTTATAAAGGGCATTCCGTGTTTCTCGGATGTTGAGGTGGATGTTCCGAAAGTCAGATTTATTCCAACAGGTCAGATCATGACTAAGGTTTTTGATTTTAATAAGGAAAATTTGGGGCGAGGGGGGTCCAAAACGAGGAGACAATGTGGCGGCACCCCGGATCTCTGAACCACATCTGAAAATTTTTGAATGGTTTTGGGGCCAGGTTTGAATGAGATATTAGCTAGATAAGCAGCTCTCTATGGTTAGAAGAGGGAGCATGGATTGATCTACAAGTAGCCGATGGAAAAAGATATATCCATTCAGTGTTAACCAAGACTCTATCCAGTTTTGCTTTAATGTCATGCCTATCCTGCCGTTTATTTGACCAAGTATACTGAGACGCTTTGAGCAGGAGGTTCGCGAGCTAAAAAGTGTCGACAAAATGTCGGAGATGGCTGAGAGTGACACTTGTAAGGGAGAGGCCACTTATTTTGTCGGCAGGATTGTAGATTGCATTGAGATCACCTATGATAACCCAGGGGAGTAGTTGATAATGATAAACCTGTAGCATGTTAGTCCAGAAGTGTCCCCGACGGGCCAAGCTTGATTCAACATAAACAAAAAGAGTCGACCATACATTAGTAATTTAGTACGTAGAAAAATAATCAGAAATAGTGCAATTAAAATAATATTTAAAAAATGAAATGACAAAGAGATTGATACATTCCTTCCAAAATATCCACCAGACTGTCCTAGTGCTGAAAAAGTTTATGATGGAAACCAAGCTTCCGACGTATTCGATCCATATTAGCAGAGTTGGCCTTTGTTTCAGACAAAAAAGGATATCAATATTAGATCATAGGGAGAGGGTCTTTATAATCTGGAACGTTACGAGAGACCCTGCGCCTGTAACATTCCAAGAAAGTATCATAGGGACTTGGGCAAACTATCTGAGGTAGTCACCAGAACCTGAGTAGTAACTTGGGATGAAGAACAGGTGTGTAGAAGAGGTTTTTTAGCAGCACCTTGTAGTGGAGTGTCTCAGAGTGGGTAGTCTGTAACTTGTGTTTCTCCAACAGTAAAGTTGTTTCTCGGCGGGCCTTTGCAACATTACTTGCCTTAACAGTCTCTTTATGAACCCACCCTTTAGCAAGAGGGACAATGCCCGAGGTTTCAGCAGACGCATCAGTTAGCTGAGTGTGGGTTTTCAGGCATAATTTCTTCTTTGTGCGAGAAGAAGATGTAGTACTGTGCTTGGGAGTTGGCCCAATAATAACCAAATCAGCGGAAGATGAGGTGATTGTAGAATTAATCCTGGCTGAACACTTAGAAATATTCAAACTATCAGAGCCTATCGTTGACCCCGTAGCCACCTCAACCAAGGCCATCGTATGAACCGGCGATGATACCAAGGAGCACGTCGTGGCGTCCGTGAAAATATGAATAGACGCCGGGGAAGATACATACATGTATCTGAGAATGCACTATAGGCGGGGCAAGGAGGCGCCTGGAGTGATCAAAGGTGGAGACAACATGGATGAGGTCATCTGAGACGGCCCCAGTTGAAGAAAGTTGGGCTAATGGGCCAGAGATAGGAGTCCAAAATGGAGGCCAGATTTTCGAAGAAAACGAAATCCTAAAATCCACGTAGGATTATCCGTTTTCCCAAAACTCGGGACGTGAAATTCAATAACAACATAAACATTTAGTAGCAATGACAAAAATATAGTTTAGAAAATATAAACAAACTAAAATTTATAACCAAAACTCTAACCAAGAAAAACTGACGTCGCTAGCCCCACTAACGAAACTCCTGTAACGCTGCTCAAAAGTCTCTGTACCTAAAAAGCTAATCGGCTACATTCCCAAAGGAATGTACCCAAGAAGCAAAAGCTCACTTGGATCAGCAATAAAGCTGGTGTGAGAAATCTTCATCCCAAAAATCAATAAAATCGCACGTGGTAAACATCAAGCTAAACACAAACAACAAACCATCACACCAATAAGTAGTTCCTCAACGAGGCAAAGGTGTGATGCAAGAAAACACAGTTCCAAGAATTTAGTTCCTCAACGAGGCAATCATATCATCATCTTAATATGTAAATATGCATTTACCTGTACTTACCCTATAGGAGTTGATTATGGCAAGTCGAACCTGCAGAAATATTAGTGGACTTGCCATCCTGTATAAAAAGGATTAGAAACAATGCAACGTAATTTATTCTTTTTATGAATTAGGTTCATCTTTTTAACGGATTGATCACTTAGACGATACCACATTCGCACCACCTCCGTGCCTAACATACATGCCCGTATGCCTCTCTCATATAAAGGAGAACTACTCCGTCATCCATGCCCAAGTGGGGACATCACATACAGACATGCATCGCGGATACCCCTAACTATATGAGTACCAAAAGCCACCCTTGGGCTATCAATCCGCATAAACTCACGTCACATTTTTTACGGATAAATATCAAAGCCTATTTTAGGCATACAAATTCACCACATTTTCGCAAGACTAACCCGAAGGTTATTTTAGTTTCTCTAGTAAGAAATGGGTGCCCCAACTCCGCAAGACGACCCACTGGTCATTTAGTTTCTCTAGTAAGAGAAGATAAATAATAAACAAAAGAGGTGTGGTAGTTCTAAGTGATACAAGTCCAAGTGGTTTATATTTTTAGAAATCAAAGTTTACCAATATCATTTATTTTTGATAATTCAGAATTCCTCCACAATGACATTTTTTCATACATAAATTGATTCACAATCATATCCACCCACAATTTTGGGGAAAACATAACATATTCATTAATCATGCTATGTAACAATATGACAATCAAGTCACTCCTTGATTCAAATATCCAAATTCTTCATAATGCATAAACAAGTCAATATGCATAAAAATCTCCAAATTTATCACAATGCATTAATATTCATCAACCATTCAATCACCAACCAAACAAAGTCACACCCAATCAATAAAATGGTAAACATGGGTGACCCCAAACATGAACCCAGCAAGTTAGGAAAATCTCACACATCAAACAGATCAAAAATATTGGAGATCAAGCGTTTGCAGTACAAAACACCACAAATAAAGCAACCTCATTCTCAAACATGTCTAAAATCTCACAATTGGATTACCTGAAATGAAACCCGTCATTTTCATACAAGCAATATACATACAGTATACATATACACCAATTAAAATGACCAGCCCTAAGATAATCCATCTTCCAATGTTAACAAGAAAATTCTTCACAACGGTATGGATTCAATTTAATCCTTCAATGTTTCCTATCATCAACCTCTTTCTCTCCCTAATACAACTTCAAATGGGTTACTTCCACACATGTTGTCATCACATAAATCAAACAACCCCATAACTCCCTCAATGACATGAATAAGGATCATTTTCACCACTAAAATGGAATACTTTTAATTATGTGATCTGATTTTCTACCTTTGCATATGTTAAGACTCAATCCACGTCACTTGTCGTTCACCATGTTTAACACACAAAACTGATATCTAAGTTCTGAATATATATTTCTTATGATGATCCAATTAGATATGTTTATTCAACTCTTTCAATCATGAGTATCCAACCAAGGGTAAAAATATGACAATGGCTAAAAGATGAAGGACTATGAGTTTAGAATATTCAATCATACTTAACATCTATCAAACCAATTAGAATAAGGATGAATATCCCCACTGAATTGCTCATCCAAAGAGATAAAGGGCTAAGAGTTTCACTTACACCTTACACCCAAAACCTTTGAAATGAGATTTAAATCAAGCAATATAACAAGCCTAAGAATCCAATCCAAAATCATCAAGGACACACAAATACCGGTCATCACACCGCCAAACCAAAATCCAAATCATAACCACACATCCTTGCAACAAAACTCACAAACCCCATCATCAAATCCTCACAAATACAATCACTAATTCAGTCAAGAAACAAGGATTTGCAAACTACAGGGAATAAGAAAAACTCACTGTAAAAGAGAAAGAATGATGAAAACTCACTTGACAAAATCACCAATGATTTGCGCACCATGCTTAATTGATGAAATGCTGGCACAAGCACAAAGGTAACTGCTGAAAGTAAATTGATCGGGTTTGATCCCCCTAAACATCATTTTTGTAAAGAGTTAGAAGTCCCTCATAGCCCATACCATACAACACATAACCACAAATCAAAGTCGTCCAAGAGTCTTTCTTTGATTGCAGGGACACATTCAGACAGATGAACCAATGCAGCACCGCCACCAGGAACAATTCCCTCTTCAATAGCAGCAAAGGTGGCATTCTTTGCATCCTCAATGCGAAGCTTACGATCCTCAAGCTCAGTTTCTGTAGCAGCACCTACCTTTATGACAGCAACTCCACCTGACAGCTTGGCAATTCTCTCAGCCAGCTTCTCAGAATCATAGACAGAGTCTGTTTCTGACAACTCCTTTTCAATACACTCAATCCCCTTCAAAAGGTAACAAGTGTTTGTAATGATTTTCAACAAACTTATCCCATTGTCTCTTCGTAGACATCTGATAAAATTGAGCAACACAGTGGAGATTCACATGACCCATCCACAAAGATGGCACACACACAAATCGAGATATGGTCCAAAGCAAACATCCAATACAAAGATGTAAGATGAGGATAGGTCACTCACCATTATTCATAATTTTGCTTAAATACCCTTTCACAAAGCTAACAGTTTCTTTACAATACATCTAAAAGTCATTTGCTCCAAATTCATCTTCTAGAAAGTTCTTAATCTCCCATCACCAAAACAACGAATGAAGAACTCAATCACCAAATCCAACTCTCCATCAACAAAATCACAGTAAAACAGCAAGATCTAAAGCAAAGAAACAAAAAAATGAAATCACAGTAGTACAGTTCCAGATCTCTTCTTCCTCTATCCTCTTCTCTTCTTCTTCTTCTCGTTCCCTACTCTTCCCATTTCCCTTCCTCAGAAGGACCGACAACGATCTATATCGATTGACTTGGAACTTCTCGATCTTTCAATCTCTCTCCCTCTATCTCTCTCCCACTCCCTGGTATTCTTGAGTGAAAGAAATTGAGGCAGAGGGAGAAAGAGGTTTTGCTTTTGGTCAAAATAAGGAGCAGTTTTTCTGGAAACTTGAATCTCTTCTGAACAACAGATGTCAGCTCCCTGATCCTTCATCTTCATCACGCGATTCCCATCGCCGCCATCGAAAAAGAAAACGTAAAGGGGGAAAAGAAGAAGGAGAAAGAAAAGAAAAAAAAGTTTTCTCTTTATAGGGTGGGTGGCTATTCACCCCCACAGAACTTCTGAAAAACCCCTTCTAAACTCACCAAATAAAACTCTAAATTTCGAAATTCACATTCAATTAAATGTAGCCCTATTTTATTTAATTCAAAATAAAATAAATTAGTTTTATGAAATTCAGGGGTGTTACACTTATTCTAACATTTTCTAGTTGGTCTCATTTGAGCTAATTAACTTAAGGAATGATTTCTAAACTTTTTTTTTGGATAATCACAATAACCGAATAATGCATTGTGAAATCCAAGACGTTTATCGTTTCTCTTTCGTTCTCACTGCATCCATTTCACACACCCCACCTGCAAAGGAGAATCCGTTTATTAGATACACAGATTGATGCTTCATCCCGCTAAAAGTCATTTTGCCTGGATACGTCCAGTTTCCAAGCTTGAGAATGACCTTTTCATTCAAACATAGCAAGTTTCTAGCAAATGGTTTGTGAATCATATATATGCAAATTGCACGAATCATGCATAAAATGGTGTACGTGATTGCTAAAACCTGAATTATATAGTTTGCAAATTATCCACACTTCTACAGTTCAAAAATATAGATTTTTCAAATATATATATGCTGTTGCTATAAACCACAGTAAGCTACTTTCATTTGACATGTTAATCGTCCTATTTAACTGCAGGTTCGCCCCTGGTTGGCCGTCACTAACTCTATTTTTTCATTAGGGATTTGAAGACTTGGAATAAGGTATATATGCACCAAGAACCTTCATGGAAATATAGTTTGATTAAATTGTGCCCCAGTATGGAGTATGTTTGCTGAGGTTTTCGTATATCAATATTGTGCAGGTCATAAACGATGAGTATGTTTCTTAACCATGCATGTTCCTCTCCATCCTTTTTAGCCAGATTTTCAACGCAATTGGTTATCTTATCCTGCATTTAGGAATCCTTAACTATATATCCAAATTATATAGTCGAAATAAAATTGTCTTACCTAAATTAACATGATATTCGTCAAGAGAATGGTTGTTACTCTTAACCAAGTGCACGTATAGTAGAACAAGTGAGACCACAGAGAGCAGTAGATATGGAACCCACTTGAGGTAGCTTGGGAAGAGACATCAGAGAAACACATAGAAAGCAATCATCAAACAAGCAAATGCAAACACTGCTAGATATTTACTAGTCCTTTCATGCACACTGTGAAGCCAGAATCCAATCACTGAAGCTGTGAATGCCAAAGCATCCAACATGTTAAAAAGGTTGAAGAGATTTGGGTTGGATTCAAAGAGCATGACAGGCACAAGATGACCCCCAACATATTCATACGTAACACTAAATAGTGCAATTGGCACGCCAAATGACATGCCCTAAGAGTATCTCGTACCATGCAAAGCGTGACTGCGCCATTACCCGCTTCATTGGGGCATCTGAAACATCAGTAGATGACGATGAGGATGATGGTGATGAAAGAGCGTAGAGCTAACAGAAAGATTGGTTGATGTAACAAGATTGAGGATTGATCTAGTGTAGAGGGATTGTTGATTATATTTCAAAGAGATCGTGGCATGGACACAGGGAGTATATATACTCTGTCTTGATTTTGAGATAAAAGATAAAAATCATTAAACACTAATAAATAACTACTTAGGGGAGATAAAAGAAAAAAATCTCGGTTAGTTTGGAACTAATGAGCCACACAGTGATGTGTTATATATATAGCAATTGGTGTTTGTATAATTATTTATGTATTGTTCAAAAATTTTAAAATTATGTTAAAGTAATTAATTAATATATTAACATTAACAACTATGAAGTAGTTAATTATTACATTATAATTAATTAACTATGATTCATCATTCTGCCCACCCCTCCCCCCAACAAAAATCCTAGCTCCAATACTGATCTCAATTAGCTTAAAATTTAAGTGTTCTCCTCGTGGATTCATATGGAATAAGATTTCATGCAACCAAACAACCCCTTACATTTAAGAGTGTATTGTAATATCTTGGTTACTCGTAACTTACTTAGATCTTACTAGATAACGATTTGGAGCTTGAACAACCTTACTCTAGTCTTCTGGAACATACAAGTTACTATAGGGGGTAGCAGTCAAAAGACAAGTCATTTTTTCTTTGAACTGAAGCGCCAAAGACCTCAGTTATGTCAAGTTCTTCAGGCTTGACCCCATTTGGGAGTTTCCAATCAAAGTGGTATAGAGTTGAACAATCATAAGCTCAATATTTACTAATCTAGATGTGCACAATCTACTCTTTGTGCCTTCCCCGTAACTCTTGGATTTCACAGCAGTTCTGACATCAGCCATTCTACAACAGTTGATGAAGTCTCACTACCCCCACCAAACATGTTCTGGAAAACAGGTATATATGTAATCTAGATGTGCACAATCTACTGTAAATGGAAGCATGTGGACATGACAATCAATCAAGAAGTTTTATCAAGCTATGAAGTGTACTTACCAGGATTATGGTCTTCATGTAGTTGTCATTTTCAATTGGAAATTCAAGTTTACTATCCTCTTGAAGACGTAGAAGTATGTCTACCAGATCCTCCTCCTCTTCAAACCCTTCCTTGTTGACACCTCTTTGGCCATTTTGAGTGAAATTATCACAATTGTGGAAACTTCACCCAGTTTTAGGTGCATTATAGTTCCATGCTTTTGGGCCAGATTTGCAAGTAAATGATGTGGTGGTCCTTGCAGATGATGTGAGCTCCCCATGATAGGTAGCTTCCATGGACCTGGGGGTGACTTTGAATTTGGGTATTGGGTTTTGGACCTCTTTCACTAACATCAACAAAAAAGAGGAGGAAAGTGAGTGGAGCATCGATTGAGTAGGCGAGGAAGTAGTAGATCTCTGATGAAGAGGCAAGGGAGTCTGTACATGACACAAGCGAGGTGGTCTTTAAATTAAAAGTTAGAAAAAGGCACAAAGACACCCTTGAAAGTTGAATTTGCCTCGTTTCCTTTCGGTAATGATTGAGAATTTGGTAGGTAGTTGCAGTTGCAGTTGCATATCAATTTCTGTTTGACTCAGTTATGGTTTATATACCGTGGCTACACCAAATTAATCAAAAAAATAGTAATATTTTTTAGTTATAATAATTCACAAAATAATTTTACACATTTTCACAAACAATGTGATTCAATAATTGTATCACCACAAATAGTATGAGCTTACAAGTGATGCTATTCACGGTGATTTAATTTATTATATCACTTTTTTTGTGTAGCTATTTTTCATTTTGTTGACTAAATTTAGTTTTGGCTTAAAATTGTTTTATGGATTGTAATAGCTCAAAAATGTTACTAATTTTTAAGTTGTTACAAATATGTCAATTTGATGTAACGAGTAAAAACATCTTTTACTAGGCTTAATCAATTTTGGTCCACGTGTTTTAAGTCTTTCATGTATTTTTCTTTTTTATCTCCACTGTTCATGCGCTAATGAATTTGATGTATCATGAGGGAGTACTTTTGAATTTGATCAAATGAATAAATTGACACATCAAAGTAGACTGGTAATTTGATGTATCATGAGGGAGTACTTTTCAATTTAAAAGTACTTTCACTGTTCAAAAGGAGACAAGTAATTGATTTAAATTTAGGCTGGGTTGGTTTTGTGACCATGAACCGCAGAAATTGAAATTCATTTGATCACAACTGTCCCAAACTTAATCGATATCCTATGGATATCTTTCTTCTATTTATAGCCTGTAAACCTGATCACAGTTTGAAGATGCCAAACAAAATTTCTAGTAATAGAATCCTACAGATATTTTTCATCCAATTTTCATTTTGGTATAAATGCCAAACAGTCTGAAGATCCAATGCTAATTAATCTCGATGTTTTTAACATGTATTTGATCAATATTAGAAAACCAAAATTGGCTAGGTGTACAAGCTCATCGTAAATTCAATAAGAGGTGTGTAGTTGGTTTCACTAGATGACTCACTATATCACCCTGAGTTTGAAGTCAAGAAATGAAATCATATTGGCTCCTTTATGGTCAGTTAATGTGTGTTGATCTCATAATTATATTGTGTTTTATATTAGTAACATTAGCATCTAATTATGCATTGCTTTTAGGATCTTCAATTCTTCGTCAAGATAAAGATGTAAAAGAGAGGAAAGGTGGGAAAAGTTGCAATCAACTTTGTTCTAGTGCTTGCACAACATTGAGCCAAATACCAGGATATCTACATGATGTGGAACATATATAGTTGAAAATAAATAGAAAAGCAGCCAGACTTTCACCTACTCTTTGGAGAAAGAAATCATTGTGAGGACACACCAAATATATTTCAATACTACAACATGAAGAGATCAAGATATCGATTTTTGACTTTTGCGAGCTGATTTTAATATGCATGATGTGGAGTGTGTGGAGTTCGTCTAAACTATTTACATGGTAAATTGTACGCCTTTTAGTTATTGAGTGGGCTTGAACAATCAATTTGAACAGCACACAACCCACATCAAATAAGATGTGCATAACAATCTTTTTCGCTTAGTCCCCATCGTCCTCTCTACTTAAACGGCACCTGAAAATGAAAGTTATACAAACTTGAAATAACATACTCGAAAAAACAATAAGAAGAAGAATTGAAATATATAAAAGTGGTTTTACCTAAACTGCTGTGATATTGATCATCTAGATAATCCTTGTTACCCTTGACCAAGTGCATGTATAGCGACACAACTGAAACCAGAAAGAGTAGTAGACATGGCGCCCATTTCAAGTAGCTTGGGAATAGGACCCAGAGAAACACATAGAAAGCAACCATCAAACATACAAATGCGAAGACCGCAAGATATTTACTGATCCTTTTGTGCACAGTGTTAAGTAAGAATCCAGACACAGAAGCTGTGAATGCTAAAGCATCCAATATGTTAAAAACTTCAAAGAGATGTGGGTTGGATTCAAAGAGTTTGACAGGTACAAGATTACCCCCAACACGCTCATATGTAACACTAAATAGCGCGATTGGCACACTAAATGACATGCCCAAGAGTATCTCGTAACATGCAAACCGGGGATATACCATTACCCACTTCACCATCGGAGCTACAGGGACCTCTGAAACATAGTCACTCGATGGTGGTGGTGGTGGTGGTGGTCGTGTTGGTGGAGTAGGAGAAGAAAGAGATGTGGAATGACTAGATTGATGTATTGGAAGTATGGGATCTGGAGAAGAGATTTTGGGGACATTGAGCACCTCACGATGAACTCCTCCCTGCGGACAAGGTGGCATAGATGCAAGGAGTTTCCACTTCTTTAACTTTGATAACATTGTCTTCACCTTCTTCATTATGTGGTATTAATCATAAGGTAGCTTAGCTTCCTGATGTTCAAGTTCAACAAACAAGGGATGAAAAGAAACTATTGTACAACAAAGTTGTGATTCATTCAACACCATTTATAGTAAGTTGTGGGGCACCGCATGCAAATTCATCGATCTTTCTTTGTGGAAAACTTTGGCTAGCTAGGGCTTTATCAAAAAAATTTAAACTGTAGCTAGCCAGGGCTTCATTTTTAGATAACATTTTTAAATTTTAGCAAACGTTTTTAAACTTTAGCTAGCCAAGGCTTCATATATATGTCAGGACAATTTTTAATAATTGTTTAACTTCATTATGCCCCCAAAAGAATCACGGTAAGTTAGTAACACAAACCAATGTTTTTTGTGATTTTCAAACTACAAATTCGGATTATACAAATGTTTGCTCCCCCATGGATTGAACAATATTACATTGTTTTTACTTCTACCCCAACAAAATGGCCCATTAAACTCAAATTAGACCAATGTGATCAAAAGATTAAATCACTTTGACCACCTAGAACATGGAACATGGTGGATTTTATTTTTTTATTAAGCCAAACATTTATTCAATATCAAAAATGATTTACAGTTTAGTCAAGCAAATTCATCGATCTTTCTTTGTGGAAAAACTTTTGTGAAAAAACTTTGGCTAGCTAGTCAAGCAAATTCAAAAACTTTTGTGAGAAAACATTTATTCAAACTCGTGGGGACAGAGGCATGACCAGTTTTTCTACATATCGGCACTAAATTTGTGTGGAGACAGTTTTTATTAATTGTTAAGAGCTTTTCTAGCTGGCCTGGGAAACCAGCGAGGCTGCTGCCTGGGAGGGGGTGAAATTACACTTTTGCCCCCTCCTTTTTAAATATTTTTTAAAAAGTTGTTAAAGAGGGAGGGGCAATAGTGTAAATGCGCCCTCCCAGGCAGTCAACCTCGCTGGATTTCCCAGGCCATTTAGAATTTCTGAATTGTTAAACTTCATTATGCCCCCAAAAAATCAAGATAAGTGGGTCCAACAAGTAATTCTAGCCACCCTTAAGTCTGTACATAACACAAACTTGGTGGTCTTTAAAATGTTAGAAAAAGGCACAAAGGCACCCTTGAAAGTTGAATTTGACTCGTTTCCTTTCTTTAATGATTGAGAATTGGTAGGCGGTTGCACTTGCAGTTGCATATCAATTTCTGTTGACTTAGTAATGGTTTATATACAGTTTTCTCACTAAATTAATCCAAAAACAGCAACACTTTTGAGGTATAGCGATTTATAAAATAATTTTACACATTTTCATAAATAAAGTGATTCAATAATTGTATCACCACAAATAGTATGGGTTTATAAGTGATGTTATTCACGGTGATTTAATTTATTGTATCACTTTTTTTGTGTAGTTATTTTTTATTTTGTTAACTAAATTTAATTTTGGCTTTGAAATTGTTTTGTGGATTGTAATATCTCAAAAATATTACTATTTTTTAAATTGTTACAAATATGTCAATTTGATGTGATACGTAAAAACATCTTTACTAAGCTTGATCAATTTTGTTCTACGTGTTTTAAGTCTTTCATGTATTTCTCTTTTTTATCTCCACTGTTAAAAATAGAAAATCTGTGCTTTTCGCACGTGTTTACGTATTCTAACACATAACACATGCATTTTCTAGTTGGTTTCATTTGAGCTAATTAACTTAAGCAATGATTTCTAAACTTCTTTTACAGCTCAAAAATAATAATGAATTAATCATCATTACTAAATTACCAAATAGATTTTTCAAATATATATGCTGTTGCTATAAACCACAGTAGGCTACTTTCATTTGACATGTTGATTGCCCTAAATAACTGCAGGTTCGCCCCTGGTTGGCCATCACTAACTCTATTTTCTCATTAGGGATTTGAAGATTTGGAATAAGGTATATATGCACCAAGAACCTTCATGGAAATATACTTTGATTAAATTGTGCCCCAGTATGGAGTATGTTTGCCGAGGTTTCACTACACCAAATTGACATATTTGTAACAACTTAAAAAATAATAACACTTTTGAGCTATTACAATCCACCAAATAATTTCAAGTCAAAACTAAATTTAGTCAACAAAATGAAAAATAGTTACACAAAAAAATGATACAATAAATTATATCACCATGAATGGCATCACTTGTAAGCCCATACTATTTGTGGTCATACAATTATTGAATCACTTTATTTGTGAAAATGTGTAAAACTGCTTTGTAGACGTTATAGTTCAAAAGTGTTACTATTTTTTGAATTGTTACAAAAATGCCAATTTATAACATGGCCTTTTGATGGTGGTGGTGGTGGTGGTGGTGGTGGAATAGGAGAAGAAAGAGATGTGGAATCATCACTAGATTGATGTAGTGGAAGTATGGGATCGAGTAGAGATTTTGGGGACATTGAGCACCTCACGATGAACTCCTCCCTTCGGACAAGGTGGCATAGATGCAAGGAGTTTCCACTTCTTTTAACTTTGATAACATTGTCTTCACCTTCTTCATTATGTGGTATTAATCATAAGGTGGCTTAGCTTCCTGATGTTCAACAAACAAGGGATGAAAAGAAACTATTGTACAACAAAGTTGTGATTCATTCAACACCATTTGTAGTGAGTGGTGGGGGCACTGCATGCAGATTCATCGATCTTTCTGTGTGGAAAATTTTGGCCGGCTAGTTTCAATTTTCTTATCACTTTACAAATGTAACTTCGGCTATTTTCATTCTTCTTCTTGGCACTTTACAATATGTGTTTTTTTTCCACGATTTTCCTTTAACAATTGAGTGTTGTATATGTGATTTTTCTGCCATAAACCGTATAGTTTTGGGATATATTGACTAGTGCCGCCAAGTAATAGAATGCCGACATGACATAAGCAAATAAATATCGACACTTCTTAAGAGTCAGGCCCCTAGCGCTAGATCAGTGTCAGGGGAGTCTCAAGACCCTCCATCATCCTATTTTCTTCATCTGTTCTTCTTCTTCTTCTTTTGTTTCTCATTTGTTTTATGTTCTTCATCAGTTCTTCTTCTTCTTCTTCTTCTTCTTCTTCTGTTATTCATCTTCATCACTTTTTTTTAAATGTGAGCGTGCCGCCTTTGGGTATAGAACATAAGACGTGAGGGTTAAGTCACCACAGCCTTAACCATCTAACCAAGCTACCATTGACATCTTCATCACGTTCTTGAGGCTCCCCTGACACCGATCTGACGCTAGGTGTCTGGCTCTTAAGAATTGTTCAATAAATATAGTGTGGGACAATTTCGATTTTGAGTCTGGTGGCATTGGGTTCATATGATCTTTTATATGTCAGAACAATTTATTAATTGTGATTTTCAAAATACACTTAACTTAATGAAGTCGGCTATACCCAAAAAATACACATGTATCTTTTACCTAAAAGTACTCCCTCATAATACATCAAAATCAATACCAAAACTTTAAAAGTAAATAAATAATAGCTAAAAAGGCATTTATAGGTCGACTACAAATCACAATAGAAAAGTATACATTGTGGAATTTTAGGACAATGGCATGAACAAATATCGAAGGGAATAAGTATATAGTTTCGTATATTTTTCTATGCATATCGGTTCATCACATTTCACCCTCTTAAACAAAAAAATTGCACAGTGTGTATTTAATCTTCTAAAAGATGTATAAATAGAAACTAGCGCTTGTACACATTAAGTCGAACACAATTTTTTTTCTTACATATTTTCATCTATGGAATGCTAGACCTTTGTTACTTGATCAAAAAAAATTTATACCATTCGAGAGTACATGACAACTTTGCCCAAATAATTAAAAAACAATTTTTGAATCCTAAAACGAAGAATTAAAATCAAGACTCAAGGCCTAAAACCAAAGTTAAAGGTCTAAAACAAATTATGATTACATCTTGTTTGAACCTGTGGATTCCTTAGAGTGGTGAGTATTTCTTATCATTTCGTATCTGCAAAATTACATCATAACATCCTTTCATTTGTCCGGTGTCATTCAAGAACAGTATGGGGTTGGTGATAAACTAATAGACGCTCTACATTAGGGTACTTCACTTTTGTTTGTGAAATGTTGTTGCTAGATCAAGTGCAGAAACTGAATTTCGAGGTATGGCACATGGAGTTTGTGAAATGTTGTGGATCCGTAATATCCTGAAAGAAATGGGTTTCAAGCTACAAAGGCTTATGGAGTTACATTGTGATAATACCGCTGCCATTCAGATTGCACATAATCCAGTTCAGCATGATCGAACAAAGCATGTGGAGGTTGACCGCCATTTTATTAAAGAGAATTTTGACAGGAAAGTTATTCGTTTTCCATTTGTAACCTCAGATGAACAATTAGCTGATGTTCTTACTAAAAGGGTATCTCATAAAGTGTTTGACAGCTCAGTGGACAAGTTGAGCATGATAGACATCTATGCACCAACTTGAGGGGGAGTATAGAAAGTTGTATATTATAATTATAGATTATAGAAACATATATATATATAGGATATGCTAATTTCATATTTCGAGAACCTAAGAAAAAGATCTTAAAAACTTTGAATTAATAACAAGTCAAGTTGGAGACGAACAAACCATGAAGTAGAGATCCCAAGCTCCCATTTGGAGACAATTGAAGAACTAGGTGCATTCCTCCTTCTATCACATACCCTATCAACTTTGCAGCATTAGGATGATTGACATGTACTATAATCCCGAGCTCCGACAGGAAGTCAGCTATCCTCTCTTCAGTTGTTCCACGAGTTAGCGTTTTGATTGCTACGAGTTGCCCATCGTGCAAGCATCCCTTGTAAACTCTAGCATATCCGCCTTGCCCAATCAAATTTTCTGTAAAGACAATTAGCACGCATGTAAGGTAGTAGTTCAAATGCTAACTGGATAGTATAGTGAATTGGACTATGGAGAAAAATTACGAACCAGAGCTGAAGATTTTGTTACTGCTTGGAGTTCAGAGAATGTGAAGTTCTTCCAAGTTTCTTCAAGTGGACTAAGGGATGAGACTGGGTTCTCTCTCACACTTCTACTAATTCTTTTAGAAAAACTTCGAACACTAACAGGAGGGAAGCTCGGAGGCAAGCTCGCCAAGCACTTGATCGGTCTACCTTTCAATAAACTGAAGAATCTACTCCAGTTAGACTTAGTTCTATGATTAGGTTGAGCTTCAGAATCTGAAATGCTTGTCTTGGAATTATCCGTTTCGGAGTCTAAGCTCCTTGTGCAGTCCTCTAGAATTCCTCTAGGGGACAACTCATCTAATACTATTTCTTTCTCCATTTCGGTAGTACTCAAAAATAATAATTGGAGGAGTTTTAGTATGAATTCAACAACGAAGACCTGATATATTATTAGCTTTCAAAGAACAAACTATTCTTAAATATATAAAACTCAAGTAACTGGCATATATAAAATCTAAAATCTAAAACAGAGTTCGCTACATTACTCAGTTTCAACAAATTAATTGCTGCAATCTAAAATCTGCTGCAAAATTAACATCACTGAAATGTAGCAGTTTATTACCCTACTGCAGACAAGAAATCTGCATTTGGAAAAGTGTCATGTTTCACTGACTAAATGAGATAATTGAAATTAGTGGTAATTCAGAATGAACTCAGGTAAAATGAAAATCATATCTTATTAAAATTAAAATTATATTTATATTTATATGAAAATTTAGAAGTACCGTGTCAGCTTCTACATTAGATCCATCTTCAAATCTGACAGAAGCTACGCGTCCATCAGAACCAGCTTCTAAGTTTTTATTGGAGTACCCTAATCATAACAATATCCAAAGTTAGAGCGAGTTGTGTTTACTGATATAACCAACAATACTTTAGGGCTGGAAGAAAGAAGGATGTTATTATGTGGTTGAAAGCCTGCAACATCCTAAAATGTAGCTAATGACCTCAGTGTAACAATGATGGTAGCAGTTGTTAATTTAAATAGTTGAAAACTTACCTTCAAGAATTTGACACCATTTTTTATAGAGCTTTTCGTATCTTTGAGCAAGTGAAGGAGTGAACCATTTGTGACCAATGTTTCACAAATATGGAATTGGCAGGGTGTCTTAATTGATCCCAACTAACAAACAGGTTGTGTTAGTTTGTACTAAAATCATCTTTGACCTACAAAATTTCAGCATCTTTTACGGTATATCAACAAAAAGTACCACATTGGTGAGAGGCCCTGTGAGAGAAGGAGGGGCTGCGAAGCACAAATCCAACTCGACTCAACCGGTTGGGGAGAAGCCCTCGTCCTCGGCACAGATCTGGCTCGAAGGAGTCACAAGGGCACAGCTCCAGCTCGAAGTTTATCTCCATCAATGCTCATAGAGAAAGGATCAAAATCCCAATCATCAGGGTTGGCAGTAACAACATCCATGTGGAGGCTCTTGCCTTGTTCGAGTACGAACTCCATCGATGAGACGAATCGATTCAAGCGGATTTGATCTATCGATCGAAGAAAAGAATTGAGTGAAATGTTGGAGGGGAGGTCGTCATCAGAGCTTCTCTTCGTAAACAAACAACGTTGGATGAGACAATTTCACTCATCGTCATCGGTGGGGGAGTTAGGGTTTGGGGAGGGGAGAGGATATGGTGAAGGGGTTGAGAGATGGGGGAGGGACAGAAAATTAGGATGGATGGGCTCATAATCGGACGAGCGAGCGAGTTTTCACATTTGCTTTAAAGAAATTGATGTTTTATTTATAACGACGGTTTAAAACGTCGTATTTAATTATAACTGTCGTTAAATAGCAATATTCTGCAACGGTTGAATAACCGTCGTTAAATAAAGAATTTAGCGGCGGTTTTTCGAGACCATCACTAAATAGCCGCCGCTAAATGGCCATTTTCTTGTAGTGATTGTTTCTATATTCTGTAAGATTGTTTCTTGTAAGACAAAAAACCCTATTGTACATATACTCCTATTGTGGGATGAATCAAATACACAAAAATTGAAATATTTCTTTCTACGTTACTCGCCTTAACAGTCTCTTTATGAACCCGCCCCAAGAGGGACAATGCCCGAGGTTTCAGTAGACGCATCAGTTACCTGAGTGTGGGTTTTCAGGCCTAATTTCTTCTTTTTTTCGAGAAGAAGATGTAGTACTGTGCCTGGGAGTTGGCCCAATAATAACCAAATCAGCAGAAGCTGTGGTGATTGTAGAATTCAAACTATCAGAGCCTGTCGTAGACCCCGTAGCCACCTCAACCAAGGCCACCGTATGAACCGGCGATAATACCGAGGAGCACACCGTGGCGTCCGTGAAAATATGAATAGACGCCGGGGAAGATGCGTGTATCTGAGAATGCACTATAGGCGGAGCCCAGTTAAAGATCATTGGGCCGGGTAGTAACATGAAGGGAGAAGCCCACGGTCCACCTTGGAGAAAGTCGTTGGAACATGCCTAGAATTGGCCCAATATCCTGACCCAATATCAATTTCTGTATGGTTTAAGTCTTTTATGTATTTCTCTTTTTTTTATAAAAATAGCAAATCTGTGCTTTTCGCATGTGTTAACGTATTCTAACACATAACACATTTTCTAGTCGGTCTCATTTGAGCTAATTAACTTAAGGAATGATTTCTAAACTTTTTTTTTTTTTGGATAATCACAATAACCGAATAATGCGTTGTGAAATCCAAGACGTTTATCGTTTCTCTTTAGTTCTCACTGCATCCATTTCACACACCCCACCTGCAAAGGAGAATCCGTTTATTAGATACGCAGATTAGTGCTTCATCCCGCTAAAAGTCATTGGATACATCCAGTTTCCAAGCTTGAGAGTTACCTTTTCATTCAAACATAGCAAGTTTCTAGCAAATGGTTTGTGAATCATATATATGCAAATTAAACGAATCATGCATGTATAAAAAAAATGGTGTGCGTGATTACTAAAACCTGAATTATATAGTTTGCAAATTATCCACATTTTTCTTCTACAGTTCAAAAATAATAATGAATTAATCATTATTACTAAATTACCAAATAGATTTTTCAAATATATATGCTGTTGCTATAAACCCAGTAGGCTACTTTCATTTGACATGTTAATCGTCCTAAATAGCTGGTTGGTTGTCACTAATTTTATTTTCTCATTAGGGATTTGAAGACTTGGAATAAGGTATATATGTACATGTACCAAGAACCTTCATGGAAATATAGTTTGATTAAATTGTGCCCCAGTATGGAGTATGTTTTTCATTTATCAATATTGGCACTACAACAGATTTGTTTTTACCAGCGCTTCTCAAATAAAGAGATGTGGAACCACTAGATTGATGTATTGGAAGTATGGGATCTGGGGTAGAGATTTTGGGAACATTGAGCACCTCATGATGAATTCCTCCCTGCAGGCAAGGTGGCATATTGGAGTTTCCACTTCTTTAACTTTGATATCACTGTCTTCACCTTCTTCATTATGTGGTAGTAATAAGGTGGCTTCCTGATGTTCAATTCAACAAGCAAGGGATGAAAAGAAATATTTTACAACAAAGTTGTGGTTCATTCAACATCAATTGTAGTAAGTGGTGGGGGCACTGCATGCAAATTCATCGATCTTTCTTTGTGGAAAACTTTGGCTAGCTAGCCTTCATTTGATCTTTTATGTGCGGGAACAACAATTTTTATTAATTGTTTTCAAGGATCCTATGACCCATGCCGCAGATTCTGCCCCCAAAAAGATCAAGGTAAGTGGGTTCAACACAAACCAATGTTTTCTGTGATTTTCAAACTACACTCAACTTAATTAATGATACATCAAATGCAAAACCAAAATTTTAAAAGTAAATAAATAGGTTAAAAAGCCTTCATAGATCGACTACAAATCACACATGTCTAATTGCCTACTCATAAGCGCGTGAAGGGTTTCTTTTAATTGCCTCCAATAGCTTTGCCAATAAATGTGTCAATTTATTTATATATTTAGTAAATTAGTATTATCCTCCCTTTGCCTGATTCTAGCCAATTGAGAAAAGTAAAAGAAAAGAAAAAAGGCTGATGATTAGATGACCTTGACAATACTTTGAGAATGATAGTTAATGAAATGACCAGTTTGTCTACATATCGGCCCCCCATGACCATCAAGACTACTTAGGTTTTTTCTAGTAGGCTTCTACAAATGTTTGCCATTACCATGGATATATATGACGATTATGATGGCCCCCCATGGATTTTGTTTACCCCAACAAAAGGGCCCATTAAACTCAAATTAGACCAATGTGATCAAAAGATTAAACTACTTTGACCACCTAGAACTTGGAACATAGTAGATTTTTTTTTTTTTTATTAAACCAGAATTTTATTTAATATCAAAAATGATTTACAGTTTGGTTGGGGTATGTTACGAATTTACCAGAATCAAAACATTGGTAGATTGGTAGTCCTACCAATCGGGGCGGAGCCAGGATTGCAGACAAAGGGGGGGCAAAAAAATAAATCACAGATAATTTAATTCTTAAAATAAATATGATTAAAACAAAATTTCAATAGTACAAGAAAAACATATTTTATGTGTCAATGTTGTTGCACATTGGATTTTAGTATAAACTGATGTAGGAAGATCCGAGTCAGATGATGTTGAGCTGTCAGATAGCACGTTATTAGCACTAAGATATCTTGAATTAGCAGACCAGTGCAAGGATGGCAGGAAATCATGATTTTATTTCTAATTTTGTAGTTTTTGGTGTGTTTTAGTATTTTTGCCATAACTTTGGCTACGAGTATCAGAATCGCGCAAGCAACCCCAAATTGGAAAGTTCTTTTCAACGCGCACGTCGTGGTCAACGATCTACGCTCGTTGCACATCTTTTCGATACCAAATTACACAGTTTTCTTTTCTGAATCCACAAATTTAGCAATTTATTTTCCTTTATAGTAATATTTCAATTATTATTTAGGAAGTGATTCTAAACCCAATTTTGGCCAGATTTCTGGTAGTTTATTTCTTTTTTTACGCATTTTGTTTTAGCATGATTATTGGGTGTTGCCATTTTTGGTAAAATTTCAATATTAATGAACTTATGCTATAAAACCCTGCTTGTGGTCTGATTTTAGAGATACCTTTGATTTGAGTAATTTGATTAAACATTAGAGCTAATTTTCTGTGTTTTGGGTTATCATCTTGTGTTCTTCCCTGCCAATTATCTGTTGTTATTCGCCTACAGAATAATTGCTATTCTGCCCGACGTCAGTTGGTATCACAGCTTCACCATCTTCTTGGGGTGAGATTTTATCAGTTTCTATGGCTGATGGTCGTGGTCGTCGAGAACAAGTTCCGAACGAGGAAGCCCCTCACCGTGATCGTAGCATTCAAAAAGTGATGATTGAAGATTTACATAGGTAAGTTGCAGAGCTAACCCAGCGTCTAACGGCACAGGAATTTGGTAATCGTGAGATAGAAGATCACGATTCTGATTCCAGATTCAAAAATTCGTATCACAATCGTGCTCGATTCTGGGATCGCCGTGGTCGAAAAATCTTGGTTTGAAAGTAGATTTACCCGAGTTTTCTAGGACGTTACAAGCCGAAGGATTCGTGGATTGGTTGAATGAAATAGAGCGTATCTTTGAGTATAAGGAAGTTCCGGATCCTGTCAAAGTGAAATTTGTTGCCATCAAACTCAAAGGCAGAGCATCTGCGTGGTGGGAGCAGCTGAAGCGATCACACAACAGGTAGGGCCAGGCCAAAATCACTGACTGGGAAAAGATGAAAGGCCACTCCTTCCTTTCGGCTACACTCAAACTTTGTTTCAACGACTTCATTCATTGAGGCAAGGCACGAAATCAGTTGATGATTACACGGAGGAGTTCTATCAATTAATAGCCCGTAATGATTTATCTGAGACGGAAGAACAGATGGTGACACGATATATTGAGGGATTACGACAACCCCTGCAGGATGTCCTCAGCCTTCACTCACTGTGGACCATTTCTGAAGCCTACCAACGTGCACTTGTTGTGAAAAAACAGCAAAACAAGAGGCCTATGATCAAAAGTGATCAAAGCAGTCGGCCAGTTCACCCTCAAGAAACCCGTCATACCTAACCACCACCACAGAGTAACTCTACTATTAGATGTTTTAGATGTGGTGAACAGGGACATAGGGCGACTGAGTGCAAGAAGTCTGCTATCCAAAAGGGAAATAATCTCCTGATTGAGGAAGGCGTGGTAGACAAATTTGAGAAACTTGGAGAGCTTGTGTATGACGATGATGAAGATGGAGATGTGTTGTATGGAGATGGCCATGAGATTATGGTTGTTCGTAAGAGTCTACTGACTCCCAAGGATGATTCAGGGGACGATTGGTTAAGAACCAATATTTTCTACACGACATGCACAATTGCAGATAAAGTCTGCAAGATGATCATTGACAGTGGCAGTTGTGAGAATGTAATGTCTAAAGAGGCTGTCCAGAAATTATAGTTGAAGACAGATCGTCATCCCAAGCCGTACAAATTATCATGGCTGAAAAAAGGTAGTAAGGTAACAGTAGATAGGCGATGCCTAGTGTCCTTTTCGATTGGTAGAAAATATTTTAATAATGCTTGGTGTGATGTTGTATCTATGGATGTTTGTCATATATTGTTAGGCAGACCTTGGCAGTATGATCGCAGTGTTATTCATGATGGGTGAAAAAATACATATTCCTTTAGCATTAATGATGGGCAGCATGATCGCAGTAACCAATAATACTAACCTGCTTTCTAGGTCCGGGTTTTTAGTTGAGATTGATCGTGGAGATGTGGTCCATGCGTTGTTACCTTGTGGGAATAGTGCAGTCAATGTGAATTCAGATTTGCCAACAGAGGTGCAGCAGCTTCTTGCAGAGTTTTCTGACTTGATGATTGAGGATCTTCCTCCTGAGCTGCCTATGCGAAATATTCAACATCAGATCGACATTGTTCCGGGGTCTAGTTTGCCTAATCGGCCAGCTTATCGCCTCAGTCCTAAGGAATCTGAAGAGTTGCAGCTACAGGTAGTAGGGTTGTTGGAGAGGGGCTCCATCCGTGAGAGTATGAACCCATGTGCAGTACCTACTCTGCTGGTGCCAAAAAAAGATGGTTTTTGGCGTATGTGTGTTGATAGTAGGGCAATCAACAGGATTACAGTAAAATACAGGTTTTCAATTCCCCGCCTGGATGATATGTTAGACCAGCTGTCCGGATCTAAGGTTTTCTCAAAAATTGACCTTAAAAGGGGATACCACCAGATCAGAATAAGGCTTGGAGATGAGTGAAAGACAGTGTTTAAGGCACATCATGGGTTGCATGAATGGATGGTTATGCCTTTTGGCTTGTCCAATGCGCCCAGTACATTTATGAGATTTATGCATCAGGTTTTACGGCATTTCATGGGGAAATTTGTTATAGTTTACTTTGACGACATCCTCATTTATAGTCCGACATGGGCGTGACATTTTGATCACCTTCATGCTATTTTTGATAAGTTTAGGATGGAACGCCTGTTCGTCAATCAGAATAAGTGTTCTTTCTTCACTACTTCTGTTACTTTTCTTGGTTTTGTTGTGTCTACTTATGGTGTTCATGCAGATAAGTCGAAAATAGATACGGTTCTTGGAGTGGCCCAAACCAAAGACCTTACATGATGTTAGAAGTTTCCATGAATTGGCGTCCTTCTACCATCGGTTCATCAAAAACTTAAGCACTCTGATTGCTCTTATCACAGAGTGCCTCAAAAGGCGTGATTTCCAGTGGTGCGAGGAGGCAGAGGCCAGTTTTCAACAGGTCGAGCAGAAGATGATAGAAGCACCAGTTTTGGCACTTCTTGATTTTGAAAAGGTGTTTGACGTAAATTGTGATGCATCTGGGGTGGGCATTGGTGGTGTTCTGAGTAAAAAAGGGCGCCCAATAGCATTTTTCATTGAGAAGCTATCAGGATCAAAGAAAAATTATTTCACCTATGATCTGGAGTTTTATATCATAGTTCAGTCCCTGAAGCATTGGCGTCACTACCTAGTACAAAGGGAGTTTATTCTTGTCATTGATCATGAGGCCCTGAAGTACATCAATGGGCAACACAAGCTGAGTCGACGGCATGCCAAGTGGGTGGCCTACTTGTAGAAGTTCACATTTGCGCTGAGGCACCAAGCAAGGAGTTTGAACCGTGTCACAGATGCATTGAGCCGTCGTACGTTACTCCTCACCACCATGAGCACAAGAGTTGCAGGATTTGAGGCTTTCTCTGATATGTATGTTACAGATCCTTCCTTCGGAAGGATAATTTAGGAGGTAACTGATGGTCAACGACATGACTTTATTTTGCATAATGGTTATCTGTTTCGTGGATTACAGTTGTTCATTCCAAATTATTCACTAAGGCAGCAAATTATTCGTGAACTTCATAATGATGGTCACTTTGGGCGAAATAAGACGTTGGTCTTGATCTCTTCTTCCTATTATTGGCCCAAATTGACCAGTGATGTGGTTCATTATGTGGAGCGTTGTTATGTGTATCAGCGGTCCAAAGGAGTTCTCACTAATGCGGGCCTGTACACACCTTTACCTGTACCTGAGGCCCTTGGTTTGATGTCAGTATGGACTTTGTGTTGGGCTTACCCCGTACCCAACGGGCCTGGGATTCTATTTTGGTTGTGGTTGACAGGTTTTCCAAGATGGCCCATTTTGTAGCTTGCAAAAAAATAATGGATGTTGCCCGGGTCACCTATCTTTATTTCAGGAAAATTGTGCGTTTACATGGTGTTCCCCGATCCATTACTTCAGATTGTGACACCAAGTTCATGAGTCATTTTTAGAGGAGTTTATGGGAGAAACTGGGGTCGAACTTGAATTTTAGCAGCGCCTACCACCCAAGACGAATGGACAGACTGAGGTGGTAAACCGTAGTTTGGGAAACCTTTTGAAGAGTTTGGCAGGAACTAAACCAAAACAGTGGGATTTGGCATTACCTTAGGCAGAATTTGCCTATAACAGGTCGAAGAACATAACCACAGGAATGAGCCCATTTGCGATTGTCTATGGCTAGAATCCATCTGGGGTGCTCGAGGATCAATAATAAACTCTCTACAAGTTCTCATTGTACAACCACTTCATCATCGATTCCATTAAATATATATTTCTCAACATATGTAATCAAACTATCTGCCTCCATTGATCTCCCATCTCATAGCGAAAAAAACTCTCTCGACACTGGCAGTTGCAACTGATAATAATAATAATAATAATAATAATAATAATAATAATAATAATAATATAATATTAATATTAATATTATTATTATTATTATTATTATTATTATTATTTTAAATTAGGTCGTTGACCCTTTTTTATTTATTTAGTATTCCATTGTCGAAGGCTAAATAATTAACCCTATAGGGTTTACCAAACCAGGTTCGAAGGCTACAGTATTGTTGCCACTTAATATCCTCGCCCTCCTTCTCACATGGAGACTTACTTTCACTTCGGTTCGTTGTCTCCACCTTGCATAAAGACGGCTTATCCACGGCGTAGCACATGTGCTCCTAATAATCAGGTGAAAACTCACAAAATCCTGACTGGTGAGTCTCGAACCCGTGACTTCTCACAGGATAGTTGATGTCCGATCAACTGAGCTACAATTGGTGGACAATTGGTAATATTAATAATGTTATCATCCAATTGCTTAGCTGAAGCAAACTACTGTAAAGACTGAAGAGTGTCGATGAGGAGCAAACAAACAAGAGAAAGAGAGAGAGTAAGACCACCTCCATAAATCGATCTCTGTCTAATCGAAATTGTATTGTGTGATTGGAGAAATCGATCTTCGTTGAAATTGTTTTGCGTGATTGGAGAGGATTGGAGAAAATCGATCTTTGTCGAAATCGTTTTGGGCAATTGAGAAGGCGGAGAGGTGAACTTGCGAAGGCTTGCGAACTTGCGAAGTGTTTGCGATTTTGTGTATATTTGTATTCCATTATCTATAAGAAGGGACAATCTAAAATTTTAAAGAGGGCAAGATTTCAAATATTGTTAGTTTGGTGAGTTTTTTAAAAAACTAAGGGGGGCAATTGCCCCCTAGCTATAAGGTAGATCCGCCCCTGCCTACCAACCACTTCCTAGTTTAGAGGTTCATTTGCAATGCTATAAAAATCGCTCTAAGGCAATTTTGGGGGGCAATCTGGGGATTATTTTCTCAAGACTTGTTTCTAATCTCAGTCATTCCTAGCTTATAGGATACATCTCGTTCGTGGATTAGGGAGGCAATTAGGGTTCAATGGAGGCGGCACTGCCGGCCAAAGGGGATTCCCCTGTGGCTGGCAAAGAGGAGGACGACTAGCATAAGCGCAGTTTTGTGCAAGTGTTAGATAAAGTGATGAAAGACGACTTGAAGGATAAATTGACGAATTCAACGAGCTACCAAAAGGATGGCAGCCCTCCTATTTTGTTATCCAACTCGGATGTTTCAAGGGGAGAATCCCATGTTTCTAATCACGTGGTGATTTTGAAGTTTTCTAGTTTTCAACAATTGTTAGATTCGATTAGGGACTCCATTCACTGATCTTGGGGTATTTCGAGTGAGTTCATTATGGGACTTATAGATCAAAGACATGTGGTTGTTTATTTATCATTGGAGGATGAAGTTAAGAAAATTATTTCTAAGGATTCTTTCACTATTCAGGATGTTTGGTACAAAATCTTTCGTTGGCATTCGAATTTTAGCCTACAAGCATATCCGGAATTAGCCTCGATCTGGGTTGAACTCCTAAATCTTCCTTTTGCGTTGTTTCTTCCTGCAATCTTGAAGGCGATAGGGAATTCTCTTGGCAACTTTCTAAGGATTAACGATGGTACAAGATATTTTGCTCAACCAAATGTAGCACGCATGTGCGTAAAGATGGAGGTTACTAAACCTTTACCACACAAGATTTGGCTTGAGAGTCCTAAGTATGGTGGATATCGGCAGAAACTAGAGTACCCAAGATTCAAATACTGCGAACATTGTTCTTTAATAGGACACGAAAAAGATTACTTTAGGAAACTCTTGGGTATGAAAAAGAAGAACCAAAACCTAGAAGGAGAGAGATTTAATGACGCTGGGTAGAATAGCGATTATTCTGCAGGCTAGTTTCAACAGATAATTCACAGGGAAATGAACAAGAGATTCGCCCAAAAACACAGAGAAACAACTCTAATGTTCAATTCAAATTATTCAAATCAAAAGTATATCTAAATCAGCCCACAAGCTGGGCTATATAGCTAAAATTCGACATTATTAGAATTTTACCAAAATAGCAAAATCCCAATAATCATGTTAAAACGAAATACGTAATAAAATAAAACCAAATCTAGCCCAAATCGGGCTTAGAATCACTTCCTAAACGATAATAAAAATATTACCATAAAAAGAAAAAAAAATATTCTAAAATTATTGATTTGGAAGGGAAAACAATGAATTTTGGCCTCGAAAAGCTAGATAATGAGTATGCTCATTGGCTACAACGTGTGCGCCAAAAATATCTTTTCGAATTGGGGTCATATGCTCGATTCTGATACCCGTAGCCAAAGTTATGGCCAAAATACCGAAACGCACCAAAAACTGCCCCAAATTAAGAAAAATATCATGATTTACTGCTATCTTTGCGCTCATCTGCCAACTCATGGTATCTCAGCGCTAACAATGTGTTATCTAACAACTCAGCATCATCTGACTCAGATCCTTCTGCATCAATCGCCCCGGGTTGGAAAGAACTCGTCCTCGAGTTCACAATAGCTTCATCAAAATCCACAAAACAATGACTCATGTGCTTAGGAGGAAGCCCAAGAGGAAGGTTCTCTGGCAGCAGGTCAGGAAACTCTGCTAGCAGTTGCTGCACCTCTGTTGGTAAATCTGGATTAATGTCTGCAGCACTATTCCCGCAAGGCAGCAAAGCATAAACCACGTCTCTACTTTCAATCTCACCCAAAAACCTGGACATAGAAAACAAGTTAGTATTATTGGCTACCAGGGTAGGAGTGGTCATTTCCCGACGAGGTGCCAACACAATCTTCTTCCGTTTGATGCTAAGGGAATATGTATTTTTCGCCCATCATGAATAACACTGTGATCATACTGCCAATGCCTGCCTAACAATACATGACAAGCATCTATAGACACAAGATCACACCAAACATTATCAAAATATTTTCTGTCGGTCAAAAAGGACACTAGGCATCGCCTATTTACTGTTACCTCACTGTCTTTATTCAGCCATGACAATTTGTATGGCTTGGGATGACAATCTATCTTCAACTGCAATTTCTGGACAACCTCTTCAAACACTACGTTCTCACAACTGCCACCGTCAATGATCACCTTGTAGACTTTATCTGCAACTGTGCAAGTTGGGTGGAAACTATTGGTTCTCAACCAATCGTCCCCCAAATCACCCTTTGGAGTCAGTAGACTCTTACGAATGATCAAAGTCTCATGGCCATCTCCATACAGAACATCTCCATCTTCATCATCGTCATACACAGCCCTCCAAACTCCTTAGTGTCGTTTATTCAATCATGAGATTGTTACCTTTATGAATAGCAGACTTCCTGCACTAAGTCGTTTTATGTCTCTGTTCACCACATCTGAAACATCTAATATTTGAGTTATAATAACATGCGGTGGCTGCTGGGCAGGACGGGATTCTTGAGGGCGAACTAACCAACTGCTTTGGTCCCTGCTGATCATAGGCTTCATGTTCTACTATTTTTCCACAGCAATTGCACACTGGTATGCTTCAAAGACTATCCACGGTGAGTGAAGACTGAGAACATCTTGCATGGGCTGTCGTAATCCTTCGAATATCGTGCCACCATCTGTTCTTCCGTCTCAGATAAGTCATTACGGGCTATCAATTGATAGAACTCCTCCGTATAATCATCAACCGATCTCGTGCCTTACCTCAACGAATGAAGTCACTGAAAAAAAGTTTGAGTGTAGTCGAAAGGAAGGAAGTGACCTTTCATCTTCTCCCAATCAGTGATCTTGGCATTTCCCTGTCTGTCTCGTGATCGCCTCAATTGCTCCCATCACGCAGATGCTCTTCCTTTGAGTTTGATGGCTACCAATTTCACTTTGAAACGATCTGGAACTTCCTTATACTCAAAAATATGATCTACTTCATTCAACCAATCTACGAATTCTTCGGCTTGTAACGTACCAGAAAACTCAAGCAAATCCACTTTGAATTCGAGGTCTCCATGACGATCCTCTCGACCACGGTGCTCCCAGAATCGAGTGCGATTGTGATACGGGTTTTTGAAAGTAGAATCAGAATCATGATTTTCCATCTCACGATCATCGAAATCTTGTGCCATTAGACGCCGAGTTAACTCTGCAACTTGCCTTTGTAAATCCTCAATCATCACATCCTGAACATTACGATCACGGTTTGGGGTTTCCTCGTTCGGAACCTGCCCGCGACGACCATGACCACAAGCCATAGAAACTGATGAAGCTCTGATACCAACTGACACTGGGCAGAATAGCGATTATTCTGCAGACTAGTTTCAACAGATAACTCACAGGGAAAAGAACAAGAGATTCGTCCAAAAACACAGAGAAACAACTCTAATGTTCAATTAAAATTATTCAAATCAAAAGTATCTATAAATCAACCCACAAACTGGGTTATATAGCTAAAATTTGACATTATTAGAATTTTACCAAAAATAGAAAAATTCCAATAATCATGCTAAAACAAAATATGTAATAAAAGAAACAATATACCAAAAACCTGACCCAAATCGGGTTCAGAATCACTTCCTAAAAGATAAATAAAATATTTCCATAAATGGAAAAATACTAAAATTGTGGATTTAGAAGGGAAAACAATGGATTTTGGCCTCGAAAAGATGTGCACCAAGCATAGCTCGTTAGCTATGATGTGCGCACCGAAAAGAGCTTTCCGAATTGGGTATGCACGATTTTGATACATGTAGCCAAAGTTTTGGCCAAAATACCGAAACGCACCCAAAACTGCCCCAATTATGAAAAAGATCACGATTTTCTGCTATCTTTGCGCTGATCTGCCAACTCATGGTATCTCAGCACCAACAACGTGTTATCTAACAACTCAATATCATCTGACTCGGGTCCTCCTGCATCGCTTAAGGAGGGAAGGAAACTTGAGAAGACTAAACATGCGCAAAAAATATAGTGAAAAAGATGTATGTTCTCATAGCAAAAAAACTAAAGAAACCAAATATGAGATCGGTACGAGTAGTGCCAAAGATAGTAGAGTTGAAATTCCTAGTGGCCAAGAAGAAGGAAAAAAGAATAGGTCCTCTAACGAAGAATATGACCAATTAAATTTAGCGAATAAATTTGCAGCATTAGTGGATTCTCATACAAAAGAAGTAGCTGAAAGTGAAAACAATTTGGTTACAAAGCCGGACATCTTGGCCGCAACAACTACTTGAAAGAATTAGAAACAAAGAATTTGAAAGATGATAATGGAGAAGCTAGAAAAATAGAAACAAAGAATTTGAAAGAAGATTTGGTGGGGGCTGGATACACAATTAGTGAAATGGATAGGTGATGCGAGCTTAACCGACCAAAATAAATAGGCTAATTTGACCCACTTGTAATAATCGCAAGTGCACGGTATCTAACTGGTAGACAACGGTAAGTACGGGTCGATCCCACGAGGAAGGTGGATTAAATTGAATTTAATAATTTAATTAAACTAATTTAGAGAAAATGGGGTTGCAATGTTTTTAAAACTAAACTAAAAATAAATTAAAAATAAGAAAAATAAAATAAAATAAAAGATGGATGTTGTGGGGTTTGGACTCACCAATGAGTTAGCAAAAATATTTAAATCTAAATTACTGAAATTATAAACGAGAAGCTTTAGGGATGAGGATCCATTGCTTACACCGAAGATGTGATCATTAAAATCCAATTCCAATTATATTAGGTTTTTGTCAAACATTAACAATTTATCTCAAGCAAATACACTCTTACCAAGCATTAAGTGTCTTTTTAAGGCACACTTAATCAAAGTCTAAGCTTAATACTTTTTAGCACATGCTTTGAATATTGATAAAATGTTAATCTAACTACCAAACATATCAATTTTTTAATCGAACATGAAAGGTGAAAACAATTTATCAATTTTCAGAAATAAAGTGTTTATCAATTAAGCATTTAAGTCAGTAAAATAAATTAAAATGAATTATGCAACCCCTTTGGTTTGTCGCAAACTCGATGTGGTGGTACTCAACAGATCAGCAGGTGGTCCGAACACAAATCCCTAGAAAAAGCTGCAAATTGCATTGTGGCTGCTCAGAGAAATCTCGGGGGTGCCAATAACCAATTGATTCGAAAATCAGTTGGTTCCCGCCCGAAATTTTTGCAACTTTTCGCCTTCGTCTCCAGCGAGCGGCGCTGCGCCTCGTTTCTGCTCCTCGCGAGTGTCCTCATCCTCCAACCTGTTCCAAAACCTGCAAGAAGACAGAGAGAGGGTGAGGAAACAACGAGAGAGAGATGCGAAAAAAAAACAGAGAGAGATGGTGCGTGACTCTGTTTCTGTTCCTGTTGCAACGGTGGTTGTGCGCCGCTGACGCGCCGCTATGTGGTGGTGATCGTGAGAGAGATAGATAGGAAGGAGGCTGAAACGAAGAGATGACAGAGAGGAGAGAAGCAGGGTTGTGCTCTGTCTCGAGGTGGTGGAACAGGGCGACTCGCAATGCTCTGTGGTGGTGGTGACTGTGTGAGAGAGAGATGTCGAGATGAAGACTAGTGCTCGGGTGATGGTGGTGCTCAGTGGCGAGGTGAAGTTTTTAACGTGAAACAGGGTTGTCACGCCCTTGTTTCACGGTGGCGGTGCTCGGATGATGGTAGTGGCGGTTGTGCTGTTCGGAGGTGGTGGTGGCTCTGGTGGAGGAGTGATCTGGACAGAGAGGGAGTGAGAGATGGATAAGTGGTGATGGGTGTGATGAAAATCACTTTGTGAAGGAAAAGGTTTGGATTTGGCTATTGAGGCTTGATTCCCTTCTCCTCCTCCCCTTTTCTCACCATTTTCTCTTGTATTATAGAGAATGAATAAAATGAATAGAGATGAGATAAGATGATGATTCATGGAGTGAATCAAGGTAAATCAAGGTATAATTGAGAGAATATTCTTTGGGTTGGATTGGGTTTGGGTTTATGGGTTAGGTTTTGGGTTTAAGTCATGGGCTTGGTTTTGAGTTTAAGGGTTTGGATATGTGACCCTCTACTTTGTACCACCGCTAGAATCAACTAATTGTCATTCCTTAAATTATCGCTTTAATACGATTTCATCGTTCACGCTCAAATTCCTACAAAGACATGAAAATGAAATAATTACTATAAAATATAATAATCGAAACACTAACATATATAAATTAAGGGATATATTATGTAATAATTATGTGAATATCAATAGGGCGATGAAATCGGACAATAGCGGTGAATTAAGGAATGGGTCTAAGAACTCATCTACTGCTCCTCTTTGGATCGTTCCTTTTGTTCTAGAAAGTAGTCGGAATCGCAACCTAAAACTGTAAAAATTGTTGAGGGTGTAGCTATGAATTCAGAATCGATGATGGAGATTGAGTTGCCTGGAAAAACAAGTGACAACATGGGGGATAAAACCTTCGAACAAGTAATGAAGTCAAAAAAAGGATACTGGCGAAACAGGGATACGCTGGTAAGAAATATCAGGGGCAAAGATGGAAATACAGAGGCTGCGAATGTTACCCAAGCTGACTTGATAGCGACACAGGGGGCTACGGTAGTGCATGCTCGAGCAAAAGCAGTGGAATTGGTCGTATAAGCGGCTAAGGGATCTATTACTCGGCAGCAGCCCGTTAGCAAAGCAAGTGAAGTGATGGTTACTCAATTGAACAGACAGCAGGATAGGGGGATGAAAGATTGGCTGAGAAAAAAATTCTAGTGGCTGAAAAGATGTTGTTAAAAGGAATTAAAGCGGAAAGGAAGGGCGTGTTTGATAAATAAAAAGATCGGTATGATAAAGAAAAAATAGTTGGTGATCAGCAGAATCAATTTACGGTGGATAAGGAGATGCACTCAGACAACGAATTTGATGCTAATATAATGTTTGTATCCTTAACTGAAACTGGTTATCAATCAGAGGAAGTTAGGATGGAAAAAAAAATTCGAAGAACTTGCCAGTTGGAGATTATAGGGTGACAAGGTTTATGACAAACCCAACTAGTTTTGATAATAGATAATATTATGTTCTAGAATGCACGGGGAGTTGGTAATCGGGCTACCCGTTGCAAAATTAAGAAACTCGTGCAAGATAATAACGTAAAATTGTTAGCTATTGTCGAGCCGATGATAGGTGCTACAAGACATATGGAGATTGAAGGTAAAATTGTTCTTCCTTTATTTGCTTCAAACGAAGTGTCTGGCGGTAAAATATGGTTGTTCTGGGATAATGATCTAAGGATGGAGATTTTGAAAAGTAATGACCAATTTATGCATTGTAAGGCAACTATTATTGTTTCAAACAAATCTTTCTACATCTCCTTTGTATATGCTAAATGTATAATGCATGAAAGGAGAAACTTGTGGGAAGAGATGGAACACGTTGCCATGGGTATTTCTGAATCCTGGATCATTTGTGGGGACTTTAATGTCATTACAGATGGTGAGGAAAAACTGGGTGGTCGTCCACCAATGCAATTGGCCTTGTTAGAGTTTTCAGATTGCATTTCAGCTTGCGAGCTCTCGAACATGGGCTTTGTCGGTTTGAAATTCACTTGGTATAATAACCAGCTGAAAGATAACAGAACTTGGGCGAGATTGGAAAGATTTATGGCAAACTCAGAGTGGGTATCAGATATGCAGCATACCAGGGTGGAACATCTTTTGCTCACATGCTCTGACCATGCATCTCTTCTTGTTTCTTTGCCAGTTATGCCGAGGGCGGGTAGGTCTCCGTTAGATTCCAAAGAATGTGGTTAACTCATGATGATTTCTTGGGTTTGGTTGATAGAAACTGGAACAGAGTTTATGAAGGAATTTGGAGGATGCATATATTGGCATCTAAGTTAAAGAGGATACAGATTGTGCTTAAATTTTGAAATAATGAGACTTGGTAACATATTCAATCATATAAGGAGGTTGGAAGACGACATACAACAATTGGAATTTAGTTTGCTGCAGAGATGGGACATAAATGACAGCGTAAATTTGAATAGATGTCAAGCAAAACTGAAACTAGCTTTGCTGCGAGAAGAAATTTATTGGAAACAAAAATCAAGAGAAAAACAGTTTAAAGGAGATGTTTGTACTAAATTTTTCTTTGCTTCTGTTAAAGCTACACAAAAAAAGGCCTAATGGCCTATTTCTAAAATAATTAGCATGGATGGTATAGAGATCACACACCAGAAAAATATCATTCAGGAGGCAAATTGTTTTTTTCAACATTTGTTGAGGACAAAAGGCCACCAGGAGGATCATGATCTTTTGGAATGCATTCCCTAGTTGATTTAGGCAGAGGAGTGAGAAGTATTAGTATGCAGTCGCCTAGCCTGGAGGAGGTAAAAAGTGTGGTATTCAGTATTCCGCTAGATCGTGTTCCTGGCCCGAACGGGTTTACTGCAGGTTTTTTCAGTCATGTTGGGAAATTATTTGCCAAGATATTTGGGAAGCAGCAAAAGAATTTTTTGACTGTTGCTCCATGCCAGGTTAGTTTATTGCCAATTTTTTTGGCACTTATTCCCAAGGTAGATAAATCGAACTTTTTTTTGAATTCTGGCCTATTAGCCTTTTCAATGTAGTGTACAAGTTTTTTAGCAAAATTTTCTCAGAAAGATTGACAGTTATTCTTCCAAAAATTATATCTTTGGAACAGGGAGTTTTTGTAAAATGAAGATTGATCACAAAAAATATAGAATTGGCCCAGGAATTAATGCGAGTTATTGGAAAAGAAAAAAAAAGTACCGACAATAACTTCATCCTCAAATTGGACATGGAAAAGGTGTATGACAGGATAGAACGGGGTTATCTTCTTATGGTTATGCGCAAATTTGGTTTTAATAACAAAGTTTATCATCTTGTTTCCAATTGCATTGCACATTGTAATTTTTCAGTGCTTCTCCAAGGTAGATATGATGAGCAATTTCAGTCATCAAGAGGTCTCAGACAAGGAAGACTCCCTTTCGCCATTATTATTTGTGATTGCTATAGAAGTGTTAAGTAGGGGCCTGAAAATAGCCTTCCGTAGGGGAGAGATTGGGTATTATCACACTCTTAGGGCGTGTCATCCGGTTACTCATTTACTATATGCTAATGATTCTTTGATATTCTTAAATGGTAGGAAGTAGTCGGTGATGGGTTGCATAAACTTTCTTAAAAGATACTGTCTGGCATCCGGGGAGAAAATAAATGATAGCAAAAGTTTTTTATGTTGGATGAGAAGGTGCGGGCTGAAAGAATGGTCTTAACTAAGTAATGGACATGCTATTATTACAAACCATCTCCCTCTACATACCTGGGGTCCCTATATACCAGGTAAGTGCAAGATAATATTTTTTGAGGCTCAGATTCATAAGATACAGAAAATAATTCAGGGGTGGAAGGCGAAACTGCTTTCCCTAGGGGGAAGGCTCATCCTAATCAGACATGTACCACTCTCGATGCCAGTATATACAATTGCAGCGACTTGTGTGCCTGTGAAAGTTTTAAATATTATCCAGAAGATGATTGCTGATTTTTTCTAGAGAGATCATGAAGGCAGACACAAGAGAAAATGGGTTGCATGGGAAAAGCTTAGTTTTCCGACTGAAGGAGGATTGAATGTGAGAAGTCTTGATTGTGTGCTAAAAGCTTTTCGGATAAAGACATTACGGAATTTAATGAATACTAATTCCCTGACTGTCGGGATTGTGATGATTCAAATGATTCGTCACTTCCTTGACCATCGAGGCTGCTGAGATGCCTCAACATTTCATCATCAGGAGATCAAGCTTGGAGCCATCCTAACCCCATTAGTAGAAGAAGAAACTGAAGCTTGGAGCATCTGTGCACAAGGATCATGCTGCCTGAGTTTCATTGTCGTTGAACTAGAAATATTGGCATTGATCAAGCATACGAGGAGAACCAGCCAAAAAAGAATAGTATTCTAAGCCTTGAAGAACATAATCAGGTACCCAAATGACCAAAGCTTAAAATCATTAAGACTATATCTGTCAGAGGATGGTGGAGGTTCATGGGCACAATACCTTCTCCATAACTTCTCAAACAATTCTCTAGGTTTACATTTGTTATTTCATGTCCAATGACCCCATAGAAATATTGAACTGTTGGAACAACTTCGTATCTAATTGACACCAGAAGGATCGAAACATCATCAAAGGTAATCTCAAGAGAGTCGATGAGTGGTTTCGAAATATCAATGAGGATTTGAGCTTTTAGACAAGTATCAGCAAACAGGGAGTGAAGATTCATATTGAGACGAAATAAACTTTAAAGTAACCTTTAGCAAGAGGCTCAAACTCAACAGGGTTATGCAGTCACCATAAGGTCTTAAGAGTAGCAAAAATCAATCGACTGGGGATATATTGGTTGATTTTTTCGTTTTTTAGATAGAATAGTAATTTTGGTGTATATAAGTTGCATTTTGGGATATTTTAAGCTAATTTTGAAATGTTTTAGGTAGTGACATCAAAGCAAAGAAGGATTGTTTTAGAAGTACTTTTATTCATTTTCTAAGGTGCTACAAAGCCTTTAAAAATAGGCCTCAACGTGATTCTGAATTTCATAGTTGAATGAAAAATGATTAAAACAAAGAGTGTTCTTGTTCCCTTTTGTTCTTAGTGAAGAAGAGTGTTCGTCAAAGGTTTACATTTGTTATTTCACCACCATCAAAGGTGTGATGGTTCAGTGGTTGAGGACAGATGGTATCACTAGATCACGGGATCGATCCTAGCCGGTGGCATATGGGTGGGAGAGGTTAAGGGATAAAAAAATAAAAATTAAAAAAGAAGGATTCACATGGAGTGCAACTTGAGGAAGCTAATCTAATAAAGAAATAATTTAAGTAAAAAAGAACAAGAAATATGAGATTAAAATGTAGTACAAATACGTTATAAAAAACGTTAGGCGATGGACGGGTGGCGAGCAGGAGACTAGCACCCAGAGGGCTAGTGGAGCTTAAGGCAGGGGCCTAGGCAGTTATTTATTATAATTTATAAAAGTTAAACATAATAACATATAAATTACTTCCAATCCAATACTAAGATACATATGTAAAATGTAAAAAAAAAAAAAAATCTTAATTTTTTTAATATTTTCGTCTGAAAATAAAAAATAAAAAAATAAACCAGCCTAGACCAATTTTTAGAACATTGGCTCTAACCAAGTTTTGGGTGTGTCGAAGGCGTGTCTGATACGTTGAGTCATTGACCATGTGTTTGACACATGTCGACACGTTGACCATGTCAAAGGCGTATCAGGTAAGTATTGGTGTTGAATACGTGTCTAACACAGATATAACAAGTTTTTTGAAGAGTTGATGCTTCCATGCTTTCTTATGTAGAGTGATAAAACTCGAACTGAAGCTCTTGCACTTTAAATAGAAAAGCAATTTAGGCAGCAGAACTCAAAAATTGTCCCATGGCCGGGTGGCCGAAAGAGCTACAGTTAACCCTAGAGCAATTAGGTTTCGGTTTGGCATACGCTGACCGCCTGTCCCCCATGACCTTCTAAAAAGATGATTTTATTCCATCTCATTATTCCACTATAAGTCTAATAATGATAGAACATTCTTACTAAACTAAGCATAGCATTTTCAACGATTAAATATGATTACATTAAAAAAAGCATTATTTTCGGATGCATTCATCCTTGAAATTTAGATGCTTTACATAGCAAGTACAGTATATTTCATCTCAATGAATAATAGAACAGTCGCTTCATCTATCAATACCATATGATATATTGAAGGAAAATTCTAAATGGCGAGGAAACGGGCGAGGGGGTGAGTGTGACCGCTCATCCCAGATGCATGCATATGCCTCAAAAGGCATTGCTTTGTAAATCTCGAGAGAAATGAATGGTAATACCCACCCAGAAGGGCTCTATATTGAACCCATCATTTTCAGGTTGGGTAATTTCTTTTACACTTTTCGCTTATTATTATAATCAGTCAGTGCTACCAAATTGTGGATTACAGATACTTTTAAGTACAAAAAACATCTACACAGTATAATAAAGATAAAGGCGCGTGGTGCACAATAAACCACATAAAAGTTGGTCACTTTCTTTCCATATTTAAATTTTCACGCCGACATAAGTTTAACAACCAAATCTGGGAACTATATACAATGCAAAAGAAGAAAAGGAAAGCGAAAACGACTTAACGAACTCCTTGCAGAGCACCAGCTAGACTAAACCAAGATCTAAATCCATGATTTCTTAATAACCCTAGAAAGCAACCAACCTAATTACAAAATCCAGTATGTCAGATCCGATGCATGTTCCTTCTATCCATTTAATATGCTACCTGAAACACAAAAAGCTCAGTCACTATTCACAAACATTAAAATTTGGAATCAACAAACAAAACCAAGTAATCACTCCCAAATTATGCTTGTATCAGTTCTTTCTTTTGGTTGAGTGTGGACTATGACATCAAGAAATATACCCAAATCTTTCTCGATTGTTTTTACAGCATGATTGAATGTAACATATGGATAACCAACTTCACAAATAGTCATTCCTACAAGAAATTAGAGGCCGGGTTAGAGAATCCAAATCTATAACTCCATATGTGCTATATATCTAAATGGATATGTCATGTTTTTATTATTGGATCTATTGTACATATTTTGTTCCTGCAAAGAAAAAAAGTGCATATGATACTCATCAAGAGGGTATTATGTTTCATGACTATATGATTGATCTTGCAGCTTATTTGTAACATATGGAGAAGAGCAAACTTTCTGGATAGTAATGACTAGATATTTGAGGCCGGACTGGTGATTCGCAAATCCAAATTTCAAACCAAATATGGCTATTTAAATAATGGATTTGTGGTTGTGCGTTCAGTGTTCTCTATTGACTGGATTGGATTGTCTATCATGAAGTTGTGAATGTTTTTTCTCTCCCATCGACCAGAAGGAAATAACAATAGAAAAACAAATTCTTTCAAAGAAAGAAGTCTGTACCTGAATGGATGTCATACTCCTCTAGGTGAGGGTTGTTACCCTTACGCAGGTGTACATAAAGTAGGGCAATCAAAACCATCAAGAACAATACACATGGAAGCCACTTTAGATACCTAGGCAGGAGAACCCACAGATATACAGTGAAGGCAGCCATCAAAGAAGCAAATGCAAACAAAGAGAGATATTTACTGGTCCTCGCATGCACACTGTGAAGCCAGACCCCAATAACAGTGGCAGTGAATGAAAAAGCGTCCAAAATGATAAAGAGGTGGAAGAGATGTGGGTCAGATGCAAAGAGCTTTGCAGGTACCAGATTGTCCCCAACATACTCATATGTTACACTCAACAGTGCAACTGGCACACCAAACGACATGGCTAACAATATCTCATACCATGAAAAGCGGGAATGCACCATGACAAACCTCACTGGGACATTCGAAGAATGACAGCCTAAACCATGACTGTAAGATGAAAACGAAGAAGAAAGTGAGGTGGAACCATCAGAATGATGGATAAATGAAATTGGAGGCTGGGGCTCCGGGATGGTGGGGATTGAGGTTTTGGAGACATGGACAACTTCTTGAGGTCCTCCAAAGCAGGGTGGCACAACTGTGGGGAGTGTCCACTCCTTTGATTTTGAAAACACCCTATTAATCTTCTTCATTTAGATCGAACAGATGGGGTATTGATGTTAATTGGCAAGTACAGGTGTTGAGCTCCTAAAACCTGAAAATAGGTTCAAAGATACACCAAGTTTTTATGGGAGAAGATATTTTATAATGTTGAGTAGCTGAGTTGTACTATTGTAATGTTCTTGGAAGGGTCTTATGTGGAAATTTCTGTGCATGTTATTACTTTCTTGCACCTAAACAGATAAAATATAGCATGGAAACTTTGTTTTGTTGACTACCCTCAAATGAATCCATCCATTGTGATCCTTCAACATTCAAGCTTAGTATTTGAAAGTGAAAACCAGCAGTAAAAAAGAAATATGAAAAATACAAGTGGAGTATAAGAAGGATCATGATGACTCATGTTCCATTTCATTTCCATCGCATGGTTGGTGATGCTTTTATTTACAAATCAAGCAATCATATTCACAATTAGATTGCCTCAACACCTGTCACCATGTGGTTTAATTCCAACTTCTAGGAATGAGTCCCTTAGCAAATCTTGCTTTTCTTTCTTTTTCTTACTTCAAAGTTCTAAATTGACCGAACACTAACTGAATAGTGAGAACTGAGAAATTACCCAGTATGATATTATAGTGGCTCACCATCAAGAAAGACTGCATAAATCTATCAAGTGACAGTGCCATATAGCTATACACTTTTAGTGGTTATTTGATTTCTAATCTTCGATTAGAGAGGGCTGTTCCTCATTATTCTACACTCAGTAACCCCCATGTCTTTTCCAAGCTCTTGCTTTTTGCATGCTTAGTCTTCCCACTAACTCCCATGATAACCCTAAAACTTTGAACTTGTGAAACTTGCTCAACATTTTCTTAGGGGTCAAGGGATTCAGACCTTTAGCTCACTAGCTTTTCAAGTCCCATGACCCTAGCCATTCATAATATGCTTATAAAAATGTGAACAAGCAAGTCTCACAAAGGTAAATATTATATAAAGCTAAATGAAAATGCTTTATGGGGTAATCAGGTAAATGGTAATAGATTTTCAGAACCTGCGTATTTAAAACCCTATCACGATACTTTTGGAGTTCAATGTCAAACTTACTCTTTGGTCCAAACAGCACGTCTCATATCTTACTCATTCCCCTTCAGATGCCATGTTGCATTTGGTACTTCACATAAGCCTAATATATTCAGATTTCAGCACAGTGAAGAGTTTTGTAGAGATAACAAAAGCAACTATCGGAAAAAGATATAACAGAAAGTTAAATAAAAAAAATAAATGACAAATAACAAATCAACTGAAGATTATGCGCTCATTCAGATCAACTGATCTGATTTTACTATCAAATTTCAAACAGAATCATGATAAACTGAACAAATTTATCATCTAATCAACTGTCCAATAATCAATACCCTAAAGAACAAGTCACATAAAATCTTTTAAATCTTTTTATGCAAATATTGACTGACTAAGACTTGAGAAAATAATCAACTTCATCAGTGATATAATCAATGATCAATCATTATTTAAATTTTCAGAAAACTGAAATGCAGCCATCAGTTTATCAAAGTCGTTATATTCCCTGTGACAGTGGTCTAAAGTCGTCGTCATTTGGGATAATTAACGTGTTATTTTGAAAAAATGGTGTCAAGGATATTCAGATAATGTCAAATTTCTTTCTAGAGATTAATTATGGTTCAACACAGTATAACTACTCAAATGGCCAAAGGAGTTATGGTCGAGTGGTTAAGGCCTTGTGGGATTTATCCCCAGGCCCTTGCTTCGAGACCCTCCGGCGGCATAATTTCTTTCGGGATGATGTTGGCCTATAGGCGGCACCTCGGGGGATAGGTAACGGATCCTATCAAACATCGGCTTGCCTTTCAAAAAAAAAAAAAAAAAAAACTACTCAAATGACGAGGAATCAAGACTTTTTTGGCATTTTAATACTCCGAAACACCAAAAAAAACTTAGTGGTTGAGAATCTCAAGAGACAAAATCACATGGTGGGGTTGGCATTATATGGGCAAAACTATAAGTAAGTCCCCAAGCTCACATTCCTTGTATAAACGATTAGTTAATGAATTACTTAATCTACCCAAAGAATCTTCGTTTTCCATAGAGTAAGACTATTTACTTGACTTGGCTAATAATCTTTTGGAGTCAATTCTGAGTTGGGAGAGGGAAGGAATCTACAAAAGTATATTACTATGGCCAGAGATAGGAAAGGGAAAGAAACTGAAGTTGCGCACACGGGTTTCAATAAAATTAGTAAATAAGCACATGTAATCAAGTAGTGATTACAGATCAAAGCAAGGAATACTATCAGGATAAAAATAGGAAAAGAATGAGAGAGATTATATAACCTTCCAAGAAAGTGAGGTAAAGAGAAAGTTGATAGTGATATACGGGAGTGTGCTGAAAGGAAAGAGAGCAGAAGGTAAAGGAGAGATGGAAATAAAGAACTTCTAAAATCATCATCACACTGGAAAAATAACTTTTATTATCCCTCCAGTTGCGTGAAATGAACTCAATAGCCACGAAACACATAATATTATGAAAGGAATTGTCTAAGGGACAAGAAAATAAAGAACAACAATTATGCATTGTGTATAGTATTAGGTATTCCTAAATCTAATTCTAGGAAGCAGGAAGGAAACTATAACACCTTCTTGGCCCTTTAATAATGAAGGGATGCAATGCAATACCAACTGATAGTTTTACTTCACATGGTGCATTCCAACTCCCATGCATTCCTACTGATAATTGTATTTTATTATTACTAATTAAAAGAAAACAAATAAATAAACAGTGAGTCCGAGTGCGTATTTGATACAGAAACTAACAAGCAATTGATCAGAAGGTACTTCCTTGACTAAACTCAAGCTCAAGAATCCACTAACGACTTAATCAATTCTTCTTCTATCCCCTAATGATTATACATCCCAATTCCCAAAAATTTCTGATCTAGGGCAAAACTGCTTAAATTGCCAACTAAAGATATAATACTTCCCATATATCGCCTGATTCGCTACAGGACTCACTACTTCTTGTCAGAAGCTCTCATCGAACAAAATGGTTTCTGAATATGAAATTTCCAAGTATGAGCTTTTGATTCAACTTAATGCATCCATCTTTCCAGGATCATTTTTTTCCCCCTTGAAATGGTTTAAACCAAAACTTCATGTTGCTACTTCTTTCAGCATTAATCTTTAGGGTCCATTGGCCATTTTGTTGAGTTAGAACATTTCTATTGGTGTAGCCACGTCCAGCTGTGGATGTCATAAGGAGGCAGAGGTAGTTTTCATCCTTCAACTCCTCTAACCAAGCATCTATATTTCCACCCTGATTTTGAACTTCCGGTATAAAACTCAGTTGTGGGTTATGGCGTATATGAAAATTCTCATAGCAACAGGAAACCTTCCACCCTTGTTCATTTTTGTACAGAACAGCAAGTTGACATCACATTAGAAAAACTAATCTCCTTGCATCAATGCTATTAGCCCTGGAGACCCATAAATTGAAAAATAATCGTAACTCTTTCATCCACAGTCGGTAAAATAAGCCAATCATGATTCTGCAACAGTTGATGCCTTGTACTTTATAAGACCTATCACATATTCCATCCCAGTAATTCATAATAAAACTGACCACTAGATAGAATGTCATGGAATTGAAAGCAGTTGAGTACAACTAAAGACACAGTAGACTCAATGAACTCAAGAAGTCACTATAGTTTTTATGTCATTTTATTGTGCTGCCTATTCGTTACCCCTCATAAAAAAAATTCTGATCATATACATGAAAGATGGATGACCACCCAACTCTGACAGTCTGTCTATCTCTAATCAAGGAATTCTACCTTTCTTGTCAGATCCTTGACAATAAAAAATGGTTCCAACACTAGTGAAAGATTCATTGTTCAGTAGGATTCAATTCAAGTTAATGCATTATTGACCTTTCCCAGAACTTACTACTAATATTAAGGTAAAATCAATTGGAAGGAAGATTTCCATATATCTAATCTATTCGCTTCATTCTTTTTTTCTTTCTTCAGTCTTAGAAATTAGTTAGCCTCAAACTGGAGACAGACCAAATGATTCTGGTAAGGAAGCATACTCCTTACCAGGAATTAGACATGACCCAATATCCTGACTTAAGGTCTTTCCCATCATTCCATCAAAGCATACTCCCCATGGAATTCCTCTAACACACAAACACTAAAGATATTTTGAATCTAGTGATTGAGAATGTATGCAGTAAGGGTATCAAGGTTAAGGGAATAGGTGGGCTGTTTAGCTAGATTGGACGAGACAAGCCTCTGATCTATAAAACAATATAGCTAGATTGACAACCCTCAAGAATGTTTAGCTAGATTGAGAATGGCACCTTTACTTTGATCGACGAGACTGTATTGCTACCTGAAAAAGTGGGCCTCAATAATCCTAGTATTCCTTTCATATGCCTTTTTTTAACAAAATTTTCACTGACCATCAAAGAATGTTTAGCTGATGGAAAATGCCCTTTTGTGTCTTCTATAAGATGCCTGTTGATTAATCGGGTTTCACCATCCACTCATCTTTATGTTCCATTTATAATTCTGGATGGCTATATCATCCCCCCAACTCCTGTTCAGTAAATACATTTGTGGCAGGTAAAATGACAAGGCTGTGAGATGGTACAATCACCCCACGGGTTTGTCTAAACAGCGAGGGAATGGGCGAGGAAACCAGCGAGGGAGGGGGTGAAGCCGTTCACCCCCTCGAGATGCGTGTAGCGCCTCGAGACACGGGCTTACACGCATCTCAAAGGAGATGAACGGCTTCACTCCCCTCTCTCGCTGGTTCCCTCGACATTTAGAATTTCCCATCACCCCACTTAGTAACACGCATCTGGAGACACAGTGAACAAGTGATAGTATTCATCCCCCTCCCCCCTTGAGTAGTATTGGCTGGCAATGCATGAAAAACATAACAAATTTTTGTATGAAAGCAACATAATTACTTAAAGCAAAAACCAAAACACAGGCAAACAAAGATCAAATTCTCTCTCAGATAATTAGAGCAAAACAAATAAATCATCCCCACCACTACAATTAAAACACACACACAACAGAGATAGGGAAGAATTAGAGAAAGGAAAGATGGGTAGAATGGATCACCTTGAATGAATGAAAAATCAAAATTATTTGAACCCAATCATCTTCAGTCTCCAACTTTTGTTGCTGGTGCTTCCCTGACAAACATAAAACCCAACACCAACTACCATCCTCCCTCCTCTTAAGCAAATGACGTAAAGAGGGGGTGAGTGACCTTTGGCTTTATTATACAATCGTGGTGATTGTAGATGTGCTTAGCAGAGAGTATTAAAAGTGACATAGACAGCAGAGAGATAATGGGTGGGTGGATGGATGTAATGAGAGATGGAGGATGGTGTAGTGGTCTGCTTCGTGGATGCTTAAAAGGTGGTGGTGTAGGGATAACGAGTTGGTTGGGGAATTCTAGTTGGTTATTGTGTGGAGACACGCCGCAGATAATATTGTTTAAGCCGCCCTCAATAAAGGAGAAACTAGAAAGCGTGTAGGCAAAGATCAGACACTTGACCAGCTAGGTGAGAAAGAGGGAAGGAAAGTTCGGTATGAGTTTGAGCCATGACTTTTTGACTCGAGTAAACCCATTACGTGAACCCAATCAAATCAAATTAATTAACTTTTACTGAGAGAGATCTATCATCTATGACACTTTTTTTTCCTGTTTTTTTTTTTTTGTTAAAAGCTGTAGGCAATATATTAGAATCTACTAGCTATTAAAATTAATTTTGCCACCATCCAATGCTAAGTGATGAGCCTTATTATTAAGATCTCTGTAAATCTATCTTACATTTCAGATAGCATTTTCACTGTTCATGAACAGTGTTTCTCTCTCTGTTTGTCCTACGTGGCTTTTGTTATAACTTAAGTGAATTAATACACTCCCGATGTTTTCCTCTCCCTCTCTTCCTTTTCCTCTACCCAAACCCCTCCCACCCAAACTCTATCATTTCTCAAAGCAGAGAAGAAGGACCAAAGAAGAAAAGGGTTTCGATTTTTTTTTCCTTCTTCTTCTTTGGTAGATTCTTCTTCTTTACCTCTCCTCTTCTTCTTCTTCTTCTTCAGATCCTTTTTTTCCCAAAGAAGAAGGACCAAAGAAGAAGAAGGTTTCGATGTTTTTCTTTCTCTTATAGGGTTTCGAGTTCTCTTTCTCAAAGCAGATCTGTAGATCCTTTCTTTTTCTTCAGATCTGAAGATCCTTTCTCAAAGCAGAGAAGAATGACCAAAGAAGAAGAGGGTTTCGATGTTTCTCTTTCTCTTCTAAGGTTTCGAGTTCCCAAATTTCAACCCTTTCTCGCTTCAAATTAAAGCCTCCGACTTTCACCCCTTTCGATCGTTCAAGCAAATTTGTATCTGATTTCGATCCGATACTCTGCGGCTTCAACAGTTGCGATGCTCAAGGAGATAATCATCGTTGATTGGCCTAAAGGTTTCGATTTTTAACTATCCCTCTTGCGTTTTTTAGTGTTTGGGGATCTTTTGTTTCAAAGGGTAACTGATGGGTGGGAGTTAGATCATTTAATAGCATTTCAGTTTGGCTTGATTGAAAAAAAAAATATTTTTTAGGCTAATTTTAGAGAATGGGGTTTACTAATTTCAGAGAAGGGCCTAATTATTTTTTTTTCAGCTCTCTTATCTCCTCACTCTCTCCTTTCAGTCTTCGATTCGGTGGAGGAAGAGGAGGAGAGGTGAAGCCGAAGAGGAAAATGAAGACACCTTCGCAAATAGAGCTGGTGAGTGATTGATTGGTTGAAGATTTTGTTTTGATTTTGTGTGTTTTTAGATTTTTAATTTGATTGTTTGTTTACGGTTTTGATTTGTATGTTTTTAATTGGAAACAGTGGAGACTTATCCGCCGGAATCGTTGAAGGAAGAACTGTCGGTGAAATTCGGAAGTTGGTCCGATACTTGGGATGGATTTTGATCCATTGCCACCTGGTGCTTTTGGGTGCACCAATAGGTATGACGCGACAATTTTCATATTTGAGTTGTTTTTCTTATTGATATCATGCAATGCATCTTTAATATCTATAGCGTACTGGGTATCGTATAGATTAATTCGGTGTTGTTTAAATGGGTTCAAATAGATTTAAATGGGTATCGTAGAGATTAATTTGCGTACTGGGTAGCGCAATGCAGCGTCTCTCAATCTCCAATTGTCATATAATTTTACTCTGTAGTAGTGCCATCGGCACGGGTATTACACTAGTATATCTACAATACAAAAAAAAGCATAAGAAGTAGTCGTTAAATATTACAAATAATAAGGAGTCAGACCCAATTCATGGTAGAAAGTTGTTGAGAGTCTCCATTCTGGAGGAAGTCAGGATTGCCGAGTCTCTAAAAAGAAGTATGTTTCTCCATCTCTAAGCCTGAATAGAAGCAAGGTCGCCTCCGCTGCATACTCTTCTGTCATCGTGTTGTCTGAAACTTTGTCACCTATTTGACAGGCCACATAAGCCAACACATTCTCTGCCAAGTTGGTTGTTGAAACTCTCATGCATCCCTGTTTGGTAAACTCAAAAAAGGAAGCATCAAAAGTGACAATAATTGTATCTCCATCAAGACTGGATGGAAGTGGACGATCGTGGTTTGCCTTGAGATTAGCCTATGAGTGCGAGCTGAGTGAATCATGTCCTAGACCAGCTGTGAAGGTGTAAACCTAGGACTCAGAGCAGGGGCCGTAGAGGTTAGGTTCAGAGCTATAGAAGAGCGAGAGTTAAGTTGTCTGTCTAGAATGGTTGTGTCCAGAATTTGGGGGATCGATGTAAAATGGGGTTGGAATAATCCTATCCGGTTCTGAACCATTGCCTTGAGCCAAGACTCCCAGAGATTATTACATTGGGAAACAAAGTTCATAGGGGAGACTTTGGTATTTTGAAAAATAGGCTAATTACGCAAATTCCAGATCGTCACCAGAATGGTTGTAAACTTGGAAAGCATCTCATCGAAATTCATTGCATGAGCTTTAGCAAAGTCCCATATGAATTCAAAAACGTTCAGCGCAGAATGAAGATGGATATTAAGAGCAACCCAGTTAATAGAGAGGGGAGAGAAAAGCCAGAATGGGGATATTATGGGGGGGGGGGGGGAGGAATGGAGCACATCTTTCTGCTGGGCATAACAAAAGGTGCAGGTGTCCTCAAGAGGGATGTGTACCCTAACTAAATTATCCCTTGTGGGAAGTAGATTCAGACTAATCTTCCAAATGAGAAATTGAGCACTGGGAGGGGCTTTTTGTTGTTCTTTAGAATAATTGGTCTCTTCAAGCGTGTTAGTTGGACAACTTATTGGAAATTAAGAAAAGGGAAAAGGGAAATATAATCTTTTTTTTTGCACATCAATTTTTTCGAAGAGCAAAGCAGTAAACCCTTTGCTCATCTCCCTTCGTCCCTTCCTCATTTGTTAGCCCAGCTACTCTTTTCCCCATCTACATCTAATTTCACTCAACCAACTCATTCTTCTACTTCGTTCCAGAGGTTGGATCCTCTTGTCCTATCCCTTTGTTGGTTTATGTTTTTGTTTGCGTTTGTTTTGCAGGTCTTCGGCGTCAATTCGATCCATTCGAAACTAGTCTCTAACACTTACTATCATGTGCACTTATTTCAGCCGTCGAATTCAAGTAAAACCAATCCAACGGTTCTCCCTCTCCACTAACTTATTACAAATTAAACCCTCTCTCTCACTCTCTCTAACTTATTACAAATGAAACCACTCACTCTCTCTCTCTCTCTCCACTAAATTATTACAAATTAAACTACATTTTTCACTTTTTTTTACCAAAATCTATACAATTCGAAACACATCTCGAGAAAAATCAAATGATCCAAATTTAATAGAACACACATCTTTAGGTAAATCTAACAGTCCAAATTTAATATTACACTAATCTCTAGAAAAATATAATGGTCCAAATTTAATGGAATACACAGATCAAGGTAAATCTAACAGTTCAAATTTAATATTACACTCATATCAAGAAAAATCTAGCGGTCCAAATTTAATAGTTCACACATCTCTAGGTAAATCTAATCGTTAGATTTGGGTGAAATATCAAACTGTTGGATTGTCCTCGAGATACGCGTTGAACCGTTTAGATTTTGGTAAAAGATCTCTAGTTAAATCTAACGGTACAAATTTAATTATGCACTTATCTCGAGATGTGTGAATTATTAAATTTGGACTGTTAGATTTTTCTCGAGATGAGTGTACTATTAATTTGGATCGTTAGATTTACCTAGAGATGTGTGTTCTATTAAATTTGAACCATTTGATTTTTCTCGCAATAAGTGCAAATTTGTACCATTAGATTAAATTAGAGATCTTTTAACAAAATCTAAACGGTTCAACACGTATCTCGAGGATAAGCCAACAGTTTGATCTTTCACCAAAATCTAACGATTAAATTTACCTAGAGATGTATGAACTATTAATTTGGACTGTTAGATTTTTCTTGAGATGAGTGTAATATTAAATTTGGACCGTTAGATTTACCTTGATATGTGTATTCCATTAAATCTGGACATTAGATTTTTCTCGAGATTAGTGTAATATTAAATTTGTACCGTTAAATTTACCTAGAGATGTGTGTTATATTAAATTTGGACCATTTAATTTTTCTCAAGATGCGTGTTGAATTGTATAGATTTTGGTGATAAAATGTTTGTAATAAGTTAGTGGAGAGAAATAGTGGCTTAATTTGTAACAAGTTAGTGGAGAGAGAGGGGTTTAATTTGTAATAAGTTAGTGGAGAGAGAGAGAACCGTTAGATTGGTTTTACCTGAATCCGACAGTTGAAATAGGTGCACATGATGAGCTCATGTGCATAGTGCACATGAGTCCCCCCTCAATCCCTTGCCCGCCGCCCATTCATATTCATGATATCGCACCCTGTCCATCCCACTTATCACATAGATATACAGATAACTTGTTGCACATCGCCACTTCTCCACTAAACCGAGTTATTACAACTTTTCTCTCGCAAATCCATCATTGTTACCACGCTCTATGGACTCATCTCATAGTTCGCAGCCTTCACGACATCTCATACCATCTGACATAAATCTAAATGTATCACCACCTCTCTCACCAAATCTTCAATCATCACCAATTCTCTTGGACCAACCCTCTCTTCATCTTTCTTCTCCTACTAGAACTCATCACATCTCATTTAATTTCCTTCAAGTTTTTCACAACATTAGACAACACACAACTTTTACACTCTTATCCCATGCAAATACAACTTGAAACTCAATGTAACGACCCGATCCGCACAGTAAGATATTGTCCGCTTTGGGCCCAACCGGCTCGCACGGCTTTAAAATGTCTCTTTCAGAGTATGCACAGCGGACATTGGGCCCCTCTCTGGCCCTACTCATCCAGATATTGTCCTCTTTGGCCTATTGGACAGCATTCCGCACCTCCCTCACCTCAAGGATTTGTTGCTTCCACCCACCTACTGGGGCTCCACAGGCCTCTTACTATGGGGATCCAACCTCGCACATATATAGCACATAACCATCCCACACCCAGGCGATGTGGGACTATGATCCCCCTTGGTAGCTAGCCCAACCCCTCTTGGGATCTACGGGCCTGTTGGGCGTATTGGGCTCCAACCCTCACCCTCCCCCTTAAGTCCGCCCACACAAGGGTCTCACAGTCCACCCCCCTTAAGGCCCAACGTCCTCGTTGGCCACACAGGCACAACGTCCACGTTGCCCGAGGGCCCACCTCCACGTGACACACTTTCGGCTGGGTCAGGCTCTGATACCATTTTGTAACGACCTGATCCGCACAATAAGATATTGTCCGCTTTGGGCCCAACCGACCCGCAGGGCTTTAAAAGGCCTCTTTCAGAGTATGCACAGCGGACACTGGGCCCCTCTCTGGCCCTACTCATCCAGATATTGTCCTCTTTGGCCTATTGGGCAGCATTCCGCACCTCCCTCACCTCAAGGATTTGTTGCTTCCACCCACCTACTGGGGCTCCACAGGCCTCTTACTATGGGGATCCAACCTCGCACATATATAGCACATAACCATCCCGCACCCAGGCGATGTGGGACTATGATCCCCCTTGGTAGCTAGCCCAACCCCTCTTGGGATCCACAGGCCTGTTGGGCCTATTGGGCTCCAACCCTCACCCTCCCCCTCAGGTCCGCCCACACAAGGGTCTCACACTCAAACTCCACTTAACACAACGCACCCCAACAACAACCATTCGTCAAACCCCTTGACTACACTCCCCACCTACACAATGCTTCCTCCCAACATGACTGAGTCTTTGTTTCCTAATACCCAGACCACCACCATGCAAGATATCTCACTACCCCCCCCCCCCACTAAAACCCAAGCTCACCCTACTGTTTCTTCACAGCCAGAACTACAACTTACCGAACATCTTGAACAACAACTCTCCCCCCTACATCAATCCATCCCTTCCCCTGCTTTTGCAACCCGCTATGAGTTCGACTGTGATAATCGTGACCTCAGAGCAATTGCCAAGTATCATTACTTTCCCGGCTTTCGATCCAAACTCTTTGCTTCCAAGGTGTCTCATCTGTGGCAACTTCATCAAGACTTCATGTCCAGAAATTGGTCCATTATCAAGATACCAGGAATACGTTCTACCTTATACAGTTTCGATCGCTGGATGATAAGTTTTCTATGATGCATAATGGACCTTGATCCTTGTTTGGAAAACTCATTTCAGTTAAGCACTAGGCAATGAATTATAAGGAGATTAATTTCTATCTAATCCCAGTATGGGTGAGATTCCATGAGTTTCCCACTTGCAAACTATCCCTTGACGATGTGAAATTATTGGCAGACGGCCTAGGGGAGTTCATCAAAGCAGACATGCGTTCCCTGGATGATCCGACAGTTCCATATATAAGGTTTAAGCTTTGGATTGACAGTACTAAGCCACTACCTAGCACCATAAACACATATTTTGACAATGTCAACGGTCGCCAATATGCGATCCAATTCGTTTACGAGAACATGCTTGTCTTCCGCTTCTGCTGTGGTCTAGAAGGCCACCCCTCCGGTCAATCATGTCCAAAGTATGTGCAACTCTCGAACTCACTGTCGACGACTCCAAACCTAGCAAGGATTCTCAACCGAGCTCTTCCTTTCAAAAGCAGCACTCGTATCATGGTTCGATCTGATTCCAGGGATACTCAATGCCTGATTATTGATCATCGGAATGGAGTTTCAAACCCACGACGTCCAAACAGTCGAATGCAGGATGGCTTGCATGAGAATCACGTTGCTTCAATGAGTCCACTAGGACAGGTTGATCTTGACAGGTACAATAGCGAGTCAACTCCCGAGTCAGCTCAGAGTCGACTCGATGTTGACCCGATTCATGGGCTTCACCCCTCTCCAACAAACACCCATCTCACACCCATTTACCCCAGTCACACGGTCAAGCTTTCATCAACTCAACCTACTGGTTCACTCATCCCACTCAATCCACTACAATTCAATTCCATAACCCAATATTTCTCTCATGCATTAATCACAACTACCCAACCTCTCACGCCGGGGCCCAACATCGCATTTTTACATTAAATTCCACTCCCAATCATTAACTCTCACACCTCCCTAATATTTTTCTATATCACTGAACCATACACCAACATTCATGCCCATATAGAACCAGACTCAGTTTTGGAAGGAATTTCAACTCTTCTACTTCATCAGTTCAGTCCTCCACAGTTCCTAGGGCTCCTGATGCAAAAGAGGTGACCGTCGATAAAAGGTCGCCGCAGCAGCCATGATTCTAGCTTGGAATGCTCGGGGTGTAGGGTCCCCTAGCGCAATCCAGAACTTGCAGGCCCTCTCCTGCAAATCCAAATCAGACATACTATTATTTCTGAGACTAAAGCTTCTTCTTCTCGAATGGATCGACTGCATCGTCGATTTGGCTTCAAACATGGCATCTCAATACAGGCACATGGACGCTCAGGAAGGCTAGCCTTATTCTGGAAAGAAGGTATTTCTATTTCTATTAATTCAACATGCAAAAATTTTATTGCTTGTACTTTACAAGATTATTATATTACTACTGCTTGGTCTATCATTTTCACATATAGCGAACCAACTCCTGCCTTAAGTGCTCCTTTTTGGACTAACTTGTCCAACCACCTTGCACTTCAAACCTCCCGTACTATTAGTATGGGGGGTCTCAATGTTACTGCATATCTAGAGGACAAAATTGGAGGCCGAAGATCTACACCAGCCCAGACTAGAATCTTGCGATAGTTCATTGAAAAACATTGTCTCATGGATTTTCCTCTTAATGGTTCAAAATTCACTTGGTATAACAAAAGAAATGATCATAAGGGTACCAAAGTAAAGCTTGACCGTATCCTTGTTCCTACTGATTGGATGACCTTATTCCCCTCAGTTGTAGCCCACTCCATACATACTTTTGCTTCTGACCATAGAGCTATCTCCCTCCAACTGACCTCCCTCACTCACCAGAGTCCCAAACCTTTCCACTTCTTTCAAATGTGGACATGTGACCCTTAATGTGGCAAACTGGTTACTTTCACTTGGGCCGATCGGCAACACCCCGAACCGAGTGTCAATTTCCATCATAAGACCAAAAAACTTAGTCACTCCCCTTTCTCGATGGAACAAACGAGACTTCAAGAATATTCACCAAAACATTCGGGATACTCTTATTGCCTTGGACAAAGCTCAATCGGCCCCCAACCGTTGCCAATGCAAACTCTATTGAACGACTAGAAGATCACCTAACGGATCTTTATCACCATGAAAAACTTTTTGGCGTTACAAATCTGGTGCATCTTGGCTCAAAGAAGGAGAATCGCAACACCAAATTCTTCCATTTAACCTCTATCCTTAGAAAAAAGCGAAATCTGATTCTAGAACTTCAGGATAGAGATAATCACTGGCATACGTCTCATGATGCGGTCGGGAACATCCTTAATGATTATTTTTCCAACATTTTTGCCACCTCCCACCCCACCACTAATGATGAGATATATACTCTCTTTCCACCTGTGATTTTTGAGCTCGACAATTATGCCTCATGGCGGTCCCCGAAGAGGAAGAAATTTGTCGCACAATCTTTGATTTTGGCAGCCATAAAGCCCCTGAGCCAGACGGATTCCATACTTTCTTTTTCCAGCTCTATTGGGTATAGTTAAAAAGGATGTTATCATGGTTATAGTCAACTTCTTTGTCACCAGGAAAATGGATCCTAAGCTTAATGAAACCTTTGTAGCACTCATTCCTAAAACCTCGAATCCCACCTCTCTGGACCAATTTCGGCCTATAGGATTATGTTATGTTATCTACAAAACTATTTCTAAAATTCGGGCCAACTGGCTCAAACCTCTGCTGGAGCACATAGTGTTTCCAAACCAGGGCACATTTCTTAAAGGGAGATCCATCACTGACAATATAGCTATCGCCCACGAGACCTCTTCCAAATGAAACACAATCGTAATAAGAAACAAGGTTGGATGACAGTCAAAATCGATATAGCCAAAGCATATGATAGAGTAGAATGGTCTTTTCTACTCCATATTCTCAGGCTCTTGGGCTTAAATGAAGAATGGACTCAACTCATTGAATAATGCATTTCAACCACAACGCTCAGGGTGTTTCTCGATGGCTCCCCATTACCCCCCATCATGCCCACCCGAGGCCTTAGACAAGGTGATCCATTTTCACCATACTTGTTCATTGTCAATGCTTAAGCATTATCTTGTCATTGACCTCTACAGAAACCAAAAACCTCATCAAGGGTATCAAGATTAGACCAACGCTCTCCTTCCATTAGCCATCTGCTTTATGCAGCTGATCTAATTTTTTCTGGAGAGCCTCCTTGTTTGAAGCCCATCAGGTCAAGGATATCCTTGCAGTCTATTCTGAATCGCCTAGCCAAGCTATTAACTATCACAAATCCTCGGTCTTTTACAACACTAATGTCCACCCGAAGACATGCCAAGATGATAAACAGAGTCCTAGACTGTAAATCTTTCAATCCCAAGGAAAAATATCTTGGGTATCCCCTTATCCTTTCAAAACGAAAAGCTTCGAATTTTCAATTTCTTGTCGATAAAATTGATTCCAAACTTTCCTCTTGGAAATCCAATGTTCTATCTCAAGCAGGACGTACAGTGATGCAAAACAGTGCTCAATTCCATTCCAATATCTTCTATGCAAACCTTCATTCTCTCTTGTTCCATTACTACCAAATTGGACAAGATTGTTAGGGATTTCTGGTGGAATGGTTCTAAGGACGACAAATCTAGACACCTCTGCACTTGAGACCGTATCTCGATGCCTCGTCATTTGGGAGGCCTAATTTGGTCTTAGCCAAGATCAAGAATTTGGCTCTTATGGCCAAAAATATTTGGCACACCATTTCGATGCCGTCTAATCCCCGAACCATCTAACTCAAACAAATCTATTTCCCCACCAAATCTGTCTTCCAGCTCAATAAGCCTCCATCCATCGCCTCCTTTGCTTGGAGGGGTAATCTCACCACCTTGGGCAAAATGAAATGTTTTCTCCATTGGCAAATTAGGTCTGGAGACACTGTAGATCTGTGGCGCGACTGTTGGGTTAGACCAGGGTTCACGCTGGCCGAATGTCCATCTTTCATCTCGGATTTGATGGATTTTATCCACCTTCCTACCCATATCTCAGATTTCTAGGATCCTTCCAATGGATCCCTCCGATCGTGGAACTTAACTCGTCTTCGGGCCTGGTTTCCATCTCCGGTGGTCGTGAACATACTCAATATCCCAATCTGTTTTTCTTTGACCACGATAGGCCCATTTGACCTAGACAAACGTGGTGTCTTCTCTGTGAAGAGTGCCACCAGAGCTTTTTTTAGCAGACACCAGGGAATCTTCGCCCTCCGGGGCCATTAACAGCCATTTCCCCGCTAAAAATTTTCGTGATCTCTGATGCATCAAGGCCCCAGCTACCGCTATATTTCTTACCTCGAAAATTGCTCAAAACCTCCTCCCTACCATGTCAAACTTGAATAGAGTCCATGTTCCTATTGAAAATCTGTGTGTTTTTTGCCACAATCATCCGGAAGACATGATTCATCTATTCTTTCTATGCCCGATAGTTTCTCGCTTCTGGCACCTGACCTCACTCCCCATAAATTGGAGCGTTGTGTTGAACCCCCCATCTGTTCACAAATCATTCTCTTTTATGTGGGACACCGCCAAATTCCATGTTTTGACCAAAGATGAATCAGTTCATTGCAATCATGGCCACCATCTAGACCTGCCGAAATAATATCATCTTCAATCAGTCACAATTCAATATCCAGACTCTCCATAACACCTTCAGGCACACTTGGAAATCTTGGTACACGCAATGGTTCAACATCCATGACCCCAGCACCACTACACCTGCTCTAATGACCATACATCAAACCCTAGCTACTGCAAATCTAGCCCTCCAATCCACCCATCCTTCACCACCTGACCCAATAACCATTGTCATCTTTAACCAGTCTTCGAAACCTCCAAGATATAGCCCTATATCCCTTCGATTAGCCACCTTCCAGAAACAACTTCTAGCGGTTAGGAATTATCCCATCAATGCCCGGTTACACCAGGATCAACACATCCCCTTAGAGCTTACCCCAGATATGGTCATGGTTACTTATGATGCTTGTTTTTTTTTTCCTTCCTCACAGAGAAGTGCAGTTGGAGTCTTGGCGGCTGATTCTAGAAGCAGGGTTATTGCAAGGATTACATCTTCTATATTCGAACGAGTTGCTGACAATACTATGGCCGAATGTTTTGCTGCAAAAGCTACACTTTTGTTTATCCAAACACGAAAATGGAATACTGGGGGACTCAGGCTCCTTGAACTCTTTATTGCTTTGCGGAGATCAGTCGAGTCAGAATGCGGAGTGTTGGTTGTGGCAGCCTCTCCTTACTAATATTAAGCATTTACTATATTTACACTATAATTGGTATTCCCCGAGATTTGAACTATGAAGCTCATGACCTGGCTGCGATAACAGGTCAAGAATTATGTAAAAAATTAAAATTTTAAGGGTTTTCTACTTGACATTGAAGATGATAGTACATAAGAAAATATTTTTACAATGTGTTAGCAAACTCCAACATTTTTCCATGGGTCATCCTCTCTAATATGACATCCACATTCCACGGTACATTTGTTAAGGAGGGTTTTGTAAAAATTTATTTTGTATTTTTTGGAGGAGGATGGGTGTTCTTCAAGTATATATGGCTTTATCTCGACATATATAGTGCACATAGACAATGAATTAATGTCACCACAATGAAAGTTGGTTTTTATTTCACAATTTCCTTATTCTATTTCAGCTAAGAGATCAGTGCTATATCAGGTAGGGGTGAGCACGGGACAAGATGGACTTCATCCATTTCCCATTTGTTCGAAATTGAGACAGAACGGGACGAGATAGACCTCATTTCGACCTCATCACATCCCAAACGGATTCGAGACAGGACGGGACAGATGAGCATATACTAAATTTTAGATCGAAAATTTTGAATCTATCAAATACACAACTCTAAGAGCAACTACATAACTTTAAGCCATTGATTATTATTTCCCAATTTCATTAGTTTTTACTCCCTTTTTTTTAGATCCACTATTAAAGATAGCCATTTTTTTTACATTGCTAACAAAAATGATCAATGAGTTTGTCATTTAAAAAACTACGAAGAACATACATTACTATTGTCAAGAGTTAGGAAGAGGAAAAAAAAGAAGGGAAGGGATTTTAGTTAGATTCATTATCTAGGTGAATCACATAAAACTTGTAAAAATAAAATAGTCGGGTTAATAAATAAAACAACAAATAAAATAATAATGTCAACAAATAGTTTCATACTACATAATTCATTTTAAATATTAAAAAAAATCGATTCGAGATGGACAGAATTGAAAATCTTCTTCCCAATTCCATCACACTCTAGATCGGAATGAAACGGAACACAATCAAAATGAAATTGATCAATCCAAATAAGACCCGAAAAAATCGAAACAAAATAGGATTGGAATCAGGATCGCGAAATGAGACAAAACTCCAAGGTGATCTTAGATGATGATATGTGTGCTCAACGTGGAGAAGGTTTAGCCCACATCCAAGTAAGCCCTCCGAACAACTCCAATATCAAACCACGAGAGTAGGTCCAATTCGACATATCCATTAACCATTAATGCCGTAATTTTAGATCAAAATTGGCTATTAATTAGACATCACGTTGAGTTTGCCAGGCAACATGAATCTTTAAAAAACATAGAGTTGGTCCACAGTTTCTTGCTTGAGAGCATTCTATTGGCAGTCACTAGACGGTCTGCTCATAGAATAACGGTCTCTAGGAAGGTCAATAGTAATAACAAAACCATTTGGATTTGTGAAGACCAAGATCTAGTCCCTTTTCAATCCCAATCGATTTAGAAAGGATACGTATTCATCTTTTTGAAGTGCGAAAGCCCTCATCATCCAATTGAAGGCAGTCACCAACTTGAAACCTTCAAATAACATGATAAACAAAGCCTCAATCAAATCATAATCTGAATATTTCATTGGCAACTGGAGACCAATAAATTTGTAAATCAAGCTGTAATCTGAATATTAAGTTGGCAGCTGGTGTCTGGCACAGTTGAGATGGATCATAATGTAACCACCACGAAGGCCATTGAAACAAGATCCACTGGCATGAATGTATACAATTTTAGAAATATCAACTCATGCCACCAAAACTAGAAAACTGTGGCCGAAGTAAAAGTTGGAAGGAAAAGTGACGAGTTCTCTGAACGCACATATGACAGGTATTAAGAAAAGTTCACGACTTAAAAATATTTCATCAGTGCAACAAATAACTGCAGCAAAGAAATTGCATATAGTTTTGGGAATGGAATATTCAAACACAAGCAAGCCACAGACCAACAAATCCCCAATCAACCAATCCAGAAAGTTAAAAAAGTTTGGCAACGTTGTTGCTCTTCCTAACATACCAACACTTATGTATTTGCCCACCAGTTACTTCACCTTTCCATGATGTCCACTCTTCATGCGTAGTTCAACCGGAAAATGTCATTCAACACGTAAAAACTTCCTTGTGGGGTCGGCATCAAATGGAACATCTGATATCAAAACCATTTCAATTAAATCGGAAAAAAAAAATGGAAAATGCATGGATATACTACCAAATAGGTTTTCATACATGCAAAAAGCAATTACAGGTGCCCATGTAGCATGGAAAACATAGTTCAAAATGCATCGAAAAACAAAACTCAAATCACTAACTGATATATCACCATTGTACAATATAGCAAACAAGTCCACGGTGCATAAACCAGTAAAGACTTCAACCTCAGAGGCTAGGCCTTATGTGCATATTTCAGTGACGATTCCTTAATTTGGGTAGGGGAAATATATGGCTTGGTTAGAACATGCTTCTATCAAGATTCCCACTTATGGGGTTAGGAATCTTGCTTAACAAATATAATCACATAGTCCTGAGTATCCTTTGCTTTACTACAAAATAGGTATTTATTAAAATAGAGATGAAGTGAAAGAGGATCTCACTACATACCAGCCATATAAGAAGTGTGAGCTGACCATATGTTAACAAATCTATCTCACCCATACATTAAAATTATCAAAAAATGTCCCTGTAACAACCCCAAGTATTGCTCATATCCACATCTCTATTTGGATTGTTTAACATCCTTTTATCCCTAATAATATCAATTGTTTCTTTCAAGCCAAATCTTCAACTTACTGGATGACGAACTCTACTTCTTTCCTAGCCGAACATGAAACCACCGAGAGTAACTAATGCGTAGAAAATCCCTCCCCACATCAAACATTTTGAAATTCATACATAGTCCTTACAAGAGCTTCCATCAAACATTTTGAAATTCACATTTTTCGCTTCTTCTGTCAGAACTCTGTAAAGCGTGACTTCCAAATTGAACAGGAAATGAAAATGACTGGCAGTACTCTTAATATTTCAATTTCAAAATATTCCAAATAACTCTCTCCTCTGTTTCTCTAAAATGCCTAATACGATGCCTAATAACTCTGCAAGCTATAAAATCAGTGAACTACTTGATATTACCAAAGTCAGTGAACTACCTGACATCACCATTAGACGTATTCTTTTTAATCAGTAAGACACCAGAAAATTCATTAAAAAGCACAAAACCTTTGACCATTAGACAATAAAAGGCAATACAATGTACAAGCATATCTAAAAAGGCTTGCAAGTGCATTTAATGCAAAGAGACATTCACTGACCAGACATCCAGGAATAACATAACTGCCCGAGAGCACCTTTGCAGTAATAATAAATAATAAATAAAAATTACGGATGCTTTATTTGCATTATAATGGCAGATGCATATTCAAAATTTTGGAAGAAGAAACAAAGTGCCAAATAACTTGCAAAAAAATTAGTTCACACCTCTAACTCTAAGATACCATAATTTGAATTAGACTGTACCAAGCATATTATTCCTATCTTATGATATATGCATGTTGCATATCTTGATACATCCTACTAAGCTGCATCAATACGTATGAATGAATGGATAATAAGCAATAGTTCACTTGTAAGGATGCACCGACTCTCCGAAAAACCTCCGTATCACGCGTCAAGTGCGTGTCGGACACGGATTTGCGTACGACACGCGCTGAACACGTATTGAACTCGGGGTCAACGGTAAAAATTTGTTGATTGGGTTGGACACGGCCGGACACGGTCCAGACTCGGCCAAAGTAGTCAAAATTCGTTGACTTCGAAAATGCAAATAAATTGCCCGATTCTTCTCCCGATTTACAGATCTGAAGCGTTAACTAAACTCGAACCCTAGCGCTAATAGAGAGGAGGGAAGAAGAAGAAGAGGAGGAAAGGGGAGAAAAAAAAGTCGAACCCCTTTTCGATCAATGGATCAATCGAACCCCTTTCGATCGATCGAACCCCTTTCGATCGATATCGAACCCTTTGATTTGTTTGAGGGGAAGAGAAGGGAAGGAGAAGAGAAAAAGAGGAAACGGGAGAGAAACAGTCGAATCCTTTCGATCGATCGAACCCTTTGATCTGTTTGAGGGGAAGAGAAGAGAAGGAGAAAATGAGGGAAGATGGAGAAGGAGGAAGGATCGATCTGTCTGCTGCTGATCTCTCATCTCTGTAAGTAATTTTAGTTTTGCACTTTTGCTTCTTCCATCTTCCTTCTTCTCTGTTTTGCTTTGCTTTTTCATTCTCTGTTTTGCTTCTTCTCTGTTTTTTTTTTTTTTTTTTTCTGTTTCATTCTGTCAATATCTTTTGATGCCCATGTAAAAGTGACGAAAACCTCATATGTTCACAAAATTTACTAATCTATAAACATTAGGATACCCCATTTCAAAATTCAAAAGTTCCATAACCAGAGGAATTAGAAAATGCTAACCCAGGGCTATAGCAATGTTATATGAGCATGATGCATGACGAAGTTATGTCAGTCTCATTCATGTTATGAAATTTCTGTGATGTTTGGCCATTGGTGAATGCTTGTGTAGATTAATGTTTTTTTTTACTTGTAGAGCTCTACCGCCAGTTAATGAAGAAGAAGAGATGTAGCCGCCTCGGTGGTGAGTTTTTGAAATTATCAATTTACATTTTACATTATCCAGTTAATAAAATTATATTGCTTATGACTTGAGCTTGACTTTATGATGCATTTGTAATTTTGAATGAATGAATTTGAATGTTTTATTGATATGTTTGGATTGTTTAATAGTATTATTTATGATTTTATGTTCATATGAGTTAAAAAAATATTAAAAAATTAAGTTTGACCGTGTCGCCGAGTCCTATTTTTTTGAAAATCGCCAAGTCACCGTATCGTATCCGAGTCCGAGTCCTGTGCATCCTTGTTGTATACAAAGTTGTAAGAGCGTGAAACGAACCAATAATTGTTTGAGCCTGTTGAATAATTGAATTGGGATTTAAATCGTGAATCATTAAAATTAAAAATATAATATAAGAATTTCATTCATTGCAAACCGATCCCGATCCTAAACCATTTTCTCAACTTCTAGGCATATACATTATTGTATTTTACCCATAATATCCATGATTTCATTCAAAGCAGTCCCAAGGCTTAATGTCTAGTTATAATAGTTAGGTTTAATTGTCCAAAGCCTTTGGCCTTTTAAGTAAACCTGGGACCAATACCTTAAAGCCCATGATGGATTAGGATTTTCAACTTTTTCATACTTTATGGGAGAAGCAAAATGAATGTTGGTACTTCTTCAATTCAGGTGATCCCCTTTTCTTCTTTTCTCTTTCTGCCTCTCTTCTTTCCTCTTTTTTTTTTTTTTTTTTTCTTTTTCTTTTTCTCCCTCTTTTCTCCTCTGATATGGGTCAGACTTGGGGAATTGTCATTCCTGAAACTTATGTAAGATGTGGATACTGCTCAAACGACGGTGAGGCGACCACAGAACAATGTCGTGCTTTAAAGGTATTTAAACCTCTAGAAGAATTTCATGATTAGTATAATTTGGCCCACAGGTATATACACCAACAAAAAACCATAATGAACCTATATAATCAATTAAACTGCAACTGCAGATCAAATCCAGCATCAATAGAACGCGAGAGTAGTAGTGATTGCAAATCCAAATCAAACACAATCTATAGCGGCTGGGTGTGGCATAGAAGACTTTATCCAATACTGACACAACCACAGATCACAAACATCAAGTAAACAACCAGATCAAATCAATCAACAACATCTACAACACTCAAAACCCTAAATCACAAATAAGCTTCAATTAAAGAATCAATATAGACTGAATACAAAAAAAAAAGGGGATTTAAGGTGTTCGAAGAAATACCTGAGAGAACTTGAGAGCGTGCTGCTCACCAGAGAGTTGGAGATTCCCGCTAACGAAGACGAGCATCCCACCTGCAGGTCCGGATGGCTGACAATCGACAGTGGTGATGACATGCTTGCACTGTTGGAAGGGAAGACTGGTGAGCTTAGCAACGATGTTGGGAGATCCCTGGATCTTCTGCCCTTCGAAGGTCAGCATCGACGCCTCTTGATAGAGATTCGCTAATCCCGCACGGTTAGCATCGAAGGTCGAGTAGTAGTGCTCCACAAAGGCCTTCGCTACTGCGTCTGGATCCATCGCGCGCAAGTGAGTGGGTGAGATTTCTTTCTTGCGCTGCTTGCTTGGGCGAAGTGCGGCAGAAGAGAGGAAGAGACGAATTGGTAGAGAAGGGGGAAAATGTATTGGGGGAGAGACGTTGATTCTAGAAGCCCGCGTCACAGACACGCCACCAGCTGTGAATAGGTCACATCTGGGTGGGGGCACAACCGACCCGACGTGACCACATGACCCAGATCCAGTAAGCATTTGGATTGAGGGGGTGTTTATTAACTTTATTTATAGACAGCATCTACTTGGCACCACGTCACCTACACGACTATCTTCTTTTTTTAACCTTCTCTTTCAATACCACTCGTAAAAATCATTATTGGTGGGAGAAAGAGGAAATGGAGCGACAATCATTATTGCTTCTTCTTCGTCTTTTTCTTCTCATTGATCTCTCCATCTTCTTTTACCTCCTTTCCTTTTCTCACATCTCTCACTATCTCTTCTTCTTTCACTTTCTCCCAGTTTATCTATCTTTTTCTCACACACACAGTCGCCCCCCTCTCCCTTTTATTATTCTCCTTTTCCGTCAAACTCAGTCTTTTTTGCCTTCGTGACGATCCGTGCGAGGATAGATACCCCATTAGTAAGTACGCAAGGGTAAATTTTTTTGCCCTTGCAAGGGTTCGTGCTAATGGGGAGCCCATCCTTGCACGAACCGCTGTGATGGCGAAAAAAAATTCGATGGGGAATGAGAAGAAGAAAAGGGAAGAGGGGCGATGATAGAATCAAGTGTTTATTTGACTTTGAGGAGTGCTTTAGAGGTACTCCTTGATGGGGAGGGAAGAGAAATGAGAGAAGAAGATGTAGAAAAGAAGAAGAAGAAGATGAGAGAATAAAAAGGGTGGTACTTAGAAAGTTGGGAAGGGAGAGAAAGCTCTCCATCATTTTGGATTTGGGAGGAGTGAAAGATTTATGTTTTTCTTTTTATAGGTGGTGTGGAATAGAATAGTGGTGTGTGACAGAAAGTGCATGGTGTGAAAAAGTAAAAGTTAGATGGATTGTGTGGGTGAGTGTAAGTTGTAGTGTCAAATAGGCGCTCCCTTATTTATATTAAGTGCTTATAAGAGGGGTAGCTACAAATTTATTTAGGTTGTTATTGGAAAGTGCTAAATGATCAACTCCTCTCATGATGCTTACTCCAATCATATCTTCAACTTTAATTAGAACTAAAAATAAACACGCTGCTTAGAGTGCCTCGCTTCTAACTAAGAGTTCCAACTCTATTTAGAACAGAAAACAAACACCCTCTCAGAGGCTCAGAGTTGATTATTGATGCGTCCAACCTCGGTCTTCTAGAGATCTGACCTGCAAAACAAGGTTAAATTGTCAAAGACCATCTTTTTTTTATGACCGAATACACTGTAATGCTTAAGTCAGTAAATTTGTCAAATATTCATTTACCTTATATAATATCCATTATTAATTTTTTGTGTAATTTAAGCATGTGAAGAGGTAAACATTCTACGTAAGAGTCTCCTTCCTCATTGAGATATGTCCGTCAGGAAGTGATTCATGTCATGATTCGTTTCCACATCAAGATATGGCAGAGTACAATCACATCATATAGTAGTTGGGGTAGTGGTCGATGCAGGCGGTGAAGGCTTAGTTTGCAAGGTGAGCCCAAGGCTTTATGAAGATTCAGTTGTAAAAAACATACTCCAGCAACTCTCTCCGACTCTTTTAATCCTTGTTCTAACTCGCCTAAAGTAACCAAAATTCAGCATCTCTCTCTCTTTAGTCCATGTCCTAGCTCACCTATCGTTTTTCTTCTCCCGGTTTATTATAAATACCCATTGTAACAGGCGTTCTGATAAATCAGCATTGGAGCTATAAAAATGTCAGCATAGCCACAATCATACCGAAGGCAAATCAGTAATGCAATGGAACCCATTAGTCGTTGACCAGCTATTAAACAAATTCTAAACCAAACAACCATAGAAAAACAAATGCAAAAGCATAAAGACACTTCATGTTTGTTGTAACAATAAAATCTTATCACCTACCTATACCCATATCACTCTTTTCAGGCAGGAAAAAAATAAAAGAAAAAGAAAAACTAACACGACTGTATTCTCATTGTAACCCGTAGTTTCACAGTTGCTCAAAATGGACTACAAAGATATACTAACTTCAAGTCTATTGACTACTGTTGAATTCGTATATTATGTATTTGTCATTCAAAAAACAGAAGAAACGTTTTTTGCACCTAAAGAAATGAAAATTTTGCAGCACTTCAAACTCGTGGATTTGGAATCTTTGTCAAATTCATACACACTTTCATGTTTATAAAGAACAGGGACTCTGCCACAAGGATATATCACTAATAAGTTCTCGTAACTGGTCTATGAGATCCTTCAGAATCTTGTTCTTATCTTGAAGTTCCTGTACAAACCAAACAAACAGTTAAAATCCCGTGAAACCTTGAGAATTCTATTGAGAACGTTAATTTTTTGTTTATTAATAGTCGCACACGGGAAAAGGTAATTATACAATTCAGGTGAAATTCACAAAAGTTAAAGTTAAAAGCAAGAAAACAAAAGGTACAATCTGGCCGCTTTAGAATAAAAGTATCTGAACCAAATTAATAGAATAAAGTTAACATGGGATTTGCATCTATGGAAAAGAAGTAACATGGACGCATAAAACACTGTAAAGCAAACATAATGTGAGCAACAAAGGATAAAAGGTGTATATACTGCACTAAGAAAGGTGCCTATTGAGATGGAATTGGACCTGCTAATTAAGGAATGTGGTATTCAGTCTTTTACAGATCAAAGCTGCAGCTCCACAGCCCTAGAAACCTGTCAACTGTGCTTGGTTGCCCTCCACTCTTTTGTTTTAGATCTTCAAGGAAGACTAAGCTTTTATTCAACTCTAGTCTTATACAAAACTTCAACTGAGAAATTGGAAATGAACTTCCTAGAACTCATAAAACATTGCATACCTCTTGTTGCAATGCAATTTGAATTATACTTTAACCATTTAAATAGTTCTACTTATACCTGAACTTGGGTGATTCCACACTATGTATACCAAAGTTAGATAGAAAACATAAAGCATACATCCCAAAATAATGAAGAAGCCTGCGCTCAGAAACCAATACACCTCCAACATAAGCTGTATGCTTTAAGCTCGTCCCAAACAAAGTTACAGAGAAAATGCAAGTTACTAGGTGCCATCGATGGGAACCAGTCAAGCCTATAAAATTAAGTTTGTGAGAACAAATGCCAATGGTTTTAACAACAGTTGAGGCATACACCTCAAGGTGCATCTGAATGCAGGGTGGTTCAAAATAGCTCTAAGGCACATGTTTCCATTTTGAGATAGATGAGTTGGACACGCGAGGCGTAACAAAGTGTACAAGTTGTTTATTTTGCATATTTCAATCTTTTAAAACTTCAATTGAAGTTGCCATTTTAGATCTGTTGCTTACATTTGTAGTTGCCACACTTCAATCTCGTTGTATGTGACATTTATGCAATCCCATTGTAAAACTAACAGGTGATCAAACTGTATGCTAGATTTGATCAATAGTGTCATTTAACTTATATTCAGAGTTGGTCATAGAATATATTTTTTTGAAAGGCTGTTGGTCATAGAATATTAGTCATTGAGTGGAGAAAACTCAGGAGGGGACCCTAAACCCTACAAAAAAAGGGGGATTCAATGGTTCATGGAGTAACCCCCCACCTCACTGCAAAAAAAAAAAAAACCCTTGTGATTTCTCATAAACTTCAACGGTCTCGCGTGCTGAAAAGAGCGTTGAAATACTGTGACATGCTCAACATGACCCTAATAATTGACAAAAAAAACATTGGATATACTCATACACCATCAAAGTTCTGACTCGTTAACATTTAGTAATCATTTACATTTGTGGTTATTATCAATAAAGCAAATAAAACCATGTTTACCCCTTGCTTCTCAGTGCTCGAGGGCTAATGTCATTTGACGAGTTTGTGCACCATTGTGTATCACAAATTTCTTCGTACATTTGATGTGTGCTAGAAATGAAATTTCAACACAAATGCCCAGCATATAATCAAAATGCAATCAAACGAACAATTCTAGTAAGCACTGTAAATAAACATTTTTCAGAAATGTGAAGCACCTTTCTTAATTTCTCAGCTCGCTCCTCTAATTTCCGGACTTCCGCTTCATCTGCTTCAGCTTTCTTTCCACCATCAACGCCACCCGCCTCAGTTACCTGTATCAAAATCAAAAACACAAATCAATCACCAAAACCAAAATGTGTTATCTCCATTTCCACCAAATCAACGAAAACAAACATCTAATCAAACCTATCGAACTACACTAACCTTCTGAGACTCGATAGTTGCCTCAATAACCGACCTCAGAGACGAAACCAGAGACATGAAACGATGACCAGCGGCTTCGACAGACTGTCCGCGAATCTCCGAGTCTTCGTCAGGATTGTTCGAATCAGAACCCACATTGTCGTTGGTGGTGGTGGTGGCGGGAGACCACAAAAGAGCATCAGAAAGCTCGTCGTTCAAGGCGGAGAGGATCTGATGACCTGCGTTGATCGTCTCCTCTACGATTTTCAGTCCTTCTTTCGCTAAATCGTTCGTTGATTTCTCGTTCGTCGCTGCTGTTGTTGAGGGTTTTTCATCGTCGACGTCCATGGTGTCTTGATCGGTTGCCATTTTGAAACCCTAGTTTTGATTTGGGGGAGACGAGACCAAGAATAGTTCTTCCCTCTCTCTGATTTCAGTTTGAATGTAACCTTCACTCAACAAATCACATGGTTTTACATTACTTTTTCACGCTGCTGAATTTACCATTACTTGTGGAGTCAAAATGTTTTGACCCATTCTTTACATGCCACGTGGATGATATCACTTGTCAACAAGTTGACAGGCACATAAATGAGTAGCGCAAAGATGCCAACAGATATCAACTCAGCGGTAGACTTGTGGTGAATTGAATCACAAATCTAAAGTTCTAACCCTAATGACGACATCTAAAGTGAGAGGGGTTAAGGGATTAAAAACAAATAATGGTGGCTTGAGTGACTGAGCGCTACTCTATTTAGCACGAGATTTAGGAATATGCCGTAAAATCATGAAGAGTGAACTAGGTAACGGAGACCACACCTTCCTCAACCCTTTCACAGGAATATAGATGCTAAACATTTCTCCTCAGACCCGCTACTCTATTTAGCTGATGCCATGTCTGGCGAATGCTGTTAGTTTGAGATCTAAAATCATGAACTTTTACGGGACGTAGCACACTCCAAAGTTGAAGATTTGAGGCCTATCTCCTATTAAACCGCGCTCCAACAATTCTGGCACTTTGCTCTGCAAACCATGTGGAACGAGTTAAACTCATGGCAGTCATTCTAGCTTTACCTGGTTGCTCTAAAAAGGACTTTATCATTGGGGTTGCAGGTTTTTCAGCAAGCTATTATCTGAAAATTACACAAACTTTTAAACGAGAAATTATTGGCGAATACATAGAACTTGTGAAATATATACAAAACAAGCTATTAACTGAACTTGGGGAAACTATATTATTTAGTGAAGAGAGAGATACAACCTCAATTTCTATGATACAACCTCAATTTTTTCTGAGGAAACTACAAGCAAAGAATTTATAAGTCTCCCCAAAGAGACCTGATTGATTCTATTCTTACATACACATATTGTTTGTAGGTTCCCTTCAACCGCTCGTTTCAACTCATAGTTATCATTCTGAATAATGCTGCAGTCGTTGTCTCTTTGAGGAGATATTTTTACATTACCTCAAAAAGCTGCAACTTCAGGAGAACATGGGAAGACTCAAGTTATGCTTTCTCTTTGAAAGTCGATTACCAAGATTGTCTATCTATCACCACCGGGGGTTGCACGTATAAATGATTTTTCTTTACAACTATGCAGTCAGATATCTTCCCCTGGGAGAATTCAATAGGAACAAAGATCAGTCCAAATACAAGTGCAAAAAAAAACGTGTCATATCAATTAGGCACTTAAATGAACCCCCTAAGTACTACATCACAAGGAAACTCCATCTTCTAGGAATATGCCATGTCGAACACCTTGGGTTACTTTATTTTGGGGGTCTCTCAATGTGCCATAAACTTTCTAGTTAAGTTGGATACAACACACACATTCACTTCCTAAAGCAGCCTGAGTAAACCATGTCAAGCATGTAGCAGCAAAATCAATAGCATAACGGATGTTTGAATTATAATAGATATAAACAAGTCTCTTACTAAGGAAAAACTGACCAAGGCTGAGAGAGCTTACTCGTCAGAACAAGAACAAGTAAGGTCAAGCATCATGCATCCTGGAGAATAATCAGCTTATCCTCGTCAAGCCTGCTTGTAGTGCTCACTATGGATTCTGTATTGAATTCGATTTGACAAAACGTGCAACTTCTCGATATAGTTGTTCACCATCGAATGGTTTTGACACATAACCATCCATTTCAAACTTCAAGCATTCTTCATGAGTAGCTTGGATCACATCCGCAGTCATGGCCAAAATTGGGACATGCCAATTTGAGACGTTTCCATATTCTTCCGCAGATGCCACCCCACTTTGGATGTGGTCATTAATGTTGCGTTCCATATCCCGAATTCTTTTTGTGGCTTCAAACCTGGTAAAAAAATCAACCAGTCAAATACAAACCTGAAGAGAAAAACATTAACAATGCATCATAAGAACTCATCTAGGAAGGTAGTTATAAATGAATGCCACCAGAATCATTTATGGATTTAATGCATTTTCAAGTTCAGGTTTGCTGATCATCCAGCACAATACCATGAACTATGCCTCCTAAAAGTTTGTCTAATGTGTTATACATACCCATCCATCTCGGGCATTTGGATATCCATAAAGCAGGCATCAAAATTATGGGGCGGTCTAAGGCACTCGATTGCCCTTTCCCCACTGTTTGCACATTCCACTTTAGCCCCATATTTCTTCAAAGCGCCAGCAGCTACTTTAAGATTCACTTTGTTGTCGTCAACAACTAGTATTTGTTTCCCGTGAAGGAGATTTTCGAGCTCCTGAATAGGGAGCCCTCCATTACGAGAGGTTCCCTTGCTTCCGACACCCATGGCTCGTTGTAAAGAAGCAGCAAGCATACTTGCTCTTAGGGGTTTCATGATGACAGTTGGAGTATAACCAGCAGACTTAGCGGCACCATTCTTGGTAGAGACAATGGAATTAGCTAGAAGAAAGAGTTTAATATGCTCTGAACAATCATAATCGCGCAACTTATTGAACAAAGGATCTGACAGATCATGAACCTTTTCCCAAGCTTCTTTTTCGACCAAGAACATGTTGATGACTTTTATCCCACTGCTAAAGCAAGCAACACCTTCATTTAGATTACTTGCTAATTCAACATGGATTCCTAGTCGTTGGAGATGATATCTTGTGACATTGGCACGAACACATCTGGGGTCCACCACCAATGCAGTCATCCCTTGAAACTCGGAGGGCATTGACTTTGGCTGTTTGCTTATCTGCTGGTTCTTGTGATCAGACAAACTGGAACGACCATTTGTGAGGACAGCAGTAAAGGTGAAGGTAGATCCAATCTTGGGCTCACTGACAAATCCTATTTCCCCCTTCATAAGACCAACCAAACACTTGCTAATACTCAATCCAATTCCCGTGCCCCCGTGAATACGTGAAATGGATGGGCCAACCTGCATAAATGGAGTGAAAACTCGGGACTGGGCTTCTACAGGGATTCCAGCACCTGTATCCTCAACTGATACAATTAGATTGATGAGATCAGAAGAGGTAGAAGACATAGTTGGTGGACATGTGGATTCCTCTTGATTGAAACTCTTGAAACCTCTCCAGCTACGGGCCCTATCTGCAACAGGAAAACCACTCAAGGTATTCTTTGGTGATGCTTCAGTCTCAACTTCTATAGAGCTCATAACTTCCTCAACAAGGTGCACTGTCACAAAGATATGTCCTTTATCTGTAAACTGCAAAAAGAGGAACTATGAGAGTCCATGAATAGGATAAAATACAGTCCAAATGACATACACGGTAAATGATCACATGTTTGATGATACAAAGAGGATCATACCAATGAAATTTCTTGTTTCCACCTTTTTTTTTCCTTTTGAGATTTTTCTTTCATTCATGGAAGAAACAGAAGTTCAATGAAGGTTTTCTACCAATGGAAAACATGCATTTTTAAGTTATGCTTTAATAAATCTCTTGCATTGTGTTTTGGATTAACGGAAAAACTCTGGGGAAAGTAGTCAGCAGTTGAGGTTAAAGATGACCAAATCTTCTATATTTTACATTGCAAATGCTCCTTGTCCCTCGCTAATAAAGACGGTAGATGTTAGCCACTTGAGGTTAAAGATGACTATATGTCTTCTGTTTTTCGGAGCAAATGCCCCTTGCCCCTCTACTAATAATACATATCAATTTTGAGAGTTATTGTCATCTTCACCTGAAACCTCCCTTCTTTTAACCTCTTTCTCCCTTCTCATGATATTTATTTCTTTCTGTGGAATTTTTTTCCTTTAAAACCACATACAGCCTTGTAATTGTCCAAAGTATAGGTTTTGAGATTGAGAATCTTACTCAAATGTGACAACAGGAGAATTGATAGAGTACTTACTTTGATTGAATTACCCATGAGATTCGTGATGATTTGTCTAAATCTCCCAGGATCGCCAATTAGAATTTCAGGAACCCGGTCTGAGATGTAAACTGCCAACTGCTCTCCATAAACACAATTCTTAAGGTCAGAAAGAAAGACCTGGAGCACCAAAATTCACGGATGAGGCGGAATTTAAATAGTATTTTACCTCTATTCCTTTCTTCTGGGACTTCCCAGAAAATAGTGACAAAACATCATCTAAGATAGCCCGCAAATCAAACTGAACAGCCTCAAGCTCAAGTTTACCAGATTCAATCCTGGCCTGATCCAAAACCTCATTTATGAGTGAAACAAGAGCTCTTCCACTACCCTGGGCTGTTCTTACATAATCTTGTTGTGTTATGTCTAGTTCTGTGTCCATGAGCATCTGCAACATCCCTGAATATACAATAACACTTTTACATTAACCTACCACTCTATATTCTATTTCTTAAAGGGACAAACATACTGATAATTTATCATTTGTGCTCACCTAGAACACCATTCATTGGCGTCCTGATCTCATGGGAAACAGTAGCCAGGAACTACAAAATATAAATATCAAATTAATTCATTATACAAATCATAACAATAATGAGTCCCAAATGAACCTTCATTAAATCACAACAAATACCTGTGACTTTGCAACATCTGCTGCCTCAGCACGCTTTTTAAGCTCCATCATTTTACGGTAATCTTCCTCAACTTTGGCAATCCTATTAACTGTTGCATGGATTATGTATCCAACCAGCAATGCAATTATTAGGATGCCAAATGAAGTTGTCATTGCCAACCATGGCCATGGCGGTTTCTGCTTAAATCTGTTCAAAGAACAAAAGAGATAATGAGCACACATTTAAGTCAATTCTGAAACAAATCATTATTATCGAGGAGATTATCATTTACCTGCAGCGCATCTCATGCCTCCTAAATGGGTCTCCAAAACTAAGTGTACTGATATGATACATTCCATCATCTGTTACATTAGAACCATACATGCTAATTCGATCAGAGACATTAGTGGTGTCATATACATTGACAAGGATGGTTTGCTTGCTAGCCAGCTGATGAAGTAATTTCTCAACAAGTGATTCTATATCAAAGACTCCTCCAAGGTACCTGTAGGAAATAGTCACATAAGATAAGTGAATGATGAATGTGATGTTTGACATATACATTATCACTAGTGATTATCACTTAAGTAGATATTGGGTAGGATTTTTTAATTAATATTTTTATTTGTTTATTTTTAAAGCAATCAGGGGTTTTAAGAATTATACTTTGCTTCTTTTTTTCATCCTACGGAGTATTCAGTCACAGAATCATTTTCATCCGATATATTTGATAAGTATGTCACTTATTGGTCATTCAAAGACCATAATCTCGCCATAAGAAATATACGAGAACCTTAGACAATCAAAGAGTAGTTCATTATTCATAACCAAGGATTGTGATTTCGTTTCTTGAGTTAATTTCGGTCCCCCGATTTTAAGAAATATTTCAATGTATAAAGAAAAAACGTAAAATTTTCAAGGATACATGAAATATATAATGAATTTCGAGGGTATATTAAATATATGAAAAATAAGATGCAAATAAATAAATGTATTAAACACATTAAATGAAATCAAAATACCTATAATTAGATAATCAGGGTTTCGTTTCAAAAATCAATATATAAGTAGAAGAAATGTTAATTAGGGGGTGGTTTAAAAAATAATAAGTACTTAGAGAATAAATGATAATTAGAAAGAAAAAAAAAACCCTCGAAATTTTTTTTTGAAAAAAATCCTGTAATTTTTAGTAGCTAGTTTTTGTATTTTTACGAAAAAAATCATTACGAAAACTTGAAATTTACGAAAAAACCCTTGAAAAAATATAATTTTTTCTTTCGCCTTTTTTCTTTTCGTAATTTCAACAAAAGAAAATCTCGTGTAATTTCACGAAATCACAATCCCTTGCTCATAACTACAATATAAAAATATTTAAGACCACTCTTTCATGAAAATCTTAAGTATTTGACCATATGAAGATATAAGATGAAGATTACTTGATAATGTGAACTATCGATTAATATTTTATATCAACTTCTAGCATACATCTGGTTAAAATAGTCCCCTGTTCCGAAAATTCTGGTTAGATATCATTCAATCTTTACTAACTCATAAGATAGATGAAAAGGAGAGGCCCCATACCCATCAGTTGCTTGGATTCGCTCATTTGGAGTGACATTTGAAGAAAGTTCTCTTTTGTATACAGCAAAAGTAAGTATCACACCAAGGCGATTCGATTTGAGTAGTCTGAAAGGAGCTGTAAGTACACCCTTTCCAGATTCTCTTGCACGTAAAACATTCTCACGATCTTCCTGCAGTAAGAATGGTTTTCCAAATGTTAGAACTCTACAACATTTGAAAAAAAAAATGCTAAATCACGAGGAATGCATATTTACAGAGCAAGAACTAGACCTTTCCCGACAGCACATCGAGTGAAATCACATGTGAAACGGTATCCTGTGCAAAGATAACAGGGGCATATTCTTCTCGAACAGGCGAAGTCTCGAAGATTTCTGGAGCATAGTCATCTTCCTGAACTGGTGTTTGTTCAAGTGTATCCATTCTCTTGATAGTCCATCCTTGTTGTTTCTCAAATTGATCCCTTTCAGAATGGAGTACTCTAACAGCATAGGCAACTCCACTCGTCAGCGGCCTTTCAAATGTTGTTCTCTCGGTATACCTAGCAAAAGTTTTCTATTGATGCCACATGTTAGATTTCTCCCCACTCCAATTCAATGGCTTGAGAACTTAAATCTAGTATAAACTTAAAAAAGCACTGTGCCTTCTCAAGCATTTAAGGTCGAGAAATACATATAAACCAGACTAAAATATAGTGACTCAGAATAATACTAGAAAAGGATACATTTCAATCCAGAAATAAAATAAAAAAAAGTAACAGTGACGCAATTTAGCATCTGATATAGACAATACTCAGTAGGGAAAACAAAGAATCTTCTTTAGCATTCAAAGGCAAAAGCACATAAATAAATAAATAACCCATTATCAATACCATAAAATGGAATTTCTTTAAACAAGCAAAATTGAAGCAAATGGACATTTGGAACAGACATTTATTAGTTCTTGATCACTCAAAGCTCTAGAACTTAATATAGTAAGAAATAAGAAACTGAACCAAATGACCCAAACTCAATATTATGAAAGGAACTCATAGCAAAGCAAACAAAATTGAAGCTAATTGACATTCTAAACAAAAACAATAGAATTTTAATCGAAGTACCTGATCAATTGCTGATGGGATCTTGGCATGATGGAAGGTTGAGATCATGATTGACAAAGCCTGAATATGGTTCAAGCTCACATTAAACTGATCTTGCAGCATCCTTGCCCTCTCATCACACATGCTTGCAAGGGTGTCCTTCCTCTTTTCTACCATCTGAGAGTTCATATACCATAAGGTCCACATAGAAACGAAAATCCAACCAAAAATCCATGTAGCCAAAACCTTCCTCCACCATGTTTTTTTGACCTTCCTTGAACCAATATACTGATAGTACTGATGTTGCATCCTCCATCCTTTGCCAGAGATACTCTCCCACAACTTGAGCCATCTCTTCCCCCTCTCCCCACTAAGAAAGGCAATCTTCTCCATTATTCCAGCATTAATGAACCAGTTCATTGAGATTTCAGATAGAAAAAAACAACATAGCATGAAAAAGAAGTGCCCCACAACCTTCAAATCAATGCCAAACACATGGAGATAACTCATCCACAGCAAGAACCAATCCTGCTTAACCAGAAAGAGTAAAAATATAAAGTGGGTCTATCACCACTAGTTCATTTCCTGAAAAGGTCCAAACTCAAAATCAAAATCCACTCCAAACTGCCTAATTAACCTCAAAATCAAAACCCCAAAACTCCCAACATCAGAACCCATAACCCATCACCAAGTTACATCAAACAACCAGAAAGACAAGGCAGAGCCCCCACAACTGGTGGTTCAAAACCACAACCCAGCCCAGGAGGCCAGCACACCCAAATTTTGGGGAAAGTAAGACCACCCCACCAGCTCCTCCACTGATATATTGAGCTCCCCAAAGTCTATTTTCAAACAAACAACCAAAGACCCAAAACTCCAACCACACAAGTATCTAAAACCATCTCAACTCTCAGCTCTCCAAACCTCAAATAGCAAACAACCCCTACCTAGATTCAAAACTCGCTTATATAATAGGAAACCCAACAAAGAATCTGTCAGAAAATCTAAGTTTCAACCCCTTCAATTCCTGAAATTAAATAACCATAGAAATCAAGCATGTGGGGTGTTAATGGGGTTGACTCTCAACTAGCATGTATTATGTGAGAGAGATCTATTAAGGCAAGAACAAGAAGAGCAATACAACTATAAGAAGAAGGACAACAAGAAAAGATTAGATTCACACTGTGATAGCAGAATCTATGCAAGAAAAATAAAAGATTAGAAGAATATGAGGGTGGTAGAGAGAGGTGTCTGCTACTTAGACAAAGCCAGAACCATTATCTTCATCTGTCCACCCAATAAAAAAATTCAAATATTTCGTTAATTAAATCAACAAAACAAAACCATAATAATAATAAAGGGTAAAAAGGGTATCTATCCATCCATCCATCCATCTTCCACTTTAGCTGATACAAGTGCTTTTCCAATAATTTATATGTTCACATCAATAACCATTGAAATGTACAAGTTCTACAAGTTAAATCTCTGGTTTGTGTTCTGTTATTAAAATGTCTAAAATATCCATGAACAACAAGTGGCTTATGGGGTTGGGGAGAGAATTGGGGGCATTAGATGCCCATTGCTTTATGAGAAATTCTCAAAAGGGAACAAGAGTTTTGGTACATTATAATGGTGTGGAAGGAAGATAAGAAGGGGTGGGAGGCCCCCATGATAAAAACCTCTCTCAAGGTGTTGTTAATTTGTTATGTTCTTTTGTCTTTTGGAATCTAGGCTGGCTGGATTGATGTGGGCTGGGTTTGGTGTTAAGAAATTTGTAATAATCTTCTTATAAAAGTTAGTTGGGTTGTAATTGGATAAAAGGTAACTTTTCTTCTTTAAAGTACATACAAATTACCAATAGCTGTAAACCAATCTTGCTCCACCCACCATGAAATCATATTGAGTCATGTGATAAAGTTGGTTTTGATAGCAAAAAAAATGTAACCTCAATTTTAGTGAAACTATAAGTGATTAGGTGTTAGCTTAGTTAGTAAGATTTATTGTGACAAATATTACAAATCACCACAAACATTTAATTAAGTTTAAGATATGTTAAAAACTTTCCCCATTTTTTGAAAAAAAAAATGTTAATTGATGAACCTTAATCGGTTAGTAAGTCAAAGATGAACCCGACGTAATTAACTACCATTGAAAATGCGTTGAATTACAATGCAATCTATAATACACAAGAGTTGTTCTACACTGCGAGGGTGGGAAAGAGGGAGGGAGGAGACCGTCCATCCCCTTCGGGATGCGTACATAAAAAATGATGATGCACATCCCGAGGAGGATGGAAGGTCCCCTCCCTCGCTGATTTCCTCACCCACTTCCTCGCCATTTAGAATTTTTGAATACACAGAAAAATAGCTTCTAGACATAATTACAACGCAATTTATAATTGGTTTTAAAAAAAAAAAACAGGAGTATGAATGCATACATGTTTATAGAGAATCTAATGTGGTGGCGAACGCATTGGCTAGGATAGTGCAAGTAGAAAAGACTACAAAAGAGATTGATTGGAGTTCGCTTCCGATTAGACCTAGGACTTTACTTTTGTTAGATAAAAATAGGACAACTTATGTCAAAAATTGTTAAATAGGTTTTTGAGGAGTATTTTCTTGGGTAAAGTCATAATATATTTTCAATGTTTAGTGATTTTTTAAACAAGTAATATAGGTTTGGCATCCTGAGTTGTTACTCCTGAAAGTTTAATTATTCAAAAAGAGAAAAGCTAGAAAATCATGTTTTGTAAACATGTTTTGCAACCAGGATGACGTGTCATGTTCCGGAAAGAATGATGAAATCTACGAAGATTTTATGTGTATCTCAAAATTGTAAAAAAACTCCTCTAACGATGCCACATCATCATGGTAAATTTACAAAACATAATTTCCTTAGCCTCACTCATTAAAATATACACTTCTAGACATCATCACTAAACCCTAAATTTTAAGTGAAATGAAATTGGAAGGGAAGTATAATGGGTCCCACTTACTCACCTAATAGAGCATTTACTAAATCTTCTAGTTTCATGAGAGGATTGGGAGTTACATGACTGTTACATACTGAATGATGCTCAAGTAAGGTTGCCTTAACAGCCATCATGTTTTGCAGCCTCTATTATTGACCTTCTGTCCTTAAATCATGGAACAAAACCCATCTTTAGGGTTTTCAGTATGTTTGGAACCTCTATATATATATATATTTTCCTGATTTAACTAATGAAAAGGTTATAGGTGAAGCATTTAAATTATCAACTGCTATTTCCTCGAGTCTAAAGCATAAAAAACATATAGGATCTTTGTTTTTGAGTTTGGACATTTGACAAATACAATCTTAAAAGGACTAAAGTTAATGAAAGCCAACTCCTTTGATTTAGAGTAAACTTGAATACTTTGATACAAGTTAGAGAAGTTGCTTGTGTAGAAGTTGGCATATCATATCATCATGATCATCAAAATTCATTTTCGATACTTTCAGTTCGGCAATTCCATGAAAAGGGATATGACGTTTTTTTTTACAATTGATTGTCATATACTTAATAAAAACTAATAATAAAAAAAAGGGGTGTCTTTGGTTTTTAAGGAAAAAAATTCATGAAAAAATTACAAATAAATAAATGAGAATGAATTGGAGAGAGAGTAAAATTTATCTGGATTGATATTGAATATTTTTCACAAAAAAAAAAAAAAACAAACAAACCAAGATGATAAACTCTCACCAAAGAGATGATAAACTATTTCTTCCTCTTTTCCTCATCTCCCTAACATTTTTTCTTGAGAAAAAATTTATTTGAAACAAATAAACACTAAGTTAAACTTGTTAAGCTCTCGAATACAAAAATGGTGCGACATCTGAGATTTTAGAGATGCCATTTAAAACTCAAAAAATAAATCACCCAAGTATATAAGAAAAATGTTTTGGCTTTAATTCACATACATATTTGTAGAGGCGTCACATAATTTGTCGGTTCTACTCATGGTTGACTCTTGATGGACATAACCGAAAACTGAAAGAACTTTGTTAACCTAAGTTAGGTCAATCTCTTAGAGAAGATAAAATAAAATAAAATAAAATAAAAACTATGTAGAAACACAAAATTGTAAGAACACTAATAGTTTTAGAGGCTACATAATTAAGCAACATATCCTCACAACTAAATAAATAAAACATAATCTTCATACAAACGAAAACATAAATCTGATTTTTGTTGAACCGGGTTCTTGTGGCAGAATTAATATAAAAGGTCGTTGTTGTGTAAACCCACACTCACTATTGTCGTCGTGGTGCATGGTGAGTAAAAAATGTAATTTTTCGAAATATGTTGAAATTTCATATTTTTTAGTTATCGAAATATCTTTCAAAATTTGAAATATTAAATTTTTCTTAGAGAAATTTCCTTGGAGGAAAAAACAAATATTTCAATATGTAAAACAATAAAATATTATTTTGTTATCAAAAGTTTGTTATGCTAAAAATTATTATATAATACGTATTTTGAATGACATTATTAGTAGTGTGAGATTTTTTTATGTACTATTTAAGAGTTTAAAATGCATACTTATATTGTTAAATTCAAAATTACAATCGAAAATTTTACTTTTTTCTATATGAAATATTTCTTAAAATCAAGATACCATAATTAATTCGAAAGACAAAATCACAAACCTTGATGGTGGGCTAACAATGTACAAACCATAAAAAAAAAAAGATGAAAGGGTTGTAGGGTACTAATTTTTTTTAATAGTGGAACCCATCATAAGTGTGCACTTCAAAAGTAGGCTATACTGGAGCTGGCCAATTTCCAACAAATAATAATTACCATTAATGTTTAAAGAGATGCATATAACTAGTTCTAGAGAGCTTAGGTAAGGTAGTCAATTTTTTATCATCTCATCGAGGTATAAAGGTGCCAAACAAATTGAGAATAGAGTGCTATCTATAGTGCATTAGGTATTTATGCCTGGGTTTTTGCCTGGTGCATTCAGGCACCATTAGATTGCATTTGAAATAGTAATATTTACAAATCTTCGATCAATTCAGATGGTGCCTGATTGGCACCCAGGCAAAAACCAGTCAAAAATACCAGTGCAATTAGGAAAACCGTTGAGATAAGATCTATTACACTTTGTTAATTGAAAAGTTATGATAACCAATTATTAATCAAGGTGGGCGATAGCCACTCATGGATTCCTCATTTTGTAGAAACATCAATATTTTATTCAACAAACAAAAATTTATTGGCTTGTATTGCCAATACAATGAACTAAGCATCCAATGCAAGTGTTGATTAAAGGAAGATTGTAGTTAGGAGCAATGTATCAAGATATTGAATAAAATTTAACTTTGAAATTTAGCAATGTTGTATGCTAACTTTGCAAAATCGCGAATATTTGGAATGATATCTCGGGTTAAATGTTTCATATTCAAGATTTGGTATGGTTTGGTGTAAAACTTGTCCGATGCTTGTTCACAAATACATACAAAAGAGTTCTATAGATCCCAAAACCTAAGAATTTTACTCTTACCTTATTGGTACACAATCCCATTTTGTAAGGCATGTAATGTTCTATTTTCATGTGTTATTAGGAACCCCTCCCTCAAGGGACAAAAAAAACCCCTAGAAGTGCTTAATGTGGATGTTCTTAGAATGACAATAGAAGTGTGATTGGTTCGACATTTATAAATTCAATCAAAAAACTCAAACTCATCTCATTCATTGATATATAAATGTTTCTCTTTGTTTTTTGTTTCATTTTCTTTCCTTAATAAATATCTTCGTGTTTGATCAAAAAAAAAAAACTCGTTGCCATTTCGATTGGTAACGCAATTTGATCTGTCTATCAAAGAGAGGATTTTTTTTTTCCCATAATAAGGGGATTGAATATAGAAAAAGAAATCTAAAATCATTTTAGTGAGAGTGCTATGATAACTCATAATTCATGAGGTGAAGGTAAATTATTTGGGAATGAGAAAGAGGAGGTCATAGTTAAGTACAAAAAAATTAACTAGACTTTGATGCTTACTTGCTCAACTGTTCGATGACGCTTACCAGTACTTAACTGAGTCAGTTCAACATCTTAATGCAGAGTTGTTCGACTGCAAGATGAAGCCTACCAATTTCGCAGGCTTTTGGCAAAATTCCTAAGAAAAATGTCATTCGACAATCAGAAACAAAAGCAAACAAATAAAATGAATTGAAATTTTGTTGAGGAAATGTGAGCCATGTGAGGGAGGAGGAGGAGGAGGAGGCTTCTTTCTTTGTTCTTGCTCAGTGGCAATTTCGAAAGTCTTCACAAAAGTCTATGGGCATTTTCGTCATAAAATGGGAAAAAAAAGGCAGCTCATCATCTGATCTGAGTGATTAGGCCATCACTCAAATAAACAGCTTTATCTTTATCCGTACTGACAGAGACATCTCACGCACGTTAACACCGCTTTCTACTGTTTTCTCTCTGTCATCACATCAAATTGGTGCTTCACATGCTCTAGAACTCCTGTTCCGCCGCGTGTCAGGTGCGGTGTCAAGAATAGATGTATCTGCCACGTGGAACATGTTGATAGCACCCCCTATTTAATGGGGTCAACCCGCACGGTACACAACTTTTGCTCACTGTTTCACAAAGACACTCCCCGCCGATAAACTTCCTCGAGATCAGCATTTCTCAATTATCTAATGTTATTTTGCCCGCCAACAATCTCAAATGAGGAATAAATTGTTTTTTAATTTGAAATTTAGCTAGGGTTGGGCATTCCATTTTGCGATTTCGATTTCGATTCCGTAGTCCCGGTTCTATCTCATTCTATTCTGATTTTTTTTTTTTGAAATTGATCAAATTCATCCCGACCTATTGCATCCCAATCTAGAGTGGATGGGATTGAGATGATGATTTTCAATCCCGCTCATCCCGTCATATACCAAATTCTTTATTCGATGACTATTTAGTATATGCTCATTTCATTGGTTCCGAACCCGTTTGGGATGGACTAGGTCGTGATGAAGTCCATCCGTCCGATCTCGAATGGCATGAAAATCATGAGATAATGATGAAGTCTATCCCGTCCCATGTCCACCCCTAAATTTAGCTCTTGACTACTGGATAAGTTTTAATATTCTAAGTGCCCCTTGATGTACATTAACGCATGTTTAGGTCGTTATCAGATTTAACAACACTTTGAAAGGTGAAGGTGTAAAAACTACTAAACTATTATTAATCTTCTACCTAATATTCATTCATTCACCAATCTTGTCGATAATCCCTCTTATTATTCAAGAAATGTGATCATTTGAAAACTTATATTGTTACCATTAGTTTCACATTGCTCTTATCAATGATATTTGTTCATGGTTATTATATGCGAATTAGGTTTCCTAAAACAAAAGTTGTATGAAAATGTCAAACTCTTAACACAATCCCTACAAACATATAAGAATGAGATCATCTGACATCAGCCAGAAAGAATAATGGTTTAAAGCCTTCACTAAAGTTGCAGCTTAATTAGGCTTTCCCTCTATCTAATCAACAATTGTTAATTATATTTTAATCACCATTGCTTCACTTTAAAACTCTCTAACTCGATTGGTCGAAAATATATGCTTCTTGCCGCCAATGCTCTACTTGTTGCATTGACAACCATCGATTCTCCATGACGTGAGAAGATCTGATGCAGGGAAATATAGCCCATGGGATAACAAGAATAAATAATGTGATTAGTTTAATCATCTGGGCTAAGCTGTAACCCTCTTTCGAATTAATTTATGTAAGTAGGTCCAGTACACAATACACCAATCCATGATATGTGATGTCGATGCGTCTACATCCACATGGTCGAAGTGCTAATTAGCCTAATTTTTATGCGAATATGGTCTAATCTCAACTGTCCCACCACCCTAAAGAGGAAGATTATTAATGATTAAACATGGAAATCATTGATGTGTGAAGTTTGAACTAGATTGATTTGGATTGATTTGTTTCGTTGTTTTTTTTTTTTTTTTTGAAAGGCAAGCGGAAGATGGTATATTTTGTTTGTTTAAAGAATGAAGCGTGTAATTGATTCAGCTTTGTTGATGACTCAGAAACCATTATCTCAGACATTAGATGAGCTTGAAACTATTTTGAGTGTGATTTTTTGCACGCTTTACGGTAAAATATTATAAATCTAAAGGATGTGAAAAGATTATAGGTTACGTCTTATGAAAAAAACCATAAAATTAATCCTAAAACAAGAAAGGATTTGGCATATAATATATATACTCTCCAATGGAAATCCTTGAAACCCTGAACAACCAGCAGTGAGGGGGAGGACAGATGCACCTGGTGCATGCATTACCAAAACTGAGCTGAGGAAGAGTGACAGATGCACCTGGTCTCTGCATCACCCAAACTGAGCTCCAGGGGACAAAAGTAATGCTTAATCTCACAGAGAGAATCAACCCAGGGAACAGAGGTAACACTCAATTGAGGTTGACCGTAGCTATCAGAACAAATGATTCCGTAAGCAAAAGTCTGATTAAGTACCTTGATCACTCTGTAGGAACCACATTATCAATCTAAATGCATGGAAGTCATAAAATGCCGGCAAATTTGGTGAGTTCTATATGGTTAAGTATAAATGTATAATTAGATTTCGAATTTCAACATCACCGAAAGTTACACGAATCATTTCAGAAATTTTGGCACTTAAGTTTGAATGTTGAAACCAAGAATCAAACCTGAAAAACGTGTTCAGATACCTTAGGGCCACTGTTACTATCACTGCTTGGTGGGTGGTCGGCTATTGGAATACTGCACACGATCAGACGATACATGACTAAAAATAAAGTAAGTTTATTGGCCCCTAACATTACAAGTTCAACATAGGATGGTCTTCATAGCTTGGTTGATTAAAGAAAGTAAATAGAATAACATTCCTCGCAGCAATCAGATTGTGCAGATGCATTTTTCAAAAAAATTGGTAAGTGACAGGGTTATAGTGGTGGCCCTGACTAGCGATAACAATATAACCAATTCCGGAGGTTCTTTGAAGCATTTTTTTTTTAAGGAAAGAAAATGGTTCATGAAAACAAGTATATAAGTTGGGCTAATTTCGTGCTTCAATCAAACCAGAAAACTAAGAAAACAAGCCCAACAAAAGCTCAAGCAAGCCCATCAACATCCGTGTCTACCGCTGTGCATCTCAGAAGAGGTAACTATTATCCCACCCAATTAAACTTTTTTCCCTGTGGCAGCACAGAGAATATGTGCTGGTCTACATAACACACACCATACTGTCCACCAATATTGCCATCATTTGCTAGGAACACAATTATGTCTTTGCACTTTAGCTATGATAAAGCGAGGTAAATATTTATCCCACTCGAGTCTGGAACAAACCTAAAATGGGATCAGCTAATACCAAACCAAATAACCAATCACCATTTTTGCCATACGGCATGTCATGTAAGATCCTCTGACTCATAATTGAATCTCTGCTTGTAAGCTTAATGGATCACTTCTATTCTCAAAAAACGGAACTACTATCTGAATCTTGAAACACACTACAATTACGGAAAAGGCCAAAAGAACATGACTGGCAGTCCTATGCAAGAAGCAAAAATGATACACAAGGAGATGAGGCGAAAAACAAATTCTTTCACGTGGTAAGTGTAACTCACATCAGAACAGACCTTTTCTACTTGGAAATGTCGACGATCTCTCTGGTACAGCAGCAGCTGTAGTAGGTGATGGAGTACTTTCTGACTTCTGTCTAGTTGATTTGGGATCCAACAATGTCCTTTGGAATGTTTGTGGAAACCCAGTTGCAATTATGGTCACATGGACCTCGCCAGAGTATCTATCGTCAACTACAGCCCCAAAAATTATGTTCGCAGATGGATCCGCCAGGCTTGTCACAATCTGTATGGGAAGATAAATTTTGTACAAAGAGAAACATAATTAGGAACAAAAAGCTAGTTAAGATTGTGAAGATATTTCAGCTAGATTGAAGGAGTCAGAATTCAAAAAATGGAAATCCTTCCACAGGGTTTATAACAATCATTCAGAAAACAATACTTTTGTCTTGCAGCATATCCTGATAGACCTAAAGCATCTTTATTTAATAACTTGGTCTATTTCTCTATATTTGATGATGGTATACACCAAGTAGTACTTGTGACTTGTGAGGTGGATCAGATAATGCTTGAAATGTGGTATTAGTATTACATGGGTTTCAAAAGCAGCTTAGTAACATCGTGTCACACGAACTATATGAAGCCAGGATAAACTCCAAGATTTTGAGTCTCTTGTCAACTCCAAGATTTTGATTTTGATTTTTTGAAACAATAGTGAACGTAAAAGATGAAAATGAATTACCTGAGACACTCTGTTCACTTCTTGCAAAGTTAGATCCTTTCCTCCAGTAATGTTGTAGACAACACCTGTTGCCCGTTCTATTGACCTCTCAATCAAGGGAGCTGAGGTTGCCTGTATTGCTGCTTCTTCAGCTCGATTTTTGCCTGTGGAAACTCCAACACCAAGCATTGCAGTTCCAGAGTTCCTCATAATAGCTTTAACATCCGCAAAATCAACATTTACTAAACCTGGAATCTGCTCCATTGAATATTTATACATTTATATCCTTGTAAAAATCATGCAAGCTTTTATGAGAGAAATTTCAGTCATCAGCTATAAAGGCTAGTAAGAGAGAAGCTCACAGTGATTATGTCAGATATCCCTTGAACACCTTGGCGAAGCACGTCATCAGCCAAAAGGAAGGCTTCTTGTAGAGGTGTCTGTGCTGGTGCGACATCAAGCAACCGATCATTGGGTATGACAATCAGGGTGTCCACAGAAGCCTGTAACTTTTCAATGGCTTCTAAAGCCTACAATGAAGAAACCGAAAGGGCACTTGTTCAATGGACAGAACTCAACCAATGCACAAGTACTAATCCAATAAATGATGGTCAGACATGACATGGTCACTGGTCCATTGTAAGATTGGGATATCCAGTTTCATGATGGATAATTATTTGGAATATCTATTATGATGGGAACACCAAATTAGCAATTTTTATTGTCAGTGTGAAAGGAAACTGTATTACTTGTCATCTATACTGCTATGTAATAGTTGTCACTTTTGTTGTTACCTTACCTACAAAAATGCATGTTTGGGACAACAATCAAACATTTCAAGGCAAAAGTTGCTTAGGCTTCCATGAAAGACCACTTTGCATAATAATTTCAAAGTATAAAGAAAGAAATATTTCGGTGCACAAAAAAACAAGACAAGTAATATTGGTATCTATCTACAATATCTTAGAAATCAGAATGGTGTTTGGGATTGGAGATAAAAGACGGTTATGATTGAAAGATGCGGAAGACGTTGATGGTGGAGATTCATTATCAACAATGACATTTTTGTAAATAAGTTGCAAGTAGAAGGGCAAAAGAAATGAACAAAAAGGTGAAAAATTTGTGGAATGCATGTGGCGGAGAGATAAAATTTGCATTTTTTAAAATGAAAATCGTCAAAACTATCTACTTAGTTATCAAATTTTAGTAAACTTGGTGCGGTTGAAATGCATTTTTGAAGATCTTTTCAATGAAGCCAATCACTAATACAAATGCTTAAAGATTTAAAACCAATCACTAATACAAACGCTTAAAGTAATAAATATGCATTTAAAAAAAAACAATTGTAATCTAATGTGCTTTTGGAAAATCAAAGTTTGGGAAGGATTAATTGTGGCGATTTAAAATGTGGTTTTCCCTGATTGCTTAAAATATAGATGAGAGGGGTCATTTAGTCAGTTTTAAAAAATTTCAAGTTAAAACAAACCTGAACAGCCCTTCGGCGACCTTCAAAACTGAATGGATAAGTGACTACACCAACAGTTAGATAACCAGCATCCTTAGACAACTGAGCTACAACTGGAGCGGCCCCAGACCCAGTCCCACCACCCATTCCAGCAGCAACAAATACAAGATCTGAATCTGCAAGGATTCCATTGATTGCGTCTTTTGATTCCTCGGCAGCCTGCTCACCCAACTCTGGATTTCCCCCAGTACCTGTATTTCTGAACAAGGGATCTGTCAGTTAGGTATAGACACACAAACGCTTCAATTTCAAGATGGAGGCACAATCATATCAAAAGCATCTACAATTTTTTTAATTATGGAATCGTTCTCTAAACAAAAAATTTAACCATGTAACAGCATACCTAACCCACGAGTCAATTCTTCCCCTATCTGAACTCGCTTATTAGCAGTTGATTGCACTAGAGCCTGAGCGTCAGTGTTTATGACATAGAATTCAACTCCCTGAACATTCAATGAAAACTTTAGAAGGTTGAAAACGCAGTTGCAGTACAATAAAAAAAAGTCACAGCAACCCTAACGAAGGATTAAAACTAAACTAAACACAAAGGGCAGAAGCATGAGACTCCCTAAACCACTTAAACGGTTAGCATCAGCTTCGTCACTTAACCAAGAGTCAGACGCATCTATTATCAACAAAGATGCATACGAATGACACAACAACACTACAAATCTCCAATGTTCTGTCATTTATTTTACAGCTTTAATGATGACACTAGTACATATGGTTGACGACCAACAATATACGTGTCTGACACATGGAATGATAAACCTAGCAATAGACAATATCGTTTTCTTTTCTAGAAACTTTGTTTTTATCGGTTGTAGTTTTCACTTATAGATCAATGTTGCTACATATGTCCGATAAAAAGTTTCTTCTTTTTCTTTTCTTGAAAATCAAGTGTCCTTGTTACTTACATAGCTTTTAGGTGATGAATGTAACCAAAATGCTTTGTTGCTCGCAAACTGGGACATGTTTCAGACTTGCATACTGATTCTCACCAAGTTTTTACCATCACCACACTGACGTGGTTGACCTCCACGTGGAAAATTTCATGGCAACAGCTTGAAGTCTGAATTGTGTTGTATTGGCATTTGGAAAGATAGATTAAGGGAAGAAGAAGGTTCCCTCAAGATTCACGTGTAGGCAGATCAAATTGGGAAAAATTTTAGCAGCTTACGCTGTTAACTAAAGCTTGGTTAGAAAATTTGAGTGTACCACAAAAATGAATTAATTATACAAGTAAATAGAGATCAATTTGTATAGCAACACATTTTGGAATAAATGAGAATTTGGTAGCGGATCTACAAGCAAGCAAAATATCCTAGATAGTCTATTGAAGGTTGAAAATTGAAGCCTCCTACGCCATTTAAAACAATGGATATGTCTGATAAAACATTTAAACCAACAACATGCTTACTTGCATATATATATATATATATATATTATTTTTTATTTTTTATAGAACCTTCAAAATTTGAAACCAAGAATATAAATACATAACTTCACGCGCCGCAATTGTTGCATGTTTAACACCTTCATTCATAGTCAGTTCAAGAGTATAGACACAAAACACCAAGGATTGTGTTTTCATTTTTCGAGGTAATTTCAGTAAGTTGATTTTAAGAAACATATTGTTGTGTATAGAAAAACGCAACAATTTTGGTTGTAATTTTCAAGTTATCAATATAATTTAAGCATTTTAAACTCTTATATACTAAATAAAGAGTACCACAAGACTCATAATGTCATACAAACAATATATTGCGCAAGAATCATTTATATAAGAAAATTTTAATACTAAACTAAGGTTAAAACAGGTTTAAATGTAGGGAATTTGAGATTGGCCTAATAAAAGAAATGAATATTTCGGATTTCAAAAAAAATTGGTAATAAAAAAAAAATATTTCGTGAAATTTCAACATTTTTCAAGAAATCACATTCCTTGCAAAACACACACTATCATGATTTGAAGGAAGAAAATCAAAAAATACAACTTTGGCTTGAAACAAGGCGCAAAGAAAGGGAGCCAATTTCAAATTGAAGAGGGAAGGGTATAATAGTCAACTTGTTTCTGTTAGTTAAGTAAGCACATGGGACATTCAAGTGTCTATTTGTAATGGTTGATTTCAAAATTTTGTTGAGCTTTTATCTTTAACGGGGAAAAGAGAGAACTTAACCTCAGTATGTAGAACCTGCAGAGTTCTGAGAGAACTTGAGAGTGTTGTAATCTGTTCTCATCAATACCACTTATCATCTTCTCAGTTTATCCCAAATTGAATTAGGTTTTTGACATTTGGTATTAGAGCTGGGCTCGATCTAACCTATCTTCATGGAAACGAGGGCAAGAGAGATCGATAGCTTTATGAAGGAGACAAAGAAGAATCAGGCTGAAACAACTGAGCAATTGGAGGCATTAAAGGCAGATCTACAACGCATTGCAAAAGCAGGCGAAATTCAGGAGACACGATTTGATGCTAAACTGGATCAACTACTCCAAATGTTGCGGAACAACAGAATCAGTCATTCGAGCATTGAATCAAGCACTTCGCAGGCCATTGGATCGGTTCACAACCAGGCCACACCCTCTCCCCCGTCACCAGGTGACAATGGAGGTAATTTTTTCGCTTTCCTAAGAGTGATTTTCCACATTTTGATGGATTGAACCCTAGAACTTGGATAAAAAATGTTTATTTCGATGTACACAATGTGGTCGATGAGAGTAAAGTTGTCATTGCTTCAATTCACTTGGATGGCAAGGCAAACACTTGGGTCTTAGATTATCAAGTAGGGAAATCTACAATTCAATGGATTGGCCTGATGAATGACATTTGTATGCGGTTTGAAACCCAGTAGATGATAACTATGTAGTCTCATTCAACAAACTTGCCCAAAACCAGCCTGTAGAAGAGTACTTTGAGAAGTTTGAAGAACTCAAAATCCCACCCTATCTAAGACCTATTTCATACTTAGCTTTTTAAGTGGTTTAAAACCAGAAATCAAGCTAGTAGTTCAAACGTTCAAGCCCACCACAGTAGCTCAGGCTTTTGCTTTGGCTAAGCTATAGGAAGCATGTGCTCAACCCACACCTATTTCCCACTCTCTAGCCACCACCCAACGAAAACCCTTCTCATCATTTACTTATTCTTCAGTGTATCCCAACAACCTCACAATATTCTAGTTCTCAAGTGTCTCAGTCATCCAGTGCTTCTAACACCAATCTTAACAAACCAGTTCCATCCACTTACACACCTCAGTCATCCACCAACAAGGTTGCTACCAATACTCCACCTATCAAACGATAGACCAACCCCAGCTCAGATGAAGTTAAGAAGAGAAATAAGCTTATGTTATAACTATGATGAACAATATAAACCTGGCCATTTTTTGCAAATAGCAACAATTGTATATGTTGGTGTTAGATGAAGAATTGAACCCAACCCAGAAGAATAAAACAGTGCTTGGGAGATTGAAGACCCGGTCCAGGAAATACAAACAAAAATGGAACTCTCTTTGAATGCATTATATGGAAGTATGTCTACCAATACTATACTACTCAAGGGCTCAGTGAAAAAGAAACAGATTTCCATACTCATTGATGCAGGCAACACCCATTCATTTGTGGATCCAAGTGTCATCAAGGAAACTCAACGGCCTACTGTCCTAACTCCTCAAATGGTGGTGACAGTGGCAAATGGACAACTTCATGGCCATGCTCTTTGTCAGTGCCTCAAGTGGACTATGCAAGGACTCCATTTTGAAGGGAAAATCAAACTTCTTTCTCTTGGAGGTATGATATGGTTCTAGGGGATGACTGGTTGAAACATTTTGGGGATATAGTTATAAATCTACAAAAGCTGCAATTAACTTTGACTGTTCAAAGGAAACCCATCACACTTCAGGGTATTACTCAGGAGGCCTCTCTATGTCTTATTGATGCCAAATGTATGTCTAAATTATTTTTTTAAATAGTCACCGTTTGGCCAAAAATTTTCAATTACTACTATAGACAAACCTCAACCAATCCCATCTGTTCTAAAGGAGATGCAACATAGCTTTGATGACATATTCCAAGTACCTTATAACTTACCCCCCTCCCTCATAGACCCTTAGACCATAAGATCCCTCTAAAACCAAATTTCATCCCTCCTTTTCAAAACCCTTACATGCAAAAGGCTGAGATGGACAAAATGTTAGAAGCTATTCTTATTCAACATTCTAATAGTCCTTTTGCTGCTCCCGTACTTCTAATCAAGAAAAAAGACCATTTATGGAGGTTTTGTGTAGACTATAAGAGGTTTTTTGGAGGTTTTGTGTAGACTATTATCCTTTTGATGAACTCCATGGTGCCACTATCTTTTCAAAACTAGACCTAAGATCAGACTATCATCAAATTAGAGTCCACCTCCCAGATATACACAAGAGTGTTTTCAAAACTCACCATGGTCACTTTGAATTTAGAGTAATGCATTTTGGTCTAACCAATGCTCCTGCCACTTTTCAAACTTTGATGAAAAAAATATATTCCAACCACACCTAAGAAAATTCATTTTGGTCTTTTTTGATGACATACTTGTCTATAGTAGGAATGAGGATGATCATCTTTCTCACCTGCATACTACTACTTTTTCTGCATTGAGGCAACATCAATTATTTGCTAAGTTTTCTAAGTGTTCCTTTCTCCAACCTATACTTGAATACTTATACCATATCATTAGCTCTAATGGTGTGGAGGTTGATCCCCAAAAATAGAAGCTATGCAAACTTGGCCTACTAATACACTCAAACAACTAAGGGGATTCTTAGGTCTCACTGGGTATTACAGAAAGTTCATCAAGGATTATGGACAATTGGCTCAACTTCTCACTGATCTCCTCAATAAAAACTCTTTCCTTTGGTCACCCACTGCCACTCAAGCCTTCCTAGTACTCAAAGAAGCCATTTGTCATGCTATAGTCCTTGCTTTACCTCTCTTCACTGCCCCATTTTTTCTTGGGACTGATGCTGGTGTGAGAGCTGGGCCTATAGCCTATTTCAGTAGAGCCTTGGGACCTAAAAACCTTCAATTGTCTACCTCTGAGAATGAACTTTCAACTATTGTAATGGCCATTCATAAATGGAGATCTTACTTGTTATGATCAAAATTTTATATACATACAAATCATCATAGTATCAAACACTTGTGATCTCAAAAGGTCACCACAGTGTCGCAGCAAAGTGGTTGTCTAAGCTTTTGGATTTTGATTATGAGATAGCATATAAGAAGGGTATAGATAATAGGGCTACAGATGCTCTATCCAGGTGTGATAATAATGATCCACAGTGCTTAGATGTATCAGATGTTACTCCTCTCTAGCTGCAAGAAGTTGCCAATAGTTATGTTGATGATTCAAATGCTAAAGGCCTCATCCAACAGTTACTGATTGACTCACAAGATGCCCCTGCACTTATTCCAAAAGGTTACTCCACTACAAACAGAACATCTATATTGGCTCCTCTGGTTCCTTGAAAAATCAGATTGTTACAGCCTTGCAAAGCTCAGCAATAGGAGACTCAGGTAAAACTGCAACATATCAAAGGCTGAAACTTCACTTTTATTGGCAGGGCATGAAGACTTTTTTTATTCAGTTCATTGTTGGGTGTGATACCTGTCAGAGGAACAAACATACTGCTTATGGGAGACTCTTACAACCCTTACCACTACCAAATCATGCTTGCCAACATATAACCATGGATTTCATAGAGGGATTGCCTTCTTCCAACTACAAAATCGCCATCTTAGTGGTGGTGGATAGGCTTACTAAGTTCAGCCATCTCATGGCTATATCACATCCCTACACATCTTCAATGGTGGCAGAATTATTTCTTCAGAACATCTATAAGTTATTCTTCAGAACATCTATAAGTTGCATGGCTTGCCTGCCTCTTTTGTTTCAGACAAGGACAAAGTGTTTATAGTGCTTTCAAGTAGGACATTTTCACTACTTTAGGCACCAAACTCTCCCTAAGAGACTGAATTAAAATAATTTAGCATTATGTATCGGTATAGTGCTAAAATAAGTGAGTGAAGCTAGTAGTAGGCTGATGAGAACGTCGACTGAGTTAGTTGGTTCATTACATACAGTGACACGTGTTGTCTTTATCACTCAACAACTAACCATTCTTCTCAATGATCGAGCTGAAATATAATTTCGAATGTGAATTGTCTCTTGTAATTGCTTTTATCCTTCATAAACCCCCACGCTGAATATCAAACAAATTACTACAAAAAATGCATTCTCCAACTTTACGATTAGAACATCAATTCTTTAAAGAATAATTCATACACTATTAGAGAACATTAAATATTGTAGATAAACCCTAGCAATTCGTACAAAAACCCTAAAAAACGTTCAAGAACGAAATCTTCGAAACAGAGACAAGCAATTTACATCAATAAACCTAACAAAAGCAAGAAAAATGTGATATCGATTCAATTCAGGATCTAGGAATCAAACCTGAAGACCGCTTCCAATCATCCGATTCACCGCATTGTTTCCGCCTCCGCCGATTCCAATCACCTTGATTCGAGCGTTCTCTGAAGCAACAGAGAGAGCGGCACAGTAACATCTCTTCTTCTTCTTCTTCGAAGAGAAGACGCCGCTTCGACGAGTGTTGGAGTAAGCGAGATAGGGTTTTGGGACAGAGAAGGCATTTCTTTTGGTGGCGAGGAGGTTCATGGAGGGAAAAGAACGGAGGTTCGGGTCCCGAAGCGAGTGGTTCGGAGTGTTGTGGAGATGGTTCACAACGTTATTGCAACACTGCATTTTTTGCTCTGTCGCTGTAATGTAAGGAGGGAGGAAGATAGGTTTTTGTTGTCTTTGTTTTTGTTGAGTGGGTGATGGAAGCGTCGTTGAGAAGAGAGTTGATTGCGGGTGATAGGTATACTTTTATTTCCTGAAAAATGCCCTTTCTGAAAGAGGGAGGTATGATATATCTGCACTCACAGTCATTTTTTGTGCCACCACTTATTTTCTAGTCTTCCAAATGTGATAAGAAAATGAGAGGAGAAAATAGGGTGATGAGAAGGAGGAGGCAATTATGTTGAAGTATAGAACCTTAATTTCATAATTCGTGCTGGCACTCGAGATATAAGATGAAGCGTATTGAAACGAATCATGTGACACAATCCTTATTGAGGTGTATTCTCTCCTAATGTGTATAAATCTTTGCTTGAGCAAAAAAAATTATTTTTCAAGGTTGTGTTAGAGTTAGGTTTGAGTATTGCTTTCTATGAATTCAACCTTTTCACCACACCAGCACATAAAAAAGCTTAAAGATCTTCCTTACATTGTAGTTGATTCGAGTAAAGATAAAAAAGAGATGGAAACACAGGCAAAGGATGTCTTATTAGGTGTAATATATATGTGGAGGTAGCAAATGAATCGAATCACGTTAAGTTTCAGAGTTATTAGGGTTTTCTACTATTTTTAGATTGCTTGCAATCATTTTGTGTGTTTCAAATTGATTTCTATTGCAATGAGTTCCAAGTTCCTGGGCTTAGTAAAGCTATATTGTAACAAGTTCAAGAAAGTTGGGGATAGAGGGTTTCGGTGGGCATAGTAAAAATGATCACTGAATCACTGAAATTAGGTGTGGGCACGAGATAGGATGGGACAGGATGTACCTCATCCCTATCCCATCCGATCGAGACAAGATAGACCTCATCCCATCTCGTCTCATCCCAAATAGGTTCGGGACGGGATCAGTAGGAAATAAAACATTTTATGTACTTCACATTAATGTTATTATTTGTTTTCAAATGTAAATAATTGTATTAGCTTTACTGATGCTTATATGAAATGATAGATACATACGATTGTATATATGAATATGTTTTGCTATGAATAAAAAACATGTGAACTTTTATAAGAAAAATTTAGTAAATTGAGCTTTATGTGAATAAACATTATTTGATACACAACTTGTGTTTTATCTAGAATAGAATACATGTGTAATTATTTTCATGAATAAGACAACAATAGAAAATAGTTTCTATTATAATAGAATACATACGTTATTATTTTCATGAATAATATTAAAATTATTAATAGTAAATATTTAAAAATCAATTTGGGACGGGATGGGCGGAATTGAAAATCTCTATTCCGATCCCGTCCCACTATAGATCGGGACGGGACAGGATTGTGATGAGATTGATTGATCAATCCCAATAAGACCCGAAAAAAATCAGGACAAGATCAAGATCTCGGAATGAGATGCCCACCCCTAATTGAAATAGTTTTGCTGTGTGGTGGTATTAAGAAACATTTACAATAAGACAAACCTTAAACCCAATCAATTTGCAAACAAATTTCTCGAGCATAGGGTGAGGTGGTATGTTGGTCATTCCTAAATGTTACAACAGAAATTCTAAATGTCGAGGAAATGGGCGAGGTAATGGGCGAGGGAAGTGAGGTGGCGGAGTGAGAGCATTCATCTCACTCGAGATGTGTGCGTTGACTTTTGGCACGCGCATCTCGAGCGGGATGAATGGCTCTCACCCCGCCACCTCATTTCCCTCGCCCATTTCCTCGCTCGTTTCCTCGACGCGTAGAACTGCTCATGTTACAAAATCATTGTCAGGTTCACAATTTTCCAACCAGAAAGGATAAGTGGATTCTTTCCTCTTGTCCAAAAATGAGTCTGAGCACTCTCATGTCCCTCCTCCCTCCACTCCCCAAAATCTCAAATTCTAAGCTTGCAAATCATTCAACTCCTCAACCTCTCCAAATCCCAACAAGTACTATCAAAAATTCCCTCTTACCCAATCTAGTTTCACTAGCTCTTGCTCTGACTCTAACTTCTCCTTTGCCTTCTCTAGCAATTCCTTCATTCAACTCTAAAGCACCTCCTGTCTCTCCCACCACCCCATTTTCACAATCCAAGAATTTGTTGTTTGGGCTAGAAGATGGGTATGTGTTTTCAATGATCTTTATGGAAGTTGTATTTGAATGCCATGGTGTGTATACTAATGAAACATTTGCAGGAAAATTAGACCATGTCCCCCCACAAATCCAGGTTGCATATCGACAAATCCAAAGTCTTCATCCTCGGCGTTCCCCTTGGTGATTCCTGACAATACACAAAATGTAGTTCAGGTGATTGACCATGTAGATTGATAGATGATTTAAGTAGTTAATATTTTTGTGGTGTTCAGCCTTGTTGGAAGTAGGTGGCCAAGATTGATTTCGAAATTCACTCCATCCAAATCAAAACATGCGAAAACCTTTATGATTTTATTGGTTTGGTTAATTTGAAATTGATTGATCTTTGTACATTGCAGAAATTACAGGAAGCCATACTTGAAACACAGAAAAATGCGAAGATAGATGTGATTGAGGACACTCCAAGTGGTATTTGAAATTGAATTTTCTCATATTTCATATGCTTAATGTGAATTTGTTCCTAAATGAATATAATACTTGTTTAAGAAGAATGCAACTTCTATTCGTTAATGTTAGCTGAAGGAACCCGTCTAAATGGCGAGGAAACCAGCGATGTAGGGGGTGCCCCCTTGGGATGCGCAAAGGCACACATCTCGAAAGGAATGGATGGTTGCATCCCTCCCCCTCACTGTTTTCCTCACCAATTAGAATTCAATGTGTGTTTCAGTGATGTATTTATTCTGCTCAGTATTATGGTCTAGTAAATAGGAAAATCAATAACACTAGTAAATAGGCATATTCGACTTGCTAGTTTAATCTTAGGGTGTGTTTGGTTGTATGGAATCTTATGTCATGGGAATTCATAAGAGACCACTATATTTTAGGCTAAATTGATATATCACTCCACATCCACCATTTGGTTTTGTGACATGGGACTTTCATTTAGCCTAAAATGTAGTAGTCCCTTTATAAATTCCCATGACAAAAAATTTCATTCAACCAAACACACCCTTAGAATGACTAGCTGGACCATGGAATTGGCGCCAAACTTGGATTTTTCAAGAACTTGCACTAGTTAAACTAGCTAGCTAACATGTTGTTTTCGTCAATTTGACTAAATTTTTATGTAGAAGCTGTTAGTTGGATTTAAAGTGGTTTTTCTTTGTACCACATCTAATCAGGGCAATATGTGCAAGCAGAGGTGGATGGGAGTTTTGGACGAGATGTGATGGAGTTCTTGGTGAAAGGAGACGTTGTTGCTTATAGATCCATGGCCAAAAAAGTAACCTATGTGTACCCTTTCACCACAGCTATAGGAGATTCCAAAGGACAGGAAGAAAGAATGCAAAAGATCATTGAGGCATTGGGATGGTATCCACCAAGTTTTGAGACCATGGACTAACCTTTCTTCAGTGCTAATCAATTTTGGTTTGGTATATATGCACACTGAGACTTCCACTCCTTAGTTAATTCGCCACTTTTTGCATTAGCAGCATTACAGATTCTTTGGTATGGTCCTAACGAGTATAAGTTCAAATGTTCTGTTTCTTAGGATACCATTTTTCAGAAGATTATGTACAATGGGACTTCCACACTAGTTAAAATGCCACTTTTTGCATCAGCATCATTACAGATTCTTTCATATGGTCCTAATGAGTATAAGTTCCAATGTTCTGCCAATGGTGTTATGGTCTAGTGGTTAGGGCTGTGTGAGTTTGTCCCCCACGTTCTAGGTTTGAGACCCACCTGCGACATGGTTTCTTTTTTATGGTTGTTGATCTGAAAAAATGTTTGAGACCTATCTAGGTTGCCCCGTGCTGTTAGCACTCCATATAATGTTATTTTGTACTGAATATCTATTTCACTATCCCCATTTTGGCTCTGAATCAGTATTGAAGTGTAAACTTATTTTAAGGTAAAATATATATTATAAATTTTAGAGTTAGACTCGGTCAAATTTAAATCAATTGGAAAAAAAAAATTAAACGCCAAGAACGAGTTCTCCCCCCAATCTTTGAATTCGCCAAAATATGAAGTTTAGAGTTTTTGTTTAAATGTGCATTAAGATGCCCGACTCATTTTTTCTGGTATGATCATCCCGTCTCATTGCTTTGAAAAATATTAAAAACGTGAAATACTTTATATATTTTTTAATTATAGAATAAATATTTTTAAAATTTTAGCGCTCGTGTTGATTATTGATTTTGTTGGAAAGATCTTAAAATGCATTACATCAGTATTAACTTTACCAAAATCCGATAACGATGTAGATAGTTATGATAATTTTCATTTTGCTAAAAGCAAAACACAATATTTTTTTCTCCGCCACATGTACATCCATCAATTATTTTTCAAAAGTTTTTCATTATTTTTGCCCTTTTACATGTCTTATATTTACAAATATGCCATCATGGGAAATCTCAACCCTCAAATCTTATCTTACATTTCCCAACTTTTAATCCTAACCATCTTTTATTTTAATTGTTTCGATTTAACTTTTTCCCAGTCAACAATGAATAGTAAAACATCATTCTGAATTTTTTTTTTTTAAAGGCGAGTTGGGTTTTTAAGGATCCCATAACCTATCAACTGAGCGACCTATAGGTCAACACCCATTAGAAAGTAACCATGCCGCAGGTGGGATTTGAAGCTAGGACGTAGGAGACAAACCCAGACAGCCCTAACCACTAGGCCATAAAACCATTGGCATCATCATCATTCTGAATTATAATATAAATTTGATTTTTTTTTCGTTTGAAAAGCAAGTAGGGTTTTAATGACCCCTTAACCTTTATTTAACAAAACACGAGGAAATATATAACCAAACTCTCACAAGAGAGAGTATTCACCAATACAAGTCTAAACTATAAACAAAATCATCATTTGTACCGTTTGTTTACTTTCAAAGGTTTATTGGATCTTTGGGGGCAGAGGCTAAAGTCTTTGGTGTAGGCATTAGAAAACTTCTTTGCAGCCGATTCTATAATCACATCATCACTACAGAGATCTGGCTCATGTTCATCTTCAGAAGCTTGACAATTTTCTTGTCTCAACTTACTGCCTGTGCGGTTCTTGACCTCTTCCAAGGCATCTTTTAACCACATGCATTATGTTATCACTGCATCCCTGTCACGTTCCGCAATCGCTTATTGAGTTGCCAAGGGAACTTCATTTCCCTTATCGTACTCATATATCATCATTAAGACACTTTCAATCTCAACAAGATAAACATTGTCTGTCAATGCATTCAACCCTTATTTGGTGAGATCTTTCACATTGTGTTGGTCTAATCTATCAATAACAACATTGGTATGGTCTTTCTTCACACCTGACCTATTGGCAGCTAGACTTTTTTGGCTACATCTTCCTCAATTGAGCTGAGTGCAATTTCATACTCTAGTTAAAATGCCATTTTTTGCATCAGCAGCATTACAAATTCTTTCTTATGGTCCTAATGAGTATAAGTTCAAATGTTCTCTTTTTTAGGATACCATTGTTGGAAGATTATGCAAAACACAAAGACACACACAGACACATAATCACATATATAATTGATGATATGTAGAATTTCAATATTTCTTCGTTTTTTCATCACATCTAGATAAGAAACAAGGGATAGTTTTGAATTCCAAATGAGGCTAGAAGGCACTAATTAAATGAATAAAATTTTCAATTTCGCTCAGGTGACAAAACTTTCTCTGACTTAACCCTAACATAAAGGTATTCCAGTCATTCATACAACCACTTCTTTTGCATTCCTATTCATATACTAGAGTATGTCCCGTGCCATTAGCACTCCATATAATTTTATTTTTGCTAAATATTTTGTACTGAACACCTCTTTCACTATCCTCATTTTGGCTCTGAATCAGTATTGAAGTGTAAGCTTATTTTAAGGTAAAATATAAATTTTAGAGTTAGACTCAGTCAAATTTGAATCAGTTGGAAAAAAATTTAAACGCCAAGAACGAGTTCTCCCCCAATCTTTGAATTCACCAAAATATGAAGTTTAGAGTTTTTGTTTAAATGTGCATTAAGATGCCCGACTCATTGTTTCTGGTATGATCATCCCATCTCATTGCTTTGAAAAATATTAAAAACGTGAAATACTTTATATATATTTTTATTATAGAATAATTATTTTTAAAATTTTATCGCTCGTGTTGATTATTGATTTTGTTGGAAAGATCTTAAAAATGCATTACATCGATATTAACTTTACCAAAATCCGATAACGATGTAGATAGTTATGATAATTTTCATTTTGCTAAAAGCAAAACACAATATTTTTTCTCTCCGCAACATGTACATCCATCAATTTTTTTTAAAAAGTTTTTTATTATTTTTGCCCTTCTACATGTTTTATATTTACAAATATGCCATCATGGGAAATGAATCTCAACCCTCAAATTCAATACATTTCTCATCTTTTATCTCTAATTCTTTCGATTTGACTTTGTCTTAGTCAGCAATGAATAGTAAAACATCACTCTGAATTGTAATATAGACTAGCATATTACCCGTGTCATTGGCACTCCACATATGTTTATTTATTTTTATTATTAATTATCATACATTGGACACCCACATCACCATCCCCACCATTGCCTTTAATCAGTTTCATAAAAATATCATATTTATAATACTAATTTTTTTTCGATTAAAATTAAAATTGATTGAATGTTCGGAGTCTTCGTTTAAATGTTCAATAAAATGTCCACCTCTTTCATTGAAAAATATTATACTTAGGCATCAAAATCTTTAAAATACTTATACATTTCAAAAATAAAAATACATATTTTGAAATTTTAAGTATTTTTATTGATCATTGGTTTTGTTGGAAAGATCTTCAAAATTGCATTTCAATGATACTAAGTTTATCAAAATCCGACAACTACGTAAACAGTTATAATAGTTTTCATTTTTTTTTTAAAATGAAAACACAATATTTTCTCTCTCCGCCACATGTACATTCCACTAATTTTTTCTTACAACTTTTCACCCTTCTACATGTTTTATATTTATAAATATGTCATTGTAGAGGAGAATGAATCTCAACCCTCAACATCTTTCCAACTTTCAATCCTAGCCTTCTTTTGTCTCTAATTCTCATTTGGTGTTTGTCCCCGTCAGCAATGAAGAGTAAAACATCATTCTGAATTGTAATATACTAGGGTAATGCCCGTGCCATTGACACTCCATATACATTTTTTTATTAAATATATGTATTGAACACCCTTGCCACCATCCCTACTTTGGCTTCAATTAGTTTTGAAGTGCAAGCCTATTTTAAGGTAAAAATATAGACTAATTATCAAATAGAAACTGTAAAGGGAGCAAGAGTACAAATATGGGACGTGTTCAAGGTAATAAATAGACTAATTAACAAAAGAAGGATTGAGATTAGCTCCCTTACCCTCCATCAACATCATACGTGTAGGTCACTCCCATGTATAGTTTTATGAATGTACTTTATGGAGATGCGGAAGAGAACATAAGGTATTCATCCCTAAAAAATTGAAGACGCACATGAGTTGGAATTAATCTTGAGAGACTCCTAAGTTAACTCTTAAAGAAGAAATACAAATAATCTATCACTGGAGTACTATGCAACGCATATCCTAGAGACATAAATTGCAGTAGAAAAACATAACCATGGGTTTGAAGAGAAAGTACTTCATTACAAAGATAATGGGTTGAAGTTGGAGATGGTGTAAAAGCAACCTGCAGTAATTTAGACAAATCAAAACCAACCCGATAATCAAATTCAGTCTAAAACACCACTCATCAATCTATGAGAATACATATATCTTTTCAAGCACACTACTCATGAAAAACAACAACCCCATTTTCATGCAAATTCCAAATCATCTGAAATATAACTCCTTTGCAATAATTAATCAAAACCCTAAGAAAGAAAAACTAAGAGCTTATTCCATGTCAAATTCATTTCTCGAGTTTAAACTTGAAATTACATGATTTCCTTTTCAGTAATGAGCACAGATAAATATTTTCAAGCACACCAATCAACAACCCCATTCATGCAAATTCAAAATCATCTCATTGAATTAAGACCAAAACCCTTTTTCTTATCAAATTAAGCTAGAACCAAATCATACTATAGTGGCATACTCTCACGTAACCTAACCTACTGCCGATATCTCCCAATCAAATTAACCATGAGAACAACATTATATACGAAATTCAAACACATAATCAGAATACACTGTTCGCAAAATAGCTTCTAGAACATCTTCAACTCATAATATCAAAAGGAATGCTTCAAAATCCAATTAGTGAAGTGCTCAGGCATGTTGCACACATTTTATTCAAGTCTGAGTTTCAACTGAAGTATATATTTGAAGTAATTGCATTATTTTATCAAGGTCATACAATTCAATAAAATAATAAAAAGAAACAAAAATTCAATTCAATGTGAATCCTTATAACAACAATCAAATGGGATTCCAATAGAACACAAACACCAACAAATTTTATGTAGAGAGAAATAAAAATCAAACCTTCATAAAAGAGGGAAGCACAATCAGTGCACTTGGGGGGACTTATACATGTCCTCTGGAAGCATTATTTCCTTCTGAACACCTAAAAAACAAAACCGAAACATTAAGAATCAATTACAGAAAATCCCAATCAATAAAAAACAGAGAAACCCTAATCCTCCGCGAAATTGCTGATTTGATTGGTAAAAATGGCATCTTTTCACCAAAATGCAAACTGTTTATTTTTCAAAAATGCATAAATCATCACTGAATCGAAGAATGAAATCAACAAAAAATAAGAAGAAGAGATCAACCAAAAAAAATCAAACTGTTTTGCTTTGCTGAAAGAAGAAAAAAAAATCTGAAACAGATCTGAAAAAGAAAAAGAAGAGGAGATCTAAAGAAGAAGAAGAAGGATCTTACCGGTCAAATGTTTCTCTTAAGTTCTGCCAATATATAACTTTGAAACAGATCTGAAGAAGAAGAAAAATGATCTTACCTAGAAGGAGATCTGAACCGAGATCAGATCAGTGTGTTCTTCACTTTTTCAGCAAGGTATCTTCTCAAACTTCTTCTCGCAGATGAGGATGAGAGGGAGAGGGACAGGAAGAGGGAGAGTTAGAGGAAGATCTTCTTCTTCTTTTGCCCTTCTTCATCACAGATGAGGATGAGATGGAGAGGGATCCTTCTTCATCGCAAATGAGAGAGAGATCTTCTTCTTCTTTCGTCCTTCTTCATCGCAGATGAGGATGAGAGGGAGAGGGAGAAGGACTGGAAGAGGGAGAGTTAGAGGAAAGCATAAATCATCACCGAATCGAATAATGAAATCAACAAAAAATAAGAAGAAGAGATCAACCAAAAAAAAATCAAACCGTTTTGCTTTGCTGAAAGAAGAAAAAAAAATATGAAACAAATCTGAAGAAGAAAAAGAAGAGAAGATCTAAAGAAGAAGAAGAAGAAGAAGGATCTTACCGGTCAAATGCTTCACTTAAGTTCTGCCAATATATAACTTTGAAACGGATCTGAAGAAGAAGAAGAAAAATGATCTTACATGGAAGGAGATCTGAACCGAGATCAGATCAGTGTGTTCTTCACTTCTTCAGCAAGGTATCTTTTCAAACTTCTTCTCGCAGATGAGGATGAGAGGGAGAGGGACAAGAAGAGGGAGAGTTAGAGGAAGATCTTCTTCTTCTTTCGTCCTTCTTCATTACAGATGAGGATGAGATGGAGAGGGATCCTTCTTCATCGCAGATGAGAGGGAGATCTTCTTCTTCTTTCGTCCTTCTTCATCGCAGATGAGGATGAGAGGGAGAAGAAGATGGAGAAGGACTGGAAGAGGGAGAGTTAGAGGAAAGCATCGGGGTCAAATTTTTTACTTAACTTCTACCACAGATATAATATTGCCACGTAGGACAAACACCTGTCACGTAGGACAAAAGACCTCTTTGAATTGTAAGATATATATAATATATTTGATTTTTTTTTTTGTTTGAAAAGCAAGTAGGGTTTTAATGACCCCTTAACCTTTATTTAAACGAAACACGAGGAAATATATAACCAAACTCTCACAAGAGAGAGTATTCACCAATACAAGTCTAAACTATAAACAAAATCATCCTTTGTACCGTTTGTTTACTTTCAAAGGTTTACTGAATCTTTGGGGGCAAAGGCTAAAGTCTTTGGTGTAGGCATTAGGAAATTTATTTGTAACCGATTCTATAATCACATCATCACTACAAAGGTCTGGCTCATGATCATATTCAGAAGCTTGACAATTTTCTTGTCTCAACTTATTGCCTGTGCGGTTCTTGACCTCTTCTAAGGCATCTTTTAACCGCATGCATTCTGCTATCACTGCATCCCTGCTACGTTCCAAAATCGCTCTTCATTTCCCTTATTGTATTCATATATCATCATTAAGACACTTTCAATCTCAACAAAAGAGACATTGTCTGTCAATGCATTCAGTTCTTCTTTGGTGTGATCTTTCACATTGTGTTGGTTTAATCTATCAATAGCAGCATTGGTATGGTCTTTCTTCACACCTGACCTATTGGCAGCTAAACTTTTCTGGCTACATCTTCCTCAATTGAGCTGAGTGCAATTTCAGTTGAAGGCTTACTATTGATGATGTTCCATTTAGCACTTTTTGTGTGTATGCTATGTGTAATTATCAGCACGCACCTCCCTCCTCCACAATCTCTGCTCAAACTAATGTTTCGCTAATGTGTGTCAAATGGGGAACATGAATGCGTTGATTGACAAATCAGGGTCAGTGCCGCGTGAACTCATAAAAAAACCCAAGAAGGATGCTTCTTCAGTGCTAAAATTGTAAAACGGGATCAAAGATTCATGTAAAAAAACTTTATAGTATAAAAAGTGTATAGCGTGAACTGATAAAAACTCAAGTATCTCCTCCCTGAAAAGAAGAATAACCCCACCATGCACACTAGAAGGTGATTGATAGAATGTAGTTCATCAGGCTTATAAAGCTCAATGGTTTGTGGCAAGCAAGGTGGTTTCCTGGTCCCCTCTCTAGCAGGCGAAATAAAAAGGTTGATTCCATATCGACGGTCCCAAAAAATACACATGTAAATCCACTCCTGCTATATTCGTTTCCGACTAGTCATTTACTTTCTACATAACAGGCTTTTAGAGTATATGACAATTTAACAACACGTATTTAACCATTTCAGAACTAAGAGGTTATAAGCAACAATTAACAGAAAAAAAAATAGAAACATACGCACAATTCTATAAGAAAAGAATGAAAAAGAGAAACATACGTTCCAGTAACCCACTCTGTTCTATTACCAGACATAATTGGTAGAAGCTAATTTGCGGGCATTTTAGTAACAGATGTGGATGGAACACTGAGGCCCTGCAGATGCGAAAATGTCGGATGAATTCATGAGTGTCACTCATTTGTGTACATTACTTTCAGAAAAATATTGATACAGATTTGCCCTGAACTAGCTGGGGATTACAGAATTGCCATTTTTCGATTTAGATCTATGTATACCAATTTAAAACTAAATTGAGTTCCTTCAGTGCAGGGTCCACAATGGACCTAATTTGATGGAAGCATTTGGTTTATTTCCCATTTGCACATTTTTTATTTTATTTATCCATATGTTCTTGTTTTTTCTGGACTATAAAACAGGGAATGTAATTATCAAGTAAACATTTTCTAATTTAAGCTAGGTACGGCAAAACTTTGAAATAGACATCGCTTGACATATTTTAATTTAGGTTTGTTTTATACTTATCGGAAGTGTGCGATCGGATAGAATTTAACTCTGGCATTTTGGTTGCACTGAACTTGATTCTGTGGAAATTGACCGATCTCAAAGGCCATTTTCAGGAGGGTGATCAATCATATTTTATTGTCTTTTTTGGATTATGAAATGCCGAAGATAATTATCAACTAAACATTTTGAATAGACATCACTTGGATTCATTCGCACAGGTTTTCGAACATGTTTAGTTGCATGAAATTTAACTCTTAAGAAATCCCACCATACTGCATAGAATTGGATTACATGCAACCAAACACGGCCTTAAAGATCTAATCAATTATGCACGGATCAAAGAACCCTAGCTACTTCACTTATCGAATCATGTCTGGCAAATACGATGTTCTTATCATGTTGTCCACAAACTTGAGTCGAATAAATAAAAAACATAGAAAATAAAATGGTAGCTCAAGGGATGATAATGCTTACATGCCATCAAAGTTTGGCAGTGTAGCTGGACTACTGGATAAAAACAATAACGTTAGTATATTTTTAGATCAGTCGGTTCGACTCAAGTTTGTGGACAACATGATAAGAACAATAACGTTAGTATATTTTTAGATCAGTCGGTCTAAATGGCGAGGAAACCAGCGAGGGAGTGAGGCCCCTCGCGATGCATGCTTTTCCTCCCTCGCTGATTTTCTCGCCCATTCCCTCGATAGTTAGAAGTTTCTTTTTTAGATTAAACAGCTTTCGAAGGTCCTAAACAAATTGATGATACAATTTTAAATGATGAGATGAACTCATAATAAAACTTTATTTATTCACTGGTAATCAAGTGTTTAATTAAAAATATGTAAAACTACTTTCATATATGATACACAAAGAGAATCCAAAGTAATTATCACATGTTTACGTCTTTTTCAGCAGGAGATGAAATTAAGAGATTACACAAGCTTTTATTATTAGCTTACTCTCAAATTTATTTTAAGAAGAAAAACTGAACGAAATCACCAAATTAGAAGAAATCTTAAATCAAAATTAATATAATAAAGGTGGTTTATGATACATATCCAAACGGGGAAGTCAAAAAATTCATATCGATAATCCCAACGATCATATTATATATATATCAACAATTCTAGAGAGTGAGGTTTGAGAGTCACTTTTAAATCAGGTCAGAGTTTTTTTTTTTTTTTTTTTTTTTAGATAGTGTTTGTAGTTGTAATTTAAAAATAAAAACATAAAAATGTAAAAAAATAATTAAAACCTAATTCAAAAATAGCTCCAAAATGCAGGGATCTAGCTCCCAACATTTTTTCTTCTCTCTCTATCGATCTATCTATATATATCTATCTAACATTTCAGATAGCTTTTTTACTGTTCATGAACAGTTTTTTGTGAGAGTTTGTCCTACGTGGCATTTATATGTCATTGGCAGAATATATTGGAATGGAGATTTACTTTTCAAGAATTATATAAACAATTCATCCAAGTGGCAGTAAACATACAAGGAAAATGAAAGGGTGATTGGCATTTCATTAAAAAATAATATATTTAATTTAAGTCGGTTGACATGGTTTACTATTTATATAAATTAAGATCAATTCGGTTTTAGTGTTCAGTTCTGCGGTTTAAACTATTTTAAATTGAGAAAAGTCGGTTCAATTTTCAGTTTAGGTGAAAAATCGAATCGTTAGGTTCAATATTCAACCATGACTGGGCATCTACTCAATCCGCAATTGTGATCTATATCTTGTTGTTGACTAAATTGAGCACCTATTCTTCTAACTTTCAATTGGATAAACGTCAGGTAAAAATGGACGACCTATAATAATTCAGACAGTCTAATTCAGCCAAATTATTTTTCTCCGATCAAGAATAACAAAAAAAAATTTCTTTATTTTTTTAGAGCAAAAAATGTCATAATTAACTTAAGCCAATTTTAGAGGACATCAAGATATCTTGATTTTCTGGTAAAACCAGACATAAAATCTCAACTGAAAAGAGCCATCCGAGCCACCGATCTGTCCTCGATTACAGCACACAACCCAACAGATCAAGTGGGCCCATTTTTATCCAAAAGCAGGTCCAATAAAAAACAAAAGCCCATTTATTTCATCCCTATTTTACTTCATTTATTACAAGACAAAAAACATTCGTCACGGTGGCATTCTCGTAAATATATCCATGATCAAGCCTATTTATTAAATCGAACTCCTTCGAACCATTTCATCTCTCCATCGTCTCTTTTCGGGCGACCTGTTCTGTCTGCCCCACGAAATCAGTACAACAGCGTTTTAAAATCCAGTCTTTTTCAACCCCACACGAAATCCGTCTTAAAATCTCAAGACCCATTTCTCTAGTTGGTCAAACGAGCCTAAACAGAGCAAAATTTTGTGCTCGAAGTCGATAATTTTTCATTGGGTGTTTGAGATTTTTGTCTGAAAGAGATGGGGAGATTTGAGGAGTTCTTCAACAATAGATGGCTGGTGTTCGTGGCAGCAATGTGGATTCAATCGAGTGCGGGGATTGGGTATCTGTTTGGGAGCATTTCACCTGCAATAAAGAGCTCTTTGAATTACAATCAGAGACAGATTGCAAGGTTGGGTGTTGCAAAGGATCTTGGAGACAGTATTGGATTCATTGCAGCGAATCTGTGTGAAGTTTTTCCCATTTGGGGTGCTTTGTTGGTTGGTGTTGTTCAGAACTTTGTTGGGTATGGATGGGTTTGGCTTATTGTCACCCACAGAGCTCCTGCTTTGCCTCTCTGGGCGGTGAGTTGAAAGATTATCTTCTCTTCTTTTTAATTTTGTTTATAGACTTGTATTTGATTTGATTGTTTGGTTCCTGAATTGGTTCTCAGTGGTTTTCCCATTATGTTGGAAGCTTGATTTTCTTGTGAAATTCTGTGATAAATTGATATTTTTTTAAGGCTTTTGTTGTTGTTGTTATAATATGGAATATCTAAGCAATCTTGCATGCAGAAACTTGGAAGAGGAAGCAGGTTTTATTTCATATTGGATTAATGGATTCAAGTATCTTTAGCGATTTTTATGTATTTAAAGGAGCTGGTAGATTAACTGGGGTATTCAAAATAATGGTGATGATTCGGATATATTGAGAATCAAGCTATATGTGATATGACCCTCCTTAGTTTTGGTGGGTTTGGTTAAAAAAGGTGCTGCTTATTTGGTTTCATCATTTTATGTTCCAGCAATCGAAAATGGGTTTGTTGATATCAAAATGAAAGCAAAGGAGCTAGAATTTTGATTTGAGCGGGTTTTGATTGTCTTCCAAAACTAAAGGGGGTTTGTCAATTTGGTGTTAATTGTTATTTCTAGATTGGGATTGGTAAAAAAGGAATAAGTTCGAAAACTAATTGTTATACATATTTGGTTGTTCTCTGTATATGCTATCTGCATTGAATTCACCATGGTTAATTGTTCGAAACCTGAAAACAGTATATATGTTGAGCCCTTCATGCTACTCCTGGAAACCCCGTGATATCTTCATGCTAACCTTTTATGTTTGTCTAATGAAAGTTTTGTTTGTACAGATGTGCATTCTTATATTTGTTGGAACAAATGGGGAGACCTACTTTAATACAGCATCGTTGGTCTCATGCGTGCAAAACTTCCCTAAAAGCCGTGGTCCAATAGTGGGGATACTCAAGGGTTTTGCTGGGTTGAGTGGTGCTATTTTAACACAAATATATGCTCTTGTCAACTCTCCTGATCAAGCATCAATCATTTTCATGGTTGCAGTTGGTCCATCAATGGTAGTTATTGCTTTGATGTTCATTGTTCGACCTGTTGGAGGTCACAAACAACTTCGCTCAACTGATGGTTTGAGTTTTTCATTCATTTATAGTGTGTGTCTTCTATTGGCATCCTATTTGATGGGAGTCATGCTTGTTGAAGATCTCCTTGATGTGAATCAAACCTTTGTCATAATATTCACAGTTTTGTTGTTTGTTCTTTTATTGCTTCCTTTTGGAATTCCTCTGTTTTTGACCATTTCCTCAGAACGTAGAAGTCCAGCTGAAGAAAGTCTTCTACCTCAAGCTCAAAAAGAAGGAGCTGCACAATCTAGTAGTGATGTAAATGAGGTTATTTTTAGTGAGGTTGAAGATGAGAAGCCTAGGGATATGGACTTGCTTCCTGCTTTAGAGAGGCAAAAGCGAATTCAACAATTGCAAGCAAAATTATTCCAAGCAGCTGCTGCAGGAGCTGTGAGAGTTAAGAGGAGGAAGGGTCCTCATAGAGGAGAGGACTTCACTTTATCACAGGCTTTGATAAAGGCAGACTTGTGGCTTATATTTTTCTCCCTTCTATTGGGTTCAGGATCTGGTCTAACCGTGATAGATAATCTCGGGCAAATGAGCCAATCTCTGGGGTATGATAATCAACATATATTTGTATCTTTGATCAGCATTTGGAACTTCCTTGGGCGTGTTGGTGGAGGCTACTTCTCTGAAGTTATCGTAAGGTAATACCTAATTCCTGTATCTATATATGAACTCGATCCATGTCCATTGTTTTGACCTGTTAATCATCTATATTATGTTATGAATGTTTAGAAAATTGAACTGGGTAGTTAACCTTATCTATGGAATTGTTTCCGTGGTCAGAAAGTTTGAAACGACCTGAAAGTGCGTGAAGACAGTTCCCTAGCTATGAAGATCAGTCCATAAAATTTCAGCTCATTCTGATATATGTAGCTCAATAATTTCATTTTCACTCATCTTTAACATAAAATTTGATGGGGTCACAATTTCAAATTTTAATTAGTATTGAAGTTAATCTTCATGGCGATAAGACAATAATCACAAGGAATTAGGTCGTTTCTGAAATTTTCTGGTGATATCATCAACCACTCTTTAAGAAACTAGAGCATACTGCACGCTTACATAGTGTTATTTAATATTATCCCTCTCCCATCACACTGACTATGCATTGTTTTCTAACATTTTTCAGGGATTATGCATATCCAAGGCCAGTAGCGATGGCAGTGGCTCAAGTCTTTATGGCAATTGGACATTTTTTCTTTGCTATGGGTTGGTTTGGTGCAATGCACATTGGTACTCTACTGATTGGACTCGGTTATGGTGCTCACTGGGCAATTGTTCCAGCAGCTGCATCAGAGCTGTTTGGCTTAAAGAATTTTGGGGCCTTGTACAATTTCCTCACACTGGCAAACCCTGCAGGATCATTGGTATTTTCTGGTATTATTGCTAGCTCTCTGTATGATTGGGAAGCCGAGAAACAAGCTAAGCACATGTTCGTACCCGGTTCACAATCCATGTTCACAAGAATGTATAATGGAGCATTTGGGGTGGAAGAACCACTGAAATGTACTGGTTCAGTATGTTTCTTCCTTACCTCCTTGATAATGTCAGGATTTTGCATTATTGCAGTTGTGTTGAGCACGATTGTTGTCTATAGGACCAAGAGTGTATACACCAATCTCTACGGAAGATCTCGTAATTAAGTTTGAAGAAGAGACTGTTTAGATAGGGGATTTGATCAAGGAGATTACAACTTGACGGACATATTTGTTGTGAACACGCTCATTGTATCCTTAGCCATCATTGTTTGTAGACCTTCAAGTGAAAGTAACCTTTCTGATGGGTATATTTATGGAAGAAAATAAATCAGCTTTGCACATTCAGCAAGAGACTAGAGACCAGAAGCCATGTTTTTCGTTTATGTTGGTTGTGGTCCTCAGGTCAGAATATTTGTGTGTTCTCCTCGTTTTTTTGAATTTTTACATTGTTCAAGGTTTTCTCCTACGATCAGGAAAAGACCTTTTGTATCTCTTCGTCAGTAGGGAAAAGTTGTTGCAACTCTACCACTTGTATGATACGGTCTCCTCCAATTCGATAGACATGTCATTTTATTGATTAGTGTTGCAAGTCAGAAGATTCTGTAAACATTATCAATTAGTACTTGATAAGAAATTTCTGTTATGATTTTGCCATTCTGAAAGCATGATCGAGTATTCTGAAAATTTCTGTTATATTCTGCCAAGCTAAATTTGAAATCGAGCATTATTCATATTCACTAGCAAAACATGGAGTACTCTGCCTAACACCTCTCACTGGTCTGACATTTTTACTTCCAAAGGTAAGTGTTTTTGCATGGTGCTATCTGAGACCATGTAGTTCAGACAAATAGTTTTTGGGTGTGAGAACTAAAAAAAAGTGAGAGCTAAACTACATTTTTTAAGTACATTTTCAATATTACATTAAAAATGGTTTGTTGACAAGGGGGAAGACGCACCCCAAGCGAAAAATAAACACAAACTCGTAAAAAAATTGTAGTAAAAGGAAAATAGAACTTGAAACATGGCATTGACTAAAGTACTGAATCAAATTGTTGAATACAATTTTCATTTCAAGAATTCCTTATATATAACTCCTAAATAGTTGTTAAAAGTTAAAACAATGAAAATAACTTTCCTAAAGCATCTATAGACTTTCTAAGACGATTACAACCAACATTTTTTGGGGATTTTAAACAAAACAATGCATAAAAATTGAAAATTGTCAAAAAGTTAGTTGCTACTGAAAATATAAAACTCTTACTTCCTAAAACTATTTTCTCTGTATGATTACTACTGAATTACAAATCTACATCTCCTCGTATTGGCTTTGTTCTCAATATCTCAACCGGTATATGTCATCGAAACATCCTTCTTCCAAAAAAAAAAAAAAAAAAAAAAGTTAACCAATGAGAGAATGATGGTAATGAAGAATGTTCCTCATAAAGTCTAGTGCTCTTTTGCTTCAATATCATATAGAGAATTGGTTTAAGTTCGACTATAGGGAAAGTTAACCCAAAAGAAAAGAAAAGTGAAAAGAGGAAAACTCCGTATTTCATTTTTTTTGCATTGGATTATTGTTAGTTTGAAAGGATGTGTTGAACATCAAAATCATTGAAGATTTACGGATGGAGGGAAACACAACACTACTCGAGAATAGATATCTAGGAATGATATGTGTACAATGTTTGCATTTAGATTGTTTAGGCATTATGTTCTTCTAGGGTTGGACGACGGAAGTTTCAAATGCGAGATCATTTAGAAATTTTTACCCATAGTCTAATATTGTTCAATGAGCAACATGGAATCTCAATAAATTGTTGCTTCAACATTTTTTGACTAATATTAAAAAATAAATAGATAAATAAATAAAAGAAAAGAAAAGGCCTTTGTTTATGGAAGAGAATATTTGGGTGCCTAAGTACAAGTTACCCTTAATCTCACATTCAAGTTAGCCATACGGAGATAACCATAGCACTCTAACCCTGGTTAGTGTAACCCTAACCAAGTCTTGGGTTAACTAACCTAAAGTTAGGCATCCATCCAGTGTCCCACTCAAGGCATTAAATATTAAATAGACAAAAAATGCATTTTATTATTTATTATTTATTATTCAATACATGATATAATCACTCCTCACATGCAAACCCTTAAATGTTGGATGAAATTAAAAAAAGCTAAAAGTAAAAAATAAAAAATTATAAAAAATACCATCAACTTTAATACATACCCATTTTTAGCACCTTGCAAACCCATTTTTAGAGTTAATTTTTAACCATGGTTAGGGTTTCCACCATCTTATACCAAAAAGTAGAGTTAAAAAAAATTTTATCAATAAAAATTCATCGGAGTCCTTCGTCAACAATTCAACATCAATTCCCCTTCATCGAGATTTTTTTTTTTTTTTTTTTAAGAAATCTGTTTAGGTTTTGAAGAAAGAAGGGGTTTTGACAAAAAGGTCCTGTTTTGGGAATTTTCTGATTTGGCGGGGGAAGAAGGGCAAATCCACGTCCATTCATGGCGCCTCTGCAATTCAAATTCCTTTGAACTTCAAAGGGGTTTCTCCAATTGGGTATTTCTTCAACCCCTTTTACTTGATTATAGTTTCGCTTTGTGTTCTGTACCATTCACCATGATCAAGCATTTCTAGGGTTTTCAGTTCATGGGGTACTTGAATTGGTACTTCAAGGGTGGAATCTGACTTCTTTGAATTTTTTGGAGTCTGGGTTTTGTAGATCTGTTACTGCTTTTTGTTCTCTGAATCATTTCCAGTAATGGGTATCTTGAACTTGGACGATTTTCATTTCTTGTCCTTGTAAAGTCTTAAACTTTGTATGGGTTTTGTTTTGGAGTTCTTGTAGCTTAGAGCTTGTAGAAAGTAGAAAGAAAATTAGGGTTTGGAAAATCTGCATCGAATATGGGTACATTTTGAGTTAAATGGATCATTGTTGTTGCAATTTTGACATTTCAAGCACTCTAACTATTGTATTTTGTGTGTATCGTCACTGTCATTATCATCAATACTTTGAAATGAGCATTTGATAGGAGGGAACTTAGCATCATGGCATGTTGATGATGAAATAGGAATAGGAATGAAGTGTCTCTAAACTAGTATATTTTGGATCAATATTATTGTTGTCTCTTGGTAATATAATAAGTTGCTTGTTTCCTGATTGTAATACTTAATTGAACAATGGAGGTTATTTTGGTAGCAGTTACAAACATGTGTTTTAGGTTGAGTGTGCGGAACAATTTATGAAATGAAGTCAAAGCTAAGTTATTGTTGAATGAGGGTGAGCAAAAGACAATTACATGGAAGGTAATGAATTATAATCATCACAAGTACTGAGGGATTATGTAGGTGGCCTTGTTTTGAAGCTTGCATTTTAAGGTGGCTAAGCATCCATATTTGTTACCAATATTAAACATTTGATGGATTACTCCATTCCTTATCTTCCAGAGTTCGAAAGGCCTCTCTAAAATACCTTGAGCCAGATTAGAAATCTTGAGTGCTTGCAAGATATGCAATTGATTCATCAAGTCTTGAAATGGTGGATGCATGGCACCTTGTTTGTCTAATTTTAGCGCATGTTTGTTAACATGCATGTGTTTCTTTTTCTCTTTCATCCGCTTACTTCCCAGTGTGTTTTTACCTGTCCAATATTTGCTAACATTGTAGGTTAAACAATACCAACTTAACAATTATTGTTGTAGATCTTTAGATGATGCGTTTCTTTGATCTATCAAACTTCATTTTGCATCCATCATCTTTTAGTTTTATTTTGGAATTTATGGTTTGAATGTGTGCTTGGCAACATCAACCATGCTTGGGACACGGGACCGGCATTTAGAGACTAAATAAATTAAAAATAGACAACAAATTATCTCTGCTTAGGTAACACCGGGCATTCAACTTAGGTTCATTTGGAATTGGTACTAAGTTGGCAGCTTTTTCTTTCATTTATGGTTTCTAACAGGTTTTGGCAGTGCAAATAGTTTGGATTTCGAAGCATTCAAACAACGATTTTTTTTGTATGAATTTCATAGGTGTTAAATTCCGAATTTCATGTTTGCTATTTTTGCATGCTAGCATATTACTCTGTATTTTGACACACACGGAATGTAGAACTTAGAAGCTTTATTATTAGTAGTAGCGACTCTGTGACTCAAGAATTTTCACATTGCCTTGCCTTGCCAAGGTGACAATCTAAAGACTGTAGTGGCGGGTCCCACCTTCAACCACAAATTAGCATGCGAAACTCACTTGGTGTTTTGTTTTGTTAACCCACACAAAACTTTTGAGAGTGAGGCAAGACCATGAAATTGAGCATGTACCACCACAACAGCTAAATTCTAGGGAGGATGAGGACCTGTGAACATTTCAACTTTATGTTAATGCCTTTATTTATTTAATTATTTTTGCCTTTTTGGATTATTGAATGATGTGTAATGTTGTTGTCTATTTAATTTGGTTTTTAATGATTGTTATTAGATTTAGGGCATCCAATGTTTCAAGTCCATGTTTGTATTAAATTTATGTTGAATCAATGTTAGAAATGATGCATGTATAAGTGGCCCCAAGTTCCTAAAGAGGGCCTTTAAAAAACTACCCGCCTTTAAAAAACTACCCAGAGTGCTAGGTGAAGCCTAGTCTACCTGGGTTTTGGGCTCCCCCCCGTTGCCATGTCTGAGATAACATAGAAAGCACCATGACATAGCTTAACATCAAATATCTAAAGGGCTTTGGTTGCATAAGCGTTTGAACATTGGACGATTAACAATTGTTGAGATTTTCGATCATATTAAGCACAAGAAGAGTCCACTCAAGGTTGAGTTCACAAGGGACGTGTTGGGCCCATATATGGTAGAGTTTCTCTATTTTAAGATAAGTAATTTTAAGATAAGTAATTTACTTGAAGGTCAAGTCATTTTACGTTATAAATAGCCATATTTGAATTTTAGCTTCAAATTACCTTTAAGTAATGTAATTTATCGTTTCGCATCAAGCTATGGTAAAGTTTTCTTTGGTTTAGTTTGTTCTTTTCTAACAACTTTACTTGTAACCTAAGTGATTCTCATCTTTCTTCTTCGTGTTTCTTTCATATTTATTTTTATGCTAACTTTGCTTTTCTTTTTCATGAATTAGGCGTTGCAAAAGTGGAAGTGGCTCATTGTTGGAAGAAACTGAGATAAAGAAGAATCAGAGATCATAGGGAGGGAAAATGGAATGCAACAGAGATGAGGCTTCCAGGGCAAAAGAAATTGCAGAGAGAAAGTTTACAGCAAAAGACATTACTGGTGCCAAGAAGTTTGCTTTAAAAGCACAAAGTTTATATCCCGGACTTGAAGGTCTTGCGCAAATGTTGGCAACATTGGATGTGCATCTCTCAGCAGAAAACAAAATAAGCGGGGAAGCGGATTGGTATGGAATCCTTGGTGTGAATCCCTCGGCTGATGATGAGACTGTAAAGAAACAGTACAGGAAACTGGCTCTCATGCTTCACCCTGATAAGAACAAGTCTGTTGGTGCAGGTGGTGCATTTAAGCTAATTTCAGAGGCCTGGAGTTTGTTGTCTGATAAGAGTAAGAGACTAGTTTATGATCAGAAGAGGTTTCCCAAAGCATACCATCAAAATGTTTCATATGCAGGTGGGGGCCCACATGTCCCACCCGGCACAAATGGCTTTAATTTCAGCAGTAGTATGCATACGAAGGTAGGGACTCAGAAAAGTGCCACTCGAACTGGTACCTCATCTATCCCTGCTTCTGGTCCGGTTCCACGTCCTTCAAAGAACAATACATTTTGGACTGCTTGCAACAAGTGTAAGATGCAATATGAGTATCTAAGGATTTATCTTAATCATAATCTCCTTTGCCCAAACTGCCATGAACCGTTTCTTGCAAAAGAAACAGCAGAGGGACCAACAAATGGTTCAAAATCAAGCACTCCTTGGTCTTTTGCACAGAATAATCAGAATTCAAATCATCATACGGCAAGAAATAATGTTGGAACATCAGGGGTTAACCAAAAAAACTTCCAGTGGGGGAATGCTAGTGCTTCAGCGTCGACTACTGCTCAAGCTACAAGTTTTGTTCAACAGGCATATGACAAAGTAAAGAGAGAACGCCAGGAGGCGCAGGCAGCAGCGAGAAAAAAGGAAGCCCCTCAAAAGAGGAACCGCACTTCTAAGAAGACAGCCATCAATTTATCTGCTGGGTTTCCTGATGCAGGTCCTACACCTAGTCTCGGGGGAGAGAGGCCACTTAAGCAAAGAAATGTAGATTATGGTAGTAGGGTGAATAACCATGGTGTGAGTGCATCATATCAAAATACCACAGGCAATGGAGGAATTGGCGTAGGGGGTTGGACTGAGCAGGATAGGGCTAGCGCATTTGCTTTTACTTATAAGCCTAACTGTACAAGGGAAATGTCACATCTTGAACTTAGAAATATGTTGGTGGACAAGGCGAGAAAGGCAATCTGTGAAAAGTTAAGTGAATGGAGTGTCGAAGCTGCAATCAAGGCTAAACAAAAGGAAAATGGAATGGGAAAAGAAACTGGGGACAGAAGGGAACCAAAAGAAACAGTTGCAGTGAACAGTAACCAAAGTGATCAGAAGATTGAGTCGGTGGTGACCAAGAACAAGTCGAAGGATAAGAAGGCATCCCCTGATACTTCTGAGGATGTTGATTCGGAGACTGAAGCCAGTGAACTAGTGACCATTAGTGTTCCTGATCCGGATTTTCACGATTTTGACCGGGACAGATCTGAAAGATCTTTTACAGAAAACCAGGTGTGGGCTGCATATGATGATGACGATGGCATGCCTCGTTATTATGCCATAATTCATAAGGTGATCTCTTTAAGTCCTTTCAAGCTTAGGATAAGTTGGCTTAATTCCAAAAGTAACAGTGAACTGGGGCCAATGAACTGGGTTGGTTCGGGTTTTTCCAAGATTTGTGGTGATTTTAGAGTGGGGAAATATGAAGTTAATGATTCACTTAACTCTTTCTCCCACAACGTCTGTTGGACAAAGGGTGCACGTGGAGCCATTCAGATATATCCCAGGAAGGGTGGTATATGGGCTCTGTATCGGAACTGGTCCCCTGAGTGGAATGAATTGACGCCTGATGAAGTGATACACAAGTATGACATGGTAGAGGTGCTTGATGATTATAATGAGGAGCAGGGTGTGTCAATTACACCTTTAATTAAGGTTGCAGGTTTTAAAACTGTGTTCCATCGACACATGGATCCCAAGGAAGTCAAGAGAATCCCTAGAGAGGAGATGTTTCGATTTTCACATCAGGTGCCGTCTTACTTGCTCACAGGTTCAGAAGCCCAAAATGCTCCAAAGGGTTGCAGAGAGCTCGACCCAGCAGCTACTCCTTTGGAGCTTCTTCAGGTCATTACAGATGTCAAGGAAGAGGAAATGGTTGCGACAGTTGGGAAACAGGCAGTAGTGGATGTTAAGAAAACAGATAAGGTGGTGAATTCTGCAGAACATGTGTATGGAAGGAGGGAGAAAAAGAAGGTAGATAATTTGACTAGACCAGATGCGAAAGAAAATGACACATTGGGGAAGGCTGATAAACAGAATAGCTAACATCATAAGTCCGTAGATATTTTGGAGAATGCTGGAGACCTATAAGTCACTAAAACTGAGGCTGTGGAGAAAGCTTAAGAAGCTGGAGATTCAGGAAGGTTATATGCCAAAGGAACCGGTGCCAGATAACAAACATTTAGCTTAATTTTCATGTTGTGGATCGCTCAGTAGAAGAGTTGTTTTTTGGTGCGTTTTAAATCATATTTTTGTGGGAAGGTTAGTGTTCCTAAAATCGTACAGTATATATTGATTAGGAAGTCTTAAGACATCGTCTGTATACAGTACAGATGCACTGACAATGACTGTATCACAACAGCGGAGGTGGAACATGATTTTGACCTCGATGGACCAAATCAGATGATCACATGTCTCCTTGTGTATTAAGGTTTGAGTCCTTTGATCAAGTAGACTGACACTGATGAAGATTTCATTACTTTTTATGCGTGTGTGCTCTTATTTCATCATGTGTTCTGTTAACCATGTTAAGTAAAAAACATGAGTAATCCATGGGCTTTATGTTTAGCTTTGAAGTTAACTTGTATTATTAGCTCAGCAGAAGCGCAAACCATGTTAGCATGTAAAATGTCCGAGGTGACCAAATGATTGCTGGCTTGCCTTCTTCAAGGAATCTTCCGATTCAATCATCTCACATTGAGGATAGTAATATGGCAGAACATTTTGCAGCTGAAGCTGCCATACTTTTGAGTCACCACAATCAGTGGAAGAAGGGCACTAGATGAAGGCTCTGACAGAGGTTAGTCAGTCATGGATTTGGGTGAATGGGTTTGGACCTCAATGGTGTAATCACAGGCTAAGGTTTTGAGAAACTAGGTTTCTGCCGTGGGTATAGGGTTCTAAGAGAGATGAATGAGAGGCAGAAGACGTTGGTTTTGAGAGGAAAGGGAGGGAGATATTAGTTTGAGAGGGATGAAAGGTAGATGAACATGGAAGGGAGGGGTTCTCAGAGTCTTCATTGGCATCGAAATAATTGAAAATGAAGCTGCAAGGGATAATGGTAAGGGAGTGAACATTGAATGAGTTACTAGAGCAATATATAATAGTAAGGTATCCGACACTTTCCAGAAAGAGTATATAGGGTTGCGACCATATACATCTCAGACGCATCACAAATGTAGATATAATTCTGAGTTATGTGTTAGCTTAGCTCAAATAAATTCTTGCACTTTCAAGATGCACAATAGCATAATCTGTTTTGATACCAATAAGTATTTCATACCCACATTCGATATGGGTACTCTGGTGTCCTATATACACCATTGTTGTCAAAACACCCAGATCAAGGAGTGGCTTTGTCACTCCAAAATATTATTATAGCATCACTACTTCCTAAATTGTTCAAAAACACCTAGTACCCCATAATCTAGTTCAGGCATCGAACATAATGGAAAATCTTTGCTGCAAGTAGTGGTTATTTAGAAGGTTATTTTTATGAACTCCCATCTAGCAGGAGTCTTTTGTTTAGGAAGTATTTTAAGTAGTTGGAACTTGGAACTCTATGTCTACTTAAATATGCTATTGTGAACCAAGCATTGAAAAAAATTGTGGTGGCTGATGTCCAATCAAGAGAGTTTCTGTTTGAAATAGGAGGAGAGGAGTTTCTGCTTGATAGGTGGTATAGCAGGTATTGTTCTTCACTTGAGCTTTTTTAATCATAGTTCCATTACAAAGGTTTTGTAAAGTCAGTTGTGGTTCAGTTTCATTTTGTGGTGTTAGTGTTTGATTGAATGGCTTTATAGCAGCTTCTTTCTTTAAAGTTATCGTGAATCGGTAAGAGTACAATCCGTGGGTAAGGCAGTCCAACAATAGCTAGGCCTTTCAATAGTGGTAGTGAAGATAGCAGCAAAAATGGAAATGATGAGGACAGTGATGCAAGTTAGGAAATGGATGACTATGAATAAGGAAGTGAGAAACCAATAGAAGGGTTTTATAAAAAATACATAAAAGCATGGAACCATGATTTCAAAGTAAGTCCTTGAAAATTCACTCGAATTAGTAAAGCGAACAAAAAATACATAGAGTATGGACCTGCTGCTGCCATGGAGTATGGATTACCGCCGCCACAAAAAAAGGGTAAATTTTAAATTACTTGATCCTAATGAGATATAACATGGATCGCCCTTACCCGATGATTATGATTGTCATAGTAAAGAGACTAGAATAGTCCTAAGTTTTTTTGTTAAGCTTTCTTCGTGATTGTTTTAGCAAAGAATCTTTTCTTTTTAAGAGATTGTATTTGAAACATTTTTATTTTTTTCTTTAATATAAAGGTTCAGGGGTTCTTAAAACCCTGCTTGCTTTGGCTTTATAATATATCTTTATATGCATTCCTACTTCCATAGTATGTGGTGTTTGTGGTTGTGTGTTTAAAGAGAATGAGTAAAAAATCATAATTTGGCTCAAAAGTGGTTGACAAACCTGGCCGACTAGACTTACTATTTCTAAAAGCAACAATTCTAGTCAGCCAGGTTTGGTAGCCACTTTTGGGCTATGTTTTGATTTTTTACACTTCTACCCCTTCTATAGATGATGTTTGTGGTTGTGTTTTAAAGAGAATGAGTAAAAAATGTTAAAAAAATAAAAAATAAAAATCAAAACTTAGCTTAAAAGTGGCTAGCAAACTTGGTTGACTAGACTTAATCTTTCTAAAGCAACAATTCTATCCAACCACTTTTGGACCATGTTTTGGTTTTTTTAACACTTCTATCCCTTCTATAGATGGTGTTTATGGTTGTGTTTTAAATAGAATGGGTACAAAGTGTAAAAAAAACTAAAACTTGACTAAAAAAGTGACTAGCAAACCTGACTGACTAGACTTACTCTTTCTAAAGATTGTCCTATTTTAGGATATTGAATTTCCTAAGTTTTCTTTTCCTATAATGAAACACTTTCCATGTTTATTTGTGCATTAAAACATGGATTTGGAAGATTTGCGAGTATGGCAACATATAAATGCCCTTGCAATAAATGAATATCATCTAGTTTGTTTCTCATAACTCCTGTTCTGGCTAACCCTCTTACATTGTTTTCTTATTTTTGCTCTTACTATGATATCACAACCGGATAAGAAAGTTTAAATTAACTGAACAGAAACTAAATTCAATCCTTGTTGTTCTTTCTGAATTCAGTTGTCAAAGCTTCTTATGACCCCTAATTTTTCATATTATCACCCAATTCCCTGGCTAATTTCTCAAACTCCTAGATCTCAAACATTCGCTGCTATTCTCAACATGTACATGCTTTATTTCATTTTTGTCATGCCTTGTTTATTCTATTTTAGCATCCAAAGTGTTGTTTTTTCATTGCATGGTTTAACTGCATATTTTCTTGCTGGAAGTTCTAACCTCATATCTCTGTTTCATTCTTCTGCTACACAGGTAAACCAGTATATAAAGAGAGAAAATGGATGTCGCCTGTGCAAAGGAGTCTGCTTTCGAAAGCCCAGGATCTTACCCAAATCATGCATGGCTGACATTTGCTTTTCAACAGAAAACAAAGTATGTGGGAAATCAGACTGGTATAGGATCCTTCACATGAACCCCTTGGATGATGATGAGATGATAAAGAAATAGTTCAAAAAGCTCGTTGTGATACCCTTGTGTGGGCGGACCTGAGGGTGAGGGTGAGGGTTGGAGCCCAATAGGCCCAACAGGCATGTGGATCCCAAATAGGGTTGGACGAGCTACTCAAGGGGGATCATAGTCCCACATCGCCTGGGTGCGGGAGGGTGATGTGCTTTATATGTACGAGCTTGGCTTTACATGATACAACGCGTTTTACAGTCGTACGGGTCGGTTTGGGCCCAGAGCGGACAATATTGTGTCATGTGGACCGGGTCGTTACAGAATAGTATCAGAGCCTGACCCAGCCGAAAGTGTGCCAACGAGGACGTTGGGCTCCCAAGGGGGGTGGACTGTGATACCCTTGTGTGGGTAGATCTGAGGGGAGGGAGGGTGAGGGTTGAAGCCCAATAGGCCCAACAGGCCTGTGGATCCCAAGAGGGGTTGAACGAGCTACTCAAGGGGGATCATAGTCCCACATCACCTGGGTGCGGGGAGGGTGATGTGTTTTATATGTACTAGCTTGGCTCTACATGATACAACACGTTTTAAAGCCGTGCTAGGCCGGTTTGGACCTAAAACGGACAATATTGTGTCATGTGGACCGGGTCGTTACACTCGTTCTCCTCTTTCATCCTGATAAAAATTTCCAAGTCAGCAGAGGCAGAGGGAACATTTAAACTGATTTCGCAAGACTATAGTTTGTTATATGATAAGACTAAAAGAACTGCTTAAGACAACTTGAGGATTTCAAAACCATCCAAGATGAAAGTCTCATCTTCTCGTGGGGGTCTAGCTTCCCCTTCCGGTGCAAACCACAGAAACACTACATCTCAGAAGGTTGGGGGTAAAAAAAAAGCTTTACGAAGAAGCCTCCTCCAACTGCTCCTGGTTCTGAATGTGCATCAAATCTCGATGAGTAAGTCTAGCCAGCCATGTTTGCTAGTTTTTTTTGGCATTTTTTAAATATATTTTTACATTTTTTTACCCCTTCTTTTAAAACACAACCACAAACTCTATCTATAGAAAGAGTAGAAGTGTAAAAAAGACTAAGAAAATGCTAGGAAACAAGGCTGGGTAGATTTGTTGAATCTCGATACACAATTATGCTCCCACAACTACGATATTCCCATTTAGAGCTCCCAAAGCTGCATGAATTTTTTTCTTGATATTATTAGTGAGTTGTTTAAAAAACAATATGATTCCTCCACACTGTGAAGTCGCTCTTTATAATTTGGCTCCTCCGTCTGAGACTCCTTTTGCATTAAGAAACATTTGGTAATTTTTGAAGTTATGGAAAGTCATTTTTGGGAGTCTTTGTTTGGGAAGTATTTCAAGAGTAGGTTCTTATGTTCCTAGCTAGCATTGGCTCGACAAAGAGAGTTTTGTTCGATAGATATTTTTCCTTCTCTTCAATGCTTTTTAATTCAATTTTATTCTCGCTAGTTATCTCATTTCTGATGTGTGGGTATATAGGTTCATGATTCTCTTATTCTACATCGTTGTTGTTATTCTACATCATTGTTGTTATAAAGAAAAATACTGACACTCAATATTTTTCCTAAAGTTTTTGAAAATATGTTTTGTAGATTAGAGTGAAGTAAAATTGGTTAAAATTAGAAAACCAATATAGGTTGAGTGTTTGAGTGCAAATGTAATATTGTGTTTCTAAAATTTAAAGTTGTACATATTGGGTTGTGAGTAATCGAGGAAATTAGATTATTCAAATACAACAAAGAACACTCAACAAAAAGCGACAAAGCTCAATTATGTTCGAATAAAAAATGTCAAGTCAAAGTCAACTAAAGACTTAGTCAACAATAGACAACTGCAATCAAAAAAAGAAGATCGATCAAAAGAAGACAAAATAACCCAGAAGATTCACTACACTAAATTGACTTATTTGTAACAACTCACATCAAAAAATTTCAATTCAAAACTAAATTTAGTAAAAAAATTGAAAAACAGTTACACAAAAAAAGTGATACAATAAATTAGATCATAATGAATAGTATCACTTGTAGGATCATACTATTCATGGTGATACAATTATTGTATCACTTTGTTTGTGAAAATGTATAAAATTGCTTTATGGATTGTTATAGCTCAAAAGTGTTATTGTTTTGGAGGTTGTTACAAAAATATCAATTTGGTGTAGTGATTGAAGTCCAAGGTGGTCAAATTCTCCTAGTCAAAGGACTTAAAGGAGTTGAATATAGGAGTGGGCATCCCATCCCGCGATCCCAAACTCGTCCCGATCCCGTCTCAATTTTTTTGGGTCCTTTTGGGATTGATCAAGCTCATCCCGATCCTGTCCTGTTCCGATCTAGAGTGGGATGGGATCGGGATGAAGATTTTCAATCCCGCCTATCCCGTCCCATCCCGAATTTATTTATTTAATATTTATTATTATTAATTTTAATGAAAATATTCTTCTAAATTAAAGTTTAGGATGTGTTGAAATTAAATCAATGTAAGATGAAATTCTATATGAAATCTAAATGAATTGAATCATTCATTCTAAATGAAGTTTAATATTTATTTGATTTCCTAAAAAGAGTTTAATATTTATTTATTTAATATCTATTATTATTTATGATGTAAGTTATATGTGTATAAATTTGACATTATTGATTTGTGTGAGTAATGTGAGATAAAACTCTTTTTGTTATTTTTATTGGAGGACTATTTAGTACGTGCTAATCTCGTCCCATCTCGTCATGTCCCATCTCGTCCCTGTTTGAGATGGGACGAGGTCGGGATGAGGTCTATCTTGTCCCATTCCGTCCCGATCCCGAATGAACGGGATGAGATAGGGATAGGTCCATCTCGTCCCATCCCGTCTCGTGCCCACACCTAGTTGAATATTGGAGTCTAGTCAAAATTGAGAAGAAGTGAAAAACAAATAATCTTGTCGACCAAGCAATTTGCCATGGTCAACACGACTACTCCCCGGATGAGCCTGTAAATACTCAACTTGCTTATTTGTTCATTTTAACTTGGAAGAGAGCCATCAATAGCAAATCGGAGAGCATTTCAAGCTAAGGGAGAAAGCTAGTTAACTTAATAGTTCTAGACAAAGGCTAGGGGTTAACATCCAAATGTTTCCTTCTCCAATAGTTTTAGAGAAAGTCTAGGGGTTAACATCCCAAAGTAGTCATAATGAGTATTAAGGATATGTGAGTCTTTTCAAATTTTTTCCAACAAAATGATTTTAATTCATGACCACTATAGTTTTTGGAAAAATGAAACGCAAACTCATTTCATGACAATGAATGAACTTGTATGGATGATATGGGTATAAGAAACCTACCATCATCAAAGAATGTTAAAACCACCACCACCACCTTAAAGGCTTATGCAGACTTGACACCGTTGAGAAAACCAAATCTCAAGCAAATACAAAAGGGCTTGAGTGCTATTTATCACAGTGAATATTGATGAAAACTTCTCAAATCTATTATGAATTGCATCACAACAGAAAAAGTTTTGGATATTCTTGCCTCTAACAACTAAGGAAACTTCCAACTCAAAGATTCCAAGATTTAGATGTTGCATGACGAACTTGAAGTTCTTTGTAAGCATGCGAGTCCAGGGTAATGTCATTTGGCCTGAAAATGCTGGAGCTACTTACCAACGATTGGTCAACCAAATGTTCAAAGAACAGATTGGTAGAAATGTGGAAGTATACATCTACGACATGCTGGTCAAGAGCCTTCGCAGCCATGACCACATACAAGATCTTTCTGAAGCATTTGGCCAACTCAGAAAATACCGAATGAAACTCAACCCACAAAAGTGCACATTCGGAGTCGAGTCTGGGAAATTTTTAGGCTATATAGTGAACAAAAGATGAATCGAGATCGATCTTAACCAGATTCAGGCCCTTTTCGAGATGAAATTTCCGACCAATATCAGAGACGTTCAAAGCCTGACTGAGAGGGTAGCAACACTCAACAGATTTATATCAAAGTTGTTCGACAAATGTCTCTCATTCTTCAAGATACTAAGAGGGTGCAAAGGATTTTCATGGAACGAGGAATGCGAACAAGCCTTTTAGAACCTGAAAGCATACATGAAGAGTCCAGAGCTACTCTCAAAGCCCGCGATAGGTGAAACACTACACTTGTACCTATCTGTTTCAAAACACGTTGTTAGTTCGCAACCAAGGAACCCAGAGGCCAGTTTACTACACCAACAAAATCTTTGTAGAAGCGGAAGCACACTATCTGGACCTGGAAAGTTGGCTCTGGAGCTGGTCATATCTTCCAAAAAACTGAGGCCCTATTTTCACGCCGGCTCTATAACGGTCCTAATGAAACATCCACTCCGCTCGGAATTACATGAACCCGAGCTATCTGGCAGGATGGTGAAATGGTCGGTAGAACTCGGGCAGTTCGACATAAACTACGTTGTAAGAATCACCATCAAAGCCCAGATCTCGCAGACTTCATCCCTGAATTCACCGGCGGATAAGAGCCGAAGATAGACTACCAACTCTTAGAATTAGATGTCCCAGCATGGACCCTCCGTTGCAACAGATCTGCAACTGATAGGGCAAGCAGAGCAGGGATCACACTCCGCTCTCCCAGCGGCTTCACCCTCGAAAAGGCAGACAAAATCAGCTTTCCCGCTTCAAATAACGAGGTTGAATACGAAACACTCATGTCAGGCCTGAAGCTAGCCTTAGGGATCGACATAGATCGCCTAACAACATACAACGACTCAAGACTAGTAGTCAACCAAGTCAAAGGAGATTTCAATAACAAAGATCCCCGCATGATAACTTACTGCAACAAGGTACTTGGCTTAATGGGTAGATTCAAGAGCTGTCAGCTCACACAGTGCCCCCGAGACGACAACAAAAGAGCTGATGAACTAGCCAAAGAAGCCTCGGCCTCCAATGAAGACTCTCGCTGCCTCATTGATATCAAGAGAAATCAAGCCTCGACGAGAAATATCACAGAGATATCTACGCTGCGGAAACACAACCCAATTGGACGACTCTGATACTAAAGTATATTGCGACTGGGGCCCTACCAACCGAGAAGGTTGAAGCATGAACACTT